>CM031607.1:60595053-60650053 GCA_018398815.1 Conus ventricosus | reverse complement strand
CGATCCCACACACACTGTCTCACAACAACACACAATAGCATGCGCGCGCGCACTCTCACACACACACACACACACACACACACACACACACACACACACACACACACACACACACACACACACACACACGTCCCGGAATTAATTTGATGGGGAAGGCGAAGAAAGAACTGCTATTGATATGCGAAGAAGGTTGTTTTAAGAGATGCCTTGAAGGAAGACAGAGAGTTTGAAATGCACAAAGATATTGGGAGTTTGATCCAAGAAACCGG
The DNA here is from genome assembly GCA_018398815.1 of Conus ventricosus. NCBI lineage: Eukaryota > Metazoa > Mollusca > Gastropoda > Neogastropoda > Conidae > Conus > Conus ventricosus. The sequence continues at coordinate 60,649,784 of CM031607.1, read as the reverse complement.
ACCCTGAAAGAAAGAATAAAACACGATCGACGTAGGTTTTAGTTCGAAATCGAGGGATTTTGAGCAGAGTGTTGTCGGTAGAACAACGCAACTGTCTAAAAGGAACATAGAGATGGAGGCCAGAAAGGCAGGAAGGAGCTAAGCCACTCAAATGAGAGGTTGCTACAAGATAGTAAACATACACGGATACACTGATCATACTGTCAATCATAAAATGGGGCCTACGCCAAACCATCAGGCAGAACATGGGACCATACGAAAAGCGAATGACATCAGACAGAAAAAGAAAACTACGTGGGTACGGCCATGTAACAAGATCCAGTGGCCTTGATACAACAAACCTCCAGGGAACTGTTGAAGGGGGGAGACGGAGGGGAAGACAGGAAGTGACGGATAGACAACATTGCCGAGTGGACAGGGAAAACATTTGCAGAGACACGGGCCTTGGTACACATCCGATGGAACTGGAGGACTCTGCTCTCCAACTGTTCTACAGTGTAGTGCCCCAATGACTCCCCACAGAGGTGAGAGACAGACAGACAGACAGACAGACAGACAGATAAAGAGAGAGTCAGACAGAGAGAGAGTCAGACAAAGAGACACACCGACACACAGAGAATGTTTATTTACGAGGATAACAGATGAGCACCAATGTGCTTTTTCTTTATATTCAGTCCTCGCCCTGAGTAGGGACTACAACATGCAAGGATATAAAATGAAATGGGGGGGGAAAAACAAGGGTCATGAAATGTCAATGAAGAGGAAAGGGGAGAGAAGTGGAGTGGGACGAGCGGCACGTACATAGAAAGATGCTATAATGAACCATAGTTCACGTGCTTAAAACAGCCAACAAAATGAATATGACGAAGTATACAGATACTTTGTAAAAGAGAGAGGGAGGAGGAAAGGAAGAAGGGGCAAAGGGAAGGGTGGGATGGGTAAAGGCAATAGTATAAAAAAAAAAATCATTTAAATAATATCAGTGTAATTCAAAATTCAAGTATAACAGAACGTGTCAGACACAAAAATACTATACGAATGTAAATCATGTGAAAAAGAAAAGGAACCATACAGAGACAGACAGACAGAGAGAGGGGGGGGGGGGAGAGATGATGATGATGATGATAATCTTTATTTCCAGGGATAACAGAAAAGCAAGTTTTGTGTGTGTGTGTGTGTGTGTGTGTGTGTGTGTGTGTGTGTGTGTTTTAAATCCGGCCCTTGCCCCGCTAAGGCACTAACTAAACTTGACTAGCGACTAAAACTTACACGATCTCGTTGCAAAGTGAGGCGACTGCAGGCGGAAATCTAAACAAAATTTAAGAATGATTCATAAGGCTCCGCTAAAAAAACAAACAAACAAACAAACAAAAAAACACCTAGACAATGCCCATCTTGAAAACAAGTGATTGCTCGTTCATTTTCGTTGTCCTGAGTGTTGTGCATCTTGTTTGAAAAAGACATAAGAGGTCGAAACGCGTCGAGTTTTGTTTATCTACGTTCTTCGGCGGAGCCTTTTTTTTTTTTTTTCTTCTTTTTTTTTTACTTTCAAAACTTTTGACAAACATACAAATATTCGAAAAATGCATGAAAATGTGGATGAGTTGTTTCTCCATCAGAAAACTCCGCACACACACAGACATAGAAAAAAAAACACAACGATCCTCCTGTTTGTTATCAAAGGAACAAGAGAGAGAGGGAGAGAATGAATAAATGAATGAATGAATGATAGTTTATTCATATAGGCCTCAGCCCCTCATGAAGGGGTAAACGTAGGCCAACAGATATAACACTTCATCATGCCACACAAAAGGAGTACTATAACTTCATTCCCAAGGGTAACAGCTTAGCAAGAATACGCTTTTTGTTTTCCCCCCATTTGACCTTGTCCCTTCAGGGACTAAGAACACAACCAAGGGATACTACTGCACAATATAGGAATAGATAATAACAAGAATAGCGATGATTCATATCGGCATTAAAGAAAACATTCATACATATTAAAAGCGTCTCTCTCTCCTCTCTCTCTCTCTCTCTCTCTCTCTCTCTCTCTCTCTCTCTCACACACACACACACACACACACACGCGCGCGCGCGCGCGCGCACACGTACCATCTACTATTTCGACGCGGAAAGAGTCTATAAAAAGCATCAGTCACTAAAACAGAATCAGTATAGCCTGAGGAGAAATGAACAGTGATTCATGAGGCTGTCATATTCACGTGCACCAGCCTATTTACTCATATGAGAGAGGGAGAGGGAGCGAGAGAGAGAGAGAGAGAGAGAGAGAGAGAGAGAGAGAGAGAGAGAGAGAGAGAGAGAGAGAGAGAGAGAGAAGACAAGACAAGACAAGACAAGACAAGACAAGACAACATTCTTTATTAACGAGGATAATAGATAAGCACTGATGGGCTTTTTTTACATCAGTCCTCGCCCTGAGTAGGGTCAACAATGTAAAAAAAATGAGGCAATAGAAGAAGCATGTAAAAGTGGCTAGAACAAAAATTAGACATGGAATTATTTAAAAAAAAAAAAGTAATTGAGAGAGAGAAAAGCGTGGGGGGGGGGGGGGGGGGAGAGCAGGAGCGAAAGGAGTGCAGGGAAGGGCGAGAGAGAGAGAGAGAGAGAGAGAGAGAGAGAGAGAGAGAGAGGAGAGGGAGAGAGAGGAGAGAGAGAGAGGGAGGGGGGGGGGGGGGGGGGGGAGGAGGGGGGGAGAGGGAGAAAGAGGCGAGATTGGGGTGCGGGAAAGAGCATGTTTAGAATAGTCTGACAATCAAAAGATACCAAGGAGTTGCAAGACAACCGATTTTTGAAACACCAGGAAGGAACACACACACACACACACACACACACACACACACACACACACACACACACACACACACACACATACACACACAGAGATGTAACACCATTAACACCACCATCCCCAGCCTTTCCCACCTCCATTGCAGGGCAAATGATTAACGAACATTGCGCTGGCACATACACGTACATTGCATGAGTAAGCTTACATCATAAATCTTTCACATATTGACATTTACATGCACTGATACAGCGTGTCCAATTACTAATCGTATAAAAAATTTTTTTTTGAAACAGCAGTACCTTGCAAAGAGCGACAAATACTTTGAGAAAGTAAGTAAAATGTGTGTTCTTAATAACATACTTGTGGGTAGGCATTGTAAACATGAATTATACTGCATATCTACATAACTACCGTGAGTGTGCAAAATCTGTAAACGATCTTTTTTTTCTGTAAGATTTAGAGCTTCAGTCGCATTTAAGCTCGAGTGGACGTGAGCTCCATCCAGAGACAAGGGCTACAACAACAAAGACTTTTTTTTAAAATTAGTATTCTAGGTTTGGGTACCGTGAGTTTTGTAGAAATTCTAGAATTCTTTTTAAAATTTAGATTGAATAGTTCGCGATTATAATCCAGTTACATTTTTCCTTTTTCTTTTATTATTATCATTATATATTTTTTTACGAGAACATTTCTTTACTGATAGCAAAGATAAGCTAATCCCTTAAAGGAAGAGGTCACTCTTGCATATAATCCAAATCTGTAAGGCTGGAGGATATCAGAACTGCTTAAGAGAGAGAGAGGTAAGGTAATGTTGCTTATAGCCCAGCAGAGAGAGAGAGAGAGAGAGAGAGAGAGAGAGAGAGAGAGGGAGAATTGACAGTTTTATTGACAACAGCCTAACTGACCTTAATGCCAAGGGGGAGGGGGAGGGGGAGGGGGGTGGGGAATTAACAGTTTTCTTGCAAAGGGCAGACACACACACACACACACACACACACACACACACACACACACACACACACACACACACACACACAAAATATAGCACACACATACATAGGCTACATAAGAAAGGGGTCAAAAAGGTAATTGCACTACAGCATTCTATCTGCAGTCAAAATAATCTAACTTAATGCATTACAGACGAGACATACGTCAGTACCAAATCAAAGTAAAAGGTAATCTAGGACCATCCGACGGTAATCACGAAATCGTCAGATATATTGAAATAATAACAATTTGTAATGGCCGCGAACTCATGTTCGTGACAAAACAGCCTAACCATCCTTGTCTGCCTTCAACTGTCACTATCAATGACTGTACTGTCTCTGTCTCCACCTCTGTCCGCAGTCTAGGGGTCATTCTTGACCAATCCCTCTCCTTTGAGAAACAGGTTTCAAATATTTGCAAGACTGCTTATTTAGAACTAGGAAGAATCAGTTCCGTACGTCACCTTCTCTCTACAGATGCTACAAAAACTCTCATTTGTGCCTTTGTCTTATCTAGAATAGATTACTGCAACTCACTTTTGGCCGGCCTTCCAAAATACCTGATGGAAAGATACCAAAATCATGCAGCCCGAGTCGTCTGTAGAGCAGGAAAATATGATCACATTTCGCCTCTACTTCATTCTCTTCACTGGCTATCTGTCTCAAACCGTATCTCGTACAAAATCTCAACTCCCGCTTTCTCTGCTCTCTTTAAAAATGGACCTTCTTATCTCTCAGATCTCTTTAAAATCTACACTCCCTCTCGACAACTACGCTCCTGTGCTGACGACCGCTTTCTACGAATGACTCGCTTCAGGACTACTACTGGTGAAAGATCTTTCTCTTTTCAAGCTCCAGCGACGTGGAACAGACTACCAGACTCTCTCAGAGATTCAGATTCTATCTCTTCTTTCAAGTCTAAACTTAAAACCCATCTATTTTCTCATAATTATTCAATGCTGTGGAGGGGGGAGGTACAACCTAACTCATAGCCGTCTGGGCCTATTCAAATGTAGTGTATGTGTATGTTCTCTATTACATGTAGGTCTATTTGTTGTATAATTGAACATTACAGGATTTAGTTTTTGTAGTGATACTTGAAAATAAGTGAATGTCGTACTCGTAGGATTTGTTAGTTATTGTAGTAATAGTATTTGTAGTTGGGTGTAAGGTGTACTATTGTATATGAGAAGGGTGAACGTAGTATGATTTTGTAAAGCGCTTAGAGAAATTCGTTTGATTAGGCGCTATATAAGAAACCATTTATATTATTAATGCTTAGAGAGAGAGAGAGAGAGAGAGAGAGAGAGAGAGAGAGAGAGAGAGAGAGAGAGAGAGAGAGAGAGAGAGAGAAGACAAGACAAAGACAAAATTCTTTATATACGAGGATAATAGATAAGCACTGACGTGCTGTTTTTACATCCAGTCCTCGCCCTGAGTAGGGACTACAACATACAATGAAATTAAAGCAAACAAGCAAACAAAGCGGCCATGCAATCATAATGGAACATCAAATGAAGAGAGAGAGAGAGAGAGAGAGAGAGAGGAGAGAGAGAGAGAGAGAGAGAGAGAGAGAGAGAGAGAGAGAGAGAGAGAGATTTTGGGTTCTGTGCAGAAGGAGAAAAACAATCAAACAAACGAACAAAAAACGTGACTTAATTAACCTGTTCAAATACTTTCAGTGAACTGAGTGGCCATAAACTGGAGAGGGTGTGACCGTGAGTCAAAACAGAAAATAGGACAAAAGTGGGCCTTCCTCCCCCCCCCCCCCCCCCCCCCCCTCTCTCTCTCTCTCTCTGTCCATACTTTTCATACCCGCCCCGCCCCTCTCCCGCCTATCTCCCGCAAGTTTAGATGTCAGGGAGGGGTGGAGGGTGGAGGGAGGCGTGAAGAGAAAAGAGCAGACGACGTACTGGAACTTGACCTTGTTTCGCCTTCTGCAACAACTAAAGTTTTTTGCTGATATGTGATTTCGGAAGAAAATATCAAGCACGCTCATAAACGGCTGTCGCACAAATGAACAAACACTGAGATCACGTTTAAATAAGACTTTCTCTCGATGACGAACAAAGGTTACAAACTAATGATTGATCCCTGGTCACGTGATGTGTAATTCCTCATTGGCATCCCCGCCATATTGGCCAATGTGTCTGAAAACCACCCCTTTTTCTTTCTTCCAGTCAAGTGTTAGAGAGGCTTGAAGACATTTTGGGCCGTTTCAGTGGCCCATAAAACATACTGCAACATTTGAGTTTTGTGCCACTAGCGACAATGTCGGGTCAAAGTATTATGGATCGAATGGCTGCGGCCAAACACAGCATTGCAGGCCAAAATTTGGCGAAATCGGTGTGCAAGGCAACAACGGAGGAGATTATTGGACCCAAGAGAAAACATCTTGACTGTAAGTACTGACGTAGTTGAACAGTACACGTAACAAACTGAGAGTGTTCCTATTACCTCCTGTTGTCTGTGCTTTCTTGTCATGCAAAAGCAGCAGCACACGGACACAAAAATCATCCCACGAGAGCAAGTGACCAGATCGATTTTTGCCGATCATTGACTTGAGGCGAGCTGAGTCACTGACCGCTGTGATTGCTCACTCGAGAGGAATTGCAAACCATTACACCGTTTGTTTAGCCAGGGCGTGCACGCATGTGTACGCGTGTGTGTACAAAAGTTAAATGCATGTGGTCATCATTTGTTTTTGAATTAAAAAAAAAACAAACACAAAAAACGTATTCTGAATAAGTCTTAATTCCGTAGATCAAATTGTTTACAGTAAACGAAAGTAAATCCGACAGATTCAGTCTCATGACATGCTTTCACAGTGACTTTGATATACACATCTGCAGAAATATTTCATAGATGATGCCTTTAGTCGACAGTGTATTGATTACTGGTGTTAAAACTTTAGTCTTGGACTAAAAACATAAAGTGAAGATCTATACATGATTTAAAACACGACCAGGCTTATGTTAAACCCAACTCTGTGTATGTGTGTGTGTGTGTGTGATCTAAACAACAATCTATTAAATACAGTGAAGGCACTGCACTTTATAGTGTTACGATAAGTAAATGATTCAACACGAACAAATAATGCCTTTTCTGTTTGAAAAATACATGTCTTGTTGATTTCCAGCTATGTTTTTGACCTAGAGCTCCAATGTATTCCCAAATGATGTCCGCACCTATCATCAAAATAAAAATTTAAATTTCACAAGAGGGGCGTGGTCAGTGTTTTGTGTGCATGATCAGTATTGCTCATGGGAATACAATGCTAAAGAATAGATCTATCTGATTGCATGCCATCAGACACATTCTAGTAAGTGAGATAGTGAGCCCTGCAGAGAGAAGGAACATTAAGACTAATAAGAGAGAGCAAATGTTGAAAGACTGAGTCTAGAGAAGCAATCTCAGCCTGGTGTGACTCACAATTAAAGTGTCAGCAGCTCAAGTATATGCATAGTCATGTGACTTGCAAATTCTGTATCAGGTCTCTCTTCTCTGGGTCAGGTTGCTGCCAGGAGTGATTCAGTTACAATTTTACATAGAAATTTCCTCTTGCACATGTGCTATCTGGAAGCAGCCTGAGTGGATTGGTGCTCAGTGTTGCACTGCATCATCACTTTAAGAATACTGTTGATTTCTTTGGCTAGTCATACAAGCTTGGTTATTACCTGAATGGAAATTTCAGTTAGCATTTTTCGTCAGTAGGAATTTCTTTCATTTTTGTGAGGCATCCCAGTATGTTGGCCAGGGTTTTTGTTTAAAATTTATTTTAAATATTGCTTTAAGGTTTTAAAACCAAAATCGGTTGATTTTTTAAACTACAGCAGTGATGTACTGTTTGTGTTTTTACTGTTACATCTGTCAAATACACAGTGTGTGTATAGTAGTGTGTGTGTGTATGTGTATGTGCGTTTGTGTGGGTGCACTGGTGAGTTGATTTTAACGTGGTGACAGCCCTGATGTGGCCCTTTGCGGTCGGCTGGGCTGTAAGCAACATTATCTTATCTTATCTTGTGTGGGTGCGTTTGCGTGTGTGCGTGTGCGTGTGTGTGTGTGTGTGTGTGTGTGTGTGTGTGTGTGTGTGTGAGCGTAAGCCTGTGCACATGAATCTCTTTTTTTTGAGGGGATAGGGAGATGGGATGGGGACATTATCTCGTGTCTTACACAAACTCAGACTGTTTCACCTCTTCTGGTATGTTCTGTTCATCTATTTTTATCAACAGCAGGTGAGAGGAATATGATATGATAAATAGCATTTTGTAAGTACTTTCACATTTGATTTTCTTTCTATATCTTTATAGTTCATACTTTATTAGTTTATATAATTTGTACACTATGTTTGTTTTTCTGTCTTGGACAATCTAATGTGATATTAGAATTAGAAATCAACAATATACTTATATATATATATATATATATATATATATATATATATATATATTATATATATATATATATATATGAACACTGTAATATCAATAATATACTTAGAGATATAGGATGAACGCTGTATACATTATTAAGACAATAACTGCAGTGACCAGCCATTGAGCTACTTTTATTTAGAAAAAAAGAGAAAAATTAAAATAAAAGAAATTCATATTCCTGCGGAAATCATGGTGCCTCTACAAATCACCGGTTAGATTTTGACAGTCACAAGAACACATGTTATGAAGCATTTATTTGATTTAATTTTTTTTTTTCCACATCTGGATAGTAAAGCAGCTACTATCGACAACATTGCTGCTGGTCCCTGAAGAAGTGTCTCCCTCTCTCCCTCCACCACCCCCACCCCACCCCTACCCCCTCTATCTCCCTTTTGGGCAACATCTCAAAGGTTCTATGAGACCTGGCATTCATGCTTTGATAGACTGGTATAGCGTAGGTTTCGTCATCTTCTAGATGTCCACTGATAATCGTGATAATGCCATACAAGCACATAAGTCAACTTGAGCAAAAATATGATATTAAATGCACAAAACAGAGAGCGAGGTCACACTTACCTCATGCCCAATACAAAGCCCAAAAAAGTGAATTTTCGACAAACGGGACACCAAAACAGAGAGCGAGGTCACACTTATCTCATACCCAATACAAAGCACAAAAAGTGAATTTTCGACAAACAGGTCATCTTCACATGTCACAAATTTGAGACTGAAACAGTGAAAGAAAAAAGTCCACAATTTAGTAACTCCACAAATGATTGCGGCTGTTGCTCCACAACACAAAAGAAAGCAGATCTCTCTTTTCTTTCTCTCCCTCTCTCTCTCTGTCTCTCTGTTCTCTGTCTACGTGCCTGCCTGCGTGTCTGTCTCTCTGTCTCTCATTCATGCAGAAACGTAATTGAGAAATGGAGTGCTGTTGAAAGGAAGGAAGAACATTGTTTTGTTATAAAAAGAAAGAAAATCGTTTAAGTTTAACAGTGATATTTTATTGGTAGATTCCCACTACCGTACACTTGTTCCACAACCACCACTCTCCCTTTACCCTTCCTCTTCCTGCCACCTCTCTCCGTTCCATTCATTCTGTTTTGTTGTATTTTCTCAGTTGGTGTCTGTGTGTACTACTAGGTTTATTTAAAATAAGATTCTTTTTACTGTGAGTTACAAATAAATCATGGAAAGTTTAAAAACAAAACAAAATACCCCCCCCCCCTCCCATATTATGAGCATACTATGTATTACATTGTGTATGAGATCATGTCTGTCATCTAGATCATTAATATAATTCATGCTCAGTAATGTGTTCAGACTCAGTGAATGCTTCTAATGATTGACCTAGTGACATTAGTGATAAAGGCAACACACAACCATAAAACAACTGTGATGCATAATTCATGAGTGCAGGGTCTCACACTCGCGAAGGGTTGGGGATATAGTGCTTTTCACACACATACACTTGTTAGAACATGTGTACACACGCGCACACACACAGACAGGCGCAAGCATACATTTACATGTACACATTAGTTGACACTGACTCTGTAGAGCTCTTGCTCATTCTTACATTTGCATGTACACACATAATATGACATATATGCACACATACACACTTATACACATTGAATAACACTGCATGTAAAAATATCTGTGCAGTTTGCACACACGTACAGTAGACGTACATGTACGAACGCACAGTTAAACATTCATCATGCATGCAAGCATGTTTATGGACACATTCATTAACACACACAAACTCTCTCTTCTCTCTCTCTCTCTCTCTCTCTCTCTCTCTCTCTCTCTCTCTCCAGTCTTTCTCTCTCTCGCTTTGTCTCTCAGTCTCTCTCTCTTACGCTCTGACATATACACGCGCGCACACACACATGCACACACACACACACACACACACACACACACACACACACACACACACACACACACACACACACCACACACACACACCCCACACACACACACACACACCACACACACACACACACTCTCTCACTCTCTCTTTCTCTCTCTCTCTCTCTCTCTCTCTCAATCACGAATCCACGCATGCACATGCATACAGACACACACAAACACACACACACACACACACACACACACACACACACACACACACACACACACAGAGTCAGACACTCTCTCTCTCTCTCTCTCTCTCTCTGTCTATCCTCTTACCATAAGTACTGTTACCTAGTTAATTAGTAAGGAAACAAACCAACTAGCATGTTACTTGTAAACTAAAATCTATCTTGTACATGAAGGTGCTAGTGAAGATGAATTAATTAAAAGGAATTTTTTTTTTTTAATAAGTAATTTCTGAATTGGGGAAAGTTTTCTGAAACTTGAAAGTACATTTTTTCTTCTTTCATATCTTTTATGTTCACTTTCAGCTATTTCATATTGAGCATAACAATTGATTCTTTCTTCAGAAGTTTGGTTTGTTGATTTTCAAGGACAAGTTAAACACACAGGGCACTAGCTGCTGTGGCAAAGTGGTTAGTGCCACACACTTATGGCTGGGAGGTTGTGGGTTTGATAAAGCCTTTTATTTGTGGGATTTTTCTGCCTTGACCCCCATCCAAAAATGTCGCCTTGCTGTGGTGGATTGGGCTTGAGTGGTCTGATGATCCCCAGAACTGTACCAGGCAGGTTCAACCATGCTGGTCAGATCGGGGGTGAAGGTCCAGAGTAAATGACATCCCCAGCTATGGGTCAAATAGCCCCAGGAGCTCTCATCCAAGCTTCCCAAGGGGTTACTGGTCGGTGATGGCGGAAGGGCAGATATGCCCACAACCAGGCATCAAAGACACAACAGCTGCCTGGACAGTGCAGGACGTCAGCATGGATGCAATAAATGCGACGGCCATCCAGGACATGGCCAGGGGTGAGCCACACCATAGCCCATGAATTTCGACTGCTGGCCACCCAACGAAACCGGAGTGGTGCCGACTGTTCTCTTGCAGCACAGTGTGGGAACCAGTAACTGGTAAACGGGCACACACGTACCCAGGTATTATTATCTGCCTCGACCAGCTCCTGCACAGACCTGAGTTTGTTATGGGCTGTATGGGAAGACATAGCCATGAAGTCCAGTTTATTTCACTTAAGGGATGTGAGTGTTGCTCAGATTTCCCGATCAACAATGCTGGCATCTTTCTCTTTCAGGCCTGGTTGACACCAGTATGTTTCGAAAGAAAGCGTCGAGTACAGCTGTCTCACGCAGTCTCAGACCAGAATGAAAATGTATAGCATCATTATTTTCATCCTCTTCCTTATTGATTAGCATTAAAAAAAAATCGGAAAGTGTGAGAAAGTCTCAAACTCCATGCCCTTCTTTCCCATTGCTTATGGTGATCTCCACTTCAGTTTCCCTTCTACAACTCTGTCCTTGTTGAGATTCTGTCATGACCACCAGCATCAGCAGGTCATTGGGACTGATGTGAACTGGTATGGTGGTGCCCTACAAAGGGAGAGCTCACGCACATTGGCTCTGTAACTAAGCAGTTATTGTCACAGGTAGGGGGCTTAGAGGGGGATGGGTGTCCTGCATATGTTGGATCAGAACAGGTATCACTCACCACCTCTGAAGTGTTTCTGCAGCATTGCAGTGTTTCCTTTGGTGGCTTGCCTCATGACAGCTTGACATTAACGGCTCCCAGTGGATTGCCAGTGTCAGGGCTTTGGTGGGACAAGCCAGTCTGTTGCTCTACACGGGAGCCAGAATGAGCAGCATTGGTGCAATGCCACTGAGACGACACAGAATGTGAGACAGCGTACGAGGAAACAGAAGAAAAGAAAATGAATTAATATGCATAGGGTTGATCACCACTTTGTCAGGGACTTATGCTGTCCAAAACGCTCACAATAACTTGGTATGAAATGTCTAGTATTAATTAATAGATTCTGAATGAAGCCTTGATTAAATATCTTACACTTCCTGAAATGGAAAGTGTACTACTTAGGTAATTTTATGGAAATGACCAAGTTTACAACGAAAAACAAGAAGACCACAGTATGTCTTTATTATTCAGTTGTAGGAAAATGAAAGTATTTAGCCTCAAACTGCATGAGGATGCTGAGTGGAGGAATGGTGTGTGAGGTGAAGCCAGAACTCCTCTGTTTTGCACAGAGAGGACATGCAATGGATGTTGTGTGATGGTTTCATTATATGTGTGTGAGGTTGCTACAGTTTGCAAGGGTTTTTCTATCATTTATAATACGGTTTTAAAGAACAAAAGAAAAAAAAAAATGTAGAAAAGGAAACATAGTAACTCAGCATGAAGAAAAGAACCAAGTCAAATGCATGCATGTAAAAATGATCCTAATTCACTTTGTCGGACGGATAAGGCTTGAGTTGTGTGCAAGCCACTGGTTGCAAGCTTGGCCAGAGCATGAGACATACTTAACTGTTGATAGTACATGCTAGCATTGACTGAGGAGAGAAAAGAATGGTCACACACTTAGAGATCTACATTGAGTGTTACCTTTTAGCCATGTGTATGGGAGCCTGCTAGCATCTAAGGATGATAAGAGCTGTTTTCCTCAGTGAAACGGCAATGATCCTCAAAGGAAATTGTGATGACAGGGAAAACAGTTGCTGTGTTGAGGACCATATTTAGTTTTCTGGAGATCACAACTGTTTTCTGTGTTTTCCTGAAGAAAGTAACAGTTTTCCCTGAAGATTACAATTGTTTTTCCAATTTTCCTTTGGAGAGTAACTGTTCTCCCTGTTTCCTGAGTAAAACAGGTGTAATTGCGAGCAAAATTATCATTAAGAGGGAAAGCAGCTATGATCTGTTGATCACTGTTTGCCATGGCAAGCGCATGTGCACTGGTGTTATTTGTATAATTCCTTTGCAGACTGCTGGCCTTAAGTAAAATAACAAAAACAGGGAAAGCAGTCCTCCTGAGGATTACAACTAATATCTTGGGGATCACAACTGTTTTCCTATATTCATTGTTTTCAGCAAGAGTAACTGTCGTCTACAAAAAATGAACAATTTTTTTTAATCCTTAGCAATAGCACTGATAGTAATATGATCTGTTTTCCTTTGGGGAAACAGGGAAAATGCTTAAGATCCTTAAAAGAAAAGTGATGACAACAGCGATCATCCAAAGTAAAACAGTTGCGCTCTTCAGGGATAACAACTTACCCCATTTTCCATAAGGATAATAGCTGTTTTCCTGGGAAAATTGTATTATCAGCTTATGAAACTAGTATGCTCCCATACGTGATATATTCTCTCTTGCGGTGACAATTAAGCTGAGTGAGTTACTATAGGTAGACCTACTTAAGATACAATCTGGAGACGTCAAGGGTGCTTACCACTTAATGATTCAGTGCACATTGGCTTACAAATTGAGATGTAGAAAGATTCTCTGTCCGTTTCGCTTTTCATTCATTGAGTCAGTAATTCTATGTATGTTAGGGGTCTGTTATGGTGCTGGGATATTTCAGTTCTTGAAAACTGCATGCACTGTGCATTTATACATGAACATATCTGTGTTTGCCTATGTTAAAATGTTTACCAAAATGGAATTAAGAATCTGGGCCTTTTGTTGACCATGGATACTGTCATCAAATGATAAGGCATTTTGTGCAAAGATCAAATCTCAGAGTTGAACTTTATAAGAGCTATAGAGCCATGTGTAGGTAGTGCAGTTTCGTGACAGGTCATTTATGCTACAGACACAGTCACACTTTTTGTTTAAACAAAAAGTGACATCTGAACATGAATTGTACTGCTGAACTCAAGCTATGCCAAAACTGTGAGTGTCGTCAACTATGATCAAGCAGAAAAGAACCCAGTTGTTTCCCTGGGAATCATTTGAATAACTTTGAGCACCTTGATTCAACCCTGCAGTTGACATCATAACCTGAGCTGCCTCAGTCAAGACATTTAAGTTACATGTGTTGGGGCATGAATTTGAATTGTAAATAACTAAAAGTAAGAACATCTATTGAGCACTAAGCCGCACTGTTGGCTGAAAAGGTTGATTTAGTTTGAATCACCTTTGTAAGTTCTTCTTTGGAGGTGTGTTCAAATACTTTGAATTACTGTTTGTTAACAAGTCAAAACAGTGCTGATTGGCTCTTGGTTTAGAACCTTAGAACAATTTGAAACAGGTGAGGCAATACATTTCCATTCAGAATGTTTCTGAAGTTGTGGCTTCAATTTCTAACACTGACAGTGAATTGTCACAATGGTTTGACATCATCTGATTGGTGTGAGGCCCACATGTGCATCTTGTTTTAAGTACCACTCGTCATTTCCTTGGGGGAGGAAGGGAGGTGTGTTTGTGTGGGGTGGGTGGTGGGGGTGGGTGGGGGTGAGAGTGCTAATGACTTAGGCACACCAACAGTCTGAAAGTTGAGTAGTAATCAGAGCAAAATTAAACAAAGGGTTGCAGGTGGCTTGGAGTTAGTTAAGGGGAGGGGGTTAAATTTTCCAACAGTGTAAACACCGCTGAACCAGTGGTAAAGACCAGTGTACTTGAGGCCTTGCCAAGTGATAACAGGAGGCAGAGAGTGCAGACAGGTGATGGGCTCTCTTTAGAAAGGGCTCCCTTCCCTCCCAGCAGAAGACCTGCTGGATGCCGTTGCCCTTTGAAGAACACTTGCTAAATAAAAATGCCCGGGTTGTGTGTCAGGCTCCTGGAGTTCACTGGTTGTGTACTGGTCCTGTGGAGGGCTTCTATTTTAGGAGCACTTTCTGCTGGGAATGTGGGAGATAGTGATGAGTTACTTGTAGTTCTGTGTGTGTCGGATGAAAAATGTGCGAGTGTGAAAGTGTGTGTTTGGTGTGTGTGTGTGTGTGTGTGTGTGTGTGTGTGTGTGTGTGTGTGTAGTTTGTGTTGTGGTTGTGTTGTGGTGTGGTGTGGTGTGGTGTTATGTTGTGTTGTGTTGTGTTGTGTTTGTGTGTGTGTGTGTACAAACATGTACCTGTATTTGTTTTATTACGTCCCTGTCAGCATCACACACATTCACATGTGCGCGCACACACACATACACACATGCACATGCACACACGCACGCACGCGTGCATGCTCGCACGCGCGCGCGCGCACACACACACACACTCAAACACACACACAAACACACACACACACACACACACACACACACACACACACACACACACACACACACACACACACACACACAGAGCCACAATGCACTTGCATTCATTAATGTTTGTGTGCGTTGTGAGTTTATAGACCTTAAGATTTTCAGCAAATAAATTATTTAACATCAGGATTATCATTTAAATGGAAAATTTTTAACTGGCACTGGTTGTCTTCTCAGCACTAGTTTTTTTTTTTTTTTTTTGACACTCTTGGACTGAACTGGCCAACAAAATGTGTGTACAGTAAACACTCACAGGATGTGAAAGTGTGAGGGATAGACAGTAACCGTGTCAAGGATGGTATAGCACAGGAGAAATGAAATCATGGATGTTTTGTTTGTACTGTGATAAGCTGTATGAGCAAAGACATGTGGGAAGCGAAATGTTGATGATTTGTAATTGCTTAAATAGACTGCGCACATTAAATATTATTTTGCTTTAAAGCATCTTTTTCCCCCAGGAACAACAGTTGTTTGTCTATGAATCCCCACACTTCCACATCCATCACTCCACCACTTTTCTGTCTTTCCATGATTTTTGGGGCTGAGAAAGATTTCATTTATTTTTATTTCTTGCTCATCCACAACCTTTGTTCAGCACACTGCTACATGATAGTTGATACGATGATTAGTGTTGTTGCTAGTGACTGACTGAAAGATTCCATGTCATAAAGGTGTTCATGTATTCAAGGACATGATTTTGAAATTACTGCTAAGCCCGAGATATGTGTGAAAACCCTACAAGTTTTTGTTGTTGTTTCTTTTATCAGGGTTGGGAGTGCTCTTGATTTGAAAATGTTTTTAAAAAATGGTCACTGATAGTTTTCTTGTGTGTGTGTGTGTGTGTGTGTGTGTGTGTGTGTGTGTGTGTGTGTGTTGTTGTTTTATTTTTCCAGATTTAGTGCAGTGCACAAATGAGCCGAACGTGTCCATTCCCCAGCTAGCCGACTTGCTGATAGAGCGCACACAGCACAGTAACTGGGTGGTGGTATACAAGTCCCTCATCACCATTCACAACCTTATCAATTATGGCAATGAGGTTTGTGTTGTGTGTGTGTGTGTGTGTAAGGGTGGTGGTGTACACATTTTTCTTATGACAATTTGCAGTCAGATTTACTGTGGCAATGACTCATGAGTTACACATTGCTGGTGCCTCAGCTTTGTGTGTGTGTGTGTGTGTGTGTGTGTGTGTGTGTGTGTGTGTGTGTGTGTGTGTGTGTGCATGCAAAGGCGGTGGTGTACAAATCTTTCGTATTAAACTATTCAGTCTGATGTCCTTTGATGAGTTGTGGTGTGTATGTGTGCATGCGCTCGTGAATGTGTGTGTGTGTGTGTGCATATGCTTGTGGGCGCATGTGTGCACATTGGTGCTGATGTACTGATCTCTCATCAAAAGCTAGAGCAATGAGATCAGTACTTTGCTATGACTACAGCTAAATGTGTAATTCCATCTTGTTTAATTAGGGAGAAAAAATGCGTGAGTTAGAGAGGTAAGAGCAGAATGAGGAGAAACTTTGTAGATTTATTTATTTTTTATTTACTTTAGCATTTGTCCCGCAAACAAAGGATTGCGGAAAAAAAAAACTTGATCATTATCGGAAAGAAAAAGTAACTTGTTAAACTAAAATGACATGGGTTGACTGTCTTTGTGTTTATTCATGTAGGCAATGAGGATGATATTTTAACAGCTGCAGGGTTGAGTCATAGTTTTTATTTCCCATTAGGATGAGGAAGGGAATTTTTTTTTTTGGTAAGAGGTCATACTCTGTTCTCACTCACTGTCTGTATGTCTGTCTGTGTCTCTTGCTCTCTCTCTCTCTCTCTCTCTGTGGTCTATTTTTCGGTTTGAATGCTGCTTGTTCTAATTATATCCTTTTGTTTCAAGAGAAAATGGAGTTGCCTCTTAAGTTTATTATGGTGTGGCAGCACCTGTTGTAACTTTATAGCATAGTAGTAGTCTGGAGCGGTAGACCTTGCAGCAGGTGTTGGTGGGGAATGCTGTGTCAGATTGTGGCAGTGGTGGATGACAGTGTTACATCACCATAGTAAGAAGTATTTCCCTTGACATTATTTCAGTTTATTGCCTTTAGGTGGAAAACTGTAGAATTGTTAGAGGCAGTGGTGGTGGTGGGTGACAATGGGAGGGTGGGGGAGGGGGGTTGGCAAGGCAGTAAAGTAGGAAACAGCTTTTTAAGATACAGTAAGATAACAGAAGAGGCCCAGCACCTGGAGACTGGCAAGCATGCCCACTGTGTGTGTGTGTTGCAGAGATTCACGCAATACTTAGCTTCCAACAACTGTTCTTTCAACCTCAGTGGCTTTGTCGACAAGGGGGAGTCCAAGGTAAGTGTCAAGTTCAGGATCAAAGAGATGCAAACATTGGGGAAGAAGGGGAAAGGGGCAAGGATGGGTAAAAAAGAGGAAGGGGGGGGGGGGGGGATGACAAGTGATGGGGGGATTATCTGTTCCCATCCTGTATCATTCGCATCATTCCTGTTGTTGAACAGTGATCTACCAGACTTCGCCAAATTTCTGTTTATCCTGGTGTCTCCCATTTCTGTCTTTTGTTTCCAGTTTTCCAAACATTTGTAAGCGAATGAATGAAACTCACTAAAAAGTAACTCGTTTGTTTGCACATTTACATCTTGATATTACTGCAAGCAAATGTGTCCAGATCTCTCTGTTTCTTCCCCCCACACCCCCCCCCCCCCCCCCCCCCACACCCCTATTTTTTTTTTCCAGCATCTGTAAGCGACTAAATGAAACTACTCTTAAAACGTAATTTGTCTGTGTGCACCCTCTCATCTTGATATTACTGCAAGCAAATAGATCAAGACCAAAGCCAGTGAGCCATACTCTCTTCCCCACTCCTTTCCTCCCACTACTGTCCATTTTCCATTTATGGCCTCCTGTCATGTTCTGTTGACACTCTTTAAATCTTCCCCTTCCCTGCCTACCCACTGTTTCTTCCCCTACCTACCCCCTCCTCATTTCCCATATTCCTCCCGGCCCCCAATACAGGCACCTACAATCTCTCTTTATCTCACACGAAGGCATGATAAATGCAAAATTCCTTGAAAATAAGGAGTAACAGGTAAGAAAAAATAGCATGTTATTAAGCAGATGCGGTGACCAGTGATATCAGATGTGTGTGTGTGTGTGTGTGTGTGTGTGTGTGTGTGTGTGTGTGCGTGTGTGTGTGTGTGACAGTGAAAGAGATAAACGTTGTGAAAGGGACCGCTGTGGATTGTTTGGTGTTTTGGTATTCTGAAGGTGGAAAGATTGACCATTAGATTTTAAATTGTTTGGAATTTTTTAGAAGTTTCTTTACTGCCAGAGTGAAGGGAGTGAGGAGGTACAAAAAGTGTGAGCTGTTTAGATATGTAGGTTGAAAGTGTATCACTGAAATATTTGAATGTTAAGGCAGCCATGTTATATTCAGTCCTTGTTTCAGTGGGAAGCCACAGCAATTGTTTTAGGAAAAATGTGATGTAGTTTTGTCTTTTTTTTTTCCCAAAGAGCAAGTCTAGCAGCACTGTTTTGAACTTTTCACAGTTGGATAAGAATTGAGTAAGGAAGACCACTGTCACGGACCGACCCCTGGAGGTCTGCCTGACAGGATCGGTCTAGGTGGGAGTGAAGGGAATGACTGACCTCACACGCCCCGCAAGAGACCACACAATAAAGATTACGATACAACACCCATTTATTCACACCAGCAAAATAAACATTCCAACACACACACCATGCACGATCACAATCAAGCACTCCAACGCACACAACATGCACAATCACAATCAAGCACTCCAACACCCACAACATGCACGATTATAAATAAACATTTCACCATACGACGTACACAATCACAATTACAGCATTCCAGCACATGTAACATATACACAATTATAAAGAAACATTTCCAGCATCGATTCCTTCCTAACACCATGGAGTGCGTCCACACCCCTGCCCCTGTCAAGTCTGCTGGGAGCACCCTGTCGCACTAGGTGCTCCGACCCGGGTCGGTTCTCGCAGGGAGTCGCTCAAAGCCGACACCCTCGACTCACAAGCCGGCAGTGAAGAGCGCGTCCCGGAGGGGGGGGGGGGGGGGGGGGGGGGGGGGGGGGAGGGAGGGGGAAAGGAAAACGAGGCGCTGTTACTGGAGGTCCTGGACGGGGGTCAGGGCCGGTCAGTCAAAACGGCGGGCTCCTCTACAGTCCGCGGTCCCGACCAGGGCGTGGCCTCGACCAGCGCGTGGCACCATCCAGTCCGTAGTCTCAGCCAGAACGTGGCCTCAACCAGCACGTGGCAACATCCAGTCCGTAGTCTCAGCCAGAACGTGGCCTCAACCAGCACGTGGCACCATCCAGTCCGTGCTCCAGGTGAAGCCCCCGGGAGGGGGGAGGACGTAGCTGGGAGGAGAGTCGAAAAGGAGGGAAAGAAGAAGGAAGGAGGAAGGAAGAAAGGTACTGAAACCCTGCCGTCAGTACAGTCTGACCCATGCTGTCAAATCTTAACAGCCACTCGCATGATGGGCGAGGGGAAGTCTACTAAACGCACACAGTAAACCCATCGAATCAGATATGTTCATTAGGGTCTTCTCACACGATGCAGGTAAAAGACTGCATTAAACCAACAAGTTATAAAACAAATATGAATTATCTTCACCCTTCTCTCACTCACGTTTAACATTTTCCCCTCTTACGAAATAAACCAACACAGCGACCATCGCTTAATAACTGTCACCACATTTGCAAATAATAATTCAATGGCATAATTGTCACATTTTATAAACACATTTCAACATAACACAAATCTCCAACCATGCATCCGAACGACAAATCATGCGTACGCACGCTCGCGAACATAAAACTCGTTCTCCTTGCACACACAAACAGACGGTGGCCGAAGGATAAGAGTCCGGCGAACGTGACAGGGGCGGACGAGCGAGACAAAGCAAGTTCCAACCCTGAATCACCAGGTTCTCTCCCGTCCCCACCGACTACCGCATCACCAGATGTATAAACAGGAGAAAGAATTTTGGAAATAATTTAGAATGGCCAGGTTAAAGATTGAATTAACCAGAGAAAAGGTCTCACACAATATTTCTCTTACAATTTCGAAAACAAAAGAAAATTGCGCAAAAGAGGAGACTAAGTCGACTAACAACAACAAACCAAAACAAACAAACCACGAAACTGATGCTTACCAGCTACCCGTGGGTGACCCGAAGAGGCGGGTCAAACGACTCTCTCTACCTCTGTCCAGTCGAGAGGACAGAGGCGAAGATGCGGAAACAGAAGAAGTGATGTCCCTCTCCTACAGGCCGACTGCAGGAATTGAAAGTACTGACTGTACTCTCGATGATACGGTGAAGAACCAAGACTGGAGCAGGCGCTCCCAGAGACATCTTCCGCTCGAGTGAAGAGCAAACCCTCCTCAGCAATGGCGGCCAACATGCCATGCTGCGTCACAGAGTGAGTATACTTCAAACTAAAAGAAACGAAGCACGTGCGACAGGTAAAAAGACAGGCGAGAGGCCGATAGACAGCAAGTTCGAGAGAAAGGTACCGGCCACCCGTGAACCTACAGGATGAATAGCACGGGCAGTGGAATAAGAGAGAGAGAGAGAGAAAGCAAACCGAAGTTGAGCTGAACTACACCAAGGTGCAACCGCACCACAAGCCACATTAAGGGACGGATACACGACAACAGCAACGACAATAAACAAATGAATAATTCCGCCACCCTAGATGGGTCAAACGTCGTAGGCCTCGTGACAAACTCGTGACAAACCCCCTTCTAAAAGCATCTGTTTCTCTGAGATACAGTGCTCCTTTGAACCTTGACGCATGTGCAAATTCACAATGGGACCGAACCCAACTCTCTGTGCTCGACAGAGTACGAGGAATCCAATACAAACATTCTACGATAGAATCATACAGGGAAATACATAATACTACATTTATCAAACAACTAAGCAAACCTTCCAACCATGAAAGTAACAATCCGAACCATTGGTGATTCACTACCGTTAACATCACTGAAGTGAAAACTGTCAGTACACCTGATACAAAGACCAAAAGGGGATATAACCCTGGTTGAGGGGAAGTGTCCCTCTGACCGATTTTCCAATGTGCTGACTACGGAGCTCGGCTAAGATAGTCAGCATCCGTATTACAGGAACCCTTGATATGACGGAAAGTGAACGCATGACTCTGCAGTTCAACTGCCTAACTCATGAGTCGACGACTGACTGACCGGATCCGGTCCAGGCACTGGAGAGGATGATGATCGCTCTCCAGTACAAACTTCCGGCCATACTTCTTCTTGGGCACGCCATGGCGCGTCCAAATCTGCCTGAGAGATTCAGCAACAGTAGGGGCATCGATAGTCCCAAGCGGGACAGCCTCTGGGTATCGACTCGCAGATTCTACACTACCGAAGTGTAGCGGTGACCGCGATCGGATGGAGGATTAATGGGTCCCACCAGGTCGACCCCAACCTTGCTGAATGGCTCCCCAACCCGTGGCACTGACCCTAGGGGAACACGCTTCAAGCGACCCTTAGGCGTTGACCGTTGGCAGACATCGCAACTGCGGCAGTACTGCCTAACCTGTGAGTTCACCCCTGGCCAAAAGAAGTCTTGTCTTACTCGCTCGAGAGTCCGCTTGGAGCCCATATGACCTGCCATGGGGGAATCGTGGGCCTGCCGGAGCACAGACTCTCTCAGGCTTTGGGGAACAACAAGCTGCTTGGCCACACGATCTGCCTGAGTGAAAACCCTAAAGAGGATCCCTTGTGGAGCTTGAAGCTCACCTTGGCGTGTCGGGCAGACTGAGCAGGACGACCTACCAGTTGTCGCAGGCGTTGGACATCCAAGTCCCTGGCCTGAAGACGGACCATGGTAGCAGGATCGGCCCTGGCCAAAAACCTCGTCAGAGATCAGCTGGAGAACGGGACGCAATTCCTGTTCCTGCTTCTTAGCTTTGGCGCGTGTGGTGACTCCCACACACGCCTGTACGGGCAGATCCGTAGAACACGGACTGACTGCGTCCGTCAGCAAAGGTGACAGTATTCCCTATGAGAAGGGAATACATAGGTCGCTCCACCGCGATGGCCCATACTTCGCCACAGAAGTAGGGGGTGGAGATAGTAATAAGTACAGAGGACGGGTGGAAGTAAAACCAGCCTCCAACCCGCACACATCATAACTAGCGCCCCGCCGGGCCTCAGGGGAAACCAAATTCTTATCCACAAAGATCGTTGATGCTCCCGAATCCCTGATGGTGTCGACCAAGGAGGAACCAACAACAGAGAGAAACACTGGGCACTCTGAATCACCAGAAGCTGGGATGGAACCCACGTTAGCCGAGGCACGAGGACGCTGGAAAGGACTAGCCCCATGACTACCAGCGGCTTTAGGACAATCTTTCCTAATGTGGCCAGGACGACCACAAAGAAAACACAGTCGGGGCGCTGAATCCCCGATGAACTGCCTGCCTTGTTCACCCCGCTAGCAGTTGTCGGCGCCTTATTGCTACTAAATCCTGTGGAGGGCTTCCTCTCCGTATCTGGGCGATGCCCATAAGCCTGCGAGCTTCAGCAAACACCTCAGCTGTGTGAATCGCAGCCGCGAAATCCTGAGGTGCTGTCTCGCCTATCCGGATCCTCAACTCTGGGGACACAGTGTTGGTGAGCTGTTCAATGAGGATCAGATCCTCCAGCTCCAACTTAGCCAACTGACGCCATACCTAGCGTTTTGCGCAGCCTATCACCAAACTGCACGAAGGTCTCGTCGTTATTCTTCTTCATGGACCTGAACTTCCTCCTGTACGTCTCTGGGTAAGGTGGAAACGCTTACGCAGAGCAACTGCATGTCTGCATAAGACGCACCTTCGTTTAGAGTGAGCACACACTCCCTTGCAGCACCAGATATCCAGAAAAAGGTGCATAGCCTTCTGTTCCTCAGACAATTGATATGAACTGGCAACCTTGTCAAAATGTTCCAGGAACATATCAATGTCCTCACTAGGTCTGAACTCTGGAAGCTTTAACTTTGGGCCTCTAACTCTATCACCTGCCTGGTGATTAACCCCCTGACTTACAGATGCGGGAGATCGCGAAAGAAGTTGTTCCATCTCTTCCCTACGCAGAGCCTCCATCCTGTCTAGTTCTTCCCTACGGAGGGCTTCCTGCCTGGCAGCCTCTTCCCTACGCCGATCCTCCTGTCTGGCAGCCTCCTCCCTACGCTGAGCAGCCTCTTCCTTACGAAGAGCCTCCTGTCGGGCAGCCTCTTCCCTACGCAGCATAGCCTCTTCCCTATGCAGAATCTCCTGTCTGTCAGTCTCCTCTCTGCGCAGAGCCTCTATCCTATCCAACTCTTCCCTACGCTGGACAGCCTCTTCCCTACGCTGCCGCTCCAGAAACATAAGGACAGAAGCGATGTCCTGGGCGGGGTTCACCACTCCGACACGGGAGGAGGACCCGTCTGACCCGTCCCTTGGGTCTCGACTTTCCCATGAGGAAAGTCTCCCCGGGCATACTCCTTACGAGGGGAAGCATGGAGAGGAGAAGGTTTCTGTCTCTGCGACCCAACAGAAGCCCATAGTTGCTTCGCTATGCTCTGGCGCTTCCGAGCGGAGGTGCCAGTCGGGGTCTCGACAGGCAGAACCCCAGCGAAGAGGTAGTAAAGTACCACTGGACTACCTGCTACAGCACTGGAATAAGTAGAAGTTACCGTAGTCGAAGTACTGGTACTAATAGTAGGGACCACAGTAACATTTTGAATACCCTTCTTCTTCGACGCACGCGTCGCCATACCACCAGCGCCGGACGTTGCCATGACAACAATATTCTACGGTTTTCAAATACAGGGGAAAGACAATTCCACTAGAAAAAAAAACAAATATTTAGGGGTGTGTGTATATGTGTTTTGTGTGCGTGTGTGCGGACAAGTTCCGGCTGCTCCCACTCTGGCAACACCGCGCTCTACAACACGAGCAACAGTGCGGTGGGGCTCACCGAAAAAAAAACAAAACAAAAACTATGTCCGGCTGCCCCCACTCTGGCAACACCGCGCTCCACAGCACGAGCAACAGTGCGGTGGGGCTGGCCCGAAAAAAAAACAAAAAAAAACTGGCAGACGGAATCCGGAGAGAGGAAGAAACAAAGGGACACTAACGTCCGATACAACCCCCTGTACTCAATAACCCGGTAGAGAAAAAAAACAAGAACTGGCTAAATACAAAACAGGAATGGAAGACTGAGCGGCAACAGAAAGGCAAGACTTACGGCCGCATCTGCGTGAGGTACCCGGCGGAAGGAGGTCTGGACGCGGTCGACTCCCTCGGTCTCGACTCGACCCCCAGTCACGCCGGATGTTCCCTCAGGCCACAACAAGACTCCCTTCACGCTAGAGTCACCCAGCCAACCACCCACGAACAAACACGACAAACTGACTAAACATATACAAAACAGACAAAACTAAACAGGTACTCCGCGAAACGAGAGAGACAGCCAGAGCCTTCACATCCCGGACGAGCCCCCACAATTGTCACGACCGACCCCTGGAGGTCTGCCCTGACAGGATCGGTCTAGGTGGGAGTGAAGGGAATGACTGACCTCACACGCCCCGCAGAGGGCCACACAATAAAGATTACGATACCACACCCCATTTATTCACACCAGCAAAATAAACATTCCAACACACACACCATGCACGATCACAATCAAGCACTCCAACGCACACAACATGCACAATCACAATCAAGCACTCCAACACCCACAACATGCACGATTATAAATAAACATTTCACCATACGACGTACACAATCACAATTACAGCATTCCAGCACATGTAACATATACACAATTATAAAGAAACATTTCCAGCATCGATTCCTTCCTAACACCATGGAGTGCGTCCACACCCCTGCCCTGTCAAGTCTGCTGGGAGCACCCTGTCGCACTAGGTGCTCCGAGCCGGGTCGGTTCTCGCAGGGAGTCGCTCAAAGCCGACACCCTCGACTCACAAGCCGGCAGTGAAGAGCGCGTCCCGGGGGGGGGGGGGGGGGGGGGGGGAAGGGGGAAAGGAAAACGAGGCGCTGTTACTGGAGGTCCTGGACGGGGGTCAGGGCCGGTCAGTCAAAACGGCGGGCTCCTCTACCAGTCCGCGGTCCCGACCAGGGCGTGGCCTCGACCAGCGCGTGGCACCATCCAGTCCGTAGTCTCAGCCAGAACGTGGCCTCAACCAGCACGTGGCAACATCCAGTCCGTAGTCTCAGCCAGAACGTGGCCTCAACCAGCACGTGGCACCATCCAGTCCGTGTCTCAGGTGAAGCCCCCGGGAGGGGGGAGGACGTAGCTGGGAGGAGAGTCGAAAAGGAGGGAAAGAAGAAGGAAGGAGGAAGGAAGAAAGGTACTGAAACCCTGCCGTCAGTACAGTCTGACCCATGCTGTCAAATCTTAACAGCCACTGCATGATGGGCGAGGGGAAGTCTACTAAACGCACACAGTAAACCATCGAATCAGATATGTTCATTAGGGTCTTCTCACACGATGCAGGTAAAAGACTGCATTAAACCAACAAGTTATAAAACAAATATGAATTATCTTCACCCTTCTCTCACTCACGTTTAACATTTTCCCCTCTTAGGAAATAAACCAACACAGCGACCATCGCTTAATAACTGTCACCACATTTGCAAATAATAATTCAATGGCATAATTGTCACATTTTATAAACACAATTTCAACATAAACACAAATCTCCAACCATGCATCCGAACGACCCAAAACATGCGTACGCACGCTCGCGAACATAAAACTCGTTCTCCTTGCACACACAAACAGACGGTGGCCGAAGGATAAGAGTCCGGCGAACGTTTACAGGGGCGGACGAGCGAGACAAAGCAAGTTCCAACCCTGAATCACCAGGTTCTCTCCCGTCCCCACACGACTACCGCATCACCAGATGTATAAACAGGAGAAAGAATTTTGGAAATAATTTAGAATGGCCAGGTTAAAGATTGAATTAACCAGAGAAAAGGTCTCACACAATATTTCTCTTACAATTTCGAAAACAAAAGAAATTGCGCAAAAGAGGAGACTAAGTCGACTAACAACAACAAACCAAAACAAACAAACCACGAAACTGATGCTTACCAGCTACCGTGGGTGACCCGAAGAGGCGGGTCAAACGACTCTCTCTACCCTCTGTCCAGTCGAGAGGACAGAGGCGAAGATGCGGAAACAGAAGAAGTGATGTCCCTCTCCTACAGGCCGACTGCAGGAATTGAAAGTACTGACTGTACTCTCGATGATACGGTGAAGAACCAAGACTGGAGCAGGCGCTCCCAGAGACATCTTCCGCTCGAGTGAAGAGCTAACCTCCCTCAGCAATGGCGGCCAACATGCCATGCTGCGTCACAGAGTGAGTATACTTCAAACTAAAGAAACGAAGCACGTGCGACAGGTAAAAAGACAGGCGAGAGGCCGATAGACAGCAAGTTCGAGAGAAAGGTACGGCCACCGTGAACCTACAGGATGAATAGCACGGGCAGTGGAATAAGAGAGAGAGAGAGAGAAAGCAAACCGAAGTTGAGCTGAACTACACCAAGGTGCAACCGCACCACAAGCCACATTAAGGGACGGATACACGACAACAGCAACGACAATAAACAAATGAATAATTCCGCCACCCTAGATGGGTCAAACGTCGTAGGCCTCGTGACAAACTCGTGACAACCACAGAGAATATTGCAGTGTTCTAATCTAGGAAGAAGTTTGGAAGAATCCAGCACGTCTGTTCCTCTAGTTTCCTGTCTCACTTGGCCCAAATCTGGTCATCAGTGATAACAAAGATGCTATGGAAATCCATTTCCGCCTTAGACTGCATGAAAGGCCAGTATTGTACACTTTATTTCAGATGTATTAGAGTAGAACCTGGAATTACTGTAGTGAAAACAACATACTAGGTATGTAAGGTTCTTTAAGTTTTAATAAAATCTTTTATAATTTGTGAAATCCACGAAAAATAAGCTTTTATCTAAAGATGCTGGAGGAGTCTTCGAAAATGAGATGACATTGTTTTCTGCTGCATGATAAAGGAGAATTAGAAAAGTGTGCAGAATGTTGATACAGAGATTCAAAAGAAGGTGGCAGTCCTGAAAGATGTTTTTTGTTACAATGCCTTTGTCAGTACCTAACTCGTATTGTCAGTGCAGTATTGTGGCTGTGAAGTAAGTTTGTGACGTGTTGCGTCCATGCGTCCTGTGTTATGTGTAGTGTTTCTGACATGTACCATGAATTCATTGTCCTGAAAACAGAAAAAGAGAGTGTGATTTTAACTCCAAGCGTATAAACTCTGTGTTTTGTCTTGTAATTCGTTTATTTATTTATTTTTTTTTGCGATGCGTTATCAAAAACTTTCCAAATTTATATTTGATTGTCTGTTTTTATGTTTTAAAAGGCTGTTCACTGCAATTGGCAAGTCTTCTGTGTTCAAGCTTGAGGAAGGTTTTAAATAAACCGAAAATTTGCAATAACACAGTGTAGGTTGTTTTTACTTTGCAAATTTATATTTAAATAATAGTTCTTCAAACAGGTACTTTATTTAATGTTGATCTGTGTAATGCGTCTACCATTCCTGTTCCAGGCTATGATATGTCTACATTTATCCGCCGCTATGCAAAGTATTTGAACGAAAAGGCTGTATCCTACAGACAAATGGCGTATGACTTCTGCAAAGTAAAAAGAGGGTGAGTGTGGAAGTTGTGGAATTGAAAGCGTGTATTGGTCTTCCACAAGCATGTGATGCCTATGTCATGTATATCCTTTGTTTATATTTGAGTGTGTGACAGTTTTCATTCTCACAATCACATACTATGGCCTACTTCCAGTTCTGTTTTTCCCTGTCTGGAGCTTGTGTTTTTGAGTTCACCACCTTTCTGATGTAAGTTCTTTCATTCAGTTGATCATTTTGTCTTTTACCTTGCTTTTCAGTGTTTAGTTTCTCGGTTTAGTTTGTAATGGTTTTTACCCTTTCAGTTTGAAAGTGTTCAAAGGGTTTGATGAAAAGAACAGTAAAGAGAACTGTTGTAGGGTCCCATGCTGGAAAATGTATTTCATCAACCAAAGTCTGTTTTACATTATGTGAGAACATGAGAGCACTATGAGCAAGAAATAATGACTGTTTGATGAAAGGATTGAGTCACTGTAAATAACCTTGGACCAGAAGAGGTGTCGTTAGTGTATCTGTAAATGAATTTGAGAAAGGTAGTATGCATAGCTTAGCAAACAAAAAACCAGCTGTTCAAATGCATTGATTGTGTACATGTTGACACTTGCATCAGTATGCATGCTGTTTTGCACTTGCATGCACACAGTCAGCACTATGAAACAACTCACTAGACCCATGTTTGTATACTGAGAACACTACAGTCACAGCACATTCTCTCAGGATACCTGATATTGGTCTTTTTAAAGAAAATTTTCTTTTCAGACATATGCAAAACATATGTTTCACAATGTTCATAATGTAATTCCTAAGATTAATCTTTTTCCAGGTCATATGTGACAAACAAATGTAGATCACAATGGGTCCAAGTTGGCGAAACAGTGAGGGCATAGTTACAATGTTTGCTGAAAAAGTTGAGTGTTGAATGGCTGGAATGATGAATCTTGTATTGAATACAGTCTCTAAGGTGAAGCCCATGGTTTTTAGTTGGAATGATTTACCAGTATCGACAGCTATTGATTTGGTATAGTTGATTTTCAGCCTAATGAATCGCAGTTGAAGTTTTTGTGTAATTTTCAGCCTGAAATATCACAGTTAAAGACGATGTATAACAAACTAATTGCAAAGGAGTAGAAAATTGCTTTAATGGCCTGATCAGGGTGAATGAACTCGCACAGTAATGCCCGTTTATGTTGCAGGAAGGATGATGGTCTCCTAAGAACAATGAATGCAGAGAAGGTGAGTCAGTCGTTGTGTGCATTTCATCTTCCTCAAAGCGGTTACACGGGTACTGGAATGCAGCTAATCCAGTATGTTTGCTATAACATCACTGGAGTGTCGGGGAATTTTTTTCAGAACTCTTTAAAACGCTTTGTGTGTGCCTTCTTGAGAGCAGCTGAGCTTACTGCATTCTGCTTATTATTGACCTGTTAGTTTTTTTACTTTTTGGACGTGAACAGGGGGAATTTTCAGACTCATGTAGAGTAACGGCCATTACAATTTCTGGAAGCAATTGTGTTGGGAAACAGCACTTGTTATCTGTGAAAAGTGTGCAGCAAAGATTTTTAGAAATGAAAGGGAGTGGGATGGGTTAGGGGATTGGAAGGGGTTTGTGTGTGTGTGAACTGTATAAATATCTGCAGCTTTTTTTTTTTTTCCATTAACGTCAAGGCTTTTTGAGGTTTTCACATCATGGGCTGTCAAAGTGAAGTCATTCCCTGGAATGAAGTGAAAAAAAAAAAATTGTATGATTGGCTCGCCAGATGAGTTACCAGACTTCATGCACACTTAACTCTGGGAACAGTACATCCTTGAGGATCTGCATCAAAAGAATAATAAGCTCCCCTGCCGCCACTGGAGGAACGGAAAGTATGAAGACAATACGAAAAGAAACTGTGTACTTTGGTGGCACTTTGTTTTGTATATTGTAGAACGTTCCCTTCCAGTGGGCCTGGAGCAGTGTTCTGTCATCATCTTGCTGCATCAGTTATTCAGTTTATCCGTTGTATTTTTAATCTTCCTTTCTTTCCTTTTTGAAAGCTGCAGAATGAAATACTGAGTAGAAAATGGGGAATGTGTGGGCACATGTATTTTGTGTTGATATTTTAAATGTTCTGTCTGAAATAAAACGGTCACTTATCAATGAATGGAAGAGATCATTGTGAATAATCTCTGTGTGAGTGTGCGTTTATGTGTGTGTATTTTAACATTGACATGACAAAGCTTATTGTTCCGACAGTTGCTGAAGGCGTTGCCAGTTTTACAGGCTCAGTTGGATGCTCTTTTGGAGTTTGATGTAAGTACATTTTTTTTTTTTGTCATAGCTTTTCGCCCCCTTGTTGTATGTGTTGATGACATGACCAGGAAGTTTTCTAGTTACCAACAACTGGACTTAGCTCCTCAGTATAAAAAAAGTTCATCTCCCTCATTGTGCATGCATTGTTTTGATTAATTATTTGAAATAAATGATCAGGTAGGGGGGAAAAATGAATTATTTACATTTAAAAAAAAAACATTTTACAAAGTAACACTTGCAGACAGTTGATCAAAAAAACATGACTTCACAAGTTAAAGGACTATCTTGTCTACATGATACGCTTGCTTCTGGCATCATCGATTCACAAAGCAAAAGGCACCAAGAGAAGCAATTCCATGTACTGCTGACTTGCCTGCTGAGTTCCGATAAATGATTGGAAAAAAAAAGTCAAATAGAGATTGCCCATGAAAACAACATTTCATCTTGAGCAAAAGACAAAGAGTTGCTTAACAATTACAGACAGAATGGTTTGATCACAAGGTTGGGTGTTGTTTTTTTTTTCCCCGTCATTTTCAGTGCACACCAAATGAGCTGACAAATGGAGTGATCAACGCATGCTTCATGCTACTTTTCAAGGACCTCATCCGTCTCTTTGCTTGCTACAACGATGGCATCATCAACTTATTAGGTATGACAATTTGCTTACATTGATAGTAAAATTTTGTTTGAAAACTTTCTTTTGTGTAAGGAGACAGCTGTCGATATATTTGCCCAGCACATTTACTGATCGCACTTTGCTGACATTACTGTCCAGTTTATGATTATTGAAAACAGTCCACAGTGCAGAGTACTCTTTTCTTCTGATTTCCCCTTTACCTTTATTAATGTATTGAAGGGGGAAAAGGTTGCCTTCAAGAGTAATGACATTTGACAGGTTATCCAAAATATTGCTTATTGATTTATTTTTATCATTGTTCTTACTGAGTGCATAATTTGAAAAAAAAAAAGTGTTTTTTTTGGTAGCGGAAATTTGAACAAATGAAATTAACTAGCTTTCTGAATCTTTCAGTGTTTCTGGAAAGAAAGGAAAAAGAAAACACAGCCAAGCTTTGATTCCAAAGATTTTTATACTGAAAATTGTTTGTAAGGTGTGATAGGGATATAACATTTAAGACCACTTTTTTTTTTTAAGAAGGCAGTCATGCACTTGCTGTCTGTAATGTGTAACATTACTTGCTGGGTTGGTTTTCAGAGAAGTTCTTTGATATGAACAAGAAGCAATGTAAAGATGCCTTGGAGATGTACAAGAAGTTTCTGGCAAGAATGGAAAAGGTGTCTGAATTTCTCAAGGTGGCAGAGGTATGCTTTGTATGCATGAAGGTCCTGTTTGTACCAACACGCGATTGATTGATTGTGTGTTTCGTTGTTTGCTTGTCTTTTTATTTTTTTAGTTCAAGTGTTTCCCCTTATTCTTTTTTTTAACCCGAAGAGTGCCTATAGGCCGTCAGTCGACGTGGAAGTAAAAGTGCTTTCCCAGTGTCCACTGATGTCATGCATTTTTCTTGAATTTTCATTCGTTACTATTTCTATCAACGGACTCAAATAGAGTTTGCGTAGAAAGCCTTATATGTCTGTAGTCTTAAAATAATATGTAAATGACCACACGTGAGGGGAAAGCCCATTCATTCTCATCACTGACTGGATGACCAGCCAGCACTTCGTCTCGCTTGCAAAGATGGCGGCGCAACCTTCGACAAGCCCAGCGACCAAATCAACATACTTACACAGCTGAGCAGGCTCTGCTGATGATTTTTGACAAAGACAATAATCTTTTATTCAGCGAATCACTCGAGCATGAAGGTGAGATGATGATAGTGGTGGAATTGCCGACCATATTCGTCAGTTATTGAGTAGGGCTCTGTGACCTCAGTGTGTGTTCAGCTGACAGCGTCGAACGAGCTAGCCTAGTGTGTACTCTGCACCGCATGCTGGTGTCCAGTGATGTGAAAGTCCAGTGACGAGAGGGCAGCGTGGCCTGCTCGTGGTGTGACACGGTGCAGACGGAAAGGTAGGGGAAGATGAGGGGTGAAAGAGAGGGTTGAAGTCCAGCAAGGGGCGTGGTGGGAGAGGGGGGGCGTGGTCGTGGACTGGTCAGTCTGCATCGAGTGTGAGCGTCTTGATAGACTTCCAAACTGTTTTACTTTCATTTACAGGTGTAGTGTGACAATACAAACTTTATTTTCAACTTTTTTGCTTTGTGTTCTTGTTTGGATGTGAAGATGTCGTGGTAAATACATATGTTTTTGATCGTGCAAAAAAATCTATCCAATTCTAAATGCCTAAATACTTTTTTATTATCAAAATTAAAACAAAAGAAGCCCAGATTCAAAATCTTCATTCAATTTCCTTCAAAAATTATATAGATTTCATTTTTCTATCTTTTGTAGTTTCTGAGCTAGAATTTTTTGTTAATTATGACCCCCAAATCACGAGATTTCCCTGGCACCTGGGAACACCTTTGTTTGTACTATTTTTAGGAACTGAACGGTTAAATTTGATGATTTCTCCTTTACTCATGAACTGCTGTACATTCACAGTCCAGTCGGATTTACAATCCATTTCTTATACAGAATTCTGAACATGTACACACTGTTTCTAGCTTTAAAATTGGCCATTTTTCAAGTGCAAATAATTTACAGCATGTAGAAATATTTTGGTGTTGAATGAACAAGACTCAACCTTGAATTTGAATTGGTTGTGTATTTCAGTAGTGAGCAAAAATATGCAGTTGCGGTGAATTTTTAAAGGTATCATTAACTGCATTTTTCTGGATGTTGGGGAACTGAAACTGCTGTGATTTTGTGTGGACTATTGATGCTGCATTAAAGTGGATGTCAGGCTTTACCTTTTTAGCAGCCACCTAGATTTGTTCTTTTCTCTGTTATTCATGCTCCTACAGTGGCATTCCTACTGCTGCTTATCTTGGCCAGCCAGCCCATACACAGCCACTCCAGGTTTCATTGTGTTATAGCCCCAGCATCAACCTTTCATATGCAATGGCGGTCGGCTGGGCTATAAGCAACATTACCTTACCTTACCTTTCACATGCAACAATAAGTATGAAGTTGCCATGAGGTACCCCACTAGAGAAGACGCTGCACTGCTGCCAATTCGCTTTGGTGACCATGCTTTACATTTCCTATCTTGGTATATACCAGGCCTCAGCGATTCAGAAATTGGAGCACCACTGTCAGAGAAGTGGCTCCAGTCTTGAACCCATAGCACATTGAACTCAGTGCTATAGAAGAATTCCAGTACTGATAGAACAGCATTGTGATGAGACATGGCTGTGTGTGTGGCTGTGCCATGATACAATTCAGTCTGTCTTGCTTCACCCAGGATATGTTACTCATTGCACTTTCTCCTGTCTCTGGAATGTGCTGTGTGTTTGGTAAGTTAACAGGATGGGGACAGAGGTGGGAAATGGAGAGGATATTGGAGAAACGAGGAGTCATAGTTGGAGGAAGGGTGTGGGGTGTTGTAGATGTTGTGTAAGCAAGAGATAGGGTATGTTGAATGGAACAGTGAGGGATATGTTCTTGTATGTAGCTTTGAGTATGTATACTTGTGGAAAGAGGAAGGTAAATTTGTAAGGAATAAGAATTGAAAAAGAGAGAGATATGTGGTTAAGGATTTTCATGTATTGTAAATGGTTTTCAGTGTAATATATGCCTGATTTCTTAATTTACAGACTTGGTGTTACTGTGACAGTTGTGTCTTGTGATGGTTTTCAGAATGTGGGGATTGACAAAGGAGACATCCCAGATTTAGCGAAGGTGAGTAAATTAAGAGAAAAGACACTAACAGACTGAAGTTACTCTTGTTCTTGGTTATCACTGTTCAGTTGAAGCTGCTGCATACAATGTGCATGCTGTCAGTTTCTGTTGTTAGCTTTTTTGTTTTATTCTAGTTTTTGTTGTGGTAATTTTTCTTTTTTTTGTGTGTGTTAAAGGTTATGCAGGCATGTGCAAGTGTTTTTTGGTGGTTGGATGTTCTGGTTTTGATTTTTTTCCCCACAGAGTGCACATAGCACAATGTCTGTACTGATTGTTCTGTTGTGATACCCTCTTCCATAGTTTCCCTCCACCCCCCACCCCCCATTTCACCTTCTGTCCCCCCCCCCCCCCCCCCCCTGCTCCCAGTCTCTCTGCCTGCTCCCCCATTCTCACCAACCTCTACCCCTTCATCTCTCCCAACCCATGCCTCTCCAAGTTCCTCCACCTTAAAGTAACCTTCCTGATGTGCTCTTGCTCTGTTCTCCTGTGCTCATTGTATAGTACCCTGTCAGCTGCTGTTCCCCGTCCCATGTGCATTCTTCCTGCTCCAGGTTCATTTTCACAAAGTGGTGGTCTGCGGCATAATAAAGTGCGACATAAATGTTCATTGGCTGTTTTAAAAGGAACAGGTCAGTGGAAGTGAAAGGACTGGTTTGTCATGGCCTGGTGGTCAGGAATTTGATAGTCATGCAAGAATGTGAAAACTTTGTGGAAGCGCTTAAATAAGTTTTGTCTTTGAAAAAAAAAAGGAAAGAAAAAAAGTAAATAACACACACACACACACACACACACACACACACACACACACACACACACACACACACACACACACACACACAGAAGCATCTGTTTTGCATTCACATTGACAGCAACCATATCAGAGTGTGAAGGGAGATAGCAGTTGATGCGCAGTGCTTTCTTTTGGGGGGCATGCGTGTTCTGTAATTTATTGGGTGTTGGCAGATTTTGACCTGTTTGGCTGCGATACATTTTGTTGTCTGCAAGGTGTGTGAAGTCCCAGTAATCCTGTTTCCTGTTAACCCGTGTCACATCACCGTCCACAGGGGTCTGATGTATTGTATTCAAGTTTTTAAGCGCAGTAGGCCTTGTCTTTTGTTGCCTGTTCAGCTGTCTTTATTCTTGAAAGTCTTGACACTTTTCACCCTAGAGGAATGTCAGGGGTCTGTCGGTGCAGAATTGTATTACATTGGCTTCTGGAAATTCTTTGCTATTAATTTCCACTCTGGAAATTCTGTCCGTCAGTTTTCTGTTTTTAGTTGCCTTCTTTTACTGGCTCTTATTTTTTCAGTTTGTTCTTGCTGTCTGCTGTTTTCTTGGTTTTTGTGTCCCATTTACCGACCTTTGTTTTCTTGCACTGTTTTCATGTAACAGTTTTCAGCATGCTAGTTTCTGTTTTTGTGGTTTGGCAGACATAGTTTCTTCTGGGCTTTTTTTTTTACTCAACAGCTTCCAGAAAGAAAAGTCCAGCTGCATCTACACTGCTGATCTCACTGTAAATAGTCTCTGAATCAAAGCTCAAAGACTTTCTTATTCTCATTCCATTTCTCCTTTGGAGGCCATAGGTTGACGAAACCTCAAGTATCCTACACTCCCGAATTTTTTAAAGCTGTGAAATCTGAGAGTTAGAACTTATTTTTCGCTTGGGTTCCTGGTCATGTAAGCGTTTTAGGCAAAATGCCACAAAGAAAGAATTGTGCAGTCTCAGTCCCTCACACCGATCTGAAACCCGGAGTTCATGTTTATACTAAGGACCTCTGGAGAGATGACTGGAACACACAGATGGATGATTAGTGAACTCTTCCAAATCCGTCCAGATCTTTATTTTTTTATCATATGCGGCTGGTGGCTGTAAAGAAGAAACAGTTTTAAGTTGATTATGCTCAGGCCACTCTTTTTACAGCCATTCGTATCTTTTAAAAGGTGAAGGAGCTCCATGGTGTATTCCACATGATGTACCATTCACTGTAGATGATGTTCTTGTAGAGTGGTGGGACGCGCACAGTATCAGACATAAATACTTTTACTGCAGATTCCATGACAACCCTGCACAGAGATGTTCCACTGGGTGTGATGTTGAATTTCAAAAAGATAAACATTCCTTTTTTTTATCTGGTCTAAGATCTTATGGAAGAAAGACTTTTAAAGCAATTTTGCATGTTTTAAGAAATCTGGTTTATTGGTCAGGGTTCGTACGCCCCCTTATTTTCTTGAGAAGTGCTTGAGATTTGACATGACCATTTCAAGGCCTGGAAAAGTACTTAAAAATAAGCTGAAGGCCTAACCCCCTGGAAAAGTCCTTGAAATTTCAAAATCGGTCACAATCTGTCCTCTCAAAGCAAGGAAGTGACTGTCACTCAAGAAAATGTTTTTTATACGAAATAAATCACAATCTCTGTCACTCCATGTGGCTTCGTGATCGCCGATCCCGTAGCAACCGACAACAGCCTAGCTGAAGCAGAAGGGAAGTAACTCGTCAGTGACTAGTGTTTGACTTACTATAGACATGAGTGTAGAAGCCAACAGAGTTCTTTCCCTTTGGTTACCATCGGGGGTTGTGTCGACGGTCGATGTTTTGCGCCAAATAGTGCTACTGAGCCTGCAAGATGGGGAAAGGAGACTGCGTTTTCAATGATATGTGGGCAGAAAAAGATGCTTTCAAAGGTTGGTTAGCTCGTGGAGAAAACGAACACTCAGCAAGGTGCACATTGTGCAAGAAGAGTTTTAGTATCTCGGGTATGGGCATCAGTGCTGTGAAGAGTCATGCTGATGGAGTGAAACACAAACGGTTGGTGGAACATGAACATGAGAATAAGAGAAATGCCGGTGGTGCCACACAGCTGACCATGCATGGATTCACTCTTGGAAACCGAAACTCCTCACCAAGATCTGAACCACCGGGTGCGAGGCAGGAGACTGGCAGTCAACTGCCTTCAACTTCAAGTTTTACTGCAGTGACAGGGGGGTCTCAAGATGCACCTTCCACATCAGCAGCTGCAGGGTCTTCAAGCAGCTTTTCTAAACAGAAAACGATCGACGAATCGTGCACCAAGAACGATGTCCTAACTGCTGAGGTGTATTGGACTTTGTTTGCCATGGAGAAGCATTACTCTTATCACAGTTTCACTGGTGTTGGGGAGATATTCAAAAAAATGTTTCCATCGTGTTCTGTTGCTGACAAGTTTGCCTGCAGTGAAACGAAGGCCAGGTATTTGAGCACATTTGGATTAGCACCCCACTTTCTGGTGGTCAGCTCTGTGCTGGTTGTGTTAAACTGTAAAGTCACAGTGTAATTCAGAGAAAACAATGACAACTGTACCTGCCTTCTTCTTCCATCTACTGGACCTGACCAGTTGTGCTAGCATGAATACGAGGTAAGAAATGATGTTAAGTTAATGATTGATAGTAACAGGCTGCTCATAGAGTTTAATAAACATAACTTTGCAAGAAAGTTGTTAATTACTACCCCTTGAATGAAGCTGCTAACCCCTGGAAATTCCCTTGAAAACCCCTTGAACTTTTTTTTCTGATATCTGTGGGAACCCTGATTGGTGTGTATGTGTAATGTGTGTGTGTGAGAGAGAGAGAAAGAATTATTATGCATGGCACTGATTTTGACGAGATGAGAACCCTGATATGGCCCCTCGTAGCATTATCAAGAGAGAGTTTAACTACTAAAATGGTCCATTCTGCATCTCTGTTTGCAAATGCATGTTATATACATTATTTGTTGAATTGATTTTTAAAAATCAGATCTACTATTTGGCAAAATGGCTCATGCCTATAGCACAGCATAAAGTTTGGGGGGGGGGGGGGGGGGGGGCAGGGGGCGTGTGTGTTTGATATTCCATAAAGCTGTCAATACTACGGCTGATGTACGTTTCATGGATAGTTCTTGTTGTTCGTTTCTTAATCTCATGGGTGCCATTCTTCCGTCTGGGTGTTTGAAATCCGTTTTCTCGGCAAGGCCCCAGACGGAAATTCCGTTTTTCAAGTTTCGTTATTACCCCCCAAAAAGTTTTTTTTAAAAAAACAGTTGAATCAGCGGTATTATGACTGAAGCAGCACTGTAGCAGACGACCGGAAATGAGGAAGTGCTCTCTATCGTTGAAGACAACACAGGTCCAGCAATCTTTGTTTGTGTACATTGCGCCATTGTGCTGGTAGAAAAAGTTTTCCCCGCCGGGGCCTGGACCCCTGCCTCATTTTCAGGTTTTTTTTCTCTCCAGATTTTCAAAGTGTCACCCTTGTAATCTGTATTGGACATTTCTTTTTGTCTTTATGGTGGCAGCCTTGAAAGAGCTCTTGTATGGTTTGCTAGGCTTATAATGAAACAAAACAGTGGTCGATGAGAAAGGAATTTTGATTCACGTGTGACATTCAAAGGACACCAGGTGTGTGGAGGAGAAGGGGAAATGAGCAGGGATATGAAATGACCCTGTCTCATAGGTGTTTGGTGGAGAAAGACACTGAATGGAAATGAGTTATGATAAGAAATTACCCTATCTCATGAGTGCTGGGTGGAGAAAGACACTGACAGGCGTAATTTGGTTTGATGTGATCGAGGAGCTGGTTTTTGCAACATGATGTTTTTGATAGGGGAAGGTAACACGTCGGTCACCTCATGCGTAGTAACCATTTGTTGCTGAAAATAGTGGTTGGAATAAATGAAGTGAAAATAGTGAAGTGAAGATACTTCCACCAGTGGCATTATGAGACTGTTATTCCTGCTTGTCCCAAAAGTGTGTGAAAACGCCTGAGAAGAACCAAGACAGCATGCAACAAAATTCTAGGTTTTATTGTTGACAAGATCAGATCATAGGGTTTTTATTTATTCACAGTTCCATATTCTGGGAAAAAGATGGGAGGGGGGGAACACATTGAAACTAACAACAAATCATAGTAAAAGGAAGAAATTGCCGCCACTGTCATATTATGAAAACATCCATTACACAGTTGAAAGTTAAGATTCCCCTACGGAGGGTATAGTGGGTTAGGCAGGTTTGCTTTAGATGTGCATATTCTTTATCCTTTGTTGCCTTGAACAAAACATTTTCGCTCAAAATCGGTTCACCCCAAACAGTCTTGTTACATTCTTCAAACATGCAGTCTAACGTGTTCTTTGTTTTTCCAAGGGATATGTTTGTGTTCGAAATGCTGCAGCAAGCGAAGTGTGTGAGATTCCATTAAGAAGGGAAAGTAGTGGAGAAACTTGGGGAAAGTAGAAAATGACGTACCTGTTGCTGCTTGTGGGCAGACCTTTATACGGTTACTAACCTGTGATTGGCATATTTGGTAACCTTATTAACTTAGCCTGTGAATGTTAGACACCATTGTTTTGCCTTAGTCATCTTATGTGGCCACAAGCCGCAGGTCAGTGTCATCCTCATGTGGTTTGACTCGCTGTACTCTGACATCCACATACCTGAGGGTGAATTGCTCAACATTGCATGCACAGAGGAGGTTTTTCAAAATTTCCTGCCAACAGATGGAAAGTTTTGTATAATAAAGAGTGTCATTTTCTACCATAAACTTTCTGGCCCTTGCATGTGAGCGGCTGTATTCTGAGTGCACCCAAATTTGAACTGGTACTTGCTTTGTAACATGGAGGTAACAGCGAAACGAGCCAGACCAACTCACAGCAATGACGCTGCTCTGTGTTTAAAGTAGTTGAAGAGCTCCATGTCGTTGGTTTTGATGTTAATTGGTATGGAAATGACAGGGATGATCGCACTTGAATGGTCAAAATATGACAGTGGAGTTCATACAAAGAACTGTTTTTTTCCTTTGTTTATAAACTGATTAAACTGATCCAGATGAAACCAGTTGGGATGAAACTGCATTTTGTATTCAATCTGACTTGACCAATAGAAAAATTGAAGGTTTTATGATATTGATCGTTCTTTGTTCTTGTTTTTGTTTTGCTTTGTTTTGTTTTTTGACTATATTCTATGCTATACAGACAGTGATTACAGGGATTAGTCAAGTGACATCATCTCCCTGAATTTCGTAAAGGAGTTATTTGGATGCCATACTGTCAGTTGCATGCCATGTGAAGTAATAGTCAGAATATAGAGATGAATCATGTGTGGTCACAACAAAGTGATTTGTAATAAGACTCTTTTAAAAAAATGAAAATAGTGACAGTAGTATCAGGAGAAATTACAATTTTCTACAGCAGTAGGAAGTATGACTTAATTGATGTTACATACTAAAAAAAAATTACGCTTAGCATCCTGAACAGAGCCACGAAATATGTTTCCTTGTTCTCTTAAATTCGTGTTCCGTGTGTGCAAGCTTGATTTGACTGCTGCTGAGTACAGTGTAGAGATTGAATAGTCAACAAAAACATTCAGTCTTACTTGACAGTATATCACCTGCTATCTCTTAGCTTCTGGTTCAGTTTGAATACCTGCTCAGTTCAAGTGACAGTTGTTTCTGTCAGTGCTCCTGGCACATGTTGATTGTGACGAAGTTGATGTTAGTATTCGGATGAATGGGAGTGGGGTGAATTTTCAGAGCTGGTAGCGCAAATGATATACACATTATATGTATATTGACAATAAAATTCCGCTCACATGGTTTTTCTGTGGTACTTTATAGGGTAGAACATTATGACATAGTCTGTCATAGTTTGTGTCGATTTTGCTCAAAGGATCAGCAAAGGGAAAACTACATTTCAGCAGCAGTCCATTGTACACATTGTTGATGTGTCAGGCATCCCAGTTTTGTTGTTTTTGTTTTTTTTCTTTTTCATCATGTCGTCTGCTGTGCCCCGTCATTACTCCCACACCTCTCATTCCGCTCACTCATATACAAGGCCAGTCCAAGATTCATCTTGTCACAGTCCCGAACATCAGAAGTCCACAGAGAACAAGGCGGCTCAGTAGAACACACTCTGCACTGCAACCACATCACTGTGGTGAAGTTCGATGGTCCCTCTTTTGATCCAGTATGTGCAGGGTTTTCCAGCTAGACCTCATACGGATGACAGTAATTGCTTACAGTAACAGTGCCAGCACAGGTGAATACTCCCCTTAGGAAGGTGCTGGCACATCTGTCCCATGGACATGGTCTAATTCTGATTTCAACCATTTCTCTCATACAGATCTGTCTGAAAGCAAAATAGTTTTTGCTTTAAAAATTTTTTTTTTTTTTTTTTTACAATTGCAAGTTCATCAGTGCATGCTCTGGGCATTTATTTTTTCTCAGCTGGATCAAAGGAAATAAAGCAGAATACGTTTTTTTTACTTTTTTATTTTTATTTTTTAATAGTTTTGGTTGTTGCTAACCTGATTTATTTGATGTTTATGCAAGAGCACAAAATCAGCATGGTAAAGTATGTACGAGAGGGAAATAAATTTGAGGAAAGTTTGTTCCTTGGGCTTTTACTGCCCCTTTTTCACCCCTACCTTTTCCCACTTACCCAACCCTTTGAATGTTTTCAAAGTACATTCGTTCTGCTGTATGGAATTAAAAGTACTTCAGATGGCCACATCAGTTGACCACTGCCATGATGTGAGCAGGGAGGCAGGTCTTTCTCCTAAACCCTAACAGTATAGGATGTGTAATTTTGTATGTCTGTGCCTCTCTTTGGGATGCTGTCACAGTGCCTTGCTGCTGGATGACAGTGTGTAGATGTCTGCGTTCGCGGCTTCTTGTTGATCTGTGAGCATCGATTCATCTGTTGGCTGAGTGAGATTGAGAATGACTCGGTCGGTGATTTGTGTAGCTTTTATTGAAAAAGAGTCATCGGAGTTGCCGAGGATTACAGGTTATTTCTGTACTTTTTGTTTGTTTCTCTTAGTTTTCAGTGTGGGATAAATATGTGCTGAAGAGAATTTTGTGGTCCGTTCATGGGTTATTTTTTCTCTCTTATACTCTTTTCACCACTCCCACTCCCTGTCTTCTGTTTTAAGACTTGTTTTCTTTTCTGTCATGTTCCATCTTAATTAAACAGAGTAAGCACTGCCGAAAGTTTATACTTTGAAGAGGAACAAAACAACCACAACAAAAACAACAAAGAAGACAAGCCTTTGAGAATGCTTATGAGCTAGTTTTTGTGCCCTCCTCTCTGTTTGACGTTGAGTCTCCAGTTTCGCTACTTTTTCTCGTGCACATGCAAGTCACAGCCATATGCCATGAACAATTGAGGCCTTGCTAGCAGATTTAAACACTTTCCAAAGGCCACAAAAGGAAAGAGAGCTCATCTGTGGCTGAAAGGGTTTTTTGTTCCTCTGATCGGAAAGAACGATTTGACTTTCTGTTGCTGCTGATTCGTTTCTTTGTTGATCTACTTGTAATCAGTTTGTTAATCGGTTTATGAACATAGCGTGTCTTTCAAAAATTGTTTTTGTGACCTCTGCCAAATGTGTTATTTTTTCCACCTGTATCCCATTGTTAGTGACTGACTCGTCAGCAAGATTATGCAAAAACTGCTGAACTGATTTTAACCAGGTTCCTTTTTTTTTTTTTTTTTTTTTTTGTGTCAAAATGGGTCCAAACGGAATATGGTCCAAGAACAAACACTTGAAGTTTTGGTGCAGATACATGCATTGTGAACAAATGGTGGATCAAGGATCTATTCACATTACGTTTTCCATTGAACATGAACT
The DNA here is from genome assembly GCA_018398815.1 of Conus ventricosus. Classification (NCBI taxonomy): domain Eukaryota; kingdom Metazoa; phylum Mollusca; class Gastropoda; order Neogastropoda; family Conidae; genus Conus; species Conus ventricosus. The sequence goes on along the minus strand of CM031607.1, from coordinate 60,606,938 downwards.
TTCTGAGGTTACTGCAGAGCTGCTAAGCGCTATGCTTTCAAAGATGCAGTGTTTTACAATTCCCTTGACTGTGCTGTGGTTGTTATGCTTTGTGACAAATGTAACATTGGAAAAAAAAATCTAAGAACTAAGAAAAGAAAACCAATCACAACCCCCAAAACAAAAAAAATGCCCTACACCACACAGATTTAACGGCAGATTAAACAGAATCTAGACAAGGTATGTGTTTAGACTATGCTTATTTCATCAAGAAACGGCCAAGTTCATGAACAAGAGGATGTAAAGTAGATAAACAATTGCTAAAGATGATCATAATTTTGCCACCTTGTGGGTGGGTTTGTTGTCGGCCCTTCTTTCTTTCTTTCTTTTTTTGTAAGTCAGGTCAAAACCACGATATAACTGGCAAAATTTCCTCCTTCTGAGTCCACCATCATGCTGTGCGCAAGGTGAAGTGCGCCTAAAAGTGATGCTGTGTCTCATTTGTTCATTGCATACAGCTGCGAAGCCTAGATTTGGAATGCTTCACATGAAATGTCAAAATGCTGTATCTTGGCAGCTCTGTTACCGTTTCACAGTGAGAAGGTATCGATAAAGTAATTACATTTTTACGGAATATTCAAACTTTCTAATCATATCATGATGAACATTGATATTTCATGCTTTCCGTGTTCATTAAAGCTAGAAAAGTACATGGAAAGTAACTCTTTCAGTCTGTACCAACTAATATTTTCCATCATGGGTTTTTTGCCCTTTCCACTCTTGATTCATTCAACCTTGGTGGAGGCCTGCACTTGCCCAAGTGTCCGGGGGTGGGGTGGGGTGGGGGGGTTAGGTCAGGTGCATGTATTGTATGTAGTGTGTATGGCAATAGCTTAGCGTTGTGGCCAGGACTTCAAGCTGTGGAAGCGGTCAGAGGTGTTTTGTTGGTCAGCGGGGATTGATATTTGATTTCAGGGTTGAACAATAACAAGTCAGCCTCAGTAAGTGTACCGTGTTTTGTGGTTGCTTGGACAGAGACGTGGTGGAGATGTGTGTACACTTGCTACTGATATATCTAAAAAACAAATTTTGCTTAGTGCTAGCTACTGGTGTTTTGACCCTTGTGTACATGATTCCTGTGTAATGAGAAGGTTTTGTGCATGCTTTGTGCAGGTGATGGCCTGTGAAGACTTTTGATTCCCTTGCATGACTATTTTTCCTTCCATTTTTACCCCCCTTTTCTCATTTGTCAGGTATTTATTTACCTGTCATATACTGGCCCTTCTCTTGACTAACATTTCAGCACTGGAGACCTTGCAAACGCTGTAAACAGAAGTCTTGAGCTTTTGTATATATAAGTAATTCTTTTGTATTCATTATTGTATGCATAGATTATTTATGCTGTGTTAATACTGCATTCAATATCATGTGCAGTCATGTGCACTTTATCAGAAATCAGTAGGACTTTTTTTTTCTTTCAGACAAACCAAATTTTGATTTTCCAACTTTTGAGTTAGCCACTTAATGTTGTTGAGACTGGTCAGCCAATTAATGTTGAGCAAAACTTCTAAAGATGTTAAACAGTGGGGAGGAGTGGCACTTATCTTCAGTGTTTTCATAGAGCCTGTTGGTAACTTCACATTGATTAGTGGTTTTGATAGTCATTTTATAATACCTTTGTTTTTCTTCTTTATATAAAAAGGGAACAGTATGGGCTGAGTCCCCCCCCCCCCCCCCCCCCCCCCCCCCCCCCCCCTTTGCGTAGCAATATATATATATTTTTTTAAAAGATCAAATATCGTAGTAAGAAAGATCTTTAAAACTTTTAGTGCTAATGAGAATTTGTATAATTTTTCATTCCAGGTACCTTAAAGATGCTCTCTTATCTGATTTCTCTGATTTTCAGAAATCACATTTTAGCTGAATTATCTGAATTTCCAGATTCAACATGTGTGCCCTGCAAATTTTCAAGCAAGGGTTATGTTTTTGAAATTGGCTAGCATACAAGTATATTACACAACAGTGATTTCCATATATAAAGCAAAGCATTTTATTGCCATATAGAAAGCATACCATTTTATTACTGTTAGACTTAAAACTTCATAGCTAAACGTATACATATCAAGCAGGTGTCTAGATTGCGATTGGTGACATCAGTTCATGCATTGCTTCTTTATAATTCTTCTAATATAAACGGAAAATAGAAATATGTGTGCGCACACATTTGCAATATGTGTTTAGTGTTTGTTTATTACATTTTGTTTTCACATGTTCTCAAAGTTTAAGCAACTGTTTAACATTTGCCGCTTATGAAAAGTAGTATATTTGGATTCTTGGCCAGTAAACAGCAATGACAAGGAAGCATTTTGCCTGTTATACCAAGAGTGCACCAAGGCGGTGAAGACCTTGAAGCATGGCATGAATGCTGTGGGTGTTGAAATCCATCGCTAGGTAACATCAGAGATAGTTTGTTTGTGTGTGTGTGAAAATGTGTGTTATTGCTTGTTTGTTTGTTTGCCTTCAGAAAAGTTTCCAGTGTTTTAGGACATTTGAAGACTTGGGGATCATTCTTGAAAATCATATTTTGAATGTTGCTGTGAAAATTGCAAGCCTGACGTTGCCCCATGTCGTTGACAGGCTGTAAACAATGTAAATATTGCAATGTCATACGTATGTTTGTCAACGCTTTTGTGAAGATTATTGCTGTAATTTTATTGCTAAGATCCCTTTGTTTTCATTATTATGAAAATAATTACAGCCATATTTGGAAGTTTTGTAAACGTTGCAGTCAGAATATTATTTGCCATGACCAAGGTGATGTTTTTCATCCATGTCTGTCTTGTTAGCAAGATCACGCACAAACTACCGAACCAGTTTTCATGAAACCAGGTGGAAGGGTGGAATGTGTCCCACCGATGACCCCATCTAACTTGGTCTAACTTTGGTCCAGATCTGTTAAGGGATCAGGGACTGTCCACAGAGTTCTAACAAATTTTCCACTGAATTGTTTGACACAAGTCCTGTTGTTTTCTTCAGAGTTTGAATAGCTCAGTTGGTAGAGTGCTGACTCATGGTCCTGGGTTGCGGGTTCCATCTCCACCAGAGTGTTTTGGTACAGAGGGATTTTCTCTCAGGGTCAACAATCGGTCTGACTTTTCCCCAAAAAGTCTTTTGATTGAGAAGACTAGAAACAGAGGTTCTGTGTGTGAACACATGTGTAAGATCTTGCTCGCACATAAACCTATCAGCAGCTTTCAAAAGTGGAGGCCAGTTTGGCTGTTAGTATGGACAATACGAATTCATACAGCATGCATCATCCGCAAAAACCAAGGAATGAGCAATGACTGAGACTGTTCAATGACAGAATGACATGGAAAACAAATGATTAGTACCAGCAGGCTCTACTTGGGCAGGCAGCCCATTGTGTAAACATGATCGTGGAGCATGTAGCATTTAGAGCTCAGTCTCCAACTCAAAACAGGTGCTAATTAAGTACGATTATGATATTAATGATTATATCATCGTCATCATTACTTACTTTATCCACAGATCCCTCTCTCTTTTTCAGGAAATTTGAAACTTGTGAATCCCATATTGAATGAAGTCAACTTTGTATAATCACGTTTCATCTTCCTCAAAAGCTGCTTTCTAGAGATGCTTGTTTCGTGCTTGCAGATTGCCTCATTATTTCTGATTTTGTTTGAGATTAAGTAATCAGAAGATGTACAACCATTCCCCTGTTGCGATTTTCCTTGCTGTCAATGTTTGCTCTAAATGCATCTGGTTTGTTTTGATTTGTTTACTGCTTTGGAAAAAATGATTGAATGTTTTAACAGACCCGAAAAAAGGAAAAAATATGTCTGCTTTCAGATTTATAACAGCATACAAGTACAATTGTCACATGATATTTGGTGATATTTATGATATTTTTAGTAACGGTTATAACGGTAAACTACAACATCGGGTATCATCCAGGACCCATAATGAACATACCTGCTAATTTTCAGGAAGATCGGCCAAGTACTTTCTGAGATATCCCATGAAGAAGAAAAACTGTTACAGGCTGTTACAGCCGTTAGTAATGCTATAATGGTAAACGAAAATATAGGGCATTATTTGTGACCCATAATGAACATACCTCCAAATTTTCACAAAGATCGGCCAAGTACTTTCTGAGATATTCCACAAAAAAGAAAAACCATTACAGGCTGTTACAGCCATTAGTAACAGCTATTTAACGGTAAACTGAAACATTGGGCATCATCCGTGACCCATAATGAACATACCTGCTAATTTTCACAAAGATCGGCCAAGTTCTTTCTGAGATATTCCATAAAGAAGAAAAATTGTTACAGCCGTTAGTAAAGGCTATAACAGTAAAATAAGACATTGGGCATCATCTTTGGCCCATAATGAACATTCCTACAAATTTTCAGAAAGGTCTGGAGCGAGTGGAACACATTTTGACCACGGACGGACACACACACACACACACACACACACACACACACACACACACACACACACACACACACACACAGCATTTCTTCGTTCCCATTCTAAAGTACTCCCTGTTCTTTAAGAACTGGGAGTACAAAAAAGATGCCCGGTGAAGGTCTTATCAACGTTTACTTTCCATTGAAATCCTGTTGTGAGTGCTTCCGTATGAGGAAGATGTCTGGGGTTTTTACTGAATTTGACTTCATTTGGAGATTAAAGTAATTGTCACCTTCAGTGGTGAAATTAGGAGTTTTCCATGTTTAAATTTGCCATGTGACAACCTTGGTGTTACTTCGTGAGAAAAAGATAGGGCTTGATTAGCTAGGATTATGACGACTTTTACAGGAATGGAACTTGTGAGTCTCTCGCAGGGAAGAGTGCTCAGCACAGTGTGGTACCTCCAGTTCTGTGCTTGCTTGGCTGCTTTTCCTGTGCGCATCGATGTTTGTGCATGAGAATTGATGGATAAAGTGTGTGTGTGTGTCTCTGTGTGTATGATGTGCATACTTGTTTGTAAGTGATCTTGTGTGTGTGTGTGTGTGTGTGTGTGTGTGCGCGTACGTGTGAGCGCGTACGTGTGCACGTGTGTGTTGAGTGCATGCGTGTTGGAATACTGCTGTAACAGAACGTTTTCTTTATGATTGTTTAGATGAATGATTTATTCTTGCAAATGAATTGTAATTTTACAGAAATAAGCTGCTCCATCTGTCAAATGTAGCAAAGGCTTAGAGTTGAAAAAGGAGTGGGAAAACTGGGGGACAAAACCACCACCACCAACAAACAGAAACCAATCTACTGTAATCCCTGGATACGGTGGTGTGTCTGCTATGCATAATTAGTTGATTATACTACTTTGCAAGGGAAATAGTGTTTCTGTTAAAGATAATTCTCCATTATTTTTTTCTTTCGGAAATCCATCCATCCAGTTAAAAATGGCCCAGGCTGAATTGAAAGGGAAAAAAAACCTGCTGACAAACAGGAGATAGATGATGCAATGTATTTTTGATCTATGTTTTTAGAATGAAATTATGAAGATGGGTCTCTCCCCCCCCCCCTTTTTTTTTTCTCATCAGATATGTCTCTCCCTCCCCCCCATTCCTCCTCCTCCTTCCCCTCCTCATTCTGTCTATGTGAGTATTGCTCTCTGCAGTCTCTACCTGTCTGTATTATTAAAGGAGATCTTCATATAGCACTGTGCGCTTTCTCTCAGTTTACATGATAAAACACTGACTTGTGTTTGTGTGCTTCTGGCTACATCCTTATCTCTCTCTTTCTCTTCATTCTTTCCCACATGGCTTTCCTGGCAGTCTCATTCTGCCTTTCCCTTCGCTGCTTGTTTCTCAGTTAATATATGCGCTTGACTTTCCCTGTAACAACATGCTGATGTTTCACGTATCAGTACAGTTCTTAATTTTACAGTGGTAATTCAGTCCTCTGAAAATGTTTGGAAATGTTTTTAGATCTAGAGGGGTTGTGTATGTATGCGTATGGGGGTGGGGGAAGGGAGGAAGGATTACCGATATGCGATATATCATCCAGTTACAGACTTTTCTATTGAACATCCTCAGAAAAAAAAAGTAATTTGATTTTTGGAAATTCTTAAGAGAGTCTGTAGTACTTGTATCTTATTCGAATAGTGACTGTTGTTCTCAGTTTCATCAAAGAGTTGTCAAGGCATGCGGACTAGTCCATATATGTAAATTTTGTTGGCCTAAGAGACCACAGTGGGTAGGAGTTACACAGTAAGTGAATACTTCAAAGGAATTTTTTTAAAAAAGAAAAGGAAAAAAAATTAAAAAAAAGAAAGAGAAAGGAAAGGTTTGGGTAGAGGGTGTTACGGATGAAGCTTGACAGACAGATGTCAGGCCTATGCATCAAGCCAGGCAGCCAAACAAATCTGGAAAGGCTTGACAGTGTTCAAGGACTGCATGGGTCAGGCGGCTGAGATTGGATGAACCATGGTGTGGCTGGTTATGGTGTGGCCCGAATGAGCATGGTGTGGCTGGTTATGGGGTGGCCTGAATGAGCGGGGTTGGAGTAATGCCGCTGGAGCACAGAAAATGAGACTACCCCCGTTTCCATCTTTCAGGGACCCCCTCCCTGCTTCAGCCCATCCCCTCCGCCTCTCCCCTTCCACACACCTCACCCCTCCCTTTCCCCAAAATGCCCTTCTAGGTGGTATTCTCATTTTCTGGATTCAGCCAGACCCATTGTATTCATGGGATGACTTCTGCGGAATGACATAATTACCGATTCTTGAGGTGTTTCTCTTTCTTTGGCTGCCAGTTGTGATTAATTCAAAGTCTATGACTGAGATGTATGTTGTTTGTTGAAACGGTTCATAACATAGTCACACTCTTCTTCCCCCTTTTTCTAATTTTTTGTGTTCTCTTGACTCACACTTAGATTTATATTGTCACATGAACAGTCAAAGCTCTGTAGACACAACATGTGTATCATGTTTAATAAGAAAGATGATGGTTTATTTGTGGGCCGGACTTTCGTTGTCTCATGAACCCTGAAGGGTCTTTGGACATAACATTAGTAGAATATTGAAACAATTGAAATTTCATTATTTTACCACAAATTATCTTTTTATGGAGCCACCATTGTCTCTTCATAATCATAGTCATGCAGTCATGGATGTAGTGTGTAGTCTGTAACCTTGGTGTTTAGTGTGTGGAAGACTGAGAAGAGCCTTGCCGCTATGTAGTGTGTATGTGTATCTGTGTGTGCAGGCCCCGGCCAGTCTCCTGGAGGCCTTGGAGCAGCACCTGGCCTCCCTGGAGGGAAGGAAAGGGGCTTCTGCCGCCACCTACACCAGTGCTGCCAAGTGAGTATGGCTGGACACTTTTACAGAAAGTGTAGGGACAGAGTGAATGGATGGAGGTGAAATTGGTGAAATTCAGCTTTTCCTTCAAAGTGCTGTCTGTGGTGTTTTTGGCACAGTTGTGATCACCTCAGATACGTCTGAAAAGCAGCAACGAAGCCATTTTGGGGTGAATCATCAAGTTCTGATTTTACAGCTCTGGCATTTTTTGTTTTTAATTTCCTCACAGCAAGTCTCTTTTTTAGAAAAGAAAAGGGCCAGACATCACATGGCGCTTGTTCAGGGTTGCAGGATGGTTGAGGGTATTATTGTAAGTTTTGCTCTCATAGAAAATGAGTTATGGCATTGCTTTATGAAGTGATGGTTTGTCGTCATACAAGAGGGCTTGATTTTTGTCCCTATTGCTGATTGCTGTTCTTTCATGTAGCCGACAACTTTTAGCAGAACTGCTCCAACATAGTATGAAGCCATGGCTGTACTGTGCTCAGACGGAATGTCAACAGTAACCAGGTCGTTATAATGAAAAAGAATGAAGAAAGCGAATGACAGGAAAGTGTGAAAAAAAGAAATGGGCAGTGCTTCCAGTGATGTATATGACGCAACAGGTTCCAAGAAAATCAAAAGTTACAGGCTTGTTCCCATTAATTTTTGAACATGCTGGCGTTTCAGTGCAATACTGCCTAGTAAATTATAATACAGTATAATACTGTCCATTATAGCAGTACAGCATGGTTTGGCACTTGTTGCTGTACTGCGCAATATTCAAAACCCTGAAAAATATAGCGCTAAAGATTCTAATGCAGTACTTTTTACTGTGTAATACAGTATAGGACACTGCAATACCACACACATCACTGCAGCACTGTTCATGCCTGTATGACGCAGAGCAGTCATGAGGTGAAGGGGAAAGGGAGGGCTGAAGTGCGTGGGTCAAGGTGGGAGTGTGTTGTTTCAGGCCTGTATGATGCAGAGCAGTCATGAGGTGAAGGGGAAAGGGAGGGCTGAAGTGCGTGGGTCAAGGTGGGAGTGTGTTGTTTCAGGCCTGTATGATGCAGAGCAGTCATGAGGTGAAGGGAAAGGGAGGGCTGAAGTGTGTGGGTCAAGGTGGGAGTTTGTTGTTTCAGGCCTGTATGACGCAGAACAGTCATGAGGTGAAGGGGAAAGGGAGGGCTGAAGTGTGTGGATCAAGGTGGGAGTGTGTTGTTTCAGGCCTGTATGATGCAGAACGGTCATGAGGTGAAGGGGAAAGGGAGGGCTGAAGTGTGTGGGTCAAGGTGGGAGTGTGTTGTTTCAGGCCTGTATGATGCAGAACAGTCATGAGGTGAAGGAGAAAGGGAGGGCTGAAGTGTGTGGGTCAAGGTGGGAGTGTGTTGTTTCAGGCCTGCAGGTTTCTCGTCGGCGCTCAATACCATCAGCACAAACAGCACCGCCCTCAACATCTCCGAGGCAGAGAAGAAGAAGATCCTGGAGGAGGAGAGTCGACAGTTACAACAGCTGAAGGTAGGGTGTGTGTGTGTGTGTGTGTGTGTGTGTGTGTGTGTGTGTGTGTGTGTGTAGCTTCTCTGCCTGGGTGAGGTGTGTGTGTATGTTATTTTAGGCATGTGTGCAGTAGTATGTGTGTGTGTATGGTGTTTGTGTGTGGTAGATATTGCTGTTTGCGAGGGTGATAGGTGCCTTTGTGTGTGGTAGGTGTCATTTGCGAGTGTGACAGCTGCCTTTGTGTGTGGTAGGTGTCTTTTGCAACTATTAAGGTGCCTTTGTATGTGGTAGGCTGTCTTTGCATGTATGCATGGTAGATGTCTCTGTACTTGATTGTGTTATGTGTCTGTGTATATATGTGTGGTAGGTATGTTCATGAATGATGTGGTAGGTGTCAGTGTATATTTGTGAGGTAAATGTATGTTTGGCGTCATATACTTTACCATGTCAGACCATAGCATTCCACGGCAGTTAGTTAGCTCTGCAGGCCGAGTTTTTTTGTGGCTAATGCAGTAATAAGACCATCACGTGACGTCTACACTACTTCCGCCAGGGAAGAAACCGGTGTAAACTTCCTGTTCCATCATTCAACCTCGGCCTCCTGCCTAACAAGGACAGGTTTTTGCTCTGTCTCGCCTATACTTCTGTTTTTTTGTAGAGATTGCTTGTGTGCTTGCCTTCTTTACTTGCTCTGTTGTGGCTTACGTTCGACCATGGGTACCATTGCCACATGAGGCTTATGGATGGCATTTTATTTAATTTTATTCACGCTCTAGGCGTGACGGCTCACGACTTCTCTTCACCCCATTGTTCTCCATTCGTCCCTTACTCGCCGGGTTTGGGAACGCGTCACCCTTGTAGTAACGCGTCAGCCACTCTCTCGTTATTTTCTTCCCCATTTCCACCGATTTCCATCGATCTCGGCGCGTTGTTTATTCCCAGTAGCTTGCGCATAGGCCTCGTTGAATGAGGAACAGGAAGTTTACACCGGTTTCTTCCCTGGCGGAAGTAGTGTAGACGTCACGTGATGGTCTTATTACTGCATTAGCCACAAAAAATCTCGGCCTGCAGAGCTAACTAACTGCCGTGGAATGCTATGGTCTGACATGGTAAGTATACTAGCCAAACAGGGAGTATAACACAAACTCCCCATTTTATGTATATGTAGTAGATATGTGAGGAAGGTGTGAACTGTGCGAGTGTGGTGGATATTTGTAGATGTGTGGAGTAATTGTGTAGTGTGGTGGATATTTGTAGATGCGTGGAGTAATTGTGTTTGTATGTGTGATAGATATGAGTGTATGTGTCAAATGTGTTGGGGGCAGGTGGGTACATTCGTGTGTACAATAGATGTGTGTGTTACGATTATATGGGGTAGCGAGTGTGTATGTGTCTGGGGTTGATGTGTGTGTGTGTTGGCCCAAGTATGTGTAGTTGCCGGTGTCAGTCAATGTGCTGTTTTAAACAGTATAGGTATCAAAAGAAATCAAGTTGCCAGTACTGATTATTGGTTTGATTTTGACTAAGGCGGATGATGCAAAAGCTTTTTTCTTTCTCCTTGAATATGTCTTCTTAGTACTTAAATAAAATGATGTAAATAAGCGGTATGAGGAGGAAATGTGAGGTTTCCCTTTACAGGTGGAATGGAATGGAACTGTAACTTACAGATATAAGGTCAGATGGAAAGCATAGGGTGGTACAGTAGTGAAAAGATTAAAGAATTGTGTCTTTAGTCAGACAGCCAGGTATGGTATTACAGGAGCAACGATTGAAGGAACTGTCGGCATCAGTGGCTGGCACGCCTCCAGCTCAGCAAGGCTCTCCAACGGCCGTTAGCCCGACCGGCAGCTCCGCCTCCAGGCCCAGCGATGATTTACTGGCACTCAATAGTAACCCCTTCGCAGAGAATGTGCAGTCAGTCATGGCCAATGCTTACAGCACTCCACCACCGCCATAGCCAGCAATCCCTTTGGAGCCACTTCCTTTCAGCCTCAGCCTGCGCAGACCAATGGGATGACTTCTGGTGAGTATGAGACTAATGTGAATCATTTTGTTTTGCAGTAAAAACATCAAACTGAAAAAAGGTTGAGTGTTTATGAAGTGAAAGAAAATCATTCTTAACGGTTCTTCTGGCCTTCTGGAAGTCTCGTGCTTGTAACTTCCTGTTTCCTGTCATTCTTTTAGATGCTGCCTTTTATGAAAAGAAAAAAAAAATGCAGATCTGCCAACTATTCTGTTTTCTGCAGATTTCATCCTCTGGGTCACTGCATTCTGCTGTTCCGTTTGACCCAATCATCTCTGGAAAAACATTCAAATGCTCAAAGAAAAAAAAAAGCTGTGTGGGCTAGATAGGCACAGCGGAATGGACATTCCGAATAGTATGTATGATTTTCAGAAAAGCTGGTTTGCCAGAAATTGTTCTAAAAAGAAAAAGAAAAAAAAAGAAAGAAAGAAACGAAAAAGAAATGCCGGGAGAAAGACAGGAGAATAGTCCACAAAGGCAAAAGAACTATAGACAACAGTTAAAGAAAAACAAAAGCGGACCTGCCTACCGCTTATCAGACTCCGATGTTTGGGATACCCTGATGTTTGAAGCTGCTCTGTTTCTTGACTGGAGTGTGTGTATGGGCCTGTGTGACCTCTGACTTCAGTGTTCTTGTGTCCGCAGGGGTCGGCAGTAACTTCACATCAGATGCTGATTTCGCAAGGGCTTTCAACAGTTCTTCTGCATCATCAGGTATGTCTGAAGTGTTGTGCGTGGTGGTGCCACCATTTGGTTTGATGAGACAGATGTGCCAGTTGTTTTGCTTTTGCTGGATTTTTATATTGTGTACGTGTGTCGCATGCTGTCACAGATGATGTAGCGTTATAATTTTTTTTCTTCCTTTCTTGTTGTCGAGTGTAGAGAATACTTGGTGAAGTTGACAGGGCTTTTTTTTTTGGTGCGTTTTTGGTTTTGATACTGCTTGATTTTATTTACTGTTTTCCTTATTCATTATTTTCCTTTTATTTATGCATCACTTGTGTGGAACTAATATGAATTTTTCACTTTTTGTGATATTTATATTATTACAAAGACAACACTTTTATCTATTTT
>CM031607.1:60545440-60594053 GCA_018398815.1 Conus ventricosus | reverse complement strand
CCTCCTCTTCTGTCTATTGAGTATGCTCTCTGCGTCTCTACTGTCGTTTATTAAGGAGACTTCATATAGCACTGTGCGCTTTCTCTCAGTTTACTGATAAAACACTGACTTGTTTTGTGTGCTTCTGGCTACATCCTTATCTCTCTCTTTCTCTTCATTCTTTCCCACATGGCTTTCCTGGCAGTCTCATTCTGCCTTTCCCTTCGCTGCTTGTTTCTCAGTTAATATATGCGCTTGACTTTCCCTGTAACAACATGCTGATGTTTCACGTATCAGTACAGTTCTTAATTTTACAGTGGTAATTCAGTCCTCTGAAAATGTTTGGAAATGTTTTTAGATCTAGAGGGGTTGTGTATGTATGCGTATGGGGGTGGGGAAGGGAGGAAGGATTACCGATATGCGATATATCATCCAGTTACAGACTTTTCTATTGAACATCCTCAGAAAAAAAAAGTAATTTGATTTTTGGAAATTCTTAAGAGAGTCTGTAGTACTTGTATCTTATTCGAATAGTGACTGTTGTTCTCAGTTTCATCAAAGAGTTGTCAAGGCATGCGGACTAGTCCATATATGTAAATTTTGTTGGCCTAAGAGACCACAGTGGGTAGGAGTTACACAGTAAGTGAATACTTCAAAGAATTTTTTTAAAAAAGAAAAGGAAAAAAAATTAAAAAAAAGAAAGAGAAAGGAAAGGTTTGGGTAAGAGGGTGTTACGGATGAAGCTTGACAGACAGATGTCAGGCCTATGCATCAAGCCAGGCAGCCAAACAAATCTGGAAAGGCTTGACAGTGTTCAAGGACTGCATGGGTCAGGCGGCTGAGATTGGATGAACCATGGTGTGGCTGGTTATGGTGTGGCCCGAATGAGCATGGTGTGGCTGGTTATGGGGTGGCCTGAATGAGCGGGGTTGGAGTAATGCCGCTGGAGCACAGAAAATGAGACTACCCCGTTTCCATCTTTCAGGGACCCCCTCCCTGCTTCAGCCCATCCCCTCCGCCTCTCCCCTTCCACACACCTCACCCCTCTCCTTTCCCCAAAATGCCCTTCTAGGTGGTATTCTCATTTTCTGGATTCAGCCAGACCCATTGTATTCATGGGATGACTTCTGCGGAATGACATAATTACCGATTCTTGAGGTGTTTCTCTTTCTTTGGCTGCCAGTTGTGATTAATTCAAAGTCTATGACTGAGATGTATGTTGTTTTGTTGAAACGGTTCATAACATAGTCACACTCTTCTTCCCCCTTTTTCTAATTTTTTGTGTTCTCTTGACTCACATTTAGATTTATATTGTCAGAACGTCAAATCTGTAGACACAACATGTTAAAATTTTTAATAAAAAAGATGATGGTTTTTTTGGGGGCCGGATTTCGTTGTCTCATAAACCCCGAAGGGTCTTTGGACAAAACCTTATAAATATTGAAACAATTGAAATTTATTATTTACCAAAAATTATTTTTTTTGGGAGCCCCCATTTGTCTTTTATAATCATATCAGCAGTATGGATGTATTGTAGTCGTCCCGGGTGTTTAGTGTGGGGAAAGACTGAAAAAGAGCCTTTGCCGCTATGTGGGGTTATTGTATCTGTGTGGCAGGCCCGGCCCAGTCCCTGGGGCCTTGGAGCAGCACCGGGCCCCCCGGGAGGGAAGGAAAGGGGCTTCTCCGCCCCCTCACCGTGCTCCAAGTGATTGGGGGGACACTTTACGGGAATGTAGGGACGAGGAATGGATGGAGGTAAATTGGTAAAATTTCACTTTTCCCTTAAAGTGCTTCTGTGGTGTTTTTCACAGTTGTGATCACCTCAGTACTCTGAAAAGCCAACGAACCCTTTTGGGGTGAACAAAAGTTTGATTTTCAGCCTGGATTTTTTGTTTTTAATTTCCTCACAGCAAGCTTTTTTTTAAAAAAAGAAAAGGGCCGACATCACATGGGCTGTTCGGGGTTGCAGGAGGGTTTTGGGGGGTATTATTTAATTTTGCCCAAAAAAAATGATTAGGCATGTTTTTAAAATATGGTTTTTCGTCATCAAGGGGCTTGATTTTTGTCCTTTTGCGATTGCTGTTCTTTCATTTACCAAACTTTTAGGAACGCTCCAACAAGTAAAGCCAGGGCGTATTGCTCAGACGAATGTCAACAGAACCCAGTCGTTATAAATGAAAAAGAAGAAAAAAGCGAAGCAGGAAAGTGTAAAAAAAAAAATGGATGTTTCCCAGTGATGTTATGACGCAACAGGCCCAAGAAAATCAAAAGTACAGGCTTTTTCCCCATTAAATTTTTTTGAACAGCTGGGTTTATGCAAAATCCCTATAAATTAAAATCAATAATTGTCCTTATAGCTCAGCAGGGTTTTGGCCTTGTTCGTACTCCCAAATTTTAAAAACCCTGAAAAAATACGCAAAGATTCTAATCATACTTTAAACTGTGTAAACAGTATAGGACACTGAAATTACCACCACATCACGCAGCACTGTTCATGCCGTATGAAGAGCATCATGAGGGGGGGGAAAGGGAGGGCTGAATGCTGGTAAGGGGGGAGGGTTGTTTCAGGCCGTATGATGCAGACATCATAGGTAAAGGGGGAAAGGGGGGGCAAAGTGCGGGGGTAAAGGGTGGGAGTGTTTGTTTCGGGCCTGTATGATGCAACATCAAGAGGTGAAGGGAAAGGAGGGCGATGTGGGGTAAAGGGGGGATTTTGTTGTTTCGGGCCTGTTGCCAAAAACATCATGGGGTGAAGGGGAAAGGGAGGGCTGAATTGGGGTGGATCAAGGGGGGAGTGTGTTGTTTCGGGGCCTTATGATGCAGGGTCATGGGGGAAAGGGAAAGGGGAGGGCTGAATTTGTGGGTCAAGGTGGGGTGTGTTTTTCGGGCCGTAGATCAAAAAACAGTCAGAGGTGAAGGAGAAAGGAGGGCTGAAGTGTGGGGGGCAGGTGGGAGTGTGTTTTTCGGGCCTCGGGTTTCTCGGGGCGCTCAATACCATCGCACAAACAGCACCCCCCTAAACATCCCGAGGAAAGAAGAAGAAGACCGGGAGAGGAGAGTCGACAGTTACAACACTAAGTAGGGTGTGTTTGTGTGTGTGTGTGGTGTTTGTGTGTGTGTTGGGTGTGTATTCTTGCCGGGTGGGTGTGTGTGATGTTATTTTAGGCTGTTGCAGTAGTAGGTGTGTGTAGGTGTTGTGTTGTAGAAATTGCGTTTGCGAGGGTGATAGGTCCCTTTTGTTTGGGGTAGGGGTCATTTGGAGTGTGACATCCTTTGTGTGGTAGGTGTCTTTTGAATTTTAAAGGGTCCTTTTTTTGGGGGTAGGCTGTCTTTGCTTAGATGGTAGAGTTTGTACTTATTGGTTAGGTCGGGTTTTTTATTTTTGGTGGTAGGTATTTCAGAATGTTTTGGTAGGGTCAGTTTATTTGTGAGGAAAATGTATTTTGGCTATATACTTTCCCAAAGTCAGACCAAGCTTTCCCACGATTTATTAGCTCTCAGGCCTTTTTTGTCAAATCAAAAAAAACCCACAGGGTCTACTACTTGCCCAAAGAAACCTGTAAATTTTCCTTTCCATCATTCAACCTCGGCCCCTCCTAACAAACAGGTTTTTGCTCTCCCCCCTATACTTCTTTTTTTTTGTAGAGTTTGCTTGTGTGTTTCCTTCTTTACTTCCCTTTTGTGGCTTACTTCGACCAGGCCCCAGCCACATGATTTTTAGGGTTGGCATTTTTTTTTAATTTATTCCGCTCTAGCTTTAGGGTTCACACTTCCCACCCCATTGTTCCCCTTGCCCTATCGCCGGTTTGGGAACGCGCACCTTTATAACGCGTCAGCCACTCTCTCGTTATTTCTTCCCTTTCCCCCTTTTTCCATCAAATTCGCGCGTTTTTTTTCCCCATAGCTGCCAAGGCCTCTTAAAAGAGGAACAAAAAGTTTACACCGGTTTCTTCCCTGGGGGAAAGTAGTGAGACTCACTAAGGTCTTATTACGCTAAGCCACAAAAACCCGGGCCTTCAAGCTAACTAACTCCCGTAAAATTTTATGGTCTGACATTTAAATAATAGAAAACCCAGGATATAACACAAACCCCCTTTTTTAAAGTAATTAATAGTTTTGAAAGGGGTTTTAAAATTCATTGGGGGAATTTGTAGAGTTGGAAATTGTTAGTGGGTAATTTTTGTAGTGCGGGGTAATTGTTTGTATGTTGATAGATATATTAGGCAAAATTTGGGGGCAGGGGGTACATTCGGGGTTACAATAATGTGGGGTTTTACATTAAAGGGGGTACAGTTGTAGGTCTGGGTTGATTTTGTTGTGTTGGCCCCATATGTTGTTCCGTGTCGTCAATGTGCTTTTTTAAAACGTTAGGACAAAAAAATAAAAGTTGCCAGTCTATTTTTGGGTTTGTTTTTGCAAAGGGGGAGAAAAAAGTTTTTTTTCTTTCTCCTTAATAGCTTCTTATACTTAAAATAAAATGATGAAAAATAAGCGAAGAGAGGAAATGTAGGTTTCCCTTTAAGGGGGAAGGGAATGGAACGTAACTTACAGATAAAAGGCAGATGGAAACATAGGGGTAACAGTAGTAAAAAATTTAAAGAATTTGTGTCTTTATCAGACACCGGGTAGGATTACAGACAACATTGAAGGAACTGCCACATGGCGGACCCCTCCGCTCGCAAGGCTCTCCAACGCCGTTACCCACCGCAGCCCCCCTCCAGGCCCACGTATTTAGGGGACTCAATAGTAACCCCTTCGCAGGAATTGCATCACCCAGGCCCAAAATGCTTACAGCACCCCACCCACCGCCAACCAGCAACCCCTTTGGGAGCCACTTCCTTTCACCCTCAGCCCGCAGCCCAAATTTGGATGTTTTTGGGTAAATTTTGGGGCCCAATGTAAATTTTTGTTTGCAGTAAAAACAAAAAACTAAAAAAAGGTTGAGTTTTTAAAGTAAAAAAAAATCATTCTTAAACGGTTTTCTCCCTTTCTGAATTTCCCGTGCTTGTAACTCCTTTTCCTGTCATTCTTTTAGATGCTGCCTTTTTGAAAAGAAAAAAAAATCAGATTGCCAACTATTCTGTTTTCCAGTTTTCACCCCTCGGGGCACTGCAATCTTGTTCCGTTTGACCCAATCATCTCGGGAAAAAACATTAAAATGCTCAAAAAAAAAAAAAAAGCTGTGTGGGCTAGATAGGCCAGCGAATGGACATTCCAAATTTTGTATTTTTCAAAAAACTTTTTTCCAGAAATTGTTCAAAAAAGAAAAAAAAAAAAAAAGAAAAAAAGAAACAAAAGAAATGCGGGAGAAAGCGGGAAATAGTCAAAAAGGCAAAAGAACTTAACAACAGTTAAAGAAAAAAAAAAGCGGCCCGCCTCCCGTTTATCAGACTCCGATGTTTGGGATCCCCTGATGTTTGAAGCGCTCTTTTTCTTGACTGGGTTGTGATGGGCCTGTGTGACCTTGACTTCAGGGGTTCTTGTGTCCGCAGGGTCGGATAATTTACATCAGATGCTGATTTCGCAAGGGCTTTCAACAGTTCTTCTCATCATCGGGAATGTCTGAAGTTTGTGCGGGGTGGTGCCCCCTTTTGGTTTATGAACGATGTCCGTTGTTTTGCTTTTGCGGGATTTTTATATTGTGTACGGTGTCGCATCGTCACAGATGATGTAGCGTAAAATTTTTTTTTCTTCCTTTCTTTTTGCGAGTGTGAGAATATTTGGGGAAATTTGACAGGGTTTTTTTTTTGGGCTTTTTTTTTTTTGTACTGTTTGATTTTTTTACTGTTTTCCTTTTTCATTATTTTCCTTTTATTTATGCACATTTTGTGGAAAAAAATGGAATTTTCCCTTTTTTGTGACTTTTATTTACTTTTAATTTAAAAAGCAACTTTTATCGTTTTGAAGATTGCTGGTATGATTATAAAAATGTTTTATTAAAGTGTCACGATGCTGTTTTTTTGAGTTGAAGCACATGTAGGTTGTTCCGCGTGCCTTCAGGTTCATATGAGTTCCCCCCCAAATGTCGGGTCTTTTATCTATCTGAAATTTGTTTTGATCATATGTGCACAGTGGCTTTATCATTTGGCAGATGTGTTACGGTGTGGTGGACAACAAAAAATTTTTGGCGTCATATACTGTACCATGTCAGACAATAGCATTCAGGGCGTTAGTCACTCTGCCAGCCGAAGTTTTTTGTGGCAAATTTGCATTAATAAGACAGTCCTGATGCCCACGCTTCCGCCGTGGGAAAAAACCGTGTAAACCCCCGACCTCACCTCTCGGCTGCCGTCCAAGCAAGAAAATCTTTGCTCTTCTCGCCTTCTCTTTGCTTGTTTAAATAGCTTTGTGTTTGTTTATTTGTTGGCTTGCCCTTCACCCTTTTATCTTACCGGGGGGTTTTTTGGGGTTTTGCATTTTTTTAAACCCTAAAAAAAAACCGCGCCACCCTCCCCTTTTTGCCTTTGTCTCGCACCGGGACTTCCCCTTCCGTTCTTGATCTTCGAAAGTACGACCTCTTGATCGCCACTGGTGCGCATTTTTTTGTACCAATTTTATACTGTAAACGATCCCCTACTACAAACTGGGCACATTTATTAGTACCTCCTTAGCATTATTAAAAGGTGCACCGGGGGTTATTTACTTTTGGGCGCCATTGCGGTCACCTTAGATCGACCCTTTCCCCGGGCAATCGATCCGCCATTTTCGTTTTGCCACCCGTTGCCGTCTCCGCCATTTTGCCTGACCTCACCAACCTTTTTCTTTTGGTATCGGCCCCCCCGGGGTCTTTTCTGTCCCTTATTATAAATTATTACAGGAAAGTTGTTTGCGATCCTTGTCACCAACTTTCACACTTAGTAGTACCCCATTATAACTTTAAGTTTTTCTCACATGTTTCTCCGTTTGTGTTTTCTTGGGCACTCGCGTTTTCACTTCTTTTACCGCCTCCCGTCCCCCTCACGGGTGGTTCAGCTCTTTTTCTACCCCTCGATCCACCTCTTTGTCCCTCTTTGCATCGTCTTCCGTGATTGTCCGCCACCAGTGCCCAACATGGTGAAGGACATTAAAGGGGCGAGCCGCCCCTGTTGGGTCGCTCCCTTCCCCGGGGGACCCGCGGTCGAATCCAGGGGGCAATCCGCCCACCTATGTGAGCTACGGCCTGTGGAGGGGGGTCCGCGCAGGGGACGCCGGCCATCTTTCGAACCTCCCCTCCCATCCGGCGACACACGATCGTTGCGTTCGGAAGCGAACAGGCAATCGGCCTTTATTTCCAACGGTTTTTCTTTCTACACGTAGAAACCAAAGGCAAGGGTCCCCTAAAGGGCCTGCCCGTTCAAAATCTTCCCCTCCCCCGCCAAACCCTTTCCCTTCGGGCCACACAGAGACTCTCCTATCAGGCTGCTCCCCCCACCCTCGGGCCCCCGGGGGCCTTACCGAGGCGCGGACCGGACGGGCACCGCGGCCGGAAAAAACCCCCCCACTCGATCGATAACTCGTGGCGTTACTTTCCCCCCCACACCTCACGCTGTCCCCCCACCTCTCCCCAAAACCCTGTCCGAGGCAGCCCCCCCGGACACGGGGCGTCATCACTTGGGGAGGAGTTTGGGGGGCAGTCTTTGGGGGTCCCCCCCAGACCCAACCCTGTAGGGGACCAGGAATGACTAGGCGGCTTGCGCCCTCACCCCCGCTCGAAACCCCCCGACGCTGCGCACTTTCCCCTGGGGTACAGGACGTTGGGGGGCGACTTCTTTCGCCCCCTATTGGGGAAGCCCGGGGGGGGGGCCCCTTCCTCCGGAGGGACGACCAGCGGGACTAGGGGGACCCTTTTACCCTTGAGGGGGTCTCGTCACGCAGCCTTCCCCTCCGCTTCCACCGGGCCCGGGGGTCGCTCCATCCACCCACCGCCACCCGCCCCCAGGGGGCCCTGGGGCCCACCCGGGGGACACAGGGGGCAGTGCCTCCCCGGGGCGGGGACGAAAGCTCCCTTCTCGCTACCCACCCCATGGTGCCCCAGGGTTCCCGGGTTCCCCCAGGAAAACCCCGCCCAGGGCCCCCACACCCTCACTCCCCCGGGGGCCCGGGGGTCCATGCCCCGGGGGGAAAACCTTTCTTTTGGGGTGACACCCATTCTACTCCATCTCCGGGGATGTCACCCTTCTTTCACTGGATCGACCTGGGGGCCCCCCCCCTCCGGCGCGTCCGACGGCGACCCCCAGTCTGCCTGCCGATATGGGGCCACCAGGGACCCCCTCGTATTCCCCTACTACCCCCCGAGGCGGACTCCCACGCAACCCGTCCTGGCCCCCCAGGGGGACTGAACTCCCCTTTTTGGGAAAACTACCCACAGCCTAGGACGGGTTAGGCTCCCTCCCCCAGCTGGTGACTTTTTCCCCTTAAAGCGGCGCCCAATCTTTTTTTAAGGAATCCCCTCCCCTTTACAACTTTTCTCCTTTGCCTTACCCGGGTTCCCCCCCGCCCCCTATCACGAAGGAAGCGCCCCCCCCGACCCCCCCAAGTGGGCAAACGGATCTTTCGCCAGGGGGGCAACCTCCCTCCGCCGGGGGTTGACTTTTTCACCCCAAAACCGCTCCAGTAATTTCCCCAAGGACTACGCACTCCCTGTGCTTAACGCTGACGCACGAACAGACTCTACGTTTGGCACCCCCGATCCTTTCATCCAAGATATCGCATACCTTTGGGTGCGGCGGACAGCGCAGCCAGGAGTCACTTAAAAGGGCCCTTTGGCATTAAGAGCTGTACTATCACAGGCCCAAATTTTCAGGTGCTGTCACGGGCCAACCCCTCCCGCCCAATCGGCCTTGCGGTGCACCTGGGCAGGGCCTTCGTGTTTCCGGGGTGTATTCGACTGCGATACCAGGAGCCCGACTCCCCTATACCCTATCCCAGGCATCACCGCCCACACCCCACGGGCCCGCCAAACGCCCCTTTTATCCCCCTCGCACCAAAACGGTCCCGGGGGTAACTGGGGGAGCGCCCGTGGGGACCCATCCTTTTACCCATTTCAAGACGTACCACTCTTCTGCAAATCGGTTTTAAAAAAAGCATCGACTTGCCGAAATCGTCGCAAAGGGTTTCCCACAAACGGCCCTAGCCCAGCAACGCGCTCCATTTAATAATGAATTTTTTTTCAAGTTCGTCCAGTTTCCCCCTATTCGTTTGGGTAAACGCGATACTTGCTTCCGCCATTTTTCCCCTCGGTGCTCAGGCAACGAAAAGTCAGGAAGTGTGCATTTCAGGACCTGGGGTCAAGGAAGCAGTAGGTTTTCTAAAGGGTCCCCAAAAACATACTTCTATTTTCATGTGCAAAAAATCGCCTCATTTGGGCCCAAAGGGGGTCGAAAACAACACACTCAGTGACTATGGCCCCAACAAGCATGGCTCATATCTTTTTTCACGCGCGTTCGTGTTCGTCTTTTTTAAGTGTGGGGAGGGGGAGTGAACTATTCAACCTCTACAACCCCTCAACTTGGGGTCCCACCAGGCCCGGCCCCTCCCACACCTCCAAAAACTACCCTTTTTTCCCCCTGGGGGGTTTGTCACCAACCCCCCCAAAGCGCTCTCGCCCGTCACGATTCACCCCCGGGCATGAGCTTCGACACCCCCTCCATGGGAGTCTCCCCCGACCCCGGAGAGTTCCGCTCACCTAGTGGACCTCTCTCCCACCCTTTGCCCCTTCCCCTACTTCGCAAGGACCCTTTTGTCCCTTTTGGGATATGGATCCCCTTTTTTTTTATTCCCCCCAGGCAGAGTTCCCCAAACGACAGCTTCAGAGGGATTCCCGCCCGTTGGTTCCCCGACCAACGACAGCTGGAACCAACCATTTCCCCCAGGGGCCTTTTTCTTTGGGGCCACGGAGGATGGCCAGCCCATCCCCCTGGCCCCCAGTTCCCCTCCCCCCCTTCCCAGGGCCCCAACTTTACACAGACCCTCCAATCGGGTGGGGGCCCATTTGGGACGGCACGCTGGGGGTTTTGGGGTCCCTGACGCTCTTTCAACAAATCTGGAATGGGGGCGGGCAGGGTGCCCCCCCCACTTCCATCCATAACTCCCACCGATTCTTCTCCTTTTACGACAACATTCGGGAGCTTTTACAACAACAAAGGGGGGGGGGGGGGGGGGGGGGGGGGGGCACACCCACGGCCCTCCCCCTACAAGCCCTCCCCACTGGTGTCACATGGGGGGGTCACCTTCCGCGACACTACAGGGGCACACAAAATTTTCCTTTCAGACACCCAGCCCCCAAACTGTCCCCACACGGAATGGGCCCTCACAGGGTACCCTAACAACCTGGGGAAAATTTTTCAACCCCTGATCGACCCTTTTCCACGTTTAAAAAATCGTTCCAGGGAAAGGGCTCCGGTCCCCCACCCCCCCGGGTTTTTTCCCAACGACCCCTATCCCTTCCCCGGTCCGGCCCCATACTTAGCCTTCCTCCCTTCCCCATCCTCCCAAGGGATCAGGAAGGCGAACTCAAGACCCAGTTTTCCATAGCCCCCCTGGTGGCCCCCCATCCGTTACCGACCCCCGGCTGTTCAGAGAGTTACTTTGTTTTTAGTCGCAGGGAGTTTTCATGCAAACCAAGCGCGAATGCAGGTTTAGGGGAAAGGGAAAGTTTTCTGCAGGGGCCCCTCCCCCCACAGCTAACCGACTGTAATCGCAAAAGAAAGTCACGTGCATAGTGGTCTGGCACAATGCGTTTGGCAAGGGTTTACGGCTATTAAAAATGGGCTGAGGTTTGATAATTAGTTATTGCATGAAAAAAGTAATAATCGCCTATTGGGTGACTGAATTGGCGATTCCCAAAAATTCTTTTTTAAAACCCCAAAATCGACTGGGGTTTTTTTCTTGAGATAACATAAGCCGTGAAAGCTTTTACCAAGTGGTCACAAAAAAAAAAAAAACAATTACAACAAAAAGAATATTTCAAAAAAATCATCACTTTTTTGGGAATAATTTTTTCCCTAGTTAATTTTACACATTTGATACATGCCCCTGCTCAAACGCAACAAAAATATTGGTTACAAATGTGTAAAACCTTGTTTGTTTGCCCTTTTTACTAAATGTCCCAAAAAAGGACGGAAATGAAAGCTGTGGGGCCTAAGCCCCACCACGCCCCCCTCTTCGGTTGAACCCAGGTGGGAATGCCCGGCAACCCCCCCCTTTTGGGTCTCCCTCAGCCAATCCCCCGATGCTTTGCCCCCCACCCTGGCTTCTGTTTCCCCGCCCTTGCAACACAAATCCACCTCTCAAAGGACATCCAGTCCGTCCTCAATATCCTCTCTATCGCTGGGGCCTTCAAAACTCCAACCCACCATGTCCCTCCAACTAGCACAATCCCTTTACATTTACGATGGAGAAATGGGTTTTTATGGCGAAGACTTCTGTCCTCACAAACCCCCCCCAAATCCAAAAAATTCCGTCCCCCCTTAAAACCCCCTTCACTCCATCCGGGGTGCAGTCGCCATCTGCACGACCACCCCAAATGGGGGACCTTCCTTGAGAATTACTTCCTTCTAGAAATCTCCCCGAGGGTGCCCTTTGGAGCCCCAAACCCCCCAAAATTTCCCCTTGGGACCTCTTCACTTACTTGAGTCCCCGGAAACCCCCCTTGAGCCCTTCTCCTCCATTCCCTTCGACCTTTTGTCTATGAAGATACCCCTCCCCGCCCCTCGTTCCGCCAAAGGCGAGGCAATCCATCCACGGGACCCCCGGGCATTGCCTTCCACAAACGCTCCGTCTTCTTAAGTTCCTTCCCCAATTCCTTCTAAGAACCCCGGGAACCCCTATTTTCCTCCCTTTCCTCGTCTCCCCCGCTGGGGGATACACTAGGGGGGGGGGCACCTCTTCGCAAGCCCTTTGCCCCTCTGAGGGTTTAAAACACTACGGGAACGCTCGGCCCCAGGCGTTTCGCAAAGACGTCTCTTATTTTCCCTCAAACCCCCGAACACGGAAGACATCTCACTGGCACTGTCTCTGGTGGCCTCCAACCCCGGGCCCGAACGGCCCCCATTCCCACCCAAGGGCCCCCCCTTGTCCCCCCCGGGTCATGGCTCAGAGCGCTCGCCCTTCGGCGCAATCCAGCACTCTGTTCCCATGCGCCACCTCCAGGAGGCACCTTCCTGCCTTCGGAAAACCCCTTAAAAAAATTTTTTTTTGGGCCCCATACAGGGTGATGTTCTAAGGAATCTTTGTGGCGGCAATGCATCCATATCGGGGTAACCCCAGGGAACCCCCTAGGGCACTCCCTCCCCCTTTTTTAAAAATTCTGCTAACGACATTTAACTATATGACCCAAAATGGGAGTTTGTATTATACCCCTTTTTGGCTAGTATCTTTCCAGTCAGACCTAATGCCCGCCCCCGCCCCCCACTAGCGCCAAGGTTCTGGGTTACCTTGCGCGCAGGCCTCGATGAATGAGGTACGGGAGGTTGACACTGGGTTTTTCCCCTACGGCGGAAGCGGGTGGGCATCACGTGACTGTCTTATTACTGCATTAGCCACACAAAAACTTCGGCCGGGAAAGAGCTGACTAACTGCCGTGAATGCTATTGTCTGACATGGTAAGTATACTAGCCAAACAGGGAGTATAATACAAACTCCCCATTTTTGTTATTCCCTGAAGATTGAGTATGGCTGCCTTAATGGCGGATAAAAAACGGTCATAACACACAAAACTCCACTACCTATCTATACAGGCAGTGTCCGCAGGAGTATCAGCCTACGTACACAGAAAGAAAGAAAGAAAGACTTTTTTTAGAAAAGTAATGCAAAACAACATTTTTTGCATGCACATGCAGTGGTTAAGGATGTAGGTTTCTGTGTGGCTCAGATTGTTAAGAGTTTTCTGTTGTTAATCGCCGCCAGTTGCATGATCATGGAATTTGTTAAGCTGGTTAATGTCCATCATAAGAAACGGTTCAGCTTTCAGTCATGGTTAGGTCTTTGAGCGGGGTCCATTTGCACAGTCTGTAATGCTGTAACACAGAAGGTTTTGGCATGCAGCAGTTGTACCTCGTGGTGGGAGAGGTATCCCCATGATTAGGTGTGTAGAAACAAAGATTGTGGCAAGATGGTATGTAGATTTTGACCTCAGAAAGTGCCCTCTTCGAGCACATTTTAGCATGGAACATGTTTTACAGTGTGGTGAGAAAGGCACTGCACTTGCAATATGTATAAACACACAAACGCGCGCGCACACACAACACACACACACACACACACACACACACACACACACACACACACACACACAGAGGCGGACTCTTGTTGCATGATGGTGTTCAGGATGCTGTCTTTCATACAGTAGAGCATGCTTTTTGATGGTGTGATGTGCGCAGGGTTGGTCCCTGTGTCAGTCATTAACTCTTCGCCGCAGTATTATGTTGATACTATCAGTGACTGGATGGTTTCCGTGGTTTTTGGGCTGCTTACCCCCCCCGCTGCTGCCTGTATACGAACTGCCTATATACGAACTCCCTATACCTTTGTCTTTCTCAGTGACCCCTCTTTGACGTCCCTCTCATCATCCCTCAGTTCTAACCCTCAGGCCCTTCCCTCATGTAACCTCCACCCTTTCTCTCTCTCTCTCTCCCTCTCTTCTCTCTCCCTCTCTCCATCCCCCCCCCCCCCCCCCCCCCTATCTCTCTTTTTCTGCTTACCTGCCATGACTCGGCATACTACAATTTCCAGGCTGTAAACTGCATTGTCAGGTAAGCTGCACCCATCAAATTTTTAAATCAGAAGGAAAAAAAAACAAATGACACATAAGCCACAGCTGATGAATTAGCCACTAGAAAATAGCAGTGAAAACTGATAAGGAAAATGGGGAACACAGTGGTAACAAACCTGGTGGTTTGACAGACCTGAACTAGCAAGCAAGC
Organism: Conus ventricosus; assembly: GCA_018398815.1. Lineage (NCBI taxonomy): Eukaryota > Metazoa > Mollusca > Gastropoda > Neogastropoda > Conidae > Conus > Conus ventricosus. Next base: position 60,580,173 of record CM031607.1, on the reverse strand, counting down.
AGGAAAAGGCAGTATATACAGTGAAAGAAAAACAATCATATTCAGGTTTTTTTCCATTGCTGTTCTCAGTGTTACTAAAACCATTGAAGGATGTGTTTTTTTCTTTGTTTCTTTTTTCCCTTTTATCTTTCGGTTAGATCCATATATTCAGAGCTGCCGTTCTGTCTATTACTAGCAGACTTTGTTCTGTTATTGCCGCTTTTTCATACATGTGAATTTCGACATGTTTTACTGAAGGGTGTGTGGGTTGTGTAAGAAAGAAAACAAACTGAAATTGATTTTCAGAATTGTGTTGCTGCTGTTTGTAAGGCAGTGATCGATTTTTTGTAAGAAATAGCTGTTTGATGATCCAGTGGAAGCAGTCGACATGAGGAGCATATAGTGGAGAGGTCTGTGTCACCTGAGGCTAAAGTACAGAGATGATCCAGTGGAAGCAGTCGACATGAGGAGCATATAGTGGAGAGGATGTGTTACCTGAGGCTAAAAGTACAGAGATGATCCATGGAAGCAGCCGACACGAGGAGCATGTAGTGGAGAGGTCTGTGTTGTTACCTGAGGCTAAAGTAGAGAGATGATCCAGTGGAACAGCCGACATGAGGAGCATGTAGTGGAGAAGTCTGTGTTGTTACCTGAGGCTGAAGTAGAGAGATGACCAGTGGAAGCAGCCGACATGAGCATGTAGTGGAGAAGTCTGTGTTGTTACCTGAGGCTGAAGTAGAGAGATGATCCAGTGGAAGCAGCCGACATGAGGAGCATGTAGTGGAGAAGTCTGTGTTGTTACCTGAGGCTAAAATACAGATGATCCAGTGGAAGCAGCTGACATGAGGAGCATGTAGTGGAGAGGACTGTGTTACCTGAGGCTAAAGTATAGAAATGATCCAGTGGAAGCGCCGACATGAGGAGCATGTAGTGGAGAGGTCTGCGTTACCTGAGGCTAAAGTAGAAAGCAAGAAAAACAAAACAAACAATGAAAAGAAAAACATTTGATTATCTGAATATGTGAAGAAGTGTCTGTCTTTTTTGCAGTATGCATGTATCATGTTTGAGGTACCATGTGCTCCCTTGATTTCAAAATGCCACTCAAAGCTGATGAGAGGCGATCCAGTTGTTCAGGGTCACACAAACATAAGCATAATGTGTGATACTGTTCATTTTCACCCAAATTTACGAACTATTTTGTGCAATTAATTTGTATTGCTTCATCAAAGAACAGAACACAGACTATTTTTCAAGTTTCTGAATGATTTAGTAGGTCTTGGGTGCTGATAGCTATTGCAAAGTGAATTTCATGATGAGTTTAGCAGTTTTTCAGTTTCTCACTCCTACTCTTGTGTCTGACTACTCACCGACCTGTTCCGTCCTCTTTCCTCCCTTGTGGAAACTTCGCTCTCTCTGTCTCTCTTAGCAAGGCTATGTTCTTCATCATGTCTAGTTTAATTTGTTTTTTTTTTATATTGGCAAGTCAGTATCATAAAGTTGATAAATTCTTTAATCATTGAATGATTGCAAAAATGCAAGAAAGCGTCTTCAGCCTCTCATAAGAAGTAATGTCGTCAGTTTGAAATACAGTGGCATATACACTCCAACAACTGAGAAATGACTGGTGTTGAATTGTAAATGTGTACAGCTGTACACACACAAGGGTGAAAATAAGAAAAATTACAAACGATTTTTGAGTTTGATTAGATTTTTTTTTCAGATGAAGCACTATTCCCTCGAAAACATTAAATTCACTATAAATGGACTGAATGGATGTCTGGATAGTGTCATATTTGAATGAAACTTATGTTAGTCATTTAATGCACTTCATCTCTTCACGGAGATGATGTGCTGCAGAAGAATAATCATGATGAGAATGAGTAATCATATTGATTATAACTGTGTAGCGGTGATGCATAACTTGGCAGTGGTGAATGTATTACCATCCCTTCACAGGGTTGTACATCCTTAGCATATCTATAGGACAAATGTCCTGGACCACCCTGAAGTAATAGGACATTTGTCCTCTTCATAACAAAATCAATCGGACATTTTGAACGCAAGCCAGATTGAATGTATATTAAGTTTCATCATGCACACAAAAATGGTATTACAAAAGCTGACTATATTCCAAGTGGGAAGCCATGTTTGGTAAACATACTATTACTAGTCCACACACACACACAGTCACACACACAGAGGCAGTGTCTTTCCTAAATCACTATTCATTGCTAATGCTAGTATTCAAGTACAATATTGATCATTTGGAGTCGCTTTTTGGTTGAAGAGCATTCTTTTCCTTTTCTCTCCCCACTTTTCTGTCACCCTGAACACCCATTCTGATTCCCCCTTGACATCACTTGGTCCTTCCATTTGCACCTCATCAGCATGGCCTGGTTTTCTGCTGTCAGTCTGTTCCTTTGACTTGTCAAAATCAAATTCTGAGTGCTGAACCCCTTTCTACATCAGCGTCTTCTTGAGTTTCTTTTGGGTGGCATCGTCACGTCTGATACAGTCTGATAGTGATAAATGTTGCACGCTTAGGCAGGCGACGTGGAGCAAGGATTCCTTTCCAGTCTCCGCTTCAGCAACATGTGCCTACATGGCCTACAACACGTAACAAGTACAAGGCTTATCGCTCTTTAGCCGCTTTACGCTAAAAATAACCCTGACACAAGCTGGCTGCGAGCTCTCAGCTGCGAGCCGTGTACCTCGCTGGCTCGCTCTGCGAGTCAGGGAGGCAGAGTTGCAAGCCAACGAGCTAAAAATAGACCGCCACGGCTCGCCACTAAGCTTAGTGCCAGTGGTACACGCGGACTAGTAATAAAAAATAATAGGCCCTAGTGATTCACTGGGCTTACACTAAAGTTACAGACTGGAGTTCTGTACGACGGTCGGGACTCAAATAATTATGCGGGCTTGATAAAAACGGCCGGTGCCATGTCCGTGAGCATCGGAAAGCTATCGGACAGTGACCGCTTTTTTCCGGCAAAGTAATGGACATTTGTCCTCTTCCTGCCATTTATATCGGACTTTTTGCATGTGCAATCGGTCTATGTCCGATGTCCGACGTGGATGTGCAACCCGCCTTCAGTTATCAACCTTGCCTGTGCTTTTTACCCAGATATTGCCTGACTGGTGTTTTGCTTGTAAAATCGAATGCATAAATGATAATTTTTGGGGTTTGTTTGGGTCAATATAAAATCCAATGCTTGCTACTGGGGCTGTGTATTATTTGTTGTTTTTTAGTATTAGTATGGACTGTTCCTGAGAAAAAGTGGAACTGGCCTGGTGTGTTTGTAGGGACATTGATGTACAAGAACTCTCTTTGTGGCAGGGAGGGGCTCAAACCTCTTCGTTTCAGGTTGAAAGTGGTCACTAAACTGTTTGCGCTCTCTGACATGTGTGATGGATCACTAACTCGTATGTTTCATTGACCTGTGTATGATTATTGGGTCATGTTCTCTGGCTAACTTGTGCCATGCTCAGTTTATGGATCACATTGTCTGCTGCATTTATGTCCCTCAGGCCTGACTGAAAGTCCCTCAAGCCTGACTGTAAAGTCCCTCAAGCCTGACTGAAACATGCCTTTTCTTTTCCAGTCACTTTACTTCAGTGAACTCGTACTAAAAGAGAAAAAAAAGAGATGCCAACAAATCTAGTTCCACTGAATGATAGATTGTATTCCCGCTGTTTTTAAAAAAGGGTTTAAAATGTGATTAGTATCGCTCCCCTGCTGCTAAATTTTACGCTGAGCAGAATTAAAGTACAAACGTTTGGTTCTGTCAAACATATTACAGTTAATGGAACTTTATGAGGAAAAAAGAAACTACTTTAGTTTGTCATGTGTGGGGTGTGTGTGTGTGTGTGTGTGTGTGTGTGTGTGTGTGTGTGGGGTGTGTGTGGTGTATTTTAAAAAGATCTGAGAGCAGAAATGCAAGTCTTATAGTATAAACCAGAAATCTGGAACACAAAACTTGTGATTTGATCATCTTCAGATAAAGTTAAGATTGTGTTTGGATATCATCCTGATTGGCAAGTTTTGTTCGGATACTTTCTGGTTGGTGGGCAAGGGCAATATGTGTACTACTCATCTTCATTTATAGAACTTTCATCATTTTTTGGTTTTCCATGATAGAAAAATGAATATGGATTGGAAGACAGAAAAAAAATATGAGAAAAAGAAATTGTTGGTGGTTTATCCAGTCATACTCTATGGATGAAAATCTTGAAAATAGGGTCATGAATACTAAAAATCTACTGTGGTGTTTATCATTTTGATTTAGATGTGCTTTTGAATTTGGGTTAATGTGAGAAAAAGAAATTGTTGGTGGTTTATCCAGTCATTACTCTATGGATGAAAATCTTGAAGTATGGTCATAATACTAGAGTCTACTAAGGTGTTTATCATTTGATTTCAATGTGCTTTTGATTTATTATGCATCTTTTTTGTAATCTTGTGGCGAGAAACTAAGCATAACAGTTGACAGCCCTAGACCAGAGATTTGTTTATTCAGCAATATACAATGGATTATCATGAGTTCCAGGGGGATGTGCAATATGCATGTGTTAACTAGTATTGATACTAAACAAACCAGTTCTGAAAAAAATGTTTCAGTTTGAAAAAAAAATGTGTGAAGGTAAAGAAGCTGTAAATCATGTTGATTAATGGCAGTCTTTCTTCTTTCAAGTCCTCCCTCAAAACTACTCTCTTCAAAACATAATTTTTCTGCTCCTTCGCTGGTGTGTGGGTGTGTGCGTGTGTGTGTGTGTGTGCGTGTGTGCGTGTGTGTGTGTGTGTGTGTGTGTGCGTGTGTGTGTTTGTGTGTGTGTGTGTTCTGTGTGTGTGTTAGGGCTTATTGCTGTAAGCGCTTAGGGCTTTTGTTTAAGATTAAGCGCACTAAATGTTCCTTATTATTATTATTATTATATGTATGTTTACGTCTATTTCAGACTTGAATGGAATTTAAGGGAATAACTACTCTCTCCTCCCCCCTCCCTCCTCCTTTCTCTCCTTCCAATAAAAACTTCACAATCCTTCAAAAATGGGATCTTTGGAGACGGGAGTCTTTATTGGTCAGTCTGGTATTGACAAAGCGAAAATGTTTAGAAATACTAGATTTTAAAGGGAGCTGTCTGTTCAGAGTGTGACAGGGCTAAAACAGCAATGAAAGATTAAAACATGCGCTCTGTGTGTGTGTGTGGTGTGTGAGTGTTGTGTGTGTGCGCGCACGCAGGGTTTGATGCCTTTGGGAGGTGCTGCAGCCAACCAGTTCAGGGATGGGCTGCAGGGGGCAGGACTGAGCCAGGCGGAGGAACCCAAACTGCTGGCCTCTGACCTGGACACATCCCTGGCCTCCCTGGCCTCCAACCTCAGGTGGGACTCCACCGCCAGCCAAGTCAAAAAGTGAGTGATGGCCTGTGTGTGTGTGTGTGTGTGTGTGTGTGTGTGTGTGTGTGTGGTGTGTGTGTGTGTGTGTGTCTTTAAAGGGGAAAAGAGAGGGGAATATCTACGACTTTTGAATTTGTTTGACGGTGTGAAGCAAGTACTCTTGTAAACCTTAATATCAAAGTGTTGGTGTGGTGAATTATCTGTCTGCAGCATCATGAGGAAGGCAGCATCATGAGGAAGGCACCTCATCCAGTTTCTGTTTGAGAAATCTGTCCCGCTTCAACAAATGAGTTTACATTCTTGTTATTATTTGGCCTGCACCTCTTCATGACATAATCAATGTGAAAATCTCAGTACAGATCGAAAGAGTGCTCAGATCCACTAAATTAAAAGAGCTTTTTCCTGGAGATGTTGATGGAAAAGAATAGTCCTCTATTTGAATTTTTTTATTCATTAAGAGATTTATTTGAAGATGGACTTTGTAAGATCGGTTTTCATAAGTGAACAGATTTCTAGACCGTGATCCTTGATCATGTAGTTGCAGGAGCTTCTTAACAGTTCTTGTCTTTGTCCTAATTGCATTATTTATTTGAGACTGGAGAACACCAAGTTTTTCTCAACTTGGCCAACCCAGGTTGGGAAAAGGAAAAAGGATCACTTAACACGAGCTCTCCTGCAACAGAAATCAGTCTCTTCTGGTTGGGGCAAGCTCTTCTATGATGAAAAGAATTTTGCAGTTGGCTTACCATTCGCTTAATTAAATATGATCTTGGGCAGCTTTGTAAATGATCGCTGACATCCCTGGTGTGTGTGTCTGTGACAGAACCAGTCACCAATGGCAGCCCAAGGGGGAGAGCAAGCTGACAGGAGGTGACCAGTTCCAGCAGAGGCCTGTCATCCAGAGCTCCGCCACTTGGTCGGCCCCGCAGCCGCAGTTCCAGCCTCAAATGGTGCACTGTTTGATTCCTTCCTTCCTTCCTTCACTTTTCTCTCTCTCTCTTCATCTGTTTTCCTCATGTTTTGGTCAGAATCGCAGCCACAGTTCCAGCCTCTGATGGTGCGCCCTTTGATTCTTTCCTTCCTTCCTTCACTTTTCTCTCTCTCCTCTCATCTGTTTTCCTCATGTGTTTGGTCAGAATCGCAGCCACAGTTCCAGCCGCTGAAAGTGCTTTTCTCCCTTCCTTCCCCCCCTGATTTCTTTCCTCCGTCATTTATCTTACTGTTCCGTACTTCATTTATGGTTCTTTGCCTTCTTTCCTTTGTTCCTTCTCACTGTGTGTTGCTGTATCCTCTGGGTTTTGTGTGTATGTGCCTTTTCATTTTGATCAGCGCTACGTCCACAGTGTAAGTCATTTATTACAGTTCCGTTCCATCATTTAGTCCTTCCTGTTTCCCCTCAGGTTTCCTCCCTCTTCTGTGTGCCTTTTATTCATTTTAGTGAGGATCACAGCATAATTTTAGGCTCAGGCGGGACACATCCTCCCTCTTTTTTTTTGTTTCTTTTTTTTTTTTTTTTCGCTTTATGCTTTGCCTCTCAACTTCCTTTCTTTCTCCTTTTGTTGCTAAATGCTTGTTTTTTTCCCCATTGTTGATCAGAACCATAGCCTCGGATCATGTCTGTATGGTACTCCCCCTCCTCCTTTTTCCCCCCTTTAGTTTTCTCTTTGTCCTCTCTCCTTATTCATAGCTGCCAACCCTCTCGTATTTTTCTTTCATTTTCCTGTTTTAGAAATCCTTCCAAGAATCCAGACTTCAAGGAAAAAATCCAGAATTTCAAAATGTGGTGAGAATGGCTGGGTTTGGTTGTTATTTTGTTAAGACTGCTGTTGTTTTAGCCTAGGATGTTGGTACCCTCCTTCCGTACTTCCTTATCCACTCTGCCTCTCTGTTACCTAAACTGCAGTTCTGGTCTCAAATGATACACCATTTCTGTTGTTGCTTTCCCCTTTCTCTCCATTATTTTTCCTAACTCCTCAGCCTCCCTCTTTCAGTGCGGTCCGCATCTCACGACCACAGTTCAGCTGCTATTTCCTTCATTTCTTTCCTTCCTCATGTTTGTCTTTTATGTTTGTTTTTTTCTTTTTCTTTTGATTTTTGTTATCACTGCACATGCTACTCGTTTATTTCTTTCCTTCCTCAAGTTTGTGTTTTATGTCTTTTTTTTTTCTTTTGATTTTTGTTATCACTGCACAATTTTAGTTCCATGTTACCAATTTCATTGAATACCCATGGCCCCAGGTTTAGCTTTCCAGTGACATTTACACCCTCAGCCATGATTCCACTTCGTAATTCCGTCAACATATGACCACCATAATTCACACCAGGTATCTGATTCCATCAGCACCCTACAGCCATAATTCAGTATCCATCAGCACCTCACATGGACAGTTCCAGATTTCATCAACAGCCCCACAGCCATTGTTCCGGATTCCATCAGCACTGCACATTGATAATTCCAGATTCCATCAACACCCCAAAGCCATAATTATCAGTTCCATCGACTGATTTCCTCACAGTTTCCTCACAATCATGATTCCAGACCCTGTTATCACTGTATGGCTGTGACTCCATGTTCCATCAGCAACCTACATCCATAGTTCCTGATTCCATCAACACCCGGCAGTCATTTCTGATTCCATCAACACCCCGCAGTCATTTCTGATTCCATCAACACCCCGCAGTCATCATTTCTGATTCCATCAACACCCCGCAGTCATCATTTCTGATTCCATCAACACCCCGCAGTCATCATTTGTGATTCCATCAACACCCCGCAGTCATTCTGATTCCATCAACACCCAGCAGTCTTTTCTGATTCCATCAACACCCCGCAGTCATCATTTCTGATTCCATCAACACCCTGCAGTCATCATTTCTGATTCCATCAACACCCCGCAGTCATCATTTCTGATTCCATCAAACACCCCGCAGTCATCATTCCTGATTCCATCAACACCCCCCAGTCATCATTCCTGATTCCATCAATACCCCGCAGTCATCATTTCTGATTCCATCAACACCCCGCAGTCATCATTTCTGATTCCATCAACACCCCACAGTCATCATTCCTGATTCCATCAACACCCCGCAGTCATCATTCCTGATTCCATCAACACCCCGCAGTCATCATTTCTGATTCCATCAACACCCCGCAGTCATCATTTCTGATTCCATCAACACCCCGCAGTCATCATTCCTGATTCCATCAACACCCCGCAGTCGTCATTCCTGATTCCATCAACACCCCGCAGTCGTCATTTTTGATACATGAACACCCCACAGTCATCATTTCTGATTCCATCAACACCCCGCAGTCATTTCTGATTCCATCAACACCCTGCAGCCCATCATTTCTGATTCCACCAACACCCTGCAGTCATCATTTCTGATTCCATCAACACCCCGCAGTCGTCATTTCTGATTCCATCAACACCCCGCAGTCATCATTTCTGATTCCATCAACACCCCGCAGTCATTATTTCTGATTCCATCAACACCCGGCAGTCGTCATTTCTGATTCCATCAACACCCCGCAGTCATCATTTCTGATTCCATCAACACCCCGCAGTCATTTCTGATTCCATCAACACCCGCAGTCATTTCTGATTCCATCAACACCCGCAGTCGTCATTTCTGTTTCCATCAACACCCCGCAGTCGTTTCTGATTCCATCAACACCCCGCAGTCATTTCTGATTCCATCAACACCCCACAGTCATTTCTGATGCCATGAACACCCCGCAGTCATTTCTGATTCCATCAACACCTCAAAGTCATAATTCCACATGTTACCAGTTTTACAAGCGGTAACTCCAGATTCCTTCAGTAACCATAGTTCCTGATTCTATCAGCATCCCATTGTCATTGATCATTCTTGATTCCATTAGACCCTGTCACCATGATTACTGATTCCATTATCACACGACATTCATAATTCCTAATTTCATCTCCCGAAAATCATATTCCAGCTTTTAGACTCCATCAGCATTCGACAGCTGAATTTCATTTTTACGTTTTTGTGGTTTAGTCAATGCCGAGAGCCTTGGTTTCAGATTTACAGTTTTGCCCTTTTCCCCTGTCTCTCTTTGTTCCCCTTTTCCTCTCATAAGCAGTTTTATGTGTCTGATGGAATGCATGTCTTTTTCCTCTGTTGTTGTTTTTCTTTCTTTTTCCTCCGCCCTTTCCATTTAGTCGTCAGTTTCACATCCAGGTTAGATTTGTATTTATTTTTCTGACCTTTGTGTTTACTGCAGTCATAATATGTGCAGGCTACTTTTTCTTCATTGCTTTATTAACATTCAATATGCAGTCAGCACAGTATTTGTTTGACAGTAAATGGTGACTAAGCTGATCTGTTACTAGTCATGTCATGTGCAACTATCTGCTAGGCACTGTTGGCTCTTTCCTGACTGAGAAGGGTGAAGGTGCCAGTGGCAGGGAAAAGAAAGAGGCAGTGACGGTGTTTGTGAAGAGTGAGGGCACTGGTGGTGGTGTGTTTCAGATGGGGGCACCAGCCATGGGATTTGTCGCACAACCACAAATGATGGGAACCATGGGTCCTCAGCCTATGATGGTGAGCGTCCATATGTGTTCACGCAGTTGTTTGTCTGTTGTGCATGCCTGCCTGTGTGCCTCTCCACCAAACACGTATAGATTTTACTTTGGTAGGATAGTTTGTTGGGTAATTTTATCGACGAGTATCATCATCCCTTATGTGACGACTTGCACTAAACTTTGATATGGATGGCATGATGAAAAAAAAAATCTGCCCTAGTTTAGAGTCTGTGTAGTATGCCTCATGTTATAACAAACTTGGCAGTCATCTCCAGGTCTTGAAAAAGAGAGTAGAGTCCCTTTGCACTATTACCACTGTTGGTTTCATTTATGCTGTGTTCAACAACAAAAAATGGTAGGTAGGTATTCAAGGTCTGACCAGTGCGTTGGGCTAATGCGTAGGTCAGACATCCGCTGAGTCGTAGCCACGAGACCCTCTTCTTCAATTGTCTCATATGTGTTGTTAATTCATTTATCCATCAGTAGTGTGGTCTCAAAACTTAGCGGATGTGGTGTAGCGTATATGGACTAGTCCGCACGCAGTGACGCCTCTTGTTGAAACTGAAACTGAAACATTGTACCTTGTGATCGATGAGAGAAATGCACCAAAGGCAAAGAGGAGATTGGTGGTGTCACAAGAGGGTCAACAGTGCGAAGGGCTTCACTGAATGCTGAGGATGCGATTTGCTCATGTGTGTTTGCTTTTCTGGTCCCTTACTTGTGAGGGTGCCCATTCTTACAGCAGTTGATCAAAATCAGATTTTATTTCTCAGAATATTGCGGTAACAGGGAGAAGAATTGTCAGTACAGTCAAGGCTGAGAACAAGTACTCGGCTTGCTTTTGACTGCAAGTTTTGACTGCAATCTTAAATTGATAGAGTAAAAAAGCAAAAAAATAGATCAGGACATGTTGTGTTTTTACTTCTTTTGGTTAATTAATTTGAGAATCATCACAGTTGGAAACTTAGGTAGGCTTGACGTTTCCTCATGCCATTGCTTTTGTCCCCTCACTTTAAAGCTTAGCTTCTTCTTGTAAATTGTCTTAATTCACACTGCTGTCTTGTAAGGTTTCAGCAGAAAATGATTAAACATGGGGAGTTTGTATTATACTCCCTGTTTGGCTAGTATACTTACCATGTCAGACAATAGCATTCACGGCAGTTAGTCTGCTCTGCCAGGCCGAAGTTTTTGTGTGGCTAATGCAGTGATAAGACAGTCACGTGGTGCCCAACCCACTTCCGCCGTAGGGAGAAGCCAGTGTAAGTCTCCCATACGTCATTCATCGAGGCCTGCGCGCAAGGTAACCCCAGAACCTTGCGCTAGCGGGGAAGGTAGGGCGGGCATTAGAGTCTGACATGGTAAAGTTATACTAGCCAAACAGGGAGTATAATACAAACTCCCCATTTTGGCGTCATATACTGTACCATGTCAGACAATAGCAGAATTCATAGTAAAAGGAGGAGGGCGAGTGCCCTAGTGGTTCCTGGGGTTACCGATATGGATGCATTAGCCGCCACAAAGGATATCCCATTAGAACCATCAGCCCTGGTCATGCGGATGTCCCTCAAATAAAATTTTATGAAGGGATTCTCCGAACGCCAGAAGGCTGCCTCCAGGAGGTGGCGCATGGGAACAGAGTGCTGGAATGCTGCCGAAGTGGCCAGCGCTCTGACCTCATGGGCCCGGGGGGAAGAGACGGGGAGATCTCGGATGCCTGGGAATAGGCAGTTCTGACCGTCTTGGAGAGCCACCTAGAGACAGTGCCAGCTGAGATGTCTTTGTGTTGCTGGGGTTGTGGAAATGAGAAGACGTCTTTGTGAAACGCGCCTGGGGCGCGAGCGTTCCCAGTAGTGTGTTAGACATCGAGAAGGGCAAAGGGCTATGTCCGAAGAGGTGTCGCCCCCTAGTGTATCCGCCAGCGGGCGGATGATGAGGTAAGGGGAGGGACTGCCGGGTTCCTGGTTCTTGGCTAGGAACTCGGGAAGGAACTTAAGAGAGACGGAGCCGTCTCTGTGGAAGGCAATGTCTCTGGGGTCCCCGCTAAGGGCATGGATCTCGCCTCGCCGTCTCGCGGAAGCGAGGGCGAGGAGGAAGGTAGTCTTCATGGACAGAAGGTCGAAAGGAATGGAGGACAAAGGCTCAAAGGGGGGTTTATTGAGGACGTCAAGAACAGTGAAGAGGTCCCAAAGGGGAACACGTCTAGGGGATTGGGCCTCACGAAGAGAAGCCCTCTGGAGATCTCTCTGAGAAGGAAATCATTCTCAAAGGAAGGTCCGGCCATTTGGAGGATGGTCGTGCAGATGGCCGACCTGTTGCCCCTGATGGAGCTAGCAGAGAGGTTAGTTGGGACAGGAAAATTTCCTATTTGGATGTTGGTGGGCGAATGTGAGGGACAGAATTGGCTTTGCACCATGAGACCCATTTCCTCCATCTGCAGTCATAAAGGGACTCCGTGCTAGCTCTGCGAAGGACATGGCTAGGTCTCGGAGTTCCTGAGAGGCCCCGGCGATGGAGAGGGTATTGAGGACGGAACGGGACTGTCCGTTCGAGAGGGGATTTGGATGTTCGCAGCCGGGCTGACACAGAAGCCAGGCGTGGAGGTGAAGAACCTGGGGATTGGCGTGAGGGAGGCCCGAACGGGGTTGCCTGAGCATGTCCCACCTGGTGTTCAACTGGAGAGGGGGTTCGTGAGTGAGGGACTTGAGGTCCGGGAACCAGGACTGAGTGGGCCACCATGGGGCTATGAGAATGAGCCTGGGTCTCTCGAGTCTCGCCTTCCTGATCACCTTGTGGAGGATCGGGAAGGGAGGGAAGGCGTAAGCTATGAGGCCGGACCAAGGAAGGGACAGGCGTCGATGGCGAAGCCTGGGGGTCGGGACCGGGGACACATACACTGGCAGACGATGGTTTGAACCGTGTGGCAAAGAGGTCGATCATTGGTGTGAACCAATGTTCCCACACGGTTGAAAGGGTAAGCCGGCTGAGGGTCCATCCGTGTGGAGGACAGACTTGGATCGGCTGAGAGAGTCTGCCAGGATGTTGTGAGTCCCTGCTATGTGTCTCGCGCGAAGGGTGACCCCCTGCGTGTGACACCAGCGGAGGAGGGCCTCTGTACGGAGGGAGAGGCCGATGGAGTGTGCCCCCCCCCCCCCTTGTTGATGTAACAAGCTACCGAAGTGTTGTCCGTGAAAAGGAGAACAAATCGGTGGGCGACTATGGACTGGAACTGGAGGAGGGCGAGTCTGACCGCCTCCAGTTCCAAGATGTTGATGTGAAGACGAGCAGTCAGAGGATCCCAAAACCCCCGAGGCGTGACTGCTCTCCAGATGGGCCCCCCAGCCCGAGTTGGAGGCGTCTGTGAAAAGTTCCAGGGGCCTGGGAAGGGAGGGAGATGGGAACTCCGGGGGCCAGGGTGGATGGGCTGAGCCACTCCTCCGTGGCCCAAACGAACCAAGGCCCTAGGGGGACGGGCTGGTTCCAGCTGTCGTTGGTCTGGGACCAACGACGGCGGAACTCCCTCTGAAGCTGTCGCTTTGGAACTCTGCCTAGGGGAATGAGAGGAGACAGGGACTCCATCATCCCTAGGAGGGAGGAAAGTGTCCTTGCCGAAGTGAGGGGAGAGAGGCGAAGGTGAGGAAATGAGATCCACTAGGCGAGCGGACCTCTCCGGTGTGGGGGGAGACTACCATGGAGGTGGTGTCGAAGCTCATGCCCAGGAAGGTGAATTGCTGACTGGGCGAGAGCTCGCATTTTGCGGGGTTGGTGACGAACCCCAGAGAGGAGCAAAGCTGAAGTAGCTTTGAGGTGTGGGATTGGGCTAGGCCTGAGAGGGGGCCAGGACGAGCCAGTCGTCGAGGTAGACAAGGAGGCGAATGTCCTCCTGTCTGGCAGGGAGGCCATCTCCTTGACTACCTTCGTGAAGAGGAAGGGAGCCAGGGAGAGTCCGAATGGGAGGGCCTTGAATTGAAAACACCCGGCCCGCCCAGACGAAACGAAGGTATCGTCTGTGGGACGGGTGGATGAGGATCTGGAAGTAAGCATCTTTGAGATCTATCGAGGTGGCCCAGTCCAGATGGTGGATGGAGTCCCTGATCTGGGCCGGGGTCTCCATCTGAATCTGGTTGTCCTGAGGAATCTGTTGAGAGGGGAAAGGTCGAGGATGGGCCTCCAGCCGCCCGAGGCCTTTGGGACTACAAAGAGGCGAGAGTTAAAACCGGGGTTGGGGTGTGGTACCTCGGTGATGGTGCCCTTGCGGAGAAGCTCCTCGATTTCCAGGCGAAGGGCCTCCGCCTGGGCGGGAGGTGGGTCACCGGTGGAAGGAGGAGGGGAGGACAGGAGGGGAGGGGCGTTCGTGTGCCCAGGGTAGACGGAACCCATCCTGCAGAACAGAAACCACCAGGGGTTGAGACCCATGCGCCGCCACTGGTGGGCGTGCCGGGACAGACTGCCTGCCAGGGGGGCAGAGGGCTGAGGTGTGTCTGGAAGACTGACATGTCCCGCCCCTCGGAAGTGGGGTCCGCTAGTCACCTCCGGGGCCGGGCCTGTTGGCCGAACCGAAAATTCTGTTGGGGTTTTTTCGGTTTGGGCGTAGGGGGTTTGGCGGGCCTCGAGGGACGCTGCTTGGGGTAGGGCTGGGGTTCTGGCTGTGGGTTAGGGCCTGACGAAAGAATGGTCTAGAAGGGCGGTGCTGACGAGGGTTTGTGGTCGCAAAAGAAGCGGCCTGTTTGCGCTCCTCGACGGCATGGGAAATGACCGCAGAGGAATAGTCGCCGAAAAGCGACTGCTCCTGACCCGGAATGCAGCGTAAGGCCGCCTTGAGCGCTGGGGAGGAGATGGGCCTGTGATAGCAGGGCGTCTCTCACTGCCAGAAGGCAGTTAAAGTGATCCTGGCTGCGCTGTCCGCCGCAGCCCCAAGGTGGTGCGCTATGTTGTTGACAAGAAAACGCTTATAAGGGGGTCATCAAACAGGCTGGGGCCTGCCTCAGTGTCGCCCGGGTCTGAGACGCTGGAGACAATGCCTCCCTCATTTGGCCAGAGTTCCTCCGCTCGCTGTAGGAACATGTCAATGAAGGCATGCCCCGCGGTGGTGTGCAGAATGCCAGCTCTGGCGATTCTGTCCCACTCTGTCAGGGTTTTGATAGAAAGAGAGGTGGATGTGGGAGGGGGGCGGTTAGGAGTGAGCTGAGGTCAGCCGGGGAAATGGCAATCTCCCTGGTGGCCGGATTGGCAGAAAAGAGAAAAAGACATGAGGGGCCTACGCGGGTCCTTGAGGAATACTCCTATTGGGGCCGCGTTGGGGGCTGATAAGAAGTCAGTCCCCGGTGGGGGAACGGCATGTGTACCCCTGGCGAGGAGGCCAATCTGCCCAACAAAGGAGTGATGGTCTGGGGGGCGGCTATCCTTGACCGTGATCGCTGGGTAGGGGGTGACCCAGTGAAACGGGACAAGGGCGAAGATGTTGTTAGAGGGAGGGGATTCCCTAACAACAAGATCAGGGCGCCAGCTCTCCCAAAATGGAAAGGTCCCCAGACTGGGGGAGGAATTCCTCAAACCCCTCCTCCAATTGTGGGTCAGTCTGATCGTGAAGGGGAAGTTCAGGTCCACCTTCGGAAGGCCATGTCAGGGGTGCGTGGGAGTGTGAACTCGTTGGGAAGAGGGTGGAAAACGAGGACGACTCCCGGTGGTTCCGTAATCGGCGTGAAAACTAGGGGACTGCCGATCGGACAGCGCCCGAGAGGAATGGGGCCCCAGGTCGATCCAGCTCTGGGAGGCCGGATGCCACATGAGGCCAAAGATGGAGTCAGGGGAAGAGTCCGAGCTAAGCCACTGATTCCTCTCGGGGGAATAGAACCACCAGTCCCCGGGGAGAAAGGAGGGCTGTGGAGGCCCAGAGGCAGAGCCTCCTCGGGGACCCGGGTAACCTTGCGCACCCCGGGAGAGCACTGCCTCCTGCATCTCCCGGGTGGGGTCCGCACCGGCCCCTGCGTGGCAGAGGGGTCGGGGAGTGTTACGATCGCCGAGCCTCCTGGCCGATGTGGTAGCGGACGGGGATGGCTGAGACGACGCGTTAAAACTCAAGGGACGAGGGGTTACCCCTGGTCCCGCTGGTCGATCCTCCCTCCTGAGGAACGGGACCGCGGACGTTGCCCAATAGGGGAGCGGAAGAAGTCGGCTCCCCAACGTCCTGTACCCCTAGGGAGATTGAGACGATCGATCGGGGTGGTCTCGACCGTCGGGGGTGAGGTCGCAGATCCGAGCTACTCGATGCCTGCGTACCTGACCGGGATTGTGGTCAGTGGGGGGGTTCCACCGAAGACTGGCCACATTCCCTCCACCGGAGTGTTGACGCTCCTCGTGTCCGGGTCGTGGCTGAACCCGGACCCGGTTGGGGAGAGCGTCCTGAGACTGTGTGACGTTAGTGGAGGTGCTAGCGTCACAAGTCTCAATAGATCGGGTGACGTGCGGTGATTCCGTCCGCGAGTCGCCACCAGTGCCGGTCCGGGTATCGGCAAGGGTCCCCTGGGCCGATGATCGCCGGACGCGGCATGATGGGAGAGGGTCTCCTTACGCGGTCGAAGTCGAACAGGCGAACCCAGTCGGGGAACGTGAAGATTTAGAACGGGAAGGTCCTTTCATGGGAGCCTTGCCCTTGGAGGATTTGGGCTTAGGGAAGGAAGCAAATGAAAAACAGTCGCAATGACTGCCGATTGTTCATCCGACTGGGACTGACTGTTGGACTTCGATCGCGACGATCGTGTATCCGCCGGTCGGGTAGAGGGGGAATCGGAATGATGGTCGCGCGTCCCTGCACGGAACCCTCCTCTACACCGACCGTACGCTCATCGTGTGGTGAGCGGTTTGTCCCGTGGAATCGACACACGACCCTCCGGGGTAGAGAGCGACTGCCGAAGAGTGGAGCGCCTCGAGCCGTTTAGTGTCCTTCACCATGTTGGGCACTGGTGGTGGGGAACAACACGGAACGCACGATCGCAAAGGGGAGACAAAGAGGTGGATTGAGGGATAGAAAGGGCTCAACAACGTCGTGAGAGACACTGAAATTGTATTAAATGCAACGAGAAGTCAGTGAGAGATCGAGGCAGGTCGATCGTAAGTGACGTGGTTTTGGCCGGTCGAAAACCAAAATGGCGGAACGACCGGCGAGAGAAATGGAATCCGAGTGGACTACGTGAAAGTTAGGCGAATCGGGAGTCCAAATGGAAGGAGAAGGGACCGAGATTCGTTAAACAAGGGGCCGTAAAAGCCAAAACTGGGGAGAAAGGGCGAAACCGGCGATGGAGTTCCGACTTTCGAAGATCGAAAAGCGCGAATGCAAAGTCGCAAGTGCCAAGACAAAGGCACAAGGCGAGGATGGCGTGGTTAAACAAATGAATAAAGCACACCAAACCAAAAGCCCCACCGGTTCAAGAATGAAGGGTGAAGCGCGCAAGCCACAACAAATAAGCAAAGAAGCAAACACAAGGCTATCTAAACACAACGGCAAGAGAAGGCGAGACAGAGCACAAGACTTATCTTGCTTGGACGGCAGGCCGAGAGAGAATGACGTATGGGAGACTTACACTGGCTTCTCCCTACGGCGGAAGTGGGTTGGGCACCACGTGACTGTCTTATCACTGCATTAGCCACACAAAAACTTCGGCCTGGCAGAGCAGACTAACTGCCGTGAATGCTATTGTCTGACATGGTACAGTATATGACGCCAAAAGGTTCATTTAAATGACTATGGCATGCTCATCTGAGGGCAGATTATTGACAAAGGTAGCAGTATTGGAAGCAAGGCATTGTTCTAAAGAATGTTGTTTTCACTGTGGTTAAGATGACATTCCAGTTTCAAATTTTTTTTTTTTCCTTAGAGGATGAAAATATTGCATGATAGATACAGATCAGAAAAAAAGCCCACACTGCTTGGAGTTGAAACTATGTGCACTTAATTATAAACTTAGACATAAAAAGGTCCCACACGCAAAATACGCATTATACTTTAAAGCAAAGTGATAAGGTGCAAATCACAGGAGTATGAAATTATAGCACAGCCACATTAGAATCAACAGAAAAATGCTGTGGAAAATTGATACAGACCTTGCATTAAGTCCTCTAAGCATTTTCAGCCCAACAAAATTATTTTTTAAAAAGTTTGTTTATTGCCCCCCCCAAAAAAAAAAAAAGTACAATGGCTCTTTCTGTTAACTTAAATGTACATTACTAGATGACAATTTCACCGATTCAAAGTCAGAAAAATTGATAGAGTGAGACGATGACCATGATGTTACCATGACACTTCACTCTGGCTGTCTGATTCAGTCCAAACACTTACTCTGGCACTGATTTATTGTGTAAATCGTTGAAACAGGTGATTGGATTCATTGCTGACTGCCATTATTATAGAGGAAAAATGCGAAGAAAATCAATGAAAAGCAACAAAATACTGTCCTACAGTGAATGCCTGCACTCAGGGCCAGAAGTTAATCATGCGGGAAGTGGGCTTCAGCTTGCTTTCAGAGCAAGGGAGAGCTGTCGGTTCCGTAACTGTCCAAACTGCTCGGTTGAAGTTGTGCAGTATCGTCAGGTTCAGGGTTTATGCGTTTTGCAAGGTACGTGGTGTAGGATCTCAAGAATTAGCTGCCTGGGGACATGTGCCCCAAGGTGACAGAAAAAAAAAACTGAAGCTCTGAAATTATGGGTTTTTTTTTCTCTCTTCAGCATGTATCCATAATAAAACAAAATGTAATGGGTGAAAACTGTTACCTGCATGTTTCCCTTAAAATTTGATAGACGTGTGTATGCATCATTGAGCATGACTTCAGTCAAATGTTTTGGAAGTTGGAATAGATAGGGGTAGGTACGTTTATTGATGAAAGTGATGGTGAATCTGTGAGCCCCACTCAGAAAGTGATTCTTATACAGTACATGCATGTTTCAGTGTTGTTCAGGATTCTGTTTTGTTCTGGGGTTTTTTTTTCTAGAAATATTTAAGTGGCAAAAGGTGCTAGAAATATGAAAGTGGCAAAATGTGCAATTTTCTTTTTTATGCTATAAATGAGAAATGATTTTAAACCCTCAGTGAAAATCAGGTGTTCATTTTCTCGTATAGTTTTTGAGGAAATTGGTCAAGCTCCATGGTAATGTACTAAAAGTAGGCTTGTCATAATGTCATTACTTCGTATTCTGGCAATCTTGACAAATTCAACAGTTGCACAAAATTACCATAAAACACAAAGCTGCAGTATCATTTTAAAGTTTGTTATATTTACTTTTAAGACAGTTTTTATGCATGGTGCATGCAAGTTTCTGCAATTAAAAAGAAAATGTTACCAAATTCTAAAATGGAAAAAAAGTTAAAAGTATAGGCATACTTCAGAATATTTGTAAAGGCATTGATAAGACTAGTCATGTAAACATGTTCAATGTCAGACCCTTCACCAGTCACAAGTTTGATTGTGTCTGGAATTAAGGATTGCCATTGTTCCACCATCAAGTTTGAGAAAAGTGCATCATATGAACTGGATCAGAACTGAAACGGCGCTATAATAGAGAAAATTACACTGTTTTTGGTCTGTGGGAAAGAACATAGTTATGTCAGCCTCTGACCTGTTGCAGCACTGAAACAACACTGTGAAAGAGAAAACTACACTGTTTTGGGTCTGTAGGAAAGGACTTTATAGTCAGCCTCTGACTAGTTTCAACAACACTATAAAAAAAACCCAACTGCACTGTATTTAGTCTGTAGGAAAGAAATGTAGTCAAGCCGGTGGACTGTGTAGTATTTTTAGGAGTGAAGCTCAAGTGTGCATAAAATTCTGTGCTCTGATGAAGTAACAACTTCAGCATATCACAGTGTACTGGCAGGTTGCTGAATTTGAACTTGAGGACAGCACCATGTAAGAGGTTTCCTGACCATTGTCCGTTGTACATGAGATGGAACATGGTGTGTATGATATAAGGAAGGATATAAAAGTTGCGCATGATGTTAAGAGGAAGGAAATAAAGTTATGCATGATGCTAAAGGGACGGAAATAAAGTTCAAGTGGTAGCCTAAAGCAGACAGTTAAAAAGAACAGCCACACAGGAGGGTATTGTGTGTCAGGAAGTGAGAAGTGGAAAGGAGAGAAACTAGTTTCATTTGTGTTGTCAGACGATGGGGGCTGTGAGGCCTGTGATGGCGCCGATGCCGGTGATGGGCATGCAGCAGCCAATGATTTACGGAACCATGGGCGTCATGCCGGCCCCCAGAATGCCTCAGCAGCAACCTCCCATGCACAACCCCCAGAACGACCCCTTCGGAGCTTTGTGAAACAGGCAGGTAAGCCAGGAACTGAGCTTAGGTTTTCATTTGTTTGTTGACCTTTTTTTTTTTTCTTTTTCTTAAACACTGGAGCCAGGTGAATGAGGAAATCAGTGTAACTGTGTATTGATGACTAAGTAGTGGTTTGCCACATGCATTTTTGTACTGACATGCCATATTTGTTTCAGAAAATGTGGAAATCAGTTACCCTTCTGGATGTTGTGGCAACAGATCATGTTTTATAAAGAACAAAAACAGAATTTAAAAAAAAAAAAAAATGGGTAGACCTGTTTTCACCCATTGACAAACCTGATGGCGGAAGGGAAGTTGTATAACTTGAACACTGTGCGCATGCACTTAAGGTGGTTACCAGTCGTGAAAGAGACCAGACAGAGGTGAAGGGAAGAGAAGGCACTGATAGGGTAAGCTAGACTTAGCCGCAGCAAGCAGACCTGAATGTGTGAAACTGATGAAGAAGGTGGACAACAAATCCTGCTGGGAAAAGGCAAATCAACAACAGCACCAGTCCATCAGGAAAAAAAGGAGCATGAATTGTAGCCTGTGATCTGAAAGTGGGCATTTTTCCATTGTCATGGGGACCGTGGTGATTTGAGTATGCAAACATGCATACATGCACTAAGTATTGGCACACTCTTGACTCCACTGACGTCATCATGAAAAATGAATAGAATTCATCGATTCCCTCGGTTCTTTGTAACACAATAAAGATGGATCTTTCAAATGAGTGTATTTTCATTTGTGACCTGATGTTGCAGTGGGGGAACGAACACATGCATTTGCTTACTATTTTTTTTAACGCTTTGCACACGGGCCCCACTCAAGCCACACAATTATTTCAGTGGGTACCAAAATGTAGGTCGTACAGTGAAAAAATGAGTGATGTAAGGACCGATTCAAATATTGTGAGATATAGCAGACATTTTAGTTTTAAAGAAAGTCTTGATTTATATCATGAGCATGGTAAGAAATGGTGATATATTATGTTCAATCATGTAAATAAATGCAGAGGTGCATCCTTCGGGGGGAAAAAAATTGTTGTCTTGCTTGCAGATGGGCAAGATTATGTTCAGTAGTTCATTGAGAGATGCCAAGTGCTACGCTTTTGGCATAATGTTCTATGATTTTGTTGACAGTGCTTCACTTTGTGACCAAATGCTACGCCCCAAGAAACAAAAATTTGTAAACAAGAGAAAAACAACTTCACGGATTTAGCAGCAGGTTAAATGGTACAAGACAACTTAGCGAAGAAATATTTCATGGACTCTTAAAAACTTTCTATTAATATGAATGTTGATATTTTGTATTTTGCACTTCCTGTTGGGAAAAAAACCAACACACACATACATGGAGTAACTCTTGTCAATCCATGTTGTTACTTTCCATATCTTTAAAGAGCAAGATTGGTTTAACTCTTGAACTGACCTCAGGGTAGCTTCAAGATTTATTTGAAATTTGTGGAGGTCTGCATTCTCCTTTGTACCCATTTTCTTACTTTCTTTGTTTTTGTCTGATTTCTTTTTTCTTTTCAATCGTTTGTCTTTTATTCTTTTCATTAATGTTACCGATTTTCTTTTGATGCAGGCGGAGCTGGCATACAAAGTTGTGGACATTTCTTTGATGCAAGGCAACTTGCACTTCAGTGACCCGTGGGTCTGTAAGAGGACTGTGTTGACTGGACCTGTGGTCGCTGTGGTGTGTCTGAGAGCTCCGACAACAAGCCATCAAACAAAACGCAATCTTCTGCCTTCTCCTGCCGCTGCTGCAGTGTTGTCCGTCATCCGTTCGTCAGCTGTGTATTCATGTGGACACTTTCTTTCTGCCTTGAGACGCAAAAATCGGCCGACATGTTGCAAAGACACTCTTGTCCCTCTCTGTCACACGCTCTTCTTCTGTGACGGGAACGTTGTTATGGTCTTGAAACTTATGCTTTATGTTGCAGGATCATTGCATGGTATAAACAACACAGCGCATTATTTAAAATGGGCATTCACTGTGTTACCCATTGTCATTTATTGTATGTGGTTTCACAGAGTCCACAGAGTATCATGATAGTTGTCTTGTCTTTGCAGAAGTGCATTAAATTCACAAGTACATCATCTTAATCCCAGTTCTTTGGATTAGGGAACTTGCAAATGGTTTGAGAGCTGTAGCTGCTTTTTTGTTTTGCTGCTCACCGACCCAACATGCCAACTTAATGTGTTTTACATATCGCGCAATGTGTCTGCACAATGTATAGGCTGTAGTCTTTATTATAGACAGTTGACGTGCCCAGATCTACTGGGAAAACATGCGTCTGCAAGGTGGAAGTTCGGTTCTGCTTTTCTGTTGGTTTAGACCTTCAACTTTTGGTTTTTTTTTGCATGCTGCCATGAAGGGAACATGGAGGTGGGGTTGTGGAACTTGGGTCGACCTCCTCCAAGTTCTCTTCTCTTTTCTTGGTGCTAATATATCTGCATTCAACATTCACATTTCTTTTTTACTGTTCTGCTCTGCCATTTTCTTTCCTATTTTTCTGTTGTTTGTTGTTTTTCCTTCCATGTTCTTCACATGGTCTATCTCTCGCTGTTGTCCTTTGTCAGTGCACCTGCCTGTCACAGTGAGCTTTTAAAGAAGAAAAAAAAATGGTTGCCAGCATTTGATATGAAACTTTTGCAGTGGACTCTGCGCTATTAATTCTTTCCCTTTGTGACATAGATATGTCCGACAATTCATATTTTAACCTCTTTGCTTAAAAGATGCTACTTCTGTTAGTAAAAGAGTAGTATTTTACTTTGAATAGCACCTAAAAGTAAGCATAAAGCATGACTGCATACATTATATGATTTGCGTACATTAATTGATTGAAAGAAAAATGGGAGAATTATTTTTAATCTGCCATTTCAAACCCATCCACATAGCACGTCATGAAATAGCCAAGAAAACGTTTGTTAGTATTTTGTATGTTTTGGTTCAGTGTTTTAAACATCATGGCAGGTCAGTGATATCTCTGTCGATTTTTCATCTATGTCTGTTCTTTTGCGGTATGTTTTGTTCATAAGAAATGGTCTGTAGACGGTTTAAACAAAAAAGATTTTAAGTAAAGAAAAATGTTTTCGTGACTTGCATCATCACAAAGCTCAAAGGTAACTTGTCCAGAGAACATTTTCGTTTTTATTTTTTCAAAATGACTGAGTTGTTGGGTTCTTTTTTGTTTTTTTGTTTTTAAAATGACTGTCAGCCTGAGTTGTCATTGATTTTCAGCTGTCCTAAAATCTGTTTGAATGATGTGAAGTGAGGAGGGTGCCCACAGAGGTATGTGGTTATGCTGGAAGGTGTGCACTGTGATGTGTTAATTCAGGCAGCAGTCGGTCTGTGAAGAAATCATGCATCTCTGCCTACTCACGTAATTTTTTGTGGAATTATCATGATATGAAAAAAACAGTCCCAGAATCTTGAGTTTGGTGAGGGGGAAAAACCATTGATTAATTTTTTGAAAATTGTTTTATGAGAATAAATTTGGAGGGTGGTGGGGTGGTAAGTTTGTTAAAGACATAAACTGTTACAGTTTAGCTAAAGCAATTTTCTGTTTATGCTAGAAACTACAAGGCTAGGTTACGGTTCTGTAGGCCCTTATTTTGTCAGTGAAAGCAGGCAAAAACGTTTTACCTTAAAAGGTTAGACTTACCCAAAATCTTGTGTTTTTGGACTGCAGAAGGTTTGCAGCTTGGCTTGCACGCTTCCCCCATGTATGTTTTATTGGGACTGCGGAAGTCTGGAAGACAGACTTTATTTTCTTTTCTTTCTGCGTACGCAGGCTGATACTCCTGCGGACACTCCCTGTATAGCCAGGCAGTGGAGTTTTGTGTGTATGACCCTTTTTTATCCCGCCATTAAGGCAGCCATACTCCATCTTCGGGGGAAGGTGCATGCTATGTGTCACGTGTCATCCATACCAACGGCCAAACTGGCCTTCTCTTCCGAAAGTTGGTGATGGGGTTTTACATGTGTGCAAGATGTTATGCGTGCGTTCACACACAGAACCTCGGTTTATAGTCTCATTCGAAGGACTATGTGGGGAATGGAGTCAGAACCAATGTTAACTCCGAGGGAAAAATCCCCCTATACCGAAATTCGAACCCGCAACCCCAGGATCACGAGTCCGGCGCTCTACCAACTGAGCTATCCGGCCCAGACAGACTTTAGATCTGTTTTTTTTTTTCCTTTGTGGCTTGCACCTGAAAAAAAGAAGAAAAATTCATCAAAAGTCATGTAAGGCCCTTGCCTGTAACCTGTATAGGTGCTGGTCTGTTCGTGTCCGGGGAACACCAAGGATGCAGAGGAAATCTTTTGGTCTGAGTTTGCTCCACAAATGTTTAGTTGTCTATACTGTGGGCTAGAGAGTGTAGCTGATATGTTTTTTGTTGTTGTTTTTTTCTAAGTTCTCAAGTCATAGTGGGGAACTTCCTTTTCGGATGAATTTCAACATCGACTGTTTTTGTGGAAGAGCACCGTTGATGACCTTCTGCCTGTCATCCCTGTTCAGGCGGTGGTCTGACGCCAGGCAAAAGAGTTGAGGGTTCGCAGGGATGGTGTTGGTAGTCATGATCAGAGAAAGGTTTTACAGGGGAGAATGAAATCTGTTGAATAAAACCTGCAGACTTGGTACACTCGGCTGGGTTTTTGTCTGTTGATATTGAAGGTAGTCACCTCAGTTGATGGTGTTAGTGATTGGCACCGACACAGCTTAGATCAGGAAGGTCTCTTTATTTCTGCATAGTTAGGTCAGGCTCTTGTTTTCAATGTTTAGTCATTGACATTATTGACTCGGTGGCAGACACCATTCACTCCCCTGTTGGAATGCTGGGGGCCCATTCAGTATACATCGTATCCCTGTCTTCAGGAAAAATTCTGCACTACTAATTCTTTCTTTTCTCTTGTTTCTTTGACTGTACCTTTAAAATTTTTTTTTTTTTACCCCTTATTTGATTTTTATCTTTCGTTACTGACATCCTCTGTTTTTGTTTTGTTTTACCCTTGTGGTCCATTTACCCCCTCTTTGTTCCGGATATTGTTTACACTTCATTTCTTCTGTTACAGTTTTTAGCCCGCCAGCTTTTTGTTTTAATCTGGTCTCATGATTGTGGTACTGTGAACGTTTTTCAAAGTGGAGACTAGGTGCCCATTTCGCAGTGTCTGGTGCCCATTTCGCAGTGTCTGTTTCTCCATGTGTTCTTTTTTATATGCTTTTTGTGGCCCCTTCATATTTCTTAATTATTATCTTTTACTTTGTAAAACTGGGGTTGAAAAAAAAATTAAGGGGAATGGCCGATGTCTACAGCATAGCCTAGTCTGAGCAACGTAAAGGATGTGAATATTGAGCTATCAAGTTGTAATTTGCTGAATATCTTTTGCCTATAACTATAATAACTGTATTGTGTTTGTTCCTTTTCCAGGTAAGGGTTTTTTTTTTTCCCTCTGTGGTAACACCCAGACACAGTCCTTATGCAGCTGGCTCGGCTGTCATAACACTGAAATTTTCCGGATTTATGCAGCTTTGTAGATCTGCCCCTGCCTCTTCTCTGCTTCTGTTTCGAAATGTTTTGTTTATTTGTCTTTATGCAATGTTTTATAGTTCTGTTCACTTGGCCTTGACACTGCAGTTTGGGATTTATTGCATTTCAGTGTGCACTGCCCGCATTTGAGGTATAGCATTTATCATGCAAGGTTCACTGTCATTGGTTTTCTTGATCGTTAAAGGTATGCTGTTTTTGGGTAATTGCTTACACAACTGTCATGGTCTTTTCAGTTCTGACGGGTCATTTCATTTTATAGGAGTTTGCTCATTCTTTTATGCTTCTGTTTTGTGGTGACAATCTTTGCATCGTAGAGGGTCTTTTTTTTGGAAGAGGGGGGGTGGGGTGGGGGGTTGACAACCAAAGACTCATGAAAACACGTGTGGACACAGGCTGTATGCAAATCCTGACTCACAAACTTCATCTCACTGACAATGTGGCTTTATGTGTGTGCATTGTCTGTGCTGCTGCTTTCATAGTTCCTGGGATGATGGATTGTGCCTTCTGGTTGGATGTGTTTGTGATGCAGCTGTGTGTGTGTGTGTGTGTGTGTGTGTGTGTGCGTGCGTGCGCGTGTGCACTCACCTCGTGGGAATTCGGTGCTGCAGCTAGCGGTGTTTTCTTTCAGGATCTGAACATGAGGCCTCACCCATGTGTCATGGCTTCAGCTGGTTTTCTTTTTTCTTTTTTTTTTTAGGGAGGAGGGGGAGCAAAGAGGGATATGTCTTATGGAATATTCTTGTGCTGGTCAGTTATACTGTCATTCATATTGTTTCATCATGATGTTGTTTAAAAACAAAGAATTTTTCATCATCAATCAAAAATGAATGGTTCATATGTGGAGAAAATTGATTTTCGTTCTCTATGCAATTCTTGATAGAAGTGGTTAGGTGACAACACACTCCCAGCATGGGAGTTTACTGAAGTATGCTGGCCATCGACATGCATTGATCATCAAGGCTGACAATGACAGCTTCCCATATTGAACACATGGTCATGGAGTGATAGCAGGCTTTGGTGTTGTTGGAGCGATAGTTTGTAGACAGTTTTTGCAGGGTTGATGTTTGTGATGATGGAATATCTCGGTGGTGTGGACTCCAGCGTCAGATTCTGCTGTTCCGACCCTGCGCAGGGACAGTGACAAGGACTGGCGCACTGCTCAAGGACATCGACATCGAGTGGAGACAGTGTCAGGTTTTGTCGAACACTAATATGAAATGTTGTACTGATCAGAGACGGCTTCAAGTACTGATGAAGAACAGCAACAGGTAATGATACGGTGTTCCCCTGATCAGGCACAGGAGCAGAGACAAGGTAGAGGTAGAGGGAGTGTGACAAACATTAGTGTTACACTGTTCAGTGAAAGAACAGGTACTTCTGTATCGTGTTGGAACATTGACAAGTACTCTGGTACTGATCTGTGCAGGACCAGTGACAGGTACTGTACTGATCGGAACAGGGCCAGTTAAAACAGATGCTTCCACTAATCAAATACAATAATTATGAAATTCTTACTGGACATAATGACAAGTACTGCTGTTACTGGTCATTGTAGTGTGACGAGTGCAGCTGTACTGATCAGGATAAAGAGGTACTGCTGTATTCACCAGTCAGAAAGCAGTGTTGCAGCAGAATGTTGACAAAAATATAGCTTTGTGGGTGTAGTTGGCAAAGAAAAAGGAGTGATTCAAACTTTCTGTCGTTCCACACCTGTTCCATTGATCTAAAACCCAGAATTGCCCTGGCTGAGTCCATTGAGGTGGACATTGGTCAAGTTCTGTACGTGTATTACAGACCGTGACCCAGGGATACAGGAGCTAAAGAACAAGGAAAACGTATTGTACAGAGGGAGGGTTGAAGTTTAAGATGTGAAAATTTTTATGCATTCAGCTGTATAGCAGATATCTATGATCTGTTCGTGACCACGTGTGACTTTGTCAAAAGAAGAAAAAGGTGATGAGGTCATGAAATCTGTCTGCCTCATGGATTGTAAATCATGCGACAGTATTCTCAAAAGTCAGTTCTGATTTTTTAAAACTTGAATTTCATAAACATGTATGAATTTTTTATACACAATTTTACTGTTGATAAAGTAAACGTACTTTTATCCACTCGTATCGATGGAGTAAATGTAAAAGAATGAAATTATGGTATATCATACTGTTTGAAACACGAATGGAGTATGAAGGCATTTCTTATGTATGTAAATGTTGTGAACATTTTGTTTTCACAAAGAAAATTGTGGTCATGTTTGTCTATTGTTTCCATGTGATTGTCCATCTGAAAATGGATTTTCTGCCAAAGTGCAAACTTAGGAAAAAGACTGAGTGTATGTGTGTATCTGCAGGTTATGTGGTGGTGTGGATGTGTGTGTGTAGAGAGAGAGCGAGCTTATGTACCACTTTGAACAGGTTGTAACTGTGTTGTGCTGCTGGTCAGTGTAGTCATCCCAGTGTATACACAATGTAGATTTTGTCACAGCTTTTCCTGGTCTTCAGTGCAGCACATAGGCATAGTTGTCCTCTCCCGCCCTTTTTTTCAGGATGTTGCTGGCTGTAGAATGTACTCTTAAAATCCTGCTGATTGGGGGTAGGTGGGGTTAGGCTGGGCAAGGAGGGAGGAGGAAGAAAAAAAGGGGGTGATAGGGGAGGTATACTGTGACTCAAAACTTCTCGATGGAAAGTCAAGTTAGAATCGGTGGTTTTTAATACTATCTAGCCGAGAGCGACGCACACGGCATAATTCCCTGCTGCCGCACGCTCGCACGTGGCACTCGGTCCCTGCCAACGCGCATATTTCGCCACTTTTTAATTTATTTTTACGGTAGCTAGACAACAACTGACAGTGTTGTGTTAGGTGTCATAGGAAAGAACAAACACTCAACTAATCAAACATAGTAATTTCCATTCATTTACTTTCAATGTGTAGACATGACCATGCGTTGAAAAGCATGTCTGACAAGCAAAAAAAAAAAAAAAAAATTTTTTTTGTTTACATTCTATTCTGTTCTTTTACAACACCAAATCAGAAGATGAAGGGATGGCTGCATCTTAAAACAATTCACTTTCCTCTTCTCTTTCATAGTTTTCTATCACTGTATCACTCCCCTCATCACCAGATCCACTTTGTAATATGATTTCAAGCGCTTCATTGAGCGAGCAATCGCTACCACCCCTTTATCTGACAGACATTTTTTCTGGCACAGGAAATATCTGCCGAGCGCGCGCTTAGCGGAAAGCCTGGTGCCGCCAGTTCCTTCGTTTCAAAGCTGCTAGGGTCAGCCAAGAATAAGGTCTACAACTCACGACATCCCCAAGACTAGTTACAGAGCTTCTTTCCCTTGGATCATTTTTTGGAAAGTGTAGGAATTTTTTATGTTAACCGGTAGTGGTTGACACAGCAGAATGTACTGTCTGTCCGTCAGCCAGTCTTGGCTGATGCGGCTCAAGGGAAAGCAATCCCATCAGCCACTATTGGCTGACATGGCTGGTAAAGGTTAATGCACATTCACCTGTTCCAGTAGTTCAAATTAATATCTCACAGCATGAATATTAGGAGGGGAGGGAATATGGATGTTTCTTTTTCAGAAGGAAGGTAGAATTGGAAACAAACTTTTTTTCCCATAACCTTATACTACAGTGGTCCTATGGAAACAGCATGAGACTCAGTCAGCCTGGGATGTTTTGCTGAGTACCATAGTAACATGAACCCTTGTCCAAACCTGAACCTCTTCTTCAACATCATGTAATAATTCTGTAAAGATGGTGATTTAGTGAGTCCAAAACTAGGGGAGGGAGAAAGGACAAACGATTTGACCTATACCACCATTTGCATTTTGCTTTTTCCTTCCAACAGTTGTATATTCACTGAGGTTAGCGGTTGATGAGGGTGCCGTGGTTTTCATCAGTGGTTGGTGACTGTCATTGTGTCAAGATGCGGGTCCATGTTGTGGGATTTTTTGTCTTCAACCAGCTGTCGCCCAAAGTCCAGTACACAGTAGACTCAAATATGAAGAAGACCGGAACGGTACAAATGAACGTCACCTACTTAATGGATGTGTCTTGGTTAGTGTTGTTCAGACCAGTTAACTAACTCTGCAGGTTGGTATTCAGATATTACATGAAAGGAACATAGAGTGCAGCCTGGTTGTCTTGAAACGCAAATGTATCCACACATAGTTAAATAATCATACATAATTATCGTCTGTTTTTGGGGGAGGATGGGTGGGAGGGGGTGGGGGTGAATTGACGGAAAGAAAAGTCACCCCAGCAGTGTGGCCATTCATGCCCAGCCCTCTGTTTTGTTCCTCCATTGGTGTAGGATTGAAGTGAAATCAGAACAGGCACAACTGGACACCTCCAAGGATAGTACAGGGTTTCCCTCTGGAAATCGGTCAGTCGGCACCCTGACAGCAACTTTTTATAACTTCCCGTGTATGTGAAACAGCCTTTACATTGTTTTAAGTATGGCTCAGTCAGAAGTTGCTCCTTCCCCACTGTCAGTACTCCTGAGTTAAACTCGGTCCACACTCGCACTTTGGCTAAGTGTTGATGTTTCTGCTGTTCCCAGTCATTAATGCATGTGAACCTGCCCTTATGCTCTTGGTGTGGCAAACTGCGTCGTTCTCTTCTGTAACAAAGTGGCGTTTTTTCCCTTGCTTAGAACTCTAAATCATCTTCTCCTCCAGACCCCTTCTTTGTCTCTCCTGCCCATAGTTGTTTTAAGGTGAAGCTGTCTTTTTGTTTTGCATGTAGCTGTTAAGGCCACCCTTCTCGCTACAATTCTAGCTGGCTGTGTTCTTGTCCTTTAGTTACTGTTTGGTGAAGCTGTACCTCAACATGTCTGAGCTCACTTGATGTTGTACACAAATATGTACTGATTCTTTTTTTCCTTTTTTTTTTTTGTTTTGTTTTGTTAGATATATATCTACATATTTAAGTAACCAAATGTGTACTGGACTCTTAAGTATTGAAGGTGTATGTATAAAATCAAGTTTTTGTCACATAGATATGTCTCTCTTGTTTTTCTTTCTTTTTTTTTTTTTTTTTTTTTTTTTTTAAGAAGAAATTTTGTATATATTGTGGCTATAAGTCTACATGTTGGAAGCCTGATAATTGTATGATAATTGTGTGAGAAGCTGAAAGATGAAAAGACTTGAAAGGAAACCGGAATGTGTTCAGTGTGTGATTAGTTTTGCGTATGTGTGCAGTGATTGACTGTCTGGTGATGAATATGGAGGGGTAACTGATGGTTATACGTAGTGAAGATGTCTTTAGGGGTGTTGCCTATGGTGAGCTCTGTGCTCTCTACAACAATGATCACTAGAAATAGAATGGCAGTAGGTATGCATGCACACAGGCATGCGTGCACATACACACAGACAGGGATGGTATCTGAAATGAAATGCTGCGTCACCATCCAACAACATTATCTATTGTCTCCATCTTTCCTTTTTGTTAACATTGGAACCATAGTAAAACGCCCCTCCTATGGAAACTCTTTATCATTGTTCCAGTTCATAAACATGGATAAAATACCTCTCCTTTGGAAACTCTATACCATTGTTCCAGTTCATGCTTGTAAGCCCACACACGCTTCCTTGCACGGGCATGCATGCATACACACACACACACACACACACACACACACACACACACACACGTATACACACACAAGCACAAACTCAAATGCACACACTCTCCCTCTCTCTCTTACTCACACACACACACACATGCACACACACACACACACAGACACAAGAGTTACGATACATACTTGTGTATATAAATGCTCATGCACACACACACACACACACACCAGAGTTACGATACATACTTGTGTATATAAACACTCGTACACTTACATTATCATAAAGCACACAATCACAAAATCACAGACATACCCCATAGCCTCCAACATACCATCTGATATCACTTTAAGTGGAAAGACATGAAATTGAAGAAAGACAGAAAGTCTCAAATTCCCTGTCGGGAAGAATGACAACCGTACGTGTCCTGATGGTTTGAATGGATGTCGGGGTGGACAGTCACCTGGGGCATTCAGTAAAGGTCAGTCATTCCCCCAACCCCTTTCCTTGTCCCTGAATGAAGACTAATCGAATGTTTCACATCAGCACCAAATAAACACTGTGGTCCTCATTGGGGGATGTTTTCTGTGCCATTTATGAAGGACATTTTTGTGATGAAATTGTCTTTTACAAAAACACATCCATTTGATGTTGATAATAATGATAGTTAAGACGGAGAGTATCATTTTGATGTGGAAACATCAGTTATAATAACTGATGAAACAACACGTGGTGTGCCCCATACTGAATGTCAAACACTTGAACAGCATGATGCACATCAGTATATTGTAAGCAAAACGGTGAGTTTGCACTTAGTGACTGACGGCGATTAGTTTTATCGTCAAATTAACCTTCGGTTGTATTGACATTTAAGAAGAGATTGTGACTGAATGTCAACTTTTTGTGAAAGAGAAGTACTGCACATCAGCGCACACATACACACACACAAATTAAGAAGGGGGGGATTTAAAATCAAATTAACATCTAATAAAGTAAATATTAAGAGAAGACTTGACATAATTTTTTTGTAAAAAAATCTGTTACAAACTTAACTTCTCTCCAATCTTAACTATTGACTTCTGACCTACTCTGTGATTTGGTCACTTTGCCTCTTGTTTACACAAAATTACTGGTGACCTTAACATATGCTGCAGGCACATGCGGACAAAGGGTTCCTGATAGGAGATATGATTTTTCCTTTTTCTATTAATAGTTGCAGATTAGTTGTAACCACGTGATTGTACTGTCATACCCACAATGAAATAAGATGCATGAGAAAAGGTATTGCAACCAAACGGCATGATAGTCATATAAAGCAGTTGTGTCAATGTCATACTAAGAGAAGGCAAAGGAATAATGACTGGTCTATAAGATAGATACGACTTGAGAGCAACAAAGGTATTCAATGGTTGTTCAGCAGTAATCAATCTGGAACAAAGAACCAACATACGTCTTGAACCTAGGCAAAGGAATAATGACTGTTCTTTAAGATAGATATGACTTGAGAGCAACAAATGTATTCAATGGTTGTTCAGCAGAAATCTATCTGGAACAAAGAGTCGACATACGTCTTGAACCTTTTGGAATTGTCCATGTCAAGACCCCCACCAATCTGTTATTGAATTGTTTTGACACAAGAGGACACCCTATGACATTAACTATTTCTTTTTGAGGTGGACATCCTATGACATTAACTATTTCTTAAGTCAAATTCTGCACACTTCTCATCAATCGAGTTTGTCAAATGTTGCTCTAAATTATTAGTAGGAAATTACTATCAATCTTTGGGCAAACTGTTAGAATGTGACTTTCTTTCGATGATGATCACATAAATAAAGATGGAGATATTAACTGTATTAAGTGTAAACTTCATACACATTGGAAAGAATCTTATATTCAACCCATATTGAAAGTGCAAGAATACAGTAGTTTTCAAAATGAGTAAGACAGTATATTGGGAAGAACGATGCTTTTACGTCGATAAATTCTAATACTGGAAAATCAGAAATAAAACTTTTGCTATGCACCTTGGAAAAACTAGGATAGTAATGACAGAGCAGGGAAAAAAAGAAAAAAAAAACGGATCAAGTACATGCCAACATCTAATATGATTTTGTATTTGGTAAAAATGCTGTTTTCACACTGCACTAATTACAACATCGGAAAATAGCAAGAACTTGTGTTACTTGTGTTCCTTCCCAAAACGCCATACTGTTGGTTTCTTTTTTTACATAAATATTGATTTAGTAGGTTAAACCTATCAAAACCTACTCTCCAACATGACTCTTACAGAGTGGTATAAACTTAAGTGATCTTTTTCCTTCATATGTAAAAGAAAATGTTAGGTTTGTATTTGTTCAATGCCAACCCACGTGTATGGCCATTTGCCGTGTTCTGAACATTTCAATGACTCATTCCCTCTGAAATATATCGTCATAACAAATATCAGTAATAAGCTCAAGAAAAATCCAAAAAGAAAGTTTGAGGAACAGTGTGATGATTTGCTGCAAAATTTGATTAAAACAACATCACTTCAACAATAATTACAAAACAGCATGAAAAAAAAGACAATAATGTTTAAATCATCACCACATGTTTTACTAGCATATGCCAGCAAAATGAGTATGCGATCACATTGGTTCAGTTGTCTGCATTTGTGTGCTCAGAGTGTGTGTGTGCACGTGTGCACACATGAAAAACTTTCAGTACTTAGATGGACTACCTACAGCTATATCTTGCCAAATATAGCTCCAGCTAAGCAAGGACATGTGATCTTATCATTTATTGTCAAATAAACGAAACGGCATTAAGTGGCAAATAAAACGGTCTTAACAATCTTTCTTGTTTCTGCAACAGCAGATCTTCACAAAATATATAGGAATACATCATACATTACATTGTTGCCTGAATGATAGAAAATAGGGCTGATGATGGGAAATCTGAAATGCATGCATCAAATACAATGAATCATCATCATGTATGTCACGTGACCTTACACACAACTTCAAAGACTTCATTGATGCAAACTTGGAATACATCGGCAACTTGTCTGTCGACGAAGGATGATTTGATACCGAAATGTCTGATTGAAATAACTGGGATGACTTTTCAATCTTGAGATTTTATGATGAGTAGGAAAGAGGGTGGAGAGGGAACATATTTACTTCACAGGCTACCACTATCCAACACCACTAAAAACATTTATATTATTTATCTATTATTTTTTCACTTAGAGAAGCGAAGTGTTGGGTGGATGTAAAAGGGAAGCATGATACTGAGTGATAGTGGCCAATTTGTTTGAATTTCTCTCTTTTCTCTCTCTCTTTCTTCTTCCTCTTTCTCTCTTCTC
>CM031607.1:60531514-60534014 GCA_018398815.1 Conus ventricosus | reverse complement strand
GATATGGCCCTTTACATTACCTTACCTCTCTCTCTGATGGCCCTTTACATTACCTTACCTCTCTCTCTCTCTCTCTCTCTCTCTCTCTCTCTCTCTCTCTGATAAAGGCCCTTTACATTACCTCACCTCTCTCTCTCTCTCTCTGATATGGCCCTTTACAATTCCTTACCTCTCTCTTTCTCTGATATGGCCCTTTACATTACCTTACCTCTCTCTCTCTCTGATATGGCCCTTTACATTACCTTACCTCTCCCTCTCTCTCTCTCTCTCTGATATGGCCCCTTTACATTACCTTACTCTCTCTTCTCTGATATGGGCCCTTTACATTACCTCACCTCTCTCTCTCTGTCTGATATGGCCCTTTACATTACCTTACCTCTCTCTCTCTCTGATATGGCCTTTACATTACCTTACCTCTCTCTCTCTCTGATATGGCCCTTTACATTACCTTAAACCTCTCTCTTTCTCTGAATGGCCCTTTACATACCTCACCTCCTCTCTCCCCTCTCTCTATACCCCTATTACAATACCTTACCTCTCTCTCTCTCTGAATGGCCCTTTACATTACCTTACCTTCTCTCTTCTCTGATATGGCCCTTTACATTTACCACCACTCTCTATCTCTCTCCTCTCTCTGATATGGCCCTTTACATTAACCTTACTCCTCTCTCTCCACCCCTCCCTCTGATATGGCCTTTACATTACTCTCACCTCTCTATCTCTCTCTTTCTCTGATATGGCCCTTTACATTACCTACCTCTCTTTTATCTCTCATCTCTCTCTCTGATATGGCCCTTTACATTACCTTACCTCTCTCTCTCTCTCTCTGATATGGCCCTTTACATTACCTTACCCTCCCTCTCCTTCTTCTTCCTCTCTCTCTCTCTGATATGGCCCTTTACATTACCTTACCATTTCTCTCTCTCTGATATGGCCCTTTACATTACTTTACCTTTCTCTCTCTCTGATATGGCCCTTTACATTACCTTACCTTTCTCTCTCTCTCTCTGATATGGCCCTTTACATTACCTTACCTTTCTCTCTCTCGGATATGACCCTTTACATTACCTTACCTCTCTCTCTCTGACATGGCCCTTTACATTACCTTACCTTTCTCTCTCTCTCTCTCTCTCTCTCTCCTCTCTCTCTCTCCTCTCTCTCTCTCCTCTCCCGATATGGCCCTTACATTACCTTACCTTTCTATCTCTCTGATATGGCCCTTACATTACCTTACCTCTCTCTCTCTCTGGTATGGCCCTTTACATTACCTTACCTCTCTCTCTCTCTGATATGGCCCTTTACATTACCTTACCTCTCGCTCTCTCTGATTGGCCCTTTACATTACCTTACCTTCTCTCTCTCTGATATGGCCCTTACATTACCTTACCTCTCTCTCTGATATGGCCCTTACATTACCTTACCTCTCTCTCTCTCTGATATGGCCCTTTACATTTCCTTACCTCTCTCTCTCTCTCTGATATGGCCCTTTACATTACCTTACCTCTCTCTCCTGATATGGCCCTTTACATTACCTCACTCTCTCTCTCTGATATGGCCCTTTACATTACCTTACCTCTCTCTCTCTCTGATATGGCCCTTTACATTACCTTACCTCTCCTCTCTCTCGATATGGCCCTTTACATTACCTTACCTCTCTCTCTCTCTGATATGGCCCTTTACATTACCTTACCCTCTCTCTCTCCCCTCTGATATGGCCCTTTACATTACCTCACCTCTCTCCCCTCTCTCTGATATGGCCCTTTAACATTACCTTACCTCTCCTCTCTCTGATATGGCCCTTTACATTACCTTACCTCTCTCTCTCTGATATGGCCCTTTGCATTACCTTACCTCTCTCTCTCCTCCTGTATGGCCCTTTACATTACCTTACCTTTCTCTCTCTCTCTGATATGGCCCTTTACATTACCTTATCTTCTCCTCTCTCTCTCTCTCTCTTCTCTCTCCTCTCTCTCTCTCTCTCTCTGATATGGCCCTTTACATTACCTTACCTTCCTCTCTCTCTGATATGGCCCTTTACATTACCTTACCTTTCTCTCTCTCTGATATGGCCCTTTACATTACCTTACCTTTCTCTCTCTCTCCTCCTCTCTCCTCTCTCTCTCTCTCTCTCTCTCTCTCTCTCTCTCTCTCTCTGATATGGCCCTTTACATTACCTTACCTTTCTCTCTCTCTGATATGGCCCTTTTCATTATCTTACCTTTCTCTCTCTCTCTCTCTCTCTCCT
Organism: Conus ventricosus; assembly: GCA_018398815.1. Taxonomy (NCBI): domain Eukaryota; kingdom Metazoa; phylum Mollusca; class Gastropoda; order Neogastropoda; family Conidae; genus Conus; species Conus ventricosus. Next base: position 60,531,769 of record CM031607.1, on the reverse strand, counting down.
CTCCTCTCCTTCTCTCTCTCTCTCTCTCTCGATATGGCCCTTTACATTACCTTACCTTTTCTCTCTCTGATATGGCCCTTTACATTACCTTACCTTTTTCTCTCTCTGATATGGCCCTTTACATTACCTTACCTTTCTCTCTCTCTGATATGGCCCTTTACATTACCTTACCTTTCTCTCTCTCTATCTCTCTCTCTCTCTCCTCTCTCTCTCTCCTCTCTCTCTCTGTATGGCCCTTTACATTTCCTTACCTTT
>CM031607.1:60516514-60526514 GCA_018398815.1 Conus ventricosus | reverse complement strand
TCAGAGGAATACACAACAGACTGGGTCAGTGTGGAAGCTGGCACATTGGCATAGTATTGTCTGCGTTGGCAATGGAGGCCATCTTGAAAGCAGCCGTGAGGAACGCAGGTTCAGCAGATCTTGGGGACTGGTGCCAAGTACTCCCTAAAAAGCTTTCATGGGTGATAACAACAGTGCTATTCACCAAGGAAGATGAAACACACACAATGCTGAAGCAGTAAGCGAGTTAGTTGCTTCACCAAGGATGAGTTTAAAACTAAAGAAGTCACAAATCCTGACCCCCCCCCCCCCCGGAGTGAGAAAATAGTTGAAACGGCAACGTTCACTGTAGCCACCTAAGCCACTACCACGGTGAAGAACCAGCCAAGAGCCTGGGAAAGTGATATGATGTTCCTTGAAAAAACACAAAGAGGGGGAAGGAGTCCAAACGATTGACAGCAGAGAGTTTTTAGATAACTGATCAGTGTAGCCTTCCAGGCCAATACAAGGTTGTTCTGTGCAGTTCATGGTGATCATGAAACTCCTAAGGCCTCTGCTGAAAGGAAAAGATACAGCTGATGGTGCTAACAGGACTCGGAGATGAATCAACCAGCTGGAAGCAATCCTGCACCACTTTTGGAAGCCTGCGCTGTGTTCACATCGGGTGCAGACACGCACAGGCCATTCTGTTAAGACGTCAAGGGACATGGCTGTTCCCTGGCTCATGCCATTGTGTGTAAGGCCTCTGGACGCGACATAAGAGAATCTCTTCAGAAGCGTTCTATTGGACACACTAGCCCTTATGCCATGACTGCAGTGCCCACTGGCAAAAGACGCTACCACCAAACAAACTGTTGCGCGTATTCTGGAGCCCTTCCTGTTGCTGGTTTGCTGACGAATGAAACGAGTACAACTCCAAACACAGCCACGTTTTCGCTACATGCCCTCTGGTGAGGGTCCCGGGTAGCGGTTTTCCCGCCGTCAACAGGACTTTCCAAGTGGTCAGTGGATCTTTCCTCATTGTCACTGGGCCTTTCCCAGAGTCAGCCAACAGGAAGACAAGAAAACGATACACCTGAAGGTGTCAGTGGGACCCATAGAAGTACTGTCCTCAACTGCCGAACAACCGGCCGGGAGCAATCCTGCACCACCCTTGGAAGCCTGCGCTCTGTTGACATAAGGTGCACAGGTAATTCCATTAAGGCATTAAGGGACACAACTGCTCCCTGGCAGAGGCCATCGTGTGATGGCCACTGCACACAACTTTAACGGAGGTGTATCAGCCCATATTTCAACACCACAGAGGCCACTGGCGAAAGACCCAGTGGAATCAACAGAAGCCAGAGTCAACAAATAAACCAGGAAATGGCTTGCTGTCCCACCTGGTCTTACCGACGTCGCACCCTAATGCCGCCAAGCAAAGCTGAGGCTACCCCTGATATCGATCCTCGAGGAAGTACAGAGAGGGTAAACAAGTTTACTATCCATTTGCGACAACTCCGGAGACAAGGTTGTAAGATCAATCTAGCCCAAGCTAAAAACTGGCAGAAAATGGAAAGTTCAGGAGGCAGTGGATTTGGAAAAAGAAAACCTCCAGATCACGAAAAAACGAGATATACACAAATCAACAGGCAGATGTGGAGTGGTGATCAAAGGCAAAAGTGAAAGCAAGGAGAGACATGGAGTTGCAGAGAGAAGAGGACACCAGCAAGGCCACGAGGGGCTGTGGACTACGTGGGAAAACGCACTCCAAAGAAATCTGAGCTGGAAAGACACATGGCATGGTACCTCTTAAAATCAGCTTCATTCCCTGATCTGTACATGGCCTCTTGCCCTCGAAGTTAAACCTAGTGAAGCTGGGGAAATTAAATGGCCCTATGTGTCCGCTGTGTTAGGCTAACGAACAGTGGACCATGTCCTGAGCTCATGCAAAGCAGCGCTAACTGTGGGAAGATACACAAGGAGACATAACCAAGTTTTTTTTCTTTTGGAGTAGATCGCACATGCAGTAAACACTGCTAAAGGAAGCATTACGCCACAAGAAGTTCCCTCAGCGACGTTCTACGCTGCAGACGGTCACAAATCATGGTCTGGAACAGTTGTGACATCAGCAGCATGGCTGTGGGGTTTATCAGATGGAGCGGATGACTGAGAATGCACGGCAGATCTTCCAGAATGGGAAAATCATCCAGACGTCCACAGGAAGAGTGGCATGAGATCTCGGATACAACACTCCATTCAGTTTCATCAAATCAGATGATTCTGATCAAACTCGCTGTGCCATATGAAAGCAGAATGGAGCAAGCTCATATTTGCAAGACAAGGAAGTATGCCAGTCTAGCCAGCAGCTTGAGGGAATCAGACTTCCAAGCCAAGCTCTTCGCCGTAGATGTTGGCGCAAGGGGCCGGGGGTTTATAGGTTCATCAGCCAATGACCTCATTAAACACTTCGCGATTTCTGATACGAAGAGGACCGGAAGCAGTTGAAAAGACCTCCAGCTGGACCTGGTCGAGGGTGAGCACAAGTGAACGTCATAAGACTGAATTCCAAACTTTGAACAGGTATTTGACAGCGATATGGATAGGAAATCCGTCCATGAAGGCGCTCCCTGAGATGTCCATCCATCCAGAAGTTGCTGGTTCGAATTCTGGCAGCGACAGGGGGAAAATCTGACAGGAGAAGGGCATGCAGGAGAAACGATGTAGATGCAGCCCGGTCTTCTTTGAGTCTAAGACGTTCAGGGTCGAAATGCTTGTAATTTGGAGGTTTCTTTTCTTAAAGACCAGCTGTCAAGCTCTCCAGAGAGTTTCTTCTTACTAAGGGAGCATATAGATGACGCTTTTGAACATGCACACAATCATTCCAAAAAACAGTATTGACAACGGAAATCCACAATGTATGTAAAATATATGAATTTTAACAAGAGATGCTTAAATCAACTGGTAATATGCACATACTGAAGGCAGTACAGGTATGAATGAAGCTTCTCATGCAGGCTGTTCATATGTTCTGTCTTTGGAGTCTGGTTTGCGACATTATTTTTGTATTTTGATAACGTATTGTATTATTATTCTACATGCATTTTTTATTCAAATGATTTTAATTAAAATGATGATGATGATCTCTCTCTCTCTCTCTCTCTCTCTCTCTCTCTCTCTCTCTCTCTCTCTCTCTGCATTTGTGTGTGTGTGTGTGTGTGTGTGTGTGTGTGTGCGTGTGCGTGTGACACATGAGCGCTTTATCTTCAAACAGACTAAATCCATAGAAACACTTGTCGGGTGGTGACGTCACCGATTCAAACACGGACCGAGTCAACCATTGACACTGCGCTGATTGGTCAATGACACGGTCGTCGCCCTTTCATTTCCGCTTCCTATGACCAGGGAGTGGTTGGAACCTTGGTGCGGCTGGCGTCTGCACTACTGGTGCTGGTGATGTCTTGAGAGCTCTGCCTTTGCCTGTTTCCAATTTCCTTTCTGTTTTGATTGTTTCTTTCACCCTTTCCCTGCTCTTTCTTTGCCTTTCTTTCTTATGTTTCCTTCATTTTTTCCCCTCTCCTTGTAGCCCGTTCAAAGAAAGTCTTTATCCTGTTTTTTTTTTTCCACGTTGCAATTTATTCAACGCTGGTGTTAAGGATTTACTCTGGCGACTAGGCAGTGTATAATATGCTAGTGTTGAGGTTGTAATTTGGCGACTAAGTAGTGTATTATGACGTGCAAGTGTTGAGGCTGTAATTTGGCGACTAACTAGTGTGTAACTTGCTAGTGATCAGATTGTAACTTGGCGAATAAGTAGCGTATGACAAGCTTGTGTTCAGATTATAATTTGGGGAATAAGTAGTGTATAACTTGCTTGTAATCATGTTGTGATTTGGTGACTAAGTATTTGTTTTACATGTTAGTGTTCTGGCTATAATTGGGCAAAAGGGTAGTATATAACTTGCTGATATTCAGATTCTAATTTCGAGACTAAGTAGTGTATAACACGGTTGTGTTCAGGTTGTGATTTGATGACAGTCATGTATAACGTGCCAGTATCTATATTGTAATTGAGCAACAATGCAGAGTATAACATGCTAGTAATCAAAAGGAATATAGGTTTCTGGATTCTGGACTCGACATTATAAAAGTATTTAGACTCAGAATCAAAGACTTACTTTGAGAATATTTCGACAGGGTCGCCCTGTCTTCTTCAGCTCACTGTTGCTGTTGTGGCAGCGAGGCCTGGTGGGGAACTGTTGTGTGGGGTGAATAGTTGTCAGGATCTGATTGTAGATGGGGGAAGTTCAAAACCTTGATCTCTGTTCAGGCTGGGGCGTCTAGTCTTGATTTCGATGGCTTCTTTAACTTTTCTTTTTGTGAGGAAGGGCCCTGTAGATAAGATCTTGGTTTCTTGGGGGCTGAAACTGTGGCCAGTGGCTTGTAGGTGTTCGTGTATGGCAGAAGTAGATCGGTTTTGGTGTTCCTGTAGACGGGTGGTGAGTGGTCTTGCTGTCTCGCCAATGTAGGTATTGGCACAGTCTTGACACCCTACCTGGTACACTACACCACACCGCTTGATGGGGTCCGTTTTGTCTTTGACATGGGTCAGTTGCTGGCGTAGGGAATTGGTGGGTTTGTGGAACACTCTGCATCCATGTTGTTGGAAGGTCCTGGTCAGACGTTCTGAAACTCCTTTAATGTAAGGGATCCCCACTTTCACACTGTCCGTATCTGTGGAAGAAGGGTAGGGAACTCGAGGGTTGTCCCACGTCCATGAAGGGTATCCATTAGCGGAAAGGGCAGTCTTGATGTGTTCTTCTTCTTTCAGCTCTTCCTCCTTAGTGGAACACAGTACAGAGGCTCTGTGTATAAGGGTGTTAACAACAGATCTCTTGTGTTGGAGGGAGTGGTTGGAGTGAAAGTTCAGATATTGGTCAGTGTGGGTGGGTTTCCTACAGACCCTGGTCTTCACCCTGTCGCCAGGGGTTCGGGAGATGAGAGTGTCCAGGAACGGGATCTTGCCTTCTGATTCAGTTTCGGAGGTGAACTGGATACTGTCATCAATGGAATTCAAATGAGTGGTGAAGCTGTCAACCTCCGTCTCTTGTATGCGGGTCATGGTGTCATCCACATAGCGGTACCATATGCTGGGAGGGTTGGCAGCGGTCTCAAGGGCTACTTTTTCAAAATGTTCCATGTACAGGTTGGCTACCACTGGGGATACTGGCGAACCCATGGCAGCTCCCTGTTTTTGCTGGTAGAACTCATGGTTGAACGAGAAGTAGGTGCTAGTGAGGCATAGTTCCAACAATTCTAGCACCTGTTCTGTTGAGAGTTCACACCGGTGACGAAGGTGGTAGTCATCCTCAATCTTCTACCGAATGACTTGGAGAGCCTTGGGTACAGGGATGCTCGTGAAGAGTGTACATACATCATAGGAGACAAGTTTCTCCCTTGGGGCCAGTTGCTGGTTTTCCATCTTCTGTACAAAGTCTGTACTGCTGACTATGTGGTGCTTGGTGTCCCAATACTTGTGTCAGGAATTTGGAGGCATTGTATGGATTACATAAGATACACAAGAAGGATGCCCCCCCTCCGCCCCATTGTGTCCAGCCTTGGCAGTGTCATGTACAATGCCTCCAAATTCCTGACACAAGTATTGGGACCTTCAGTCGGGCAGACCTAGCTCCACATAGTCAACAGTACAGACTTTGTACAGAAGATGGAAAACCAGCAACTGGCTCCAGGGGAGAAACTTGTCTCCTATGATGTTTGTGCACTCTTCACGGGCATCCCTGTACCCAAGGCTCTCCAAGTCATTCGGGAGAAGATTGAGGATGACTACCACCTTCGTTACCGGTGTGAACTCTCAACAGAACAGGTGCTAGAATTGTTGGAACTATGCCTCACTAGCACCTACTTCTCGTTCAACCATGAGTTCTACCAGCAAAAACAGGGAGCTGCCATGGGTTCGCCAGTATCCCCAGTGGTAGCCAATCTGTACATGGAACATTTTGAAAAAGTAGCCCTTGAGACCGCTGCCAACCCTCCCAGCATATGGTATCGCTATGTGGATGACACCATGACCCGCATACAGGAGACGGAGGTTGACAGCTTCACCACTCATCTGAATTCCATCGATGACAGTATCCAGTTCACCTCCGAAACTGAATCAGAAGGCAAGATCCCGTTCCTGGACACTCTCATCTCCCGAACCCCTGGCGACAGGGTGAAGACCAGTGTCTATAGGAAACCCACCCACACTGACCAATATCTGAACTTTCACTCCAACCACACCTCCAACACAAGAGATCTGTTGTTAACACCCTTATACACAGAGCCTCTGTACTGTGTTCCACTAAGGAGGAAGAGCTGAAAGAAGAAGAACACATCAAGACTGCCCTTTCCGCTAATGGATACCCTTCATGGACGTGGGACAACCCTCGAGTTCCCTACCCTTCTTCTACAGATACGGACAGTGTGAAAGTGGGGATCCCTTACATTAAAGGAGTTTCAGAACGTCTGGCCAGGACCTTCCAACAACATGGATGCAGAGTGTTACACAAATCCACCAATTCCCTACGCCAGCAACTGACCCATGTCAAAGACAAAACGGACCCCCTCAAGCGGTGTGGTGTAGTGTACCAGGTAGGGTGTCAAGACTGTGCCAATACCTACATTGGCGAGACAGCAAGACCACTCACCACCCGTCTACAGGAACACCAAAACCGATCTACTTCTGCCATACACGAACACCTACAAGCCACTGGCCACAGTTTCAGCCCCCAAGAAACCAAGATCTTATCCACAGGGCCCTTCCTCACAAAAAGAAAAGTTAAAGAAGCCATCAAAATCAAGACCAGACGCCCCAGCCTGAACAGAGATCAAGGTTTTGAACTTCCCCCCATCTACAATCAGATCCTGACAACTATTCACCCCACACAACAGTCTCCCCACCAGGCCTCGCTGCCACAACAGCAACAGTGAGCTGAAGAAGACAGGGCGACCCTGTCGAAATATTCTTAAAGTAAGTCTTTGATTCTGAGTCTAAATACTTTTATAATGCTAGTAATCAGGTTGTAATTGGGCACCAAGCTAGTGATTTATCATATGTTGGTACCCAGGTTTTAATTGATCAACAAGGTAATTATAACATGTCAGTGTTCAAGATGTACTTAGGCAATTGTTTGGTATGTAACATGCTAGTGTTCAGGTTGCACTTGAGCAACTAGGTAATGTGAAACATGTTTGAGGAATCTGGCAACTAAGAAGTGTATAACATGCTAGTATTTAGGTTGTAATTTGGAGACTAAATAGTGTATAACATGCTTGTGTTCAGGTTGTAATTTGGAGACAAAATAGTGTATAACATGCTTGTGTTCAGGTTGTAATATGGAGATTAAATAGTGTATAACATGCTGGTGTTCAGGCTGTAATAGGGCAACTAAGTAGTCTATAACATGCTGGTGTTCAGGTTGTAATCGGGCAACAAAGTAGTGTATATCATGCTTGTGTTCAGGTTGTAATCGGGCAACTAAGTTAGTTATAGCATGCTGGTGTTCAGGCTTTAATAGGGCAACTAAGTAGTCTATAACATGCTGGTGTTCAGGTTGTAATCGGGCAACAAAGTAGTGTATATCATGCTTGTGTTAAGGTTGTAATAGGGCATCTAAGTAGTCTATAACATGCTGGTGTTCAGGTTGTAATAGGGCAACTAAGTAGTGTATAACGTGCTGGTGTTCAGGCTGTAATCGGGCAACAAAGTAGTGTATAACATGCTGGTGTTCAGGCTGTAATCGGGCAACAAAGTAATGTATAACATGCTGGTGTTCAGGCTCTAAAAGGGCAACCAAGTAGTGTATAACATGCTGGTGTTCAGGCTGTAAAAGGGCAACAAAGTGTATAACATGCTGGTGTTCAGGCTGTAAAAGGGCAACAAAGTGTATAACATGCTGGTGTTCAGGCTGTAAAAGGGCAACTAAGTAGTGTATAACATGCTGGTGTTCAGGCTGTAATAGGGCAACCAAATAATGTATAACATGCTGGTGTTCAGGCGGTAAAGGGCAACAAAGTAGTGTATAACATGCTGGTGTTCAGGCTGTAAAAGGGCAACAAAGTAGTGTATAACATGCTGGTGTTCAGGCTGTAAAAGGGCAACCAAGTAATGTATGACATGCTGGTGTTGAGGCTGTAAAAGGGCAACAAAGTGTATACCATGCTGGTGTTCAGGCTGTAAAAGGGCAACCAAATAATGTATAACATGCTGGTGTTGAGGCTGTAAAAGGGCAACCAAGTAATGTATAACATGCTGGTGTTCAGGCTGTAATCGGGCAACTAAGTAGTGTATAACATGCTGGTGTTCATGCTGTGAAAGGGCAACCAAATAATGTATAACATGCTGGTGTTCAGGCTGTAAAAGGGCAACCAAATAATGTATAACATGCTGGTGTTCAGGCTGTAAAAGGGCAACCAAGTAATGTATAACATGCTGGTGTTCAGGCTGTAAAAGGGCAACCAGGTAATGTATAACATGCTGGTGTTCAGGCTGTAAAAGGGCAACCAAATAATGTATAACATGCTGGTGTTGAGGCTGTAAAAGGGCAACAAAGTAGTGTATAACATGCTGGTGTTCAGGCTGTAAAAGGGCAACAAAGTAGTGTATAACATGCTGGTGTTGAGGCTGTAAAAGGGCAACCAAGTAATATATTACATGCTGGTGTTGAGGCTGTAAAAGGGCAACAAAGTGTATAACATGCTGGTGTTCAGGCTGTAAAAGGGCAACCAAATAATGTATAACATGCTGGTGTTGAGGCTGTAAAAGGGCAACCAAGTAATGTATAACATGCTGGTGTTCAGGCTGTAAAAGGGCAACCAAATAATGTATAACATGCTGGTGTTCAGGCTGTAAAAGGGCAACTAAGTAATGTATAACATGCTGGTGTTCAGGCTGTAAAAGGGCAACCAAATAATGTATAACATGCTGGTGTTCAGGCTGTAAAAGGGCAACAAAGTGTATAACATGCTAGTGTTCACGCTGTAAAAGGGCAACTAAGTAGTGTATACCATGCTGGTGTTCAGGCTGTAAAAGGGCAACCAAGTGTATAACATGCTGGTGTTCAGGCTGTAAAAGGGCAACAATGTGTATAACATGCTGGTGTTCAGGCTGTAAAAGGGCAACAAAGTGTATAACATGCTGGTGTTCAGGCTGTAAAAAGGCAACTAAGTAGTGTATAACATGCTGGTGTTCAGGCTGTAATAGGGCAACCAAATAATGTATAACATGCTGGTGTTCAGGCGGAAAAAGGGCAACAAAGTAGTGTATAACATGCTGGTGTTCAGGCTGTAAAAGGGCAACAAAGTAGTGTATAACATGCTGGTGTTCAGGCTGTAAAAGGGCAACCAAGTAATGTATAACATGCTGGTGTTCAGGCTGTAAAAGGGCAACAAAATGTATAACATGCTGGTGTTCAGGCTGTAAAAGGGCAACCAAATAATGTATAACATGCTGGTGTTCAGGCTGTAAAAGGGCAACCAAGTAATGTATAACATGCTGGTGTTCAGGCTGTAAAAGGGCAACCAAGTAATGTATAACATGCTGGTGTTCAGGCTGTAAAAGGGCAACTAAGTAGTGTATAACATGCTGGTGTTCAGGCTGTAAAAGGGCAACCAAATAATGTATAACATGCTGGTGTTCAGGCTGTAATCGGGCAACTAAGTAGTGTATAACATGCTGGTGTTCATGCTGTAAACGGGCAACCAAATAATGTATAACATGCTGGTGTTCAGGCTGTAAAAGGGCAACCAAATAATGTATAACATGCTGGTGTTCAGGCTGTAAAAGGGCAACCAGGTAATGTATAACATGCTGGTGTTCAGGCTGTAAAAGGGCAACCAAGTAATGTATAACATGCTGGTGTTTCAGGCTGTGAAAGGGCAACCAAATAATGTATAACATGCTGGTGTTCAGGCTGTAAAAGGGCAACCAAATAATGTATATCATGCTGGTGTTCAGGCTGTAAAAGGGCAAACGAGTAATGTA
>CM031607.1:60504014-60506514 GCA_018398815.1 Conus ventricosus | reverse complement strand
CTTTAGTGTAGGCGGCATTGAAGAGGCCTGGCAGCTGGTTCCTGGTGATTTTCATTCCGAAGTGGTTTCGCATCCAACCATCTTGCTCTTGGGCGAAATACATCTTTAGAGGCCGAAAGAAACACACATCCAGGGGTTGCATTTTATGAGAGCAGTGTGGGGGCAAGGACAACAGCACCACACCCTTCTCACGGGCCAGGTTTATAACTTCAAGGCTTGTGGTGTGAGATGTATGTCCATCTAACACCAAGAGGACTTTCCGCTCAGGGGTTGGATTGACGGTCGCAATGAAGTGTTTGAGCCATAGGAGGAATGTGTCTTGGGTCATCCAACCACTTTCATTGCAGAGAACAACACTTCCTTGGGGTGCCCCGTCTTGTAGGTCGCGTGGCAATCTTGCGCCTTTAAACAAGATAAAAGGTGGCACATACTGTCCGGAGGCACTGAAGCAACATGCAATGGTTGTGTTTGTACCCCTCTCAGCACTGCTTAAACAGCCAATTTGCTTCTTTCCCTTCTTGCCAAGAATCTTGGTAGTGTTGTGTTGTACGGTGGAAAAGCCTGACTCATCCATGTTGAAAACTCTTGTTCCGTCAAAGCCGTTCGAGTCATACAACTCCTCTAAAATGTCAAAAAAATCTTGAGACTTGTTCGGGGTTAAATCCCTTTGCCCTGTCGATGCTGGTTTGCTGAGGTTCTCGAACACTTATTTGGGGTGGCGTTTCAAGAAACGGCTTAGCCAGTCCTTTCCTGCCATTCCCGTACTCAAATTAAAGTCATGGGGAATGGAATTTCTTTCCGCCAACTGGAACGCTAGTTTTCTCACAATCTTTTCTTGTGAATCCGAAAAACATTTTCTCCATATCCAGAATGTGTTGCGCCAGTTCATCCTCCAGACTCGGAGGAATGACCGGTGGTCTGCCATCTTGCTTGACACAGTCAACGGCAATCTTGTTCCCCCCCTCCAGGGCGCCTCTTCAGTGTTGTCACCGGGATGCCATAGCATCTTCCCGCCTCTCTCAGGCCCAGTTCCCCGCAGCGAACTGCCCCCATTGCCTCCCCCAGATCATGGGTAGACCAACTGCCTCTGAAGACAATGAAAATACAATTGCATTAAATATAAAACAGAGTTTGTGTCCACAAAGGTGCCCTAAACCTCCTATTTAGCTCCTTCCTTCTTCCTCCCGCTTGCCATAGCTGTCCTTTCCCTGTCAATATTCAAATTCAGCTTCAACTATGTAGCTGGATCCGCCCCTGGACAGGGTCAGATCCAGACACCTATAATTCAAGGATTTAGCCCCACTACTGATTTTATCCAATACCCCCCCCCCCCCCCCTCACAACCCCCGTTGTCGTAAGTCCCCCCCCCCCCCCCCCCCCCCCCCCCACCATTCACTCTGAGAAGGCCTGCGGGCGCCCCTGATCGAAACCCAAGCTATTCTTGAGGGCTAGATCTAAATCTAGCTGGCTGATTGATGTTGGCACGAAAAATAACTTTGATTTTAGTCTTCCGCTAAGTCGGAACACCCTGTGCGGGTAATATGGAACACTGTTCCAACTTACCCTCTCCTGCTGTTCCAAATTGATAAAAATGACACCATTGATAAAGTGGGCATTTTGCTATTAAGGCACAGCAAAAACACTATTGTTTGTCAAAATTCTGATTCTCCAATGGCAAAATCCTTCAGCTTAAAAACAATACCACTACTTACTATCAACAATACATGAAACCCAAAGCCTGAAAATCAGGCAATATTACAAGCAAAGCGCAAAAAAAAAAAGAATGCTCACCTCTTTTTCGCCACGTGTTTAGCCGCCATTTGGAAAAGGGACATCACTTCAGCAACATTAATTCTAACATTTTTGCATGTTAGGAAGGTTGCTCTCCCCCTCAGATTTTGCTGGAGGGGGGTGTTCCAATTTACTCGCCTGTGCCGAATTCCCTTACTTTCCCCTACGTGCATACGCGCGTGCCCCCCTCTGTGCGTGTGTGTGTGTATATGTGTGTGTGTGTGTGTGTGTGTGTGTGTGTGTGTGTGTGTGTGTGTGTGTGTGTAAAGGCGTACGTGTGTGCGTTAGTGTGCACACTCATTCTCTATACATGTGTGTGTGTGTGTGTGTGTGTGTGTGTGTGTGTGTGTGTGTGTGTGTGTGTAGTGTGTGTGTGTGTGTGCAAGGCATGGGCTGTGGGTACGAACATGCATGAACCTTAATCCTGAACCTAACGCCACCCCTACATTCATGCGGGCAGATGTGACGACAGACCCAGCCGTCAGCAGTGCCGTGCACTCTGGCTTCAGCCAACAGGCGGCGGAGACAGCCGCACACCGTATGCTGAGTCAAGTGATTCGTCTCCTCTATTCTTTGACTTCTCCCAATCTTCCTTTCCCTTTTCTTCCTTTTTTTTTTTAATCCTGTATCATCTTTCGTATCTTCTCAGCGGCATATTCCAGCTGAACTCCATTGCTCGTAGCCCGGTCTAGGTTCGTTCAAGAAGGCT
>CM031607.1:60464014-60494014 GCA_018398815.1 Conus ventricosus | reverse complement strand
TCTCTGTTATCCTTATTCCCTCTCTCTCTCTCTCTCTCTCTGTCTCTCTCGCACATATATCATCAGCAGCCCCCCATTCTCACTCTATTTTGTCTTGTCCGTCTGTCTGGTGCCCCCCTCCCTCCCCCTCCACTTTGAGAATAGAGACTTTCTTCTTCTTTAAAGGCTCTTTTGCAGCCACTTGTTTCTTCGTTTACTACTTCATTCCGCTTGGTGTTTTTGCCACTCCTTTATTTTCCCCGCCACCCCTCCTATTTTCACACCCGATTTACTCGATTGTTTTTCAATTGCTTCACCCTCAATACTTTATTCGAGGCTGCTGATTTTTTTTTTTGACTTACCAATCCCCCCTCCCCCCTTCCCCCCCCCCCCCCCCCCCCGCCCTCCTCCCATCTTACCAATTATTTTCCCCTCTGCACACTCAACCCCTCCCTTTCATGTTCCTTCTCTCTACCCCTAGCTTGTTTTTCCTCTTTTTTTTTTCCCCGAGTTCCTCTGTTTTTTAATCTCTTAATACTTTCTCCCCAACCACCCCATTCCATCCTTTCCAGTCCCGCGGCTTTTTCGTTTCTAATTCCAGTCATATTGAACCGTAAGCATGGGGCTTTAATAATTTTTGAATTATATGGCTGGGCACCTTTTATTTTGAGAAAAAAATATAGACCTATCGGAAAGATTAACGTGGTATACCCGTGTGTGTGTGTGTGTGTTTGTGGTGTGTAAAAATGTGTGCGTGTGTGCATGCATGCGTGTGTTAAGAGAGAGCGCGCGCAGTTGCATTTCTGTGCTCGCGCGCGTATGTGTGCAGGTAGGGGTCCTAATATTCTTCCCGTTTTCTCTTGCCCTTTCTCTTCACACCTTCCTCCACCCTCACCCCCTTGTCCCCCCCCCCCCCCCCCCCCCCATCTGCCTCGTTTTCAATGTCAGAAGTGGACTCGGTTCATGAGGTCATCTAACCCCGCAGTTTAACGTCCACTAATTGTCGGGTTTTTGTACTCACCAACCTTCGAAAGATTCCATGTTTTAACTTGGCGCTTTCCCCTTGAGATCAAAATGGCTGGTCAGTGTTACGGCCTTAAACTACTACTCTTACGCTCTCTTGTCAATGATGACGTCTTATGAACTGGAAAAAAAAACATTGATTTTATTATCTTATTTCAGTGAAGTTCGACTTTCTTGCTATCTGCCCTCTTCCACTCCGTTACTGCTGGCTCTCAATGCGGTGTCGTCTTTCATTGGTAACCCACGTAGTGACTAGTGTATCAATATTGAGAAGAAAAAAGAACGAAAAAGGCCCTCCCTCTCTGTCTTTGTGTGTCTGTCCCTCTCTCTCCCTCCCTCTCTCTCTCTCCTCTCTCTCTCTCTCCTCTCCTCTCTCTCTCTCTCTCTCAGTGACTCTTCTCAAGTGATCTGAGATTTTATAGTGGAAAGATTTTTTAACAAAATTTCGGTGGGGTTTTAGAAGAGATATATACATATATTTTAAAGAGTTGTGTGAATGAGTGGCGTGTGAGTTGACTTCAACGCGGTGACAGCCCTGATATGGCCCTTTGCAGTCGGCTGGGCTATAAGCAACATTAGCTTACCATACCTTCTCTCATTTTCCTTTTTTCCTCATGGTGCTCCCCCCCCCCACCTCCCTTGTCCCCCAATTACTCTTCTCTCTATGCTTTCCCTCTGCCACCCACCCCTTTTCACACCCCTTTTCACACCCCTTTTCACACCCTTTTCACACCCTTTTCACACCCCTTTTCTTCATTTGGTTTTACGCCAGTTCATTTGAGACTACCGTCGAACTGATCTTTTCTTTGCAAAAAGTGGGTTGGAGTTGGTTCTTATAAACAAATTAATTGCCACTCCAACGTATATTACTAGCCGTCCACCCCCCCCCCCTCCAACTCCACACCTGCACCCCAAGCCGCCCTCTTTATACTCTCTCTCTCTCTCTCTCTCTCTCTCTCTCTCTCTCCTCCGCTCTTCCCGCTCTTCTCTTTATACACACACACTCTCTCTCTCTCTCTCTCTCTCTCTCTCTCTCTCTCTCTCTCTCTCTCCACTCTTCCCACTGTCTTTTCTTTTTTTCTTTCTTTCATGTCTTTTACTTCGTCTTTTCTCTCATACACCCCCACCCCTCTCCCTCCTCCTTCCTTATCGGTTTTTTGTTTCTTTCTAATCCCAATTATCTTGAACGTAAAAGTCTTCAAAACTTGAAAGGCCTTGATCTTCATTCTTGAAGGTTTTGTGTATGCATAAGGTCTGAAGTAGCATGATACATGCTGTGTGTGTGTGTGTGTGTGTGTGTGTGTGAGAGAGAGAGATATGAGAGAGAGAGAGAGAGAGAGAGAGAGAGAGAGAGAGAGAGAGAGAGAGAGAGAGCGAGCGAGCGAGCGAGCGAGCATGTTTGTCTGCATAAGTAGAAGTGCATGTCTGCTACTATGTTGTGAGTGCATTTGTGTGTGCGTGCGTGTGCACATGTACATGCTTGTGTGTGTGTTTGGTGTGCACGCGTGACTAGAACACGGAACACCCCCACACTTAACGGAACACGCCTGGATCACGGAACCTGCCAACATCTCCATGGAAGATGTGCGGAACATGGAACGCACGCACGCGCACGCGCGCACACACACACACGCACACACGCACGCACACACATGGAACACGCCCGGAACAGTCCTACAGGTGTTCTGCCTGCACACCCCACACATCGCATACCCCCCACGCAACACGCCTGGAACACCCCCACGGAACGCGCCTGGATCCGGGAACACACCAACACCTCCATGGAACACATTAGGAACACCGAACACACCAACAACCCCGCAGAACACGCCCGGATCACGGAACACACCCACATGAACCTGCGTGCGCACGCACGAGAGAGAGAGAGAGAGAGATACGGTGTTGCATATGGAATGAAAACCTTCGCAGTTGAAAAGTCAAAGAATGCATGCACACACACACACACACACACACACTCTCTCTCTCTCTATATATATATATATAGAGAGAGAGAGATCAGTTAGGTTAAAAAGCCTAGGGTAATTTATAAGTGCTCGACCCCTTGGGGAGCAACATTAGATAAGACAAGTATTAAAAGAGGTAATAAAAATCTACAAATTTGTTTCAAGCCTTGGCTATCGTCAGGATGGAGTTTAGGTTGTTTGGGTTGGGTGGGCAACCCAAACTCCATCCTGACGATAGCCAAGGCTTGAAACAAATTTGTAGATTTTTAATACCTCTTTTAATACTTATATATATATATATATATATATATATATATATATATATATATATATATATATATGTGCTTGAGTTTCGAAATATCGGTATATGACCAGGAGTTATATGTTAGTGAGTTTTCCTTCCTATTGGAGGATGTCTCCCCCTTGGAGAATATAAGCTTGCTGAAGGCTCATTTTGAGCTTTTATTTTTATTTTTTCCCCATTCACCCACTCAAGCACATACTGTTAGTTAGGCAGAATCATCTACCACTGCAGATATGAATGCGTATCTCCTATTTCTTCAATCTAAGACATAAGAGCAAGCTTTGTTTATAATTCAATATTTCTTGCAGTCATTGCAACACCAAGCTGCTCTGTAAGTTGCTGGAACGGTGCTCGGTACTTATCCTTGGAATTAGTTTGTTGTATTTTTGTCCCTTGCGGATTCATTCCAAGAACTGGCCCTCAGCACTTGTGTCTTAGAGGATATCTTTTTATATTCTACTTTTCACAAGAAAATGTAGCTTGTTTTGCTCTTTCATGATTTTCTTTTGCTTCTTAGATGGCACCTTTGGTTGGTTTTTTGAAAACTCAAACATACTACGGTATTGCACACCAGCCTTTTCTGGATTGCATTCTTCTTAAAACTGAAAAGGCAGAGGAGTCAAATTACCACTTTCCGCGGTCACTGAGGAGAAACAACCAAGTTTCGAAATATCAGTATATGACCAGGAGTTATATGTTAGTGAGTTTTCCTATTGGAGAATGTCTCCCCTTGGAGAATATAAGCTTGCTGAAGGCTCATTTTGAGAAGCTTTTATTTTATTTTTTCCCCATTCCCCCACTCAAGCACATACTGTTAGGCAGAATCATCTACCACTGCAGATATGAATGCGTATCTCTATTTCTTCAATCTAAGACATAAGAAGCTTTGTTTATAATTCTCTCTCTATATATATATAATTGTTCAGCATCATATATATATATATATATATATATATATATATATATATATATATATCTTTGCAAAGTCATTATTATAATGACGGAAGAATTGTTAGCCTGCACTTGTTTTCCCCACTACGTAATTGTTCAGCATCATATTGTTTGGTCAATCAGTGGGAGATTGCATCTCTTAGGAGATCCAAGTAAAGGTTGTCCTGCACAATTCTTAGCCACTGACAATGCTTGAGTTATAGAACAGCAGAGCTGACCACTCAAACTGTTCCATATCTTTTGATCTCCCTTGTATCCTTGAATGGATCCCCAGGCATAGGCTCAAAGATTGTCCCGTACATTTTATACTGTTTGTAGGGGAAAGTAAGGGAATTCGGCACAGGCGAGTAAATTGGAACACCCCCCTCCAGCAAAATCTGAGGGGAGAGCAACCTTCCTAACATGCAAAAATGTTAGAATTAATGTTGCTGAAGTGATGTCCCTTTTCCAAATGGCGGCTAAACACGTGGCGAAAAAGAGGTGAGCATTCTTTTTTTTTTTGCGCTTTGCTTGTAATATTGCCTGATTTTCAGGCTTTGGGTTTCATGTATTGTTGATAGTAAGTAGTGGTATTGTTTTTAAGCTGAAGGATTTTGCCATTGGAGAATCAGAATTTTGACAAACAATAGTGTTTTTGCTGTGCCTTAATAGCAAAATGCCCACTTTATCAATGGTGTCATTTTTATCAATTTGGAACAGCAGGAGAGGGAAATTTTGGGAACAGGTTCCATAACCCGCAAAGGGTTTTCCGACTACGGAAGACTAAAATAAAAGAAATTTTTCGTCCAACAAAAAACAGCCACTAAAAATTTAGATCTACCCTCAAGAATACTTGGGTTTTCGATCAGGGGGGCCCGCGGGCCCTTTCTCAGAGGAATGGGGGGGGGGGGGGGGGGGGGGGGGGGGGGGGGGGGGGGGGGGGGGGGGGGGGGGGGGGGGGGGGGGGGGGGGGATTTACGACAACGGGGGTTGTGAGGGGTGGGGGGGGGGGGGGTTTTGGGAAAAAAAAACAGTAGGGGCAAACCTTAAAAATTAAGGGTCGGGATCTGCCCCGTCCAGGGGCGGATCCCTACATAGTTGAAGCGAATTTGAATTTTGAACAGGGAAAGGACAGCTAGGGCAACGGGGAAAAGGGAAAGGGCAAATGGGGGTTTGGGGCACTTTGTGGACACAAACTCGTTTTATATTTAATGAAATTTGTATTTTCTTTTGTCTTCAGAGGCATTTGGGCCCTACCCTGATCGGGGAGGCAATGGGGGCTTTTCGCTGGGGGGAACTGGGCCTGAAGAGGGGGAAAAGCATGGCCCCCGGGTGACAACACTAAAGAGGCGCCTGGAGGGGGGGAAAAGATTGCCGTTGACTGTTCAAGCAAAGGGGCAGACCACCGCAATTCCCCGAGTCTGAGGATGAACTGGCCAACACATTCGGATATGAGAAAATGTTTTGGGTTTCACAAGAAAAGATTGAGAAAATAGCGTTCCGTTGGGGGAAAAAAATTCCCCTTCACCAGACTTAAATTTGAGTAGGGGAATGGCAGGAAAGGACGGGGCAAGCCGTTTTTTTAAAAAACCCCACCCCAAATAATGTTCGAGAACCTCGCAAACCACACGACAGGGCAAAGGGAAAAAACCCCCGAACAATCTCAAGATTTTTGACATTTTAGAGGAGTTATACTCCGAAGGGCTTTGAGGAACAAGAGTTTAAACTGGAGAGTCAGGTTTTTCCCCGTACAACAAAACCTCCCAAATTTTTGGCAAAAGGGAAAGAAGAAATTGGGGGGGCTGTTTAAGCATGCTAAAGGGGGGTAAAACCCAAAACCCTTTGCATGTTGCTTCAGTGCCTCCGGACAGTAGTGCCACCTTTTATTTTTGTTTAAAGGTGCAAGATGCCACGCGACTACAAGACGGGCCCCCCCAAGGAAGTGTTTTTCGCAATGAAAGGGTTAAAAGACCCAGAACATTCCCCCTATGGCTCAAACACTTCATTGCGACCCCAATTCAACCCCTGAGGGGAAATCCTTTTGGTTTTAAGGGACAACATCCACCCAAAAGCCTTGAAGTTAAAAACCTTCCCTAAAGGGTGTGGGCTTTTTGCCTTCCCCCACCTGCCTCAAAAAGAAACCCCGATGTGTTTTCTTTGGGCCTCTAAAGATTATTTCCCCCAAAGAGCAAGAGGGTTGGATGCGAAACCATTTCGGAATAAAAATCACCAGAACCACTGCCGGGCCCCTCTTCAACCCCCTACACAAAGCTCCTCAAGGGGAATCAGTGAACGCCTTTGAAAAAACGGAACTTCCCTTGCAACGGGGTGTCTTTCGCAAATGTTTTTGTCCAAGGGGGGGGGGGGGGGGGGAGACCGACGTAATTTCGCCAACCCAGCTTGAGGTGGGCCCTACCGCTGAAAAACCCACCTGATCTGCCAACTCCCCCAAACTGCTCCGCTCCCCAGCTCCAGTCAAAGGCTCCCGAGTCTCCCCGCTACACTCAACGTGGGCCAACCCCCGTCTGCCAGCTCCACTAAAAGTGCTCCCGAACTGCCAGCACGCGAAACATTCCTTTAAATTTTAGTTTTTAACACAGTAAAACAAATCCTACGACGTTTTTTTTCCGCAGGTCGTTAAACAAGCCCATTTCTAAATTCAAAAGGTCCCCGAAACAAATCACCTCCCATCCCCTATTTTGAGAGCCCAAACAAAGCCAATCAGACCGCTTTGCGGGCATTTTTAAAACTACATTGTGAACACACAATGATTTGACGCACCAAGCGCCGCGAACATAATCCAAATGGACAATTGTCCAAAACAATTCCATTAAAAACAGGAAATTTTTTCTATGCCGACCCACTTGGGGAACTGGGAAAATTTCTTGCACTCAGAAGTTATCAACAACCCCTTCACATTTTTCAAAATAGGCCCCACAACACACATTTTTAAAAAAACAAAGAAAACTTTGATGCCCTTTTCCAGTATTCCTTCTAAAACGGCAATTGGGAAAGCAGGGGATTATGACTGCCTTTTTCCAAGGGGGGCCCTTTAAAAAAGAGCCCCCGAACAATCCATTTTTGTTCCAGGCATTCGAAGCATCAGTTCTGAATCTGGGGGATTTACTGGCAGTGTGAGGCATCCACCCTGCAGCAGTCAAAAACCCAACAAAGCGTTCAAAAAATTTACAGTTGTTGACTTCACCCATCCCAACCTTTCGACAAAGCCAGATCGGGAGGGAAAGAGAAAGAAAGCTGAGGTTTTTGACCTCACCCCGACAAAAGAGGATTACTGGGCTGCGCCCCAAAAAAAAGCTACAAAGCAAAACAAAAGGGGAAACAGCAGAAGAAGAATCCCGAAAAAACAATTTTACAAAAGCCAGGTTTGTTTTTTGTGTCTGAAGATGGCAGGGAAAATATGGTCCATGTAGAAGGCTTAAGATGGGGACATAGGCAATTTCAGTGTGGTTGACGAGCACAGACCTACACATGGAAAAAATGCTTAAACGTGACTTTTAGCTTTTTATTTTTTTCACTTAAAGACAGGGAAAAATTTAAAAAAAGTTTTCTCAATTTGTATCTCAAAGATTTGGGTTTAATTTGGAACACAGGAGGGTAAGTTTTAACACCCTTTCCCAAATATCCTCCACCCTGTTTCAAATTGCCGACAGGGTTTTGGAAAATTGGGAACAAATAAATTTTTTTCAAAGGGAAAACCATTTTCAATTTTAAAGTTTTTAAAGGGGTTTTTTTTCAATAGTTGTGTCAATTTGTTGCAAATAAAAAAACCAAGTTTTTTGTTTCGTTTGGGTTTTTGTTTTTGAATAAAGTGCAGTTTTTTATTAATGTTCCAATTACCCTACTTTCCCCCAAAAAGCTTTTAGTTTTTTTAGCAAATTTTTTCCTCTCCCCACTTTCGTTTTATTCCCTTTTACTACCTTCACGCTCTTTTTGGGGGCTGTTGGGTTCTTTTGAACCCTTTTGGCAAACACCACAGAATTATAATTGGGGGTCTATTGACACCACCCGGAGCGCAGACACAACCCTGCCCCTGATGACCGACCAGCTTACGAAAGGGCCAAGGAGCAGGCAATACAAATAGATCTGCCCCAAAGGATCACGATGGTTCCCCCCAGGCACTATGAAGGGTTTTTCATATTTATAATATTTTTCCCCATTTTTTTTCTTTTTTCTAAAAATTTTAAATCTTTTCAAATCATTTTAAAACGGAAGAATTGTTAGCCTGCACTTGTTTTTCCCCCCACACTTAAATTTTTCACATCAAAAATAATATAAAAAATAATATATTATAATTATAAAAATATATATATATATAAATACATTAAAAGGAAACACAACGCACTTATGTCATAATATTTTGCCAAATTTTCGGCCATGCGGCCTTCTTCGGGGGCTTGTTTATTGAAAAGGGTTTAAGACGTCATAAGTATTGACGCATTTGACATAGTTTGTCATAGCTATGACGTCAGTGTTTCTGCTTTTTAAAAGAAAAAAAATTTGAGATTAAGAGATGAAGTTGGGAAAAAAAAAAAAGACGCAGATATACACGTACACACTCGTAACACACAACACACCTACGTGCGCGCGCACAACACCTACGTGCGCACACACACACACACCACACACACACACACACACCCCACACACATGTACGTGTCTCTCTGCCACCGAGACCGCCAGAAGAACCACGCCCCTCTGCCACGGGGCCCATTCCATAACAGTATTTACACAAACACATGTACACACACGTGCAGGTCACATAAAGAATTCCACCCAACCACATCATGCCCATCCCTCCCATAATTTAAACCCAAGACTCCCCCGTCTCCACCTGCAAATCAGTGTCCATCGGAATCAAGGCTTTTAGTCCCAAAGGATAAACGTCTTTAGTTTTTTTCTTCCAGAAATCTTCTCTTCTCTGTCTTGCGGTTTTGTTCAGGCTGTGGACCTTTTCCACCACAATGCATCTCATATTTTTCAGAGAGTGATCAGGTAATTTGAAATGATTGTTGACATGAACACATGCACCTTTGTTCAACTTGATAGACCTGTGCAGATAGAAGCGATCTTTCAGTGTCAGCATAGTTTCACCCATGTACTGTGTACTCTGACAGTTGGTGGCAGTACAGCATGTAGACAATATTGTGCTGCCCACAGACAGTCGATGACGGATGGTAATGTCTCTCCTGTCTGCTACTACTAAATGTTCTGCTCTCAACTAGATGGTTTTACAAACCACACAGTGTTCAGCTGTACATTTGAAGCATCCAGCACAGATGTCATCTGGAATCGGGAGGCTGATGGCATGAGCAGATTTCTCAAAGACCGCGATTTTCTTTCGGCTAGCATGGGTGGGGAAGGCATACCCTTCCGCTTTTTTTGGGCTCATGTGAAGAGGTTTTTCTGCAAACCAAGAACGGAATGGGGATTAGAGGGGGTGGGTGATGATGAATGAACTCGGTTGTGTTGCCTGTCTTCCGTCTTATAGCTGAGAGTCTCGTGTCGGGGAACATGGTGGTTTTGGGTTTTTGCCTCCTGGATGTCACGGGCTGATCCTCGCTGGAGAAAATCACGTTCCATATCCTGGCAACGAGTGGAAGGTTGCATGTCAGAACAGAGGTGGCGGGGGCAGGAAACTGGGCATAAGGAATGTTTTTGATGGTATGGTAAGGGTGGCAGGATGAATGGCCAATTATGTACGAGCATCTGTAGGTTTGGAATACAGGTCTGTGTACAGTAACCTCGCTTCAGATGGATGAAGATGTCCAAAAATGGCAGTGATTTCTTAAAATAGTTCATAGTGAACTTGATGGTAGGGTGGAACTGTTCAAAAACTCAAGGAACTGGTGAAGTTCTTCTGTTGATCGAGAACGAAGAAAGATGTCGTTCTATAAACCGTTTCCACAGTTCTCGGATGATAGGAAAGGGGCTGTTGTCCAGTATCTGTGCTCCAACAGCCCATGAGAGGCAACCACCGTAGGTGCCATAGGTGTTCCCATGGCAGTGCCCAGTTTTTGTTTGTAGAAATGCCCATCAAAATGGAATACATTGTTGGACAGTACATGGTTATCGTTCCAGAAGAACGCTCTAGGGCATGTTGATGAAATCATTTTTGTCAACAAACCCCTTCACTGCTTTCCATGTCGGCGTGAGGAATGTTGCTGTAGAGTCCAAACGACATCAAGGGTGACCAGGTATGTGCTGTCTAAAAAGGACCAAACTCAGGGTTTTCCATTGGTCTAGTTTATGGAGCATATGTGTGGTGTCTTGCACTAGGACGGAAGTTGCTTGACATGACCCTGAAACCCAGTGGTCCACCAATTTGGAGATACGTTCAGTGGGCCACCAACTCCTGAGACAATGGGACGTCCGGGGGGTTTTCCAAAGTTTTGTGGATCTTAGGAAGCATGTAAAATGATGGCTGCGTACACTCCCAATTTCAATAGTAGCCATTTGTGTGTGTTCTCATCGATTGTAGTCATCATTCAGCAGTCGGTTCACCAGGGGGTTTGGATTTTCTAGCAATGGTGTTTGAAGGATCTTTCTTAATTTCTTCATATGCTGAGTGGAAAGAAGTTGACGATGAGCTTCAGCAATATAGTCACTGGCGTTTTGAACAGCTCCCCCTTTGCCCGCTGTGCTGATGCGAAGTGTCCTGTTGTGGACAAGTCTTGAATTTCTTTCAGGGGGGCCCCTTTTCTTGCTGTCCAGATTGTTCCGTGGTCGTTGTTTAGGGTGTTTAGGACTAGTTCTTAACTCAAGAAAGTTGATGTATTCATCAAGGGCTGCATCTTTTCCCACTAGGTGGCTTGTAACCAGTAGGCTTGTAGAATTTGGGTATAGTATTAGGAGTCTCATGTCTTCATCAGTCTCATTAGAACATCTCTTTCAGCCTGATTTTTCGACATGCTTCTGGACGTCTCGAGTTAGCTGATCATGATCCAAACTCATAGGGGTGGGACAGAACTTAGGACCCAGGGCCAGGAGGTTGAACTGGTCAGGGGTGAGTTCGAACGGGACAAGTTAACTACTACATTCTTTGCTTGAGTATTCTCAGTGGCATTGTTTCTTCTAAAACGTCTGTTTCTCCTCTTCCTTGGTGTCTGTTCTTTAACTGGTGCTGGAAAGTTAGAAGCGGGAGTGGGGGAAGAAAGCTTCTGTAATTTCTTCTTTTTTTTTTGAGTTTATCCTGAAGCTGCCCCAGTTTTTTCGATTGTTGAAACGTAACAGCCTCGAAGTCAGCGTAATCAGCGTCTGATGTAGATGTACAATAGTCCGTGTATTTTCTCTTGCTCTTTAGTAAAAAGAACTGTTTCTTTAACATGATGAAGTATGTCAAAATAGCACAATGAGAAATGTTAGAACCATGAAGAGAAATCAGGGATGGTTCCCCCCAAGTTATTCTATAAGGGTTTTTTCATATTGAAAAAATATTTCTCATTACTTGTTCTTTTCTCTATCATTCAATATCTTTAGCGAATCATTTAACTCGGAAGAATTCAGTTAGGACTGCATAGTTTCCCCCCCACACTTAATTGTTCAGCCCATTAAAAGAATATCATAAACTGATACGATTGTTTATTAATAATATATAATAAATACATTAAAAGGAACACAACGCACTTAATGTCATAATATTTTGCCAAATTTTCGGCCATGCGGCCTTCTTCTGGGGCTTGTTTATTGACAAGGTAAGAACGTCATAAGTATTGACGCATTTGAACATAGTTGTCATAGCTATGACGTCAGTGTTTCTGCTATTTAAAAGAATAAAATTGAGATTAAGAGATGAAGTTGGGAAAAAAAAAAAAAGACGCAGATATACACGTACACACTCTACACACACACACACCTACGTGCGCGCGCACACACACCTACGTGCGCACACACACCCCACACACACCACACACACACACACCACACACACACACATGTACGTGTCTCTCTGCCACCGAGACCGCCAGAGAACCACGTCCCTCTGCCACAGGGACCATTCCATAACAGTATTTACACAAACACATGTACACACACGTGCAGGTCACATAAAGAATTCCCCCAACCACATCATGCCCCATCCCTCCCATAAGTTAACCAAGACTCCCCCGTCTCCACTCTGCAAATCGTGTCCATCGGAATCAAGGCCGTTGAGTCCCAAAGGATAAACTGTCTTTAGTTTATTCTTCCAGAAATCTTCTCTTCTCTGTCTTGCGGTTTTGTTCAGGCTGTGGACCTTTTCCACCACAATGCATCTCATGTTTTTCAGAGAGTGATCAGGTAAGTTGAAATGATTGTTGACATGAACACATGCACCTTTGTTCAACTTGATAGACCTGTGCAGATAGAAGCGATCTTTCAGTGTCAGCATAGTTTCACCCATGCTACTGTGTACTCGACAGTTGGTGCAGTACAGCATGTAGACAATATTGCTGCTGTCACAGGACAGTCGATGACGGATGGTAAATGTCTCTCCTGTCTGCATACTACTAAATGTTCTGCTCTCAACTAGATGGTTTTCACAAACCACACAGTGTTCAGCTGTACATTTGAAGCATCCAGCACAGATGTCATCTGGAATCGGGAGAGCTGATGGCATGAGCAGATTTCTCAAAGACCGCGATTTTCTTTCGGCTAGCATGGGGTGGGAAGGCATAGCCTTCCGCATTTTTTGGCTCATGTGAAGAGGTTGTTCTGCAAACCAAGAACGGAATGGGGGATTAGAGGGGTTGTGGGTGATGATGATGGAACTCGGTTGTGTTGCCTGTCTTCCGTCTTATAGCTGAGAGTCTCGTGTCGGGGAACATGGCTGGCTTTGGTTTTTGCCTCCTGGATGGTCACAGGGCTGTATCCTCGCTGGAGAAAATCACGTTCCATATCCTGGCAACGAGACTGGAAGGTTGGCATGTCAGAACAGAGGTGGCGGAGGCGCAGGAACTGGGCATAAGGAATGTTTTTGATGGTATGGTAAGGGTGGCAGGATGAATGGGCCAATTATGTACGAGCATCTGTAGGTTTGGAATACAGGTCTGTGTACAGATAACCTCGCTTCAGATGGATGATGTCCAAAAATGGCAGTGATTTCTTAGAATAGTTCATAGTGAACTTGATGGTAGGGTGGAACTGGTTCAAAAACTCAAGGAACTGAAGTTCTTCTTTGATCGAGACCACAGAAGAAAGATGTCGTCTATAAACCGTTTCCACAGTTCTCGGATGATAGGAAAGGGGCTGTTGTCCAGTATCTGTGCCTCCAACCAGCCATGAAGAGGCAAGCCACCGTAGGTGCCATAGGTGTTCCCATGGCAGTGCCCAGTTTTTGTTTGTAGAAATGCCCATCAAAATGGAATACATTGTTGGACAGTACATGGTTCATCAGTTCCAGAAGACGCTCTATGGGCATGTTGATGCAATCATTTTTGTCAAAACGCCTTCACTGCTGTTTCCATGTCGGCGTGAGGAATGTTGCTGTAGAGTCCAACGACATCAATGGTGACCAGTATGTGCTGTCGTCAAAAGGACCAAACTCCGGTTCCATTGGTCTAGTTTATGGAGCATATGTGTGGTGTCTTGCACATAGGACGGAAGTTGCTTGACATGATCCTGTAACCAGTGGTACCAATTTGGAGATACGTTCAGTGGGGCCACCAACTCTGAGACAATGGGACGTCCAGGTGGGTTTTCCAAAGTTTTGTGGTCTTAGGAAGCATGTAAAACTGATGGCTGCGTACACTCCCAATTTCAATAGTAGCCCATTTGTGTGTGTTCTCATCGATGTAGTCATCATTCAGCAGTCGGTTCACCAGGTGGTTGGATTTTCTAGCAATGGTGTTTGAAGGATCTTTCTTAATTTCTTCATAGTGCTGAGTGGAAAGAAGTTGACGATGAGCTTCAGCAATATAGTCACTGGCGTTTTGAACAGCTCCCCCTTTGTCCGCTGTGCTGATGCGAAGTGTCCTGTTGTGGACAAGTCCTTGAAGTTCTTTCAGGGCGGCCCTTTTCTTGCTGTCCAGATTGTTCCGTGGTCGTTGTTTAGGGTGATAGGACTTAGTTCTTAACTCAAGTAAGTTGATGTATTCATCAAGGGCTGCATCTCTTCCACTAGGTGGCTTGTAACCAGTAGGCTTGTAGAATTTGGGTATAGTATTAGGAGTCTCATCGTCTTCATCAGTCATAGAACATCTCTTTCAGCCTGAGTTTTCGACATGCTTCTGTGACGTCTCGAGTTAGCTGATCATGATCCAAACTCATAGGGGTGGGACAGAACTTAGGACCCAGGGCCAGGAGGTTGAACTGGTCAGGGGTGAGTTCGAAATCTGACAAGTTAACTACTACATTCTTTGCTTGAGTATTCTCAGTGGCATTGTTTCTTCTAAAACGTCTGTTTCTCCTCTTCCTTGGTGTCTGTTCTTTAACTGGTGCTGGAAAGTTAGAGCGGGAGTGGGGAGAAGCTTCTGTAATTTCTTCTTTTTCTTTTTGAGTTTATCCTGAAGCTGCGCCAGTTTTTTTCGATGTTGAAACGTAACAGCCTCGAAGTCAGCGTAATCAAGCGTCTGATGTAGATTGTACAATAGTCCGTGTATTTTCTCTTGCTCTTTAGTAAAAGAACTGTTTCTTTAACATGATGAAGTATGTCACAACTAGCACAATGAGAAATGTTAGAAACAGATTGTAAGAGAAATTCTGATTTCGGCAGGGCATCCACTCCAAATTTAATTTTCATTCCATTAGGAACGATTTTGTGTTCTTCACAAGATTGAAGAAACTGCAAAATGTGATTATACCTTGTAAATTTGTCCCGCGATCTATCCAGTTCAATCAGTAAGCTGGTACGATCCATTGTAACTCTGGTGCTGGATCCAGTAACGGATGCAAGAAGTGAGGTCCAGGTAAAAAGACAAAAACACCAGGCACAGTTGAAGCGGGAGCCCCGGGCTTGAAAGACAGTGCGGATCAAAGCTGATACGTGTGTTGCTTTCGAATACATATAAAAAACATTAAAAGGAAACGAACGCACTTAATGTCATAATATTTTGCCAAATTTTCGGCCATGCGGCCTCTTCTGGGGCTTGTTTATTGACAAGGTAAGAACGTCATAAGTATTGACGCATTTGAACATAGTTGTCATAGCTATGACGTCAGTTTCTGCTATTTAAAGAATAAATTGATTAAGAATGAATAAAAAAGAAAAGAGCAGTATAAACAGTAACAAACAAGACCAACAACACGTAGCGCCCACACACACACCTACGTGCGCGCGCACACAGCACACCACACACACACACACACACACACACACACACACACACACACACACACACACACACACACACACACATGCACGTGTCGTCTCATCGATGCCGCCAGAGACCGCCCTGGAACCACGGACCCTCCATAACGGTACTTCACAACAGTATGTTACACAAACAGCATGTCACAAAGAATTCCCGGCCAACACAATGCCCACCCCCATATCACCACCTCCCAGTCTCACCAATCCCGTCCATCGGATCAACTTGAGTCCCAAAGGATCAAGGTCTTAGTTATTCTTCAAAGATCTTCTTTTTTCTTGCGAATTTTCAGGCTTGTATGGGTTTAAGACGTGGAACTTTCAATGAACCGATGTTTTTGTCACAGTGAGCAGGATCTTGAAGATGGTCATGACCATTCTGTCAGTCAACTTGATGGGAGACCTGTGGAGATGGATCACAGGAATCTTCACTGGCAGCACTATGGCCTGCACTGTGTACTCCGACAGCTGGTTCAGTGCACTGGAAGAATAATATTGTCTCTTTCCCCCTCTGTATTGATATGACGATCTCATGTACTATTCATCTGCAAGATCTTAAAGTTTCCAATACACTTGCCTGCAAATCTCAGTAAGCGCTTTTCAATACAGTATGCGCACAATGTTCTTAATGCGGATAGCGCGTATGCATGACGATTCAACATAGACGCGATGTAGTCGGCACGAGGACGCACACACGCACACCCCACACACACTACACACAGAACACGATCGGATCTGCACACACACACACGACAGGGCTTGAGGTTATCCATAGACATGAAGAAAACTCCTTTGTTGTCCTCTAACACGGATGAAACTGAAGCACTGGCGCATACTTTTTCTGATTTAAATTGAAATCACAAGGCGTCATTTACGTTCATGTCGACAGAACTACGTTTTAATCCAAGGCCAAGAGACTGAAGGTTGGGCTTGTCCGAAAGACCTCGGCGGAGCCAGCGGGATAAGGAAGTTTTTGATGTATGGTAGGGTGCAGGATGAATGGGCCAATATGTACGAGCATCTGTAGTTTGGAATACAGGTCTGTACAGATAACCTCGCTTCAGATGGATGATGTCCAAGAATGGCAGTGATTTCTTAGAATAGTTTTATAGGGGAACTTGAAGGTAGGGTGGAACTGGTTCAAAAACCAAGGAACTGAAGTTTTTCTTTGATCGAGACCACAGAAGAAAGAGTCGTCTATAAACCGTTTCCACAGTTCTCGGATTGATAGGAAGGGGCTGTTGTCCAGTATCTGTGCCTCCAACCAGCCCATGAAGAGGCAAGCCCGAGGTGCCATAGGTGTTCCCATGGCAGTGCCCAGTTTTTGTTTGCAGAAATGCCCATCAAAGTGGAATACATTGTTGGACGTACATGGTTCATCAGTTCCGAAGACGCTCTATGGGCATGTTGATTTCAACATTTTTGTCAAACGCCTTCACTGCTGTTTCCCTGTCGGCGTGAGGAATGTTGCTGTAGAGTCCAACGACATCAATGGTGACCAGGTATGTGCTGTCGTCAAAAGGGCCAAACTCGCGGTTCCATTGGTCTAGTTTATGGAGCATATGTGTGGGTTTGCACATAGGACGAAGTTGCTTGACCCTGATCCGTAACCAGTGGTCCAATTGGAGATACGTTTCCGTGGGGCCACCAACTCCTGAGACAATGGGACGTCCAGGTGGGTTTTCCAAAGTTTTGTGGATCTTAGGAAGCATGTAAAATGTGCTGCGTACACTCCCAATTTCAATAGTAGCCCATTTGTGTGTGTTCTCATCGATGTAGTCATCATTTAGCAGTCGGTTCACCAGGTGGTTGGATTTTTAGCAATGGTGTTTGAAGGATCTTTCTAATTTCTTCATAGTGCTGAGTGGAAAGAAGTTGACGATGAGCTTCAGCAAAAAGTCACTGGCGTTTTTTAACAGCTCCCCCCCTTTTTCCCTGTGCTGATGCAAGGGTCCTGTTGTGGACAAGTCCTTGAAGTTCTTTCAGGGCGGCCCTTTTCTTGCTGTCCCGATTGTTCCGTGGTCGTTGTTTAGGGTGATAGGACTTAGTTCTTAACTCAAGTAAGTTTTATGTATTCATCAAGGGCTGCATCTCTTCCACTAGGTGGCTTGTAACCAGTAGGCTTGTGAATTTGGGTATAGTATTAGGAGTCTCATCGTCTTCATTTAGTCATAGAACATCTCTTTCAGCCTGAGTTTTCGACATGCTTCTGTGACGTCTCGAGTTAGCTGATCATGATCCAAAACTCATAGGGGTGGGACAGAACTTAGGACTCAGGGCCCGGAGGTTGAACTGGTCAGGGGTGAGTTCGAAATCTGACAAGTTAACTACTACATTCTTTGCTTGAGTATTCTCAGTGGCATTGTTTTTTCTAAAACGTCTGTTTTTCTCCTCTTCCTTGGGGTCTGTTCTTTAACTGGTGCTGGAAAGTTAGAAGCGGGAGTGGGGAGAAGCTTCTGTAATTTCTTCTTTTCTTTTTGAGTTTATCCTGAAGCTGCGCCAGTTTTTTTCGATGTTGAAACGTAACAGCCCCGAAGTCAGCGTAATCAAGCGTCTGATGTAGAAATTTTACAATAGTCCGTGTATTTTCTCTTGCTCTTTAGTAAAAAAGAACTGTTTCTTAACATGAGAAGTATGTCACAACTAGCAAATGAGAAATGTTTAGAAACAGATTGTAAGAGAAATTTGATTTCGGCAGGCACCACTCCAAATTTAATTTTTATTCCATTAGGAACGATTTTGTGTTCTTCACAAGATTGAAGAAACTGCAAATGTGATTCATACCTTTTAAATTTTTCCCCCGATTCTATCCAGTTCAATCAGTAAGCTGGTCGATCCATTGTAACTCTGGGGCTGGATCCGTAAAAGGATGCAAGAAGTGAGGTCCAGGTAAAAAACAAAAAACACCAGGCAGAGTTTGAAGCGGGAGCCCAGGGCTTGAAAAGACAGTGCGGATCAAAGCTGATACGTGTGTTGCTTTCGAATACATATAAAAATACCCTTAAAAGGGAAAAAACGCACTTAATGTCATAAATATTTTGCCAAATTTTCGGCCATGCGGCTTCTTTGGGGGTTGTTTATTGACAAGGTAAAAAACGTCATAAGTATTGACGCATTTGAAATAGTTTTTCATAGCTATGACGTCAGTGTTTCTGCTATTTAAAGAATAAAAATTGAGATTAAGAGATGAAGTAAAAAAAAAAAGACGCAGATATACACGTACACACTCATACACACACACCTACGTGCGCGCACACCCCACACACCTACGTTGCGCGCGCACACGCACACACACAACACACACACACACACCCACCACACACACACACACCACACACACCCACACCCCATGTACGTGTCTCTCTGCCACCGAGACCGCCAGGAACCACGTTCCCTCTGCCACAGGGACCATTCCATAACGGTTTTTTACACAAACACATGTACACACACGTGCAGGTCACAAAGAATTCACCCAACCACATCATGCCCCATCCCCCCATAAGTTAACCAAGACTCCCCCGTCTCCCACTCTGCAAATCAGGTCCCATCGGAATCAAGGCCGTTGAGTCCCAAAGGGTAAACTGTCTTTTTTTATTCTTTCCAGAAATCTTCTCTTCTCTGTCTTGCGGTTTTGTTCAGGCTGTGTATGAGCAATACAAAACGTGAACAGACAGCTGAAACCGATGTTTTGTCACAGTGGCAATGGGATCTGTGGAGCACTGGGCATCAACCCACTTCTGTCAGCCACAGACATCTGACTGGGGAGATCTGTGGAGCACTGGCCATCACAGACATCTGACTGGCGGCACCATGGCTGGCTTACATTGCGCTGTGCATCATGCTGGCTTCAGGCTGCACTGCGGAAAGAATAATATTGTCTCTTTCCCCCTCTCTGTATTGATATGACGATCTCATCTTACTAATTCATCTTGCAAGATCTTAAAAAAAAAACACTTGCCCTGGTTATCTCAATGTAAGCGCTGTGTCAACAGTACTGCGCTCAAACTTTTCTTTAATGCGCATATGTCGCGTATCAGTTACGCTTCAACAGTATGGGACGGGAGTAGTGACGCACACACACACACACACACCACACACACACACACACACACACACACACACACACACACACACACACACACACACACACACAGGCTGAACTCTATCCATAGACATGCAGAAAAGCTACTCCTTCCAGTTGTACCTCTAACAACGGATGAAAAACTGAAAGCACTGCGCATACTTTTTCTGAATAAACAATTGAAATTCCACAAGGCGTCATTTACGTTTACGATCTCGACAGATACTATGCCATTTTTAATCAACGCCCTTTATACAAGATTGAAGAGCTCTTCTGGCTCGAAGAAATTCCTTCTTCCTGACCCACGCATTGACCAATGCAAAACGAGCTTAGCTTTCTTTGGACCATGTATCCGGAACTCGCTTCCACCGAGTCTACAAAATACGAATACGTTGAAACGTTTCAGGAAGCATTTACATAAACATGTCTCAATAATTTGAATACTCGATTTGAATCATTAACGTCCAATCGCAAAGTCTTCTATACACCATACATAGAATACACCGTCTAAATATGTTTGCTATGGTTGTAAATTGTCTGCTAGTCATTGCAGAATTACATTACAGTGTTGCTATGATGAATTGTCAGTATGAAACTTGTGTATTCCAATGTATGCACGACAAGGACAGATTGTAAGACTAGACTTTGGCCTAAGATCTTCATCCTTGCGTATCAAAGATCTCTCTTCCTGTGTGTGTGTGTGTGTGTGTGTGTGTGTCGTGCTCTCTCTCTCTCCGTTCAATATTCCTCTCTGCCCCCTCTCATCTACTTCTTAAATGCATCTATGTTAAATCGTAATTTTATTTCTTATGTAGAACGCTATTTGGATGATGTGGTGTTCAGTGATATATGCATGTTTCTTCAGTACTAGAATAATTCCTCTAAATGCAACTCCGGACACTCTCTCCCTGTCTCTGTCTGTCTGTCTCTCTCTCTCTCTCTCTCTCTCTCTCTCTCTCTCTCTCTCTCTCTCGCTCACACACACACACACACACACACACACACACACACACACACACACACACACACACACACCACACACACACACACACAACACACACACACACACCACACACACACACACACACACACACACACACACACACACACACACCACACACACACACACACACACACACACACACACCACACACACACACACCACACACACACCACACACACCACACACACACACACACCACCACACCACACACACCACACACACACACACACACACACACACACACGTTAACAGTAAGTCTATCGGGAAAGGGGAAAACTTTTTGCAATCCATTGACTCATTTTAGAGTGATCAAACTTGGTGACTCCATAATTAGCGCAGAGTTGAAGAGCATTTGCTGTTCATGTGAAATGTTCATTCAACGTCCATGACCCTCACCAGTAAGCCGGTCTCCACTGATCAGATATTATTCATTGCGAATCCAAGTTGGTGGCAAAATCCAGTCTCAGTTATACACGCCATAAGGCTTGCTTCTCACTGTTTTGATTGGTGTTAAGTTAAAATATGGGAAAGACAAGCACAGATCTTAACATTCAAATTTGAAAAGGAACGGAGTTAGTTCCGCCAGACGATACAGATGAACAGATTACAGGACAAAACGGTGCATTTGGACCCCTCGGGTCTTCAGGCAAAAACAAACAATTAGGACGATGAACACGAAGAACGAGCAACCACTTATCTTCTATTCGGCGCAAATGGGTGTTGGATGAAAACGAGGCCGTTGAGATGATCATGGGAGTTGAAATAATAACGGTAACAGTAATGATAATGGTAACAATAGCAAGAATAGTGATAATAGTGACGAGGATGAAAACATGAGAGGAGGAATACTATTAATCTTTTGGTGATAATATGACTAAAATAGTTGTGTTAATAGTGGCTAAACTATTAACGCTACAACTTTGACACACACGCGCACGCGCACACACACACACACACACACACACACACACACACACACGCACTACGTTCTACGTACAACTACGTTCATTTTCCGCCCTCAATCGCCTCGCTTGAAAGTAACCTTTTCATTGGTTATGAGCGAAAGAACCTGCAACGTGCCCGATACTTCCGGTCTCTTTTCACCTTTCCACCAGGTTTGGTTCAGATCGGTGATTGAGCAGTTTTTGCACCGTCTGAATCGAGGTGTCGTGGACCCGTCATTCCGCCCTGATGCGCTCTTTGCATCCCCATTGAAATTTGATCAGTAGGCCCTCCCCTTTTCTTCCCTCGCCAAACGTCATGCGTTATCTTGCTGATATACAGAGAAAACGTACGAAGAGAGCACGGGACGCCGCCGTGAACGCGTAACCTGGATGGCTGTTGGTGACAGTCGTAGCGATTTCTTCATGAAATCATTAGAAGCATGAATTGCGGCTGTGGACATTTGCCGTGCCGCAACAACCATCTCCCCCCCCCCCCCCCCCCTCCTCCTCTCCCCTTGTGTTCATTGTTATTCTGTCGTCTGGTGTACGTCACTGGAACCAGTGCGGTCAAACAGCTGACGTCGTAGACAGTGCTGGAATACATCTTTTTTCCACTCATCCCCTAAATCTGCACGCACACGCGCGCGCAACACACACACACACACACACACACCACACACACACACACACACACACACACACACACAGTTTTGCGTGTATGTCGGTGAACTTGTACACACTTGTGCTCGTGTTGTTTATATTTGAGTGTATGGTTATAGGGTGGGCGTATGTATACGTATAATGACGCCTTTGAATGACAGTGGGGACACATCAAAGTGTATTCTGCTGGTGCCCTCACAGTTGGTTTAGCATTGTTGCTATGAAGCTGAATCGGGCATTACGTAAGGTGGGAGGGGGCGTGGTTGGGGGGGGGGGGGGGGGGGGGGGGGGGCGTCAAACATGGGCACACCCATTTTGTTCGGAGACCGATTCTCCCTTTTAAGCTCTTACGGGTGGGTGAGTATACCTAACAAAAGGGGAAAAATATGTCCACAGGAATAACAGTCGCGGTTGGAGTGGGAAATGACTGGCTGGAGGTGACGTGCGGAGGGAGGTACCGCTGGTGTCTGTCACCGACACCCATCACTTGGAAAAGTACGCCATCACCCTCAAACTACAGGATGACCACAGGAAACGTGGGTGACCCCCACGGCTACTTCTATGACCTGCTTCAAGCTGACCGCTGCAACCAGACCTACTACCTGACCGCCCATCGCAACTCCTCCGTCACCTTCCTTTCTGGCCCGGTCCGCGAGAGCCGCTGGATCCGGACAAACATCAACGGCCAACGGTATGAATCGTGGCTTTACCGGGGGTATTACCTGGCCGAAGACCCCCAGTCGCGGCTGACTCTGCAGAACGGCCCAAGCGGGCCATCCACCAAGATCCGCCTCAGTCCCTTCAGCCCGCACCGACGTAGCCACCGACTCCCCTCTCCTGGCAGAGGTCCCTTCCTTTGGTGGTCTACTCCTCGTCCACCTCTTCAAAGGACACGGGGTCTGCGGCTGGGGTCCCTGGTGCTGCTGAAGGGAAAGTCTGGTACGGGTCTGCAGGGGCCGGACGTCAGCTGCACCACGGGCGTCCCTGAATCCTTCAGCACGCCGTACGGCATTAGCGAGGCACGTGTGGCACATCATCTTCGGAAAATCGGTCATGTTCAGGAAAGTCTTCGACCTCTGAACATTTTCACGATTATGTTCAATAATAATCATTGGTAATAAACGGTTGAGAAAAAAAAAAATTGGCTGTGGGATGAACGGTTTGAATGTAGCGCGTATTGATACCGAGGTTAGAATTGAGGGCAGTGGCATGGTCGAGAGAGAGAGAGAGAAAAAACAGATTTTGAACTCGCGCAAACGCACACGCATGCATGCACAGGCATGTGTGCACACATACATATTGACGCAGGATTCTCATGAAAAGAGATTCAACATACTAAATTGATGGTTTATTTTTTGTTTAAATACACTTCTTCCATCTTCTCTTTTATTCGTTCTACAGTTTCTGCATGCACGCTCACAATGGTCTATCCATGTTTTTCTAATGTATTTATTGCAAAGGATAGAATACGAAAAAGTCGAGATATTATGGAATTTTTTTCTCGTATTGATTCTGGTCCTAAACTGCACAACAGGGGTGTATTCTACATTTGCTTACGCTAGGCTGTCTATTGCTATATTAGCCAGGCCCGAGAAAGACACCCGCAGAGTTGGTCCGAAAACTTGAGCACCGCTGTTGGAGAGGCATCCATGAGATGGCTGAAACTCGACTGTATGGTGCCCGTCTTTCCACCTGAGCCCATTACAAACTTCACAATGGTTAGGAGGCGGTCGTGGGTCGTAAAATCCCACAACAGTAAATGGTTGTGATGGGAATCGAACGTACGACCTCCCAGCTCCGTCAACGGGTAAATTCCCAATATCCTCAAAATTCCAGGTGAACAACTACAACAAAACGTCTCGTTTTCCATACTCCCCGATTTACACCAACTTTCTTCATTAAAAAATGCATCCATTGTGGCACATACACGAGCGGCGCGCGCGCACACACAGCCCGCGTGCGCATACTAAAAATCTGTTGTTACGCACAGATACGCGCGCGCACTCGTGCTGCGCGCGCGTACCTGCACGCACATAAGCAAATATACGCACAGCACCGAGACTTTGGCAGCGAGACAGAAGCTACAGACAGATGTGAAGAAGAAGAGCAATATGAAAGAAATACGGAGACATACCTTGTGTTAAATAACACAGCTGATCACACGTATGCCCTTCAGGGAATGAGGGACAGGAACACACACACACACACACACACACACACACACACACACACACCATAATTATGGAACAAAGCAGGTTGATTGAACAAGGCAGTCGGAGTTTGGGCAGAAAAGATATTAAGAAGTTGATGAGCAAGGGAGGGGAGCTGATCAACTTACCAAGGAAACCATAAATGGAAACGCACACGCACGCGCACGCATTTCTCTCTTCTCTCTCTCTCTCTCTCTCTCTCTCTCTCTCTCTCCTCGCATGCATATATATAGACACACACACACACACAATTCATATAATATGTATGTGTGTATATATATATATATATATATATATATATATATATGTATGTATATCTATCATACTCTCAGCTCCCTTTCTCGATCTGCAAGATGTAACATCAAAGCCCTGGCAAGAGAACTGGTACACGCAGGCGGAAAAAACCAACTCATTCAAAAGCGTCCAGACCTTACACGGTCGTTACTATCTACCACTGGTGGCCATAAAGAAGAAACGGTGATGTACTGGTGACACCCGGGCCATTGCTTTTACATCCACTCCTCTATTTTAAAAAGTGAAGCGGCTCCAAGGTAGTTCTGTGTAAGGTACCTTTCACCGATGTTCAAATAAAGTGACGGGACTTGTATGATGCCAGAAATAGTAGGCCTACATTGACGGCAGGGTGTTTGTGTAAAACATCGTTAAGAGATGTTCCACTTGATGTAACTTTTTCTTTTTTTTCTTTTTTTTTTCCAGTTCATTGAAGAAATTACAATTGTTCATCTGATTTAAGACTTTACAACAACCAAAAAAAAGAAAAAAAAAGAAAAAAAAATCTGTTCAGGGCTAAAATTTTTGCATCTTATAAGATATCTTTAAATGATTAAAAAAGATGTTTATATGGAACCGACTTGGACGAGACGACAGCGCTCATACAGCTCCTTGCAGTCGGCTGGACTGTAAAATTTAATGATAATTATGATTGGATTCAATTCAGTTCTGGGCTCGCTGAGCCTTCCCTCTCTAACAGCTCTAAACAGGAACAAAAAATCAAGCAAAAAACAAACAAATAATAACAATAATAAAACGCACTATTCCTTACCGTGGCCCCAAGAAATAATAAAAAAAAAACAAAAACAAAAAAAAAGAACGAAATTCTTCACCCGCTCCCACGCTGAAATCAATTTTATTTTACTTGCAAGAGTTACCCTACTTGTTAACTGGTTTACTTGCAGGTTTGATGCTTGAACCAGTTTAGTACACTTGACGCTGTCGTACGAGTACTTGTGTTCCTGTATTTCGTGTACCGGTGCATGCTTGTTCGCCATCGAGGGCTCTGGCGAAGTGGAACAGCGAGCGTTACATTTTCTCACCTTTAAGTACGTACACTGACAAACACCAGACAGGTTTGGTCTAACGGACTCTCACGGG
This sequence comes from Conus ventricosus, assembly GCA_018398815.1. Taxonomy (NCBI): domain Eukaryota; kingdom Metazoa; phylum Mollusca; class Gastropoda; order Neogastropoda; family Conidae; genus Conus; species Conus ventricosus. The sequence continues at coordinate 60,468,222 of CM031607.1, read as the reverse complement.
TGAAATCAAGCCCTACTGTGCAGGTTGTGTGTGTGTGTGTGTGTGTGTGTGAGAGAGAGAGAGAGAGACAGAGAGAGTGAGAGCGTCAGAGAGTGTGTGTGTCACAGAGAGAGTGTGTGTCACAGAGAGAGAGAGTGTGTGTCACAGAGAGAGAGAGAGAGAGAGAGAGAGAAGAGAGGGAGAGAGAGAGGAGACTAAAGCGTATTTGGGGTTTCTTACTGTTTACGAGCGTTGGCTGTGATCGTATGTAGGCTCATGGAATGAGAATATGTTGCCCGTTTTTGTACGACGTGGCTTGGAATCAGCTTTAGCCTACAACTGACCATGCCTGGAAAAACAGAAAAAAAACCCCAACTGAAAACACAAACAAAACAAAACAAAACAAACAAGATGCGAAGCATATAAACGTACTCCCAGTTTTCCAAACCGCTTATAAATCAGCCAAGTGCTTTATGAGATAAGAAATAAAGGCAAATAACGGTTTTAACGGTTATTTAACCGATGTACACTTTTGAAACTGGTATTTTAGTCCTCACTGGGCTAAAGCCTGTGTACATACTAAATTTCATCCAAATCGGACAATATGTCAAGGATAACGGTTTTTAACGGTCAGATTTTGAAACACTGCATGGAAGTGCCATTTGTGTGTGATAACCTTTCTATATACAAAATTTCATTAAAACCCACCAATATATAAAAATAACAGCAAAATAACGGTTTATCGGTTATATAACCGATATGCACTTTTGAAACCGGTATTTTAGTCCTCACTGGGCTAAAGCCTGTGTACATATCAAATTTCATCCAGATTGGACAATATGTCAAGAATAACGGTTTCAACGGTCAAATTTTGGAACACTATAACATTTCTATATACCAAATTTCATTAAAATCCACCTATATATAAGAAATAACGGCAGAATAACGGTTTTTAACGGTTGTTTAATCCATTTTCAGCATTACATCACTTACATATGGACAGAGGATCCGATTTGTCACAAGATCATCCAAACCGCTTATAAATTGGCCAAGTACTTTCTGAGATATTCCATAAAGAAGAAAAGCCGTTACAGGCCGTTACAACCGTTAGTAACGGCTATAACGGGGCAAACTAAAACATCAGGCATCATCCGTGACCCATAATGAACATACCTGCTAATTTTCATAAAGGTCGGCCAAGTACTTTCTGAGATATTCCATAAAGAAGAAAAACCGTTACAGGCCGTTACAGCCGTTAGTAACGGTTATAACGGTAAACTAAAACATCGGGCATTATTCGTGACCCATAATGAACATACCTACAAATTTTCAGAAAGATCGGCCAAGTACTTTCTGAGATATCCATAAAGAAGAAAAAGCGTTACAGGCCGTTACAGCCGTTAGTAACGGCTGTAACGGTAAACTAAAACGTCGGGCACCATCCTTGACCCATAATGAACATACCTGCACATTTTCAGAAAGATCGACCCAGTAGTTTTGTCTGGAGCAAGTGGAACACATTTTGACCACGGACACACAGACACACACACAGACACACAGACAGACAGACAGACACACAGACAGCATTTCTTCGTTCCCATTCTAAAGTACTCCCTGTTCTTTAAGAACTGGGAGTACAAAAAGACAACCAATGGTAGGTAGGCACTCAAGGTCTGACCAGCGTGTTGGGCTAATGCGTAGGTCAGACATCTGCTAAGTCGTAGCCACGAGACCCCCTTCTTAAATTCTCTCATCTTAGTTGCTAATTCATTTACCCATCAGCTTAAAATCATGCGCAGTATGGTCTCAAAACTTAGCGGATGTGGTATAGCGTATGATATGGACTAGTCCGCACGCAGTGACGCCTCATTGATGAAACTGAAACTGACCACGCCCTTGCCTCTGACATGTTGTCAAGAATAGAGTTTGGTTTTGATATAGTTGCTACTATGATTACTGCTGCTACTGCTGCTGCTGCTGTTGATATAATGATTACTGCTGTTGTTACTAAGATTACTGCTGCTACGGATGCTACTGCTGCCGCTGCTATTGCTACTGCTACTTTTGCTGCTGTTGCTGAAACTGCTATTGCTGCTTCACCCAAACTGTTTTGTCATAACCCCCACCCCTCCCCTTCTCCTGTCCAGGTTTTCTTTGTCCGGTCGTGGAACATATGATGGAAAAAAAGAAAAAAATTCACTTAATTCGCGCACTCGCTATGGGTACTTATGTACCTTTAGTTTCAAGATTAGCAGTGCATATTCACCATCGCTTTGACGACGAAGTGAGACAGCGTTTTATTTTCTCACCTCGCACACCCTGATCGCACGAGACTGATTTGGTTGCACGAAGGCTCAGTGGAATTGAGGTACTGTAAAGGATCTGTTATTCATTCAGTTATTTTAAGTGTTTTTTGGGGGGTGGGGTGGGGGTGAGTGTGGGGGTGCTAGGTGGTGTTCCTGTTGTATCGCTTGCGTAAGCCCCCTTTTGAGGATATGCAGGCTGATGTGATTGCATTGTGAACGAAGTATCTTGGTTTGAGCTTAGTTCTGCAGTCAAATCGCACGTCTTATTTTGTGGGCACTTTTGGCATTAAGAATATTATTATTTTCATAAACATAATGATGACGAACACAGTTGATACTCTTATGATTTCTTCAGGTTGCATCCCAGTATTATGTTATTGGTTTCAGTGTCATTAGACCTCAACCCAGCACACGGGGCCCATCCAGGGATGACTAATACACAATGTCACAGTCAAGGAGATAACAGCGGCCAGCACATAAATAGATACGACTGAAGGAAAACCACGTAGGGCCCCTTCCAGGGCTGCCTCGCACACAATGTCGCGCAGTCAAGGAGTCAGAGCGCACACGCACGTAAAGATAATGGCTGAAGGAAAACCATCTAGGGCCCCCTTCGGAGCTGCCTCGCACACAAATGTCACGCAGTCAAGAAGAACAGCACACACACACACACACACACACACACACACACACACGTAAAGATAATGGCTGAAGGAAAACCATTTAGGGCCCCTTCGGAGCTGCCTCGCACACAAATGTCACGCAGTCAAGGAGTCAACAAGAACAGCACACACACACACATATATACACACACACACACACACACACACACACACACACGTAAAGATAATGGCTGAAGGAAAACCATTTAAGGCCCCCTTCGAGCTGCCTCGCACACAATGTCGCGCAGTCAAGGAGTCAACAAACAACAGCACACATACACACACACACACACATACACACGCGCGCGCGCGCGCGCGCGCGCGTACACACACACACAAATGTAAAGATGGTGGCTGAAGGAAAAACATTTAGGGCCCCTCCTTCGGAGCTGCCTCGCACACAATGTCGCACAGTCAAGGGAGACGACAACAGCATACACAGAGAAAGATAACAGCTGCAGAAAACCCATACAGGGCCCCGTTCAAGGCTGATTGACACACTATGTCACACAGCCAAGAGAACAGCAAATCAGTTGCATGTAATTATAGAGACAACCATAGAAGTATGGTCTGGATACCTGGTAACAGAATCCATATAGTGATGTCCTTATGCACTGCAGAAGTGACTTTCTTTATTTTTTTTTCTTTCTTTCTTTTTCTGTCTATTGTCATTTGCCCATTGACTGCGCACTTTGAGCTAACCTTAAAGGGTAGATCTTCCTATAGTCATTTGAAGATCAATTTCATTCATAACTGTGATAGAGGAAAATTAAATGTGTATGTTGTTGCTGATATTAAGAGATAGAGACACACAGACAGGACAGACAGACACACACGTGTGTGTGTGTGTGTGTGTGTGTGTGTGTGTGTGTGTGTGTGTGTGCGTGGTGTGTGTGTGTGTGATTGTTTGTTGTGTGTGTGTGTGGGGGGGGGAGTGAGTGAGTGAGTGTGTGTTGTGTGTGTGTGTGTGTGTGTGTGTGTGTGGTGTGTGTGTGTGTGTGTGTGTGTGTGTGTGTAGATATAATATTCATACTTTGGAGAGAGAGAGAGAGAGAGAGAGAGAGAGAGAGAGAGAGAGAGAGAGAGAGAGAGAGAGAGCTATGCTCGCCTTCATCCGAAGCATCATTTTTTTTTTTAGCACCCAGACCTTCGAACCAACCACTAGAAAAAGAAAAAAAAAAAGAAGAAGGAAAAAGACGAAGATGAAGTGGGCCTGGTGGACCTCCACTCCATGGATGCTGCTGCCGATGTTGATGCTCTT
>CM031607.1:60451514-60459014 GCA_018398815.1 Conus ventricosus | reverse complement strand
ACACACTCATCTTGTGGGGTGGGGGGTGGTGACGAAGATGGAGGAGGGAGATACACTTGCTCCGGGGAAACGTGGCTGTCTCTCATAATAAAAAGAAATTACTGCTTTCCCTTTATGCCTCTCTGTGTTGATTTAATGGTTTAAAAAAAAAAAAAAGACCCCCTCTGAAAATGGACACTCCTATCTTTTTCCTCAAAATAAGTGAACAAGCAAACAAATAAACTTTCCGTTCGTGCGTCCCCCCCCCCCCTCCCCCCCTCCCCCCCCTAAAACCGACTACGGTGCCTATCATAGTTTACTTCATACCAACTTCGTAGCGCATCCGAGCGAGTGACGACCGACCACACAGCCTCCACGCCATTTTTCTGCTCCATACAGTCACCATCTCCAACCAAGAACAGAGGTCAATATCGTATTAGGAGGTCCTTTTAAAGTCAATGCCCGTCGCTGTTTCGCACGCATGATTTGTGAACCAACTACGATTGGATCGACCAGGGACCGTTTGCTGTACGGTCCTGGATCGACGAAGGACCTCATCCATTCTGTCTGCGCTTGGCTTGCAACAGAATGGCAAGCGAATGTGGCGCCTCCACCCCCCCCCCCCCCTCTTTTTCTTTTTCTATGTTTATATCGGTCACCATGTGTTTGCATAAAATCTAATCGAGCGTCACACCCTTATTTTCGGTATATACACACATATATATATATTTTTATACGTACTTATGATGAGTTATGCTAACGAGATAAACTTAACTGAAACGTATAACTAATGCTATTTCGCTGCCCAGGTCATGTGGTTCTGTGGTGTAGTGGTTATCACGTCTGCTTTACACGCAGAAGGTCGCGAGTTCGAACCTCGCCAGAACCTTTTTTTTTTTTTCTTTTTCTTTTTTTTTTTTTTCTCTCTCAATTGAAATAAACGAATACTGACAAACCACCATTTCTTTTCAAACGTATTTCTGCTACCGCCTCTAAAACAATTCATGATTTACGCACAGATTTTTTTTTCCACCCAGTATTAAACATCAGTGACATTTACGAGCTCGCTGGATCTTCCTGATCTTCAAAGTGTCCGAATGGTCAACATCGCCAAGAAATAACCGGCGACGCAAGAGACTGTTGTCATCAATAAAAACTGACTGATAAATGGCCGGAAATCGCGCATACCATGTCACATTGCACCACTGAAATGATGTGTTGGTGGTCATCTCTCTCTCATAATAATAATAATAATAATATGATGATGATGATGATAAAGCCGGCGAGTTGGTTTCCATTGAAATGTGCCAAAGTCTGGCCTATCAGCGGCCAAGTCAGTCTGGTTGATTCCGAGAGAGAGAGAGAGAGAGAGAGAGAGAGAGAGAGAGGTCTACGTGTAAGGGACTGGAGGGAGTGGGGGTGGGGATGTGGGAAGGTGGGGCTGGGCTTTGCCAGGTGCCCGCTCTTGTCTTTTTGAAACACTTTGTCGTAAGATCAGTACAAGTGACCTCGGCCCTGGAGAGTCCCTCAGTGGCTGGCTGGACCTCGATATACCTGAAAAACACACTGGAACTCCGGCCATCCTTCCGGAACGTAACGTTAGAAAACGGGCCGTGTGACTCGGCCTTTAGAGGCACACGACACCGCAAGCATTTCCATTGTCTTCGCTCTCAGCTTGTGTTTGTTAAACTGGCGTATGTGAGTGAGTGTGTGTGTGGGAAATGGCGCTCTCAAATCCAAGCTCCATTGGTCTGTGCATGGTTTGAAAACATAACTGCTGACTATTCGGTCGTGACAAAGGCGGTAGATTGAGCACGATCTCTGTTTGCATGTGAGGAATACCTGGGTGTATTTTATGTGAAAACGGTGACATTCCCAACTTTGTGACGGTGACGTTGTCAACTTGACGGTGACATTGTCAACTTCGGCAGCAACAGACTGGAAAACAACATGGTAAGTATTATCCGATCGCCTCGTTCACACACACACACACACACACACACACACACACACACACACACACACACACACGCACACACACACACACACACAGCACGCACGCACGCACGCATGCACGCTGGCACACGCTGGCACGTGTACACGCACACGTACCACACACACACACACACACACACACACACACACACACACACACACACACACACACACCACACATACACACACATGCACATATGCACCCACGCACACACACACACACACACACACACACACACACACACACACACAACACACACACACGCACGAGTTTGTTTGAAGATACATTTGTGTTCACCATCTCTCTAAATCTGACATACGCTTACGAGAGAGAGAGAGAGAGAGAGAGAGAGAGAGAGAGAGAGAGAGAGGAGAGAGAGAGAGAGAGTTATGATTCGAGCTCGTAATCAAAGGTCGCAAGGAGAAAGAGACTATCGTGAATATATGCGTGAATCTGTGTCTGTACGTCTGCCTAGTTGCTGGCTTTTTACATGCCTTACAATCACTTCTCCTTACACAGGAAGTAAAACCCCCATTGTGTTGCTAATATAATGACTACCTCGTTCGTCCTTGTACTTGAATTGTCTGTTGAAAAGGCCCAACAGCCTGCTGAGTTCGAGACAGTCGACTGATTGTTCAGAGATGCATGAACAAAGGATTAAGAACATAGTACTACCTACGGTGCAAGAGGAAGAGGGGGTGGGGGTGGGCGGGGATATAATCGAAGTACATAATCAGAAATGGTTTCCTTTGTAACTTGTATCGCTCTTCTCCTCTTTGTTAATTTTCTTTTTTACTGTGTAGACTATAGTAACGGCAGCTTTAGCTCACTCGGTGGAAAATTGCATGTGCATAACTCCAAACTTGTGTTACTAGTGGCACCTGTTCAGCTATCACACATTAGACTCGAACCCACAAAACAGATAATGTAACTTTCCTTCAAAAATGAGGTTTCCGAGTTTACCCAAGTACTACAAGTAGTGAATACACGCGAATGTTACCTTTATTACCAAAGATAGACATCCCTCCTCCATTCCTTACAAACACTAGTAAAAGACATGTCAAATGATATTTTGAGCGAATGTTATATCAATGTTAACTTACAATCCGTTCAGATGGAACCATTTAATACAACATCTACCACATATAGGTGTAATTATACATAATTCTACCACTAAAATAGGCCCGACACAGGTCGCACATGGATGTCTTAGCAGACTGTTCACTAAGACAAGATAACCACGATTCATGGTGAATCGGGCTACTGATGCCACATACAGTTAGCAGGTTGAACAGCATTAATCGTTGACAATAACAAATCTTTGCAAAAGCTATAGGAATATATCGTAACGGTTACGTTGTTGCCCAAAGGATGGAAAGGTTATACTGATGGTGGAGAATGTGAAACGAATGCGTCAGCTAAGATATAATAAGACGTTAGGTGTTCCATCATTTGTTGTTGATGACGCACATTTCGGACACATCGGCATTAACTCATGAACTGTCAGTCTATGATGCCAGAGAGGATGATGGCAATCATGAGAGCAGATGGGAGCTAGGATGGATGGGTGAGGAGAAGGCTGGAAGTGGGGAAGACAGGGAAGGAAGGAACTAGGACGAGGGCAATGAGTGAGGTTGAATATGTGGAAGGAGTAAGAGAAATCAAAAAGGAAAAAAAAAAATTAAAACTTAGCTACAGCAATTTGGAATAAGCGTTTTCCTGCTCCAGGGGGCACTGACGTTATAGTTGGTGTCAGGCCGCTGCTGCTGTCTTGACTGTTAATAGGAGGGGAAAAAACAGAGAGAAGAGGGGACAGCAGAAATAGGGAGGGTGATGGGGGGGGGGGGGGGGGGGAGGGGGAACAAGATGGGGGGAGGGAGAGAGGAGTGCACCACTGTTTGAGAGCTGGGTGAGTTAGCAGTTGGTTCATTACTGTTCTGACAGCCGTAATTTCTTTGCAAAATCAGAGCGATCGGTTGACAGGGGTTTAAACTCTACAGTTGCCAGAAAAATCTAGCGGAAGACCTTGGACATGTGAATGAGCTTTTAAATAAAAAAGAAATATTTCTGTTCAGCTTTCCTGAAGAGATGTGTTTCTACGGTTACTTGATGTTGGTTAATATACACGATGGAAGAAGCGGGTAACGCTTAAAACCTTTCCCGTACGCCGTGGGTCCCCATGGCCCCACAGGGGTTATTTTTAATTGATAAAAAAAAAGTTTTTTAAAACTGTCTTCACTAAATTTTATGACTTTGTCAATATAGCATAGCCCCACTTATGTATCAAATTGTTCTTTGTTTTGTCACAAAAAAAAACAAAAGAGTAAACAAACAACAAACGTCCCAGTACGTCGTGGGTCCGAGCGGCCCCATACTTTCAAAGAACAAACCTTGAGCGCCGTACGTCGTGGGTCCGAGCGGACCCATGCTTTGAAACAGAACAAACCTTGAGCTCCGACGTCGTGGGTCCGAGCGGACCATGCTTTGAAAACAGAACAAACCTTGAGCGCCGTACGTCGTGGGTCGAATGGACCCATACTTTCAAAGAACAAACCTTGGCGCCGTACGTCGTGGGTCCGAGCGGACCCATGCTTTTAAAACAGAACAAACCTTGAGCGCCGTACGTCGTGGGTCCGAGGGGACCCATGCCTTCTAAAAAACAAGAAACTGAACCTCCCGTTCGCAACCCCTTTTCCCCGCAAAGCGCTAGCCTCAGCAGAATGGCTGACATCACTGACATAAACACCGACTGTTTGCGCATGCGCATGTGGCCAAAATTTTGCTACAGTGGCGGGAATCGCTCTCTCCACGTGTCTCTGGGACTGCAAGTCCGACGTCAAAATTCATCGATCTGCTTTCAAATTTAAATTTAATAATGAATATTAATTATAACAGACTGCCCAGAAGACTGCTCTTTGTGCTTTACAAAAATGACAGTACATGTAGGCCTATACATGACAACTAACGATTTTGAAAGCAGAGGTGCAGTGACCAATTATCAGAGTACTGTGTTTTGGATTGTAGGCCTACACACTGCTTGTAACGTACTGTATGCATATGAGACCGACGTCTCTTTTTTTTTTCCAGCAGCAGGCCAGACCTGGTAACATAAAATCCTTTCCTGGTGCTCCGCTTCTGTAGGCCAGTGTGGTGGTGTGTGCGCTTTGTGCGCGCGCGCGCGCGCGTGCGCGTGATTGTGAGTGTGTCGGTGTGCATGCGGACGCAAATTTGCCTAATTTCCCCACTATAGTGTCTGTACATACATGAAATAAGTTAGCATTATCCCCTAAAAATCGAATTTCCTTTCAGTTCAAATTAAACCCCTTTATGGCTGAAAGAATGAACATCTTGAGGCTTCTGAACATCGCAAATGGCGAAGATATTGGAGAGGGTACGAAAGTTATCATTTGACGACTGTGTTTATCATTTTCTTTTGTCTACACTACATTGGGCATCCCTCAAAATTTTATTTTTTGTAATCGTTTGGACGAAAGTGTCCCACGGAAAACCCCTTTTTAACGAAATGGGAACATCCCAGATTTTTAAATAGGTTCCTATGTTTAGGTTTTTCAATCCTCTCTCTCTCTCTCTCTCTCTCCTCTTGCTTAGAACAAAAATGCTCCCCACCAATGTTTTTCTCACGACACAAAGACCAAATGTTCCCCTTCCACGTCACTGCTGTTAGCAAACGCCCCTTTTAAAATAAAACAAAGGCGACTAGATATGAGCGCAAGCATCTAACAGTACCCGTGGATCGCAATGACCCTTTTTCCTGTGTGTGTGTGGTGTGTGTGTGTGTGTGTGTGTGTGTGTGTGTGTGTAAGTGGTGTGTAAGTGTGTGGTGTGTGGGGGTGTGTGTGTGTGTGAGAGGAGAGAGGGAGAGAGAGAGAATGTGAAAATGTTGTGCGAGTGATTTCTCAGCTACTGAACAAATTTGAGTCTCTTTACTAAACCTATTAACCCTTGTTGACAGAAATGTACTTGTGTGTGTGTGTGTTGTGTGTGTGTGTGTGTGTGTGTGTGTGTGTGGGGGTGTGTGTGTGTGTTTTCCCCGTTACAGAGTGAGTGGGCCCTTTACATTCTGTGTGTGAGACATATTGTTCGAGTGTTCCGTGTAAAATTTTTCACTGGAGGCTCTCGTTATTAAAAATTAGGCTGAAACTATTTTTAGTATGCTAAAGAAGCATCAGTCGGATACATGTAGGCCTACAGTCACTCCCAAACACGCGCTCCCCTCTTTCCGTGCCCATATTTGTTAAGTCCACACAGGACACTTTCCTCTCATACATATATCCGTACATAAATTGCACTCAAGATCTTGCACTATCATACACAGACTGACGAACATTTCCTGCATGCACGCACGCACATACACATGCACTCGCATACACACGCAACACACATACAAATTGAAACGACACACACACACAAAACACACACACACACACACATAAAACACACAACACACACGCACGCGCACGCGCGCGCGCGCCACACGCAGCAACACACACACACACACACACACACCACACACACACACACACACACACCACACACAACACACACGCATACACACACACACACACCACATCACACCAGAGCATTTTCATTTTGTGTTGTCACGCTGGTTTGATTACCACAACGTGGTGAGTGGAGTGTGTTCAAAAGCCCGATGTGTGCCTGAGTGAATGTGTGCTGGCATGCGTGTACACATTGCCCCCTCGATCGATGGTTTTTCACATTACCAAGCATTTTGAAACAACAATAAAGTTCTTTCTTGCACGAAAACCTGTTGCTGCTTATAAAAAGAATGCTATTCCAATCCGTCTAAATCATATGACTTTCTTAATTCCCCACAGAAACACAACCTACGGCAAAGGCTTTGTTCCTTTATAAAAGCATGGGTCCATGCAGACCCACGACGTACGGCAAGCTTTGTTCCCCTTTATGAAAAGCATGGGTCCATGCGGACCCACGACGTAAAGGCAAGGCTTTTGTTCCTTCATAAAAAAAAACATGGGTCCCTGCGGACCACGATGTACGTACGGCAAAGTCTCTTTCCTTCACTAAAAGCATGGGTCCATGCGGACCCACGATGTACGGCGCGCAAAATTTTAGGCGACGTACGGGAAAGGTTAAAGAGGAAAGGGCTGAAAGGGGTGAAGAGTAGGGGGAGGGTGGGGTGGGGGAAGGGGGATGGAGGGAAGAAGGGGGTGTCCTCATGAGCACGTCGCTCAAATTTAGATTTGATTTACCTTGTGACATTTTGACGTTAGGCGTTATAGTCTTGGACGTTATACGCTGAGGATAAAAGACTGATCTGATTACACTGCAAAATGTGTTCAATATGAAGTTGAACACACCACATCACAAAAAACGAGTGCCACGCGGCTTTGTACCTCTCCATTTTTTCCACCAACAGGTCGCTTTTCATCATTTGCAGCGTTTAGTTACAGCTGTGTCACAAAGACAACCGTCTCTCTTGCCTTTCTTTCTTTTTATTTTCAGTCGTATCCGATTGTTTC
>CM031607.1:60431514-60441514 GCA_018398815.1 Conus ventricosus | reverse complement strand
GTCCTAAACAAGAACAGGGAACAACAGGACAGTGTGACTTTGGATCTGAAGTGTGGGTACATTGTATGTATAAATGTGTAGTGTGGTGTGGCGCAGTGTGTGTGTGTGTGTGTGTGTGTGTGTGTGTGTGTGTGTGTGTGTGTGCTCCCATGCATGGCAAGTAAACTAAAAGCTGTAATTCAGTATTTATATCTGCAAAGGTTTGGAATTTTGATTAGTAAAATAAAAGCTGTAATTCGATATTCGTATCGGCAAAGGGTTGAAATGTTGATTTGTGTTGGAATTTTCCGTTTGATTCCCCTTAAAATCATATTTCAAAATTATCGGTGACTTTAGTGACAACATAATAACTTTTCTCTTTGTCCAAGGCTTTTCTAGTTTCCCCATACTGCTTAAATCGAGGTCAATATTCTGTCTTGGGTTTCTTTACTTATGTGTGGGCTATATACTGCAGATGAGAAATAAGACTGCATTCTTATCAGGAGGAAGAGACACAGTAGCATAGAACAATTCTCTGACATCTGACTGCTCATATAAAGAATGGCATCGTTCCAGTGATATTAGTCCATTGTATCACCAGCCAACACTGGGGGGTGTCTGTGTAGATCCTCCAAGATCCCCACCCCACATCAGTGGCTACAGCAATCACCAGGTCCTCTACGAAGGTGACAGTTTGTCCTTGGCCTGTACTGTGGCCGGAGGTGACCCTGTGGTGAACTCCGTGTCCCTGACCTGTCCTGGTGAACATGAGCAGAGTCCAACCAACGGACAGTCCAGCAGTTTGTTTATCTCGTCTCTGAGTGATTCTGACCATAACCTGACCTGCGTGTGTCGTGGTCATTGGGTCAGAGAGGATCACTACACCTTGACCGATTCCAGGACTTTGACAGTTTATTGTGAGTGTCATCATCTCCTCTGCCTTCTCTTCTTCCTTGTCCTCTTCCTCCTTCTGTTCCTTCTCTCCTTTCGTCCTCTTCTTCTCTTCCTCTGCTCCATCATCATTGCTCCTCTTCTTTCTTCTTCTCCTTCTCTTCCTCTGTTTCATCATCATCATCATCATCATCATCATCATCATCATCATCATCATCATCATCATCGTTGTTGTCGTCGTCGTCGTCGTCATCATCATCATCATCATCATGATCATCATTATCATCATCTTTCATTGACAAATACTTGATCTGTGTATATGGTGACCATCAGTCAAGAGATGGTTATTTCTTTTTGGCGGACCCTAACCCTGACTTGTTGTACGTATCATCATCATCATCGTCGTCTTCGTCGTCGTCGTCATCGTCGTCGTCATCGTGTGCATCATCATCATCATCGTCATCGTCACTATAGTGTTCTATGGCTTTCAAACATTTCCTGTCACACGTGTTCCCTGCCTAATATAGGGATCGCTTTTTCTGTCCGATGTTAAGCGAGGTCTGCGCTCTCCCCAAAACCCATCTAGTTTCATATCACACACCACACACACACACACACACACACACACACACACACACACACACACACACACACACACACATACGTATATATATATATATATTTTTTTTTTTTTCCCACAGTGTGGCCTGTTGTTCTGTCTCAGCACAAGACACATTGCACAGTGTGGCCTGTTGTTCTGTTGTTCTGTCTCAGCGCAAGGTACATTGCACATTGCACATTGTGGCCTGTTGTTCTGTCGCAGCACCAGTGAGATCTGTCCAGCTGACACTCAACGCCCAGAACTCCCTGCTGGAGGTGAATGAGAGCCAGTCCACAGACGTGGTCTTTGACTGCACTGCCGGCTTTGCCAGACCTTCACCCGACTTGTTGCTGGTGCGTGATTAGTTTTGCGGCAGTTCGCCAAAGTTGATTGCTAAACAAAAGGATTTTAGCAACCCCAAGTGTTAGCGTAATTCAAACGTGCGCCGATGGAACGTAGAAAAAAGAAAAAGAAAAAAAGAAATAAAAGTCGCGTCACCAGAGCGTAAAAAAATCGATCGACCACATGGCGATTTAAGCAAGCAACGCGTTTCGACCATTTGGTCTTCTGCTGGGAAGACAAAGGGAGAAGAAATGCAAGAAAAAATGAAAGAAGTAGGTGTCTCATACTGCCTCCACCCTTCCTCGTCATGCTGTTTTACACCCGTGAGTTATTGTAATGCTTATGATATTAAAATAGTAGCAAACCTTCTCTCTAAAATAAGTTCAGTCTAACATTCTAACGACGATACACTCAACTGCATTCCCAAGCATTGTTGTTTCATTAATTTTGTCCTAAGATTTAAAATCCAAGATCAAAATGGAATTCCAGCTTACACCAACTAATAGTTTTGCCCGGGGATGGGTAGGGAGGGGGGGGGGGGGTGTGTCTCGATTATGTTCGTTACATGCTTCTTTCATTCTATTCTAAAATCAGATGACAACATTACTGAACTTAATCAATATCTCTGCACCTTTTGCTGTCTTAGTTTTAAGTGTATTCATCCTGTGTTAAAATTTGTAAGTCTGTAATTTGAGAAATGGGAAATGAAATATGAAGTCAACCTTGGCGGTCGATTCTGTTACTGTGCTTCACCTTCTCTTTGGAATTTTCATGTGAATGCTGATGAGCGAATCGCTTTGCGAAAAATGATTAAAAATTGAAACAGAACTTACCAGTAAGTTGTAGTTTAACTAAATCATTTTGAGCGCAGAGTTGGGATGGACCACTCACATGCCCTTCCCTCACAGTTCTAATTGTCTGAAGTCCGCCCTAAAACATTCTTTCATTCAGAAAGGGCCAGTTGCATTTTAAACTCGGCTATGTTTCCACGTACGACAGCTCATATGAATGGTCTTTCCAACACTATATTCTAAATAATCAAAATAAACAGCAGCTTTCTGCTTTCTTGATTAAATGGAATATTAGCAGGGAATGTCTTGTTTGTTATTAGCATAGGCTGATGTTTGTATTAAAGAAATGAATGGTTACAGGCCCTTGCAACAAATTGAAGGTAAGAAAATATTACTGTTCACGTGGCAGCTGTATACAGTTCACAAATTGATGTTGTTATAGACCATATTAGGCAATACGCAGTGAACCAGACGCAAAACTGGACACAAAAAGGAGAGAGAGAGAGAGAGAGAGAGAGAGAGAGAGAGATTTTCTCTTTTCAGTCAGACGATCAGGGGAGGGAAGTCGCGAGGTTAACCGGAGGGAGTATTGACGTCACCGGGCAGCAGTCTATGCTGACGCACACTATGAGAAACGTGCGATGTGAGAACAGTGCCGTTTACACCTGCACAGCTGATTACGGTGTGGACAAAGCGGTGTTCTCCACTGCTACACTGCGAGTCCTGTGTAAGTCGGGAATGATGAAGCTTAACATTTATGTCTGTGTTAAGTTTTTCCAGCAATACTGTCTCTATAGGTCATTGCGTATTTTTGTAAAGAAAACGAACTACATGTAATACTTTTCCAACTTAGCAGCAGCGAAGGAATCTGCATCGCATTTGAGATCGTGATACCGTCTTTCTTTGAAAGGTTCAAACCCCAGATTTAAACCTTGTCAATCCTTTACTAACCCACCATCTTTTAACCAGTCTCAATGCCTTGTGCAGGTCCAATCTGATCCCTCCTCACCCTCCCTTTTCCACTCATTACCTGACCCCATATGCGCTTGATGTTGTTCTCCCAGGTAGTCATGGCTTCCCTGAAGCATGACTAAAACCCTCAGAGCCATCAGAAGGATGATGGTAGACATTCAGAGAAAAAAATGAAGGAAAGAAGACAGTTAATTACGTTACAAGAGAAAATACGAACAGGACTGCACACATATAAACGCAAGCATAAATAAGGTTTTTTTTCTTCTTTCGGTTCGATTGAATACTCTGCGCTCATTGTTAATGCTTTTGGTGTCTTTTGTAAGTGGTCATGGTTGCGTATAACAATTTGAAGTGGCAGGTGAGCGTGAATGTTTTCTTTCCAACATCGTCTCCGATGTGAGTCAAAGTGTTTTTACAGCCGAGTTTCACCGTTCAGCCACTTGTCGATTAAAATGAGGGTTGGGGTGGTTTCGTGTGTTCATTTACGCGTGACAATGTGTAGAAATTGATTTCCTCCTGCAAACCGTCTCAGAATAGTCAGAGTCTATGTCTTTTTTCCCCATTTTTTTCTATGAGTTAGTTTTCCCAGGTCAGCTAACGAGAATGTAGCACGGGTCACTCCAAGAAATCGACAGAAACAGAATGCGGTTACTCCATGACAGCTGTTCTACACAGAAATGTGACACAGAACTGATTAAACTATAGCAAATTTGCAACTGGGAAAATTCAGTCTAAAAATTCTTTTTACGTTTTAGGTATATATATATATATATATATATATATATATATATATATATATATATATATATATAATATATATATATATATATATATATAAAATTTTTCTTCCTTTTTTATCGGAGGCGTTCTTCTTCCTAAACCCAAATGCAAAGAATGAAGACAAAAACACTTATGGATTCAAATCATGGCGATCACCTCCAACAATAGATGAAATGAAACTTTTTGAAGACAAAATGAAGGGACTGATAGCCAATATTAAATTCAAAAAATCAAATAACAACTTTCAAACATCACTAGCAAATGAAATAAAACAAATTCAAAATGATAATGAGATATTCGTAAAGGCTGACAAACCTAGCAATTTTTACAAAATGGAATCAAATGAATACTCTCAACTCTTGAACAAAAACATCCAGAAAATCTACAAGAAAGCTGATAAAACCACACATAGCAACATCCAAAAGAAAGAAAAAGAGCTTGCACACCGCATGGAGTTAAGCGACAGGGTAGAGGCAACAGCAACAAAAGAAGCCTTCATAGCACTTAAAGACCACAAACCTAACTTCCAAAACAACCCAACATGTAGACTAATAAACCCATCCACATCCGAACTGGGCAAAATAAGCAAGAGAATTTTGGAAAAGGCTATAGAAGATGTAAAATCGAGCACCGAATTCAACCTTTGGAAAAATATGCTACGAAGTCATACAATGGTTTGAGAAACTCAACAAACAGAGAAATACAATGTTTATTACATTTGATATAGTAGACTTCTATCCATCCATAGATGAACTACTCACCAAAGCTTTGAAATTTGCCAACAAATACCACAAAAATAACATAGTCAGAAATGGAGATTATTTTCCACACCAAGAAAACCTTACTCTATAGCAGGAATAAAACTTGGATTAAAAAAACGAGCAAAAACTCCACATTTGATGTAACCACGGGATCGTATGATGGTGCCGAAACATGTGAACTAGTCGGACTATTCATGCTATCCATCATCCAAAAACAACTTGGGAAAACAAGTCGGTTTATACAGAGATGACGGCCTTGCTGCATTAAACAATAATCCAAGAACCATTGAAAACAAGAAAAAAGAATTATGTAAAATCTTTAAAAACCACAACTTAAAGATCACAATAGAAGCAAACAAAAAGTAGTGAATTACCTAGACATAACATTAGACCTCAATGACCATGTGTACAAACCATACAAAAAAGCCAGTGACATACCAATCTACGTAAACATCAAAAGCAATCATCCACCATCTATACTAAAAACAATACCCAATGGTATAAACAAGAGACTATCAAACCTGTCATGCAATGAAAACGCATTCAATGATGCAGCAACAGAATATCAAGAAGCATTACAAAAAAAGTGGTTACAATTACAAACTACAATACAGTCCAGACAATAACACGAACAGAAATAAGAAAAATAGGAAAAGAAAGATTACATGGTACAACCCACCATACGATGGACAAGTAAAAACAAATGTAGGAAAAGAATTCTTTAAAATCTTGGCAACATCATTTCCAAAAGAACATAAACTGTCTAAAATATTCAACAAAACACCATTAAATTATCATACTCATGTATGCCTAACCTCAAAAACAAAATTGATTCATCCAACAAATGAAAAGCAACACAAAAGAGAAGGGTGCTGAAAGGACATCTTGCAACTGCACTAGAAAAGAACAGTGCCCCTAAGCAACAAATGTCTTCACAGCAACATTGTATACCAAGCTACGGTAACTTCAGAAAATGAAAAAGAAACATACATAGGGATTACTGAAAACACTTTCAAAACCAGATACGCAAACCACAAACAGTCATTTCAAAATGAAAAATACAAAAATCAAACAGAGCTGAGTAAATACATTTGGAGACTCAAAGATAAAAAAATAGACTAAGCATATCATGGAAAATTATAAAAAGAGCAACACCATACAACAATATTTTTTTAAAAAAAAGCAATCTATGTACCACAGAAAAATGGTGAATATTATGTAAACCACATTTAGCAACTCTGAACACAAAAGTAGAAATTGTAAACAATTGCAGGCACAAGTGGAAATCTTTGCTAGCACATTCCATCTGAACAGGCCCAATAAGAACCACAGGCCGCACGTGCAGCAAATGTGATCCGCCTGCATATACAGAGTTGAAATCAAGTCCCGCACGCCATGAAAGATCGTTGGCGTGCCCCCCCCCCCCCCCCCCCAAAAAAAAGATATCCTAAACTTGAAACAAGCTTGTAGATTGATTTTAACACTTCATTAAAAAAAACAACAACAGATGTCGCTCCCCAAGCGGTTGAGTTCTTTTAGATTTTTTAAAGACACTTTTATATTGTTCATGATATATATTATATATATATATATATATATATGTGTGTGTGTGTGTGTGTGTGTGTGTGGTGTGTGTGTGTAAGTGTGCATGAGCGCACATATGTGTGTGTGTGTGTGTGTGTGTGTGTGTGTGTGTGTGTGTGTGTGTGTCATAGTCAGCTTACATGATTCATATATATGCACAAACTAGGTGAAATGCGAATAGCCGGCGACAGCTTTGAATCCCAGGAGGATGCGGTGCCAGTGCTGGATGCCAGCGAAGGAGAGGGAGAACTTCACTTTCAGGTCCTCACCACAGAAACTCCACGCACCGCCAGCTTCCTGTTCCTGGGATCCGACCGCACGGGCCCTGGCTATCCTCCCACACTGGGACTTCTCAGGTCAGACAGGATGTCCACTATCGATCTTTCAAATTCCGCAAAACTTAATGGCCCCGGCAATCCACAGGGAGCAGTCAATGTCAAGTCGTCAAGAGGCAACCCATGGAGGAGATACTGACTGCTACCGAGACACTTCAGTGGTGTTCATTGGTGTCTGTTCCGATCCAGCATACACAGGACACCACCTGCTAAGCCCTACTGACGACAATAATTGCTTAGTCGCGGAGCCGGCGTGTAAGTGACCTCTCCCTCCGGAGGGCGCCACTAAATCCGTCCAATGACGGCCCTCATGAATTAGCCGATACCGCTGAGGATGATGAACATGATGCTATGGATTTCCATTCGGTCTGAGACAACATGACAGGGCTGCACTCTGCACTTTTGAACAGTGTTTCCTTATCCTCAGATTGACTTGTGAACAGTGTTTCATTGTCCTCAGATTGACTTGTGAACAGTGTTTCGTTGTCCTCAGATTGACTTGTGACCAGTGTTTCTTTGTCCTCAGATTGACTTGTGAACAGTGTTTCATTGTCCTCAGATTGACTTGTGAACAGCGTTTTTTTGTCCTCAGAATGACTTGTGACTAGTGTTTCTTTGTCCTCAGAATGACTTGTGAACAGTGTTTCATTGTCCTTAGAATGAATTGTGAGCAGTGTTTCATTGTCCTCAGAATGACTTGTGAACAGTGTTTCATTGTCCTTAAAATGACTTATGAGCAGTGTTTCATTGTCCTCAGAATGACTTGTGAACAGTGTTTCATTGTCCTCAGATTGACTTGTGAATAGTGTTTCATTGTCCTCAAAATGACTTGTGAACAGTGTTTCATTGTCCTCAGATTGACTTGTGAACAGTGTTTCATTGTCCTCAGAATGACTTGTGAACAGTGTTTCATTGTCCTCAGATTGACTTGTGAACAGTGTTTCATTGTCCTCTGATTGACTTGTGAATAGTGTTTCATTGTCCTCAGATTGACTTGTGAATAGTGTTTCTTTGGTCTCAGATTGACTTGTGAACAGCTTTTCGTTGTCCTCAGATTGACTTGTGAATAGTGTTTCATTGTCCTCAGATTGACTTGTGAATAGTGTTTCTTTGGTCTCAGATTGACTTGTGAATAGTGTTTCATTGTCCTCAGATTGACTTGTGAATAGTGTTTCTTTGGTCTCAGATTGACTTGTGAATAGTGTTTCATTGTTCTCAGAATGACTTGTGAACAGTGTTTCATTGTCCTCAGATTGACTTGTGAATAGTGTTTCTTTGGTCTCAGATTGACTTGTGAATAGTGTTTCATTGTTCTCAGAATGACTTGTGAACAGTGTTTCATTGTTCTCAGATTGACTTGTGAATAGTGTTTCATTGTCCTCAGATTGACTTGCGAATAGTGTTTCTTTGGTCTCAGATTGACTTGTGAATAGTGTTTCTTTGTTCTCAGAATGACTTGTAAATAGTGTTTCGTTGGTCTCAGATTGACTTGTGAATAGTGTTTCATTGTCCTCAGACTGACTTTTGAATAGTGTTTCTTTGGTCTCAGATTGACTTGTGAATAGTGTTTCATTGTCCTCAGATTGACTTGTGAACAGTGTGTCTTTGATCTCAGAATGACTTGTGAATAGTGTTTCTTTGGTCTCAGATTGACTTGTGAACAGTGTTTCATTGTCCTTAGAATGACTTGTGAGCAGTGTTTCATTGTCCTCAGATTGACTTGTGAACAGTGTGTCTTTGGTCTCAGAATGACTTGTGAACAGTGTTTAATTGTCCTCAGATTGACTTGTGAACAGTGTTTCATTGTTCTCAGAATGACTTGTGAACAGTGTTTCATTGTCCTCAGATTGACTTGTGAGCAGTGTTTCATTGTCCTCAGATTGACTTGTGAATAGTTTCATTGTCCTCAGATTGACTTGTGAGCAGTGTTTCATTGTCCTCAGATTGACTTGTGAATAGTTTCATTGTCCTCAGATTGACTTGTGAATAGTGTTTCGTTGGTCTCAGATTGACTTGTGAATAGTGTTTCATTGTCCTCAGATTGACTTGTGAATAGTGTTTCTTTGGTCTCAGATTGACTTGTGAATAGTGTTTCATTGTCCTCAGATTGACTTGTGAATAGTGTTTCTTTGGTCTCAGATTGACTTGTGAATAGTGTTTCATTGTCCTCAGATTGACTTGTGAATAGTGTTTCATTGGTCACAGATTGACTTGTGAATAGTGTTTCATTGTCCTCATATTGATTTGTGAATAGTGTTTCTTTGGTCTCAGATTGACTTGTGAATAGTGTTTCTTTGTTCTCAGAATGACTTGTGAATAGTGTTTCTTTGGTCTCAGATTGACTTGTGAATAGTGTTTCATTGTCCTCAGATTGACTTGTGAATAGTGTTTCTTTGGTCTCAAATTGACTTGAGAATAGTGTTTCATTGTCCTTAGAATGACTTGTGAGCAGTGTTTCATTGTCCTCGGATTGACTTGTGAACAGTGTTTCATTGTCCTCAGATTGACTTTTGAACAGTGTCTTTGGTCTCAGAATGACTTGTGAATATTGTTTCTTTGGTCTCAGATTGACTTGTGAATAGTGTTTCATTGTCCTCAGATTGACTTGTAAATAGTGTTTCTTTGGTCTCAGATTGACTTGTGAATAGTGTTTCATTGTCCTTAGAATGACTTGTGAGCACTGTTTCATTGTCCTCAGATTGACTTGTGAACAGTGTTTTATTGTCCTCAGATTGACTTGTGAACAGTGTATCTTTTGGTCTCAGAATGACTTGTGAACAGTGTTACATTGTCCTCAGATTGACGTGTGAACAGTGTTTCATTGTTCTCAGAATGACTTGTGAACAGTGTTTCATTGTCCTCAGATTGACTTGTGAACAGTGTGTCTTTGATCTCAGAATGACTTGTGAATAGTGTTTCTTTGGTCTCAGATTGACTTGTGAACAGTGTTTCATTGTCCTTAGA
>CM031607.1:60421514-60426514 GCA_018398815.1 Conus ventricosus | reverse complement strand
CTTTACTACACATGATCATAGAAAGAAACATTAATGTATATGGAGTCAAACAAAATAAAACATTCTCTCTTTCCGTGAACTTCACAAAACCATTTATCTAAATCATCATTAACTAACCCGGGTATAAACAGATTTCTACTTTACCTGGCCAGGTGATCTTAACTATTCACGAGTCACTGTCTTTCTTTTCCTTTTTTTTTCTTTTCACTGTCACTTTCACAAGCACGACACAACTGCTGGCACTGGTCAGGTTGGACCGCCGCACTGGTCAGGTTGGACTGCCGATGAAAGTGGCGCTGGCCAAGTATGAGGTCGAACCCCGGTTCAGATTGAACAGTGACTATTAGACATCGATCTGTTCTCCTTTCTTTCTTCCTGCCTTAACGCATTGCACTCTCTCTCTCTCTCTCTTCTAGTCTGCTCTATCAAATGGACATGGTTGCTTTTCTTTTCTTTTTTCTTTTCTTTTTTTCTCTTCATCAGTTAGCAACTCTCCTCTTCCACATCTCTCCTTAGTCCTTCCTCTGCAGACTCTATCTGGTGCTAATGCTTCAGCTCGGTTCTATTCACTCCCCTCATCTCTCTGCTCTTCTCTCCTGCAGAGCTTACACCCAGAACCTCTTCCTCTCTGTCTGTCTGTTCGTTCTCCCTCTCTTCGTTCTCCCCTCCTCACTCACGCATTCCTATCTTATCCTAAACCCATCTGTCCAAGGGCGAGTACCATTGGTCAGTATTTTCGCGCCTTCTACTGAGGTTGCCTCCCCTCTCATTTCATTGGATATGTAAATCATGACAGTCACATCTACCTGCCTTGCTCTCTGTGGTGGTCAATGGTCATTTAATTAATTAGCTAGATTTCACCCCCACTACACAGTACCTTCCCCCTCTCCCTTTCCGGCGACGTCGACTTAATTGTGGACACTGGTCCTACAAATTGGCTGGATGAGTCTGACCCAGGCGCCAAGACCCGTCTGGCTAGACATCGAGGCGTCAGTCAAGCGGCTTAGTCTGTCTGGGAATGACAGTACCGTCTCCGTGGAGCCTCTCCGCTATGCTTAATTGGCTGACCCGACACATGAGGCCGTCTACCTGGCGCCCAGAATATTTGACTTTGGGCTTATGCCCAGTTGAGCTGGCTGGCGACTGACCACGACTTCGGATGTTCTTTTTCTGTCCGTGACAATTTCCCCCCTTGCAAAAGACTATGCTCCGCATTGTCTCAAAACAACGGTACAAAAAAGACAACAACCGAATTTGCTGACACACAGCTACACGTGCAAAGTTTGAAAAATACTTTACAACAAACGGTTTATAAATTATAAGATATATCATTAGTGAATACCGCCCCAATGAGTTATCATTGACGTGCGCTTTTGCCTTATTTCAACTCATTTTATAACAACCTCTGTGCGCACCTATGCAATTCCCCTACCTGGGGATTTGCCACATCTTCTCTTCATAACTATTATGAAAAGCACAGTCTAATATGATCACGATCCATGACACCTCACTGAGGAATCTCCATCCTCATTTATCGCAAACAGTGCATTACTACCCAAGCGACTGTATGCTCCAAACATAACCACATTTACATGAACAAGTCTCACAAAGAAAATAATGAACCATAGCCAAATGGGAATGAACCCATATCACTCAACATAACTGTAATCCACACATATTATCAACAAAGTAGCTATGCACCCTGGATATGACTGACTTCCTCTGCGTTGCAGCTTGCTAGACTACACGACTTAAATAGTCAGCTCCTACATTCTGTCGACCTGGAATGTACTGCACTCGATACCTGTAGGGCTGCAGTGCCATTGCCCAGCGCAGCACCCTGCTGTTTTTCAGCTGTGCCTCCTGCAGGAATTTGAGTGGTTGATGATCAGTCTCTATCACGAACTCTTTCCCATACAAGTATTTGTGGAATTTCTGCACGGCCCACACGACAGCTAAACACTCCTTCTCTACCGTTGCGTACCCTTCCTCACACTTCGTCAGCTTCCTGCTAGCATACTTCACAGGAAACTCGACCCCTTCGTGCTCCTGCAACAATACTGCACCTACTCCACTGCCTGATGCATCTGTCCGCAACAAAAATGGTTTGGACATATCTGGTAGCTTCAAGATGGGACGGGAACCTAGTCTTTCCAGCACTGTCTGCAGCGCTTGCTCTGTAGCGTCTGACCATTCGACCACTGCCGGTTTCCCTGCCTTGACCAAATCACTGAGAGGACTCGTGATCGCAGCGAAATTTGGAACAAACTCCCTATAGAAACCAATAAAACCTAGCAGACTCCTGACTTCTGTTTTGGTCTTTGGTCTCTCTGAATTCATCATCTTCTCCACCTTTCCCTTTCTGGCTGCTTTGTGTCGCCTCCAACAACAAAACCTAGGAACTCCAGGCTTGGAAAACCAATCTGGCACTTTGTGGGTCTGGCTGTGAGATTGGCTCTTCTCAACCTCTCTAAAACTGCTCCTAGCTGCCTCATATGCTCCTCCCATGTCTCAGATGCTATCAGAATGTCATCCATGAAATTCACAACACCTTCCAATCCCGTCAATAACTTCCTCATCATCCGAGAGAAAACTGCAGGTGCGTTGACCATACCAAAAGGAAGTACTCGCCACTGGTATAGCCCCATGGGAGTAGAGAATGCTGTGACTTCCTTTGAGTCCTCACTCAAGGCTATTTGCCAATAACCCTTGCTCAGATCTATTCTGGTGAAATATTTGCTCTTGCTTGTGGCGACCTGAGCGAAGAGGTCTTCCACGTTCGGAATGACTTCTGCATCGACCTTGGTGACACTGTTCAGACGTCTATAGTCAACACAGAATCGATGCTCACCTGACTTTTTCCTCACTAAGACGACGGGTGCACTATACGATGATTTGGAGGTTCAATCACCCCAAGGTCCAACATCTTTTCCACCTCCTCCTCGATCACTCGTTTGGTGCATACGGGATCGGGTAGGGTTTCACATGTACGGGTTTTTGCGATGTTAACTCCACCGTACATGTCTCTAGAGTTGTCCTGCCTGGTTTATCAGTCAGGGACGCCCTATACTGTTCTAGGAGCCCCCTGACTTCCTCCTGTCTCCTACTGTCTAGCCCTTCATACAGTGACACATCCCTGTATGACTCTTCTCCTGGAAACTCAGGCAACAAAATCTCCCCTTCTTCTGCTGGGTCTCCTTCACCTCCATCAATGATTGCTGCTGCGCCTATGTGCTGAGTCTCACGCTGAATATATTTGCGGAGCAAATTCGCATGGAAAAGTTTTGATTTCCCATTCACATCAATTCGGTAGTCCTGATCTACCTTCTCAATGATGGTGAATGGTCCTTTCCAATGCATCAGCAGCTTGTTGTGATCCGTGGGAAGCAGTAACAGGACTTGATCTCCCACCTTGAGGAATTGCTTCCTCACCTTCCTGTCATATTGCTTCTTCTGAACGACCCTAGCCTCCTGCAAACTCTCCCTTGCGACCTTACATGTCTCCTCTAGCCTATTGCGTAAGTCCACCACATACTGATAAGTGGTTTTGACCTCTTCTGACTCCTGTTCTCCGGACCACAGCTCTTTGAGAATACACACTGGTCCCCTGACTGTCCGCCCATACAGCAGCTCAAATGGTGAAAAACCTGTGCTCTCCTGAGGGGCTTCCCTGTAGGCGAACAGTGCCACTGGAATGTAGCGGTCACAATCTGCTGGCCTTTCCTCACAGAGCTTCTTTAAGATGCCCTTCAGCACACCATTGAATCTTTCCACCAAGCCATTGCATTGTGGGTGGTATGGGTAGTGAGAAGCTGTGTGATCCCTAGCAGCCTGTTGACCTCCCTCATCACGCCTGAGGTGAACTGTGACCCTCTGTCACTGAGAATTTGTGATGGCACACCCACGCGAGAAAAGATGTCTACCAGCCCTTCAGCGACCTGTTGCGTATCTACGCCTTTCAATGCAACTGCTTCTGGGTATCTGGTCGCGTAGTCCACGAGCGTCAACACATATCTGTGCCCACCTTTGGAACAGGGCGCGATTGGGCCAATCAGATCAACCGCCACTCTCCTGAATGGTGTGTCAATTAAAGGAGGCTGTTTAAGAGGCGCCTTCCTCTTCACCCCTCTTGTGGCTGACCTTTGACACACGTCACAGGACATGCAGAAACGCTTTATGTCTGCCATTGCTCCTGGCCAATGAAAATCATCAAAGATTCGGTCAGCTGTTTTGCCGGTGCCGAGATGACCCGCCATGAGCGACTCGTGACCCACTGACATGACAGTGTCACGATAACAGGCTGGTACCTCTAACTGAGTTGTCACCTTACCTGTCTTCCCCTTGGTGAACACTCGTACAACAACCCGCCTTTCACCAGAAATTCCGTCTCACCTCCTCTAACCTCCTGTTTCTCCTGCACCTTAGTGCCCAAACGTGCCTCTCTATACACCTCTGCTAACTTCAGCAAACTCTCCTGCTGTCTCTGGCTGTCTCTCTTTCAAATG
The DNA here is from genome assembly GCA_018398815.1 of Conus ventricosus. Lineage (NCBI taxonomy): Eukaryota > Metazoa > Mollusca > Gastropoda > Neogastropoda > Conidae > Conus > Conus ventricosus. The sequence continues at coordinate 60,422,009 of CM031607.1, read as the reverse complement.
TATGGTTAACTCAGGGCCGCAACCTGACAAAATCTGTTCCTTCATAACCAGCTCTTTCAACTCAGCGAACTCCTTTCTCGTACCACTCAACTCTAACCATTTCTCAAAATAGTGATCTAAACGTGCACCAAACTGAGTGTACGTTTCCCCTGATTGTAATCTAGCTGATCGAAATTTCTTTCTGAACCCCTCCTCTGTGAGGTCAAATCCCTTCATCAACGACTCCTTCACAGCACCAAAATCAGATTGTTGGTCTGCTGGTAACGCAGTGAAAATCTGTAATGCCTTACCCGTCAATAGCGCTGACAAAATGACTGCCCACTCTTCTGAAGGCCAACCTGACTGGTAGCAAACGTTTCAAAACGACTGATGTATGCATCAATCGAATCTGTTCCTTCAGAGAATTTTGGCAACTTTGGTCGGGGGGCATAACTGCGCACAGAGTCACTGGAAACTGAACTACCATCACCGGTGGTCTCCCCCTGTATTCTCACT
>CM031607.1:60291514-60416514 GCA_018398815.1 Conus ventricosus | reverse complement strand
TTCTTTTATTCAAAAAGCATTTAATGTAGTGATATAAATGTCCCGAAATCCCGATTTGTTTCAATTTAAAAAGGAAGCTTGGCGTGCCAGACTTGGTTATAAGCTTTCTTGATATCAAAAAAGGTCGCTAGAACATTTCTTCTTCTTGCAAATTGTTGTTTTACATTCGTTGTTAGTTTCACTAAATTGTCAATAGCAGACCTGCCATTTTGGAAGCCTGCTTGATTAACTGGATAACTTTATTTTTTTGACAATACTGCGTCAATCTTCTCAAAACTATTCTCTCTAATAGTTTACAGGTATGTGAGGTTAATGCTATTGGTCTGTAACTATGCTTATCTGTTGGAGGTTTGCCTTGTTTTAAAAACTGGTACAGTGATAGACTGTTTCCATTGTTCTGGCATTACGCCCTCAAACCAACATTTTTGAAAACAATTTCTGCAGTAATAAGAAAAAATTTTCAGGCAGGTGTTTAAGCATATCATTGGAAAATTTATCTAGTCCCACGGAAGTTTTCTTATTAGGAAGAGATAGAATTGTATCTTTCACTTCATCAAGAGTAATTGGAGCATTGATGAAATGACTATTATCATGAACTGGATCTATATAATCGTCTTTATTTTCTTCCTCTGTTCTGAAAGTTTTATCTTTAAAGGACAGACCTTCCAAACGCATAGATTCGGAAAACATATCGGCGAATGATTCTGTTTTTTCTGAATTAGAAGGAAATTCTTTGTTCTTCAGCTTGACAGGACAAGATGGCAAGTTTAAACCCCTTTTCATTTCATGAAACTTTTTCCAAACTTTTTGTAAATCTTTATGATTCGAAATTCATTAGAGCAGAAAGAGGACCAATATTGCCTTTTAGCTTGAGCTATTACCATGTTACTGTAGTGATTCGCTCTGTTCTTGGCTATTAGATTCTCTGGTGTTTTGTCTTTTAAATATATTTTAAACAAACATTTCTTGTTGTTAACGGCTGAGTCACAAGCAGGTGTCCACCAGATATTTCCCGAGTGTTTGTTTGACTTAACTGGGCGAAATTTTGGAATGGCTACATCTGCCGCACTAAGGATAGCATCAGTGAAATACGAATATAACTGATCAACGCTATCAATATCAATATCACAGTCTTGTATGAAGCTAGTTTGTTTTTAAAGGTTTCCCATCAGCTGATTTATAGTTATATTTAGGGATTATGTCTTCTTGAAATTCACAAGAATCAGTTATTTTATTAGAAGTTACAATTATTGGGAGGTGGTCGCTTCCTAGAGTATCGTCAAAGGTAGACCAGCTACATTTAGAGGCTAATGCAGGAGATATCAAGGTTAAATCTATTGCTGATGCCCTATGAGTTTGGAATGTCTGGAATTCTAGTTATGCTGCCATCATTAAGCAAGTATAAACACGAATCAACAATATTTCTACAAATCGGTTACTAGTTACGGATGTGCAATCCTTGTCCCAAAATGGCGAATGGGCGTTAAAGTCCCCTGCTATTAACCATTTTTCATTGTCTGGTAGAGTGTGTAACCATTCTGTATTAAATTCATTTGGTCCTTTGGGAAGAATGTAGATACTATGTTTATCATAAAATCTTCCCTTAATTTAATCGAACTGCACACGAGTGTAAAGTTGGAATATTGTTTGGAGCAGGGGACGGGTATACTTTATAATCTGTTCCTTCTTTAATATATATAGCTGTATTGATTTTAGTAACAGCATCTGTTTGTTCATGCACTGGTGGTAATAATAACCTGATAATTTAGGCAGTTTGTTTCGTTTCACATTTAAAGATTGTAAAATAAGAGCTTGGTAGGAGTTATTCGCAAGATGTTGAACTAAATAAGCAAGTTTGTGGAAACAGATCTAACGTTCCACTGCATAAACTTCATAAATTGAAGATGTTTAGATGGCATCATGTAAAGGGTGGGAAAACGCAATTAACGAACGTAAGTAAATAAAATCAATAGTATAATGAAAGGAAATCTTAAACACGCTCTAAAAACACAACGATTGTTAGAACAATGCTAAAACAATACGCCTACGTTAGTCAGAAAAAAATGTGACAAAAATGAAAACAGACGATTAGTCCTATATAGGCATACAAGGGTTACTTAAAATATTTCTCTCGTCTATAACTGACTAACAGAATCTACAATATTCTAAATTACGATGCTGAACAGTCATTAATGGCGAAGTGAACGTGGATTACTCAGCAGTCCCAAGTTTTTCAGGTGGAATAAAAGTTGACGTCAGTAGAAAAGGTCCCAGTCGCTCAGGGCAAGGTAAGGATTGTACCAGTCACGATGTGAAGGTCCGGAGTAGGTACGGGGGTGGTAGAACCTTGCAGAGCGTGATGGCTTCCTCGGTGTTTCCCAGAGGAGGTTGCGAAGATGACGCCCGATGTTACTGGCGAGGATGCTGGTCCCTCTGGAGTTGGGGTGGATGGCGTCCCTCAGGTTGTACCGCTTGATGTTGTCATTCCTGACGAAGGAGATGTTGGGCACTTCGTGTAGCTCTGAGCTGACCATTGCGTTGTACAGCTGCCTCTTCACTTCTAGACTGGAATCTTTTACGGCGGTGGAGTTACTAACAACAAACTTTATTGTAGGGTGTCTTTTGGCCATGCTTTTCACAGCAGAGGTAAGATTATTGCATGCTTCTTTGGCGTCTTTGGCTTTAAGATCATTGACGCCACAGTGGATAACAACAGCATCTGGCTTGTCAAGAGAAGAGCAGGCAGTTTTCAGTCTGTTTTGGGTGTCTGACAGAGTGTAGGTACTTTCTTTGCAGGCTTTGAAATCATAGGATTTACCTAGTCTGTTTGCTGTACGTGATTGAGCACAGAGTCATGCAGAATGAGCACTTTTGGTAGATCTGATTCCTCGCTTTCTTTCTTGTTCTTCTTGGAAGACGCCGAGTACGACTTTTTGCGATTTGCGTCATCCGAAGTAATTTCGTCATGCGATGCGGGCGACTTCTGAAGAGATTTTTGTACTTTCGTGCATACATTATTTGGCCTACCTTTCTTCTTCGGATCTGCCTGTGCGTATGGTTCCGCTGCACCAGCTGGTGGAGGCGATTTAGCTACCTCCGCGAAAGAACGAAACAGCAGGCCTATTTGCATCTTCAGTCTGTGTTGACTGTGTAACAGTAGAACGGCGTTCCATTTTGGCGCTCTGTACCGACTCCTGATACCGATGTATGTGTGTGTGTGTGTGTGTGTGTGTGTGTGTGTGTGTGCGCGCGCGCGCGTACAATAATCCGTTTTTGGGACCGCCCATCAAACTAGATGCCTTCAATCATCCCTAAGCTTACGAGATCTGTACGTTCCTCAGACAATAATATTATGAGGTATACAGCACTGATTAACCTTTCTTTATGGTGTCATGGACCACTTCCAACATTCTCCCTGCACCTATCGCTTCAGTGTGCCCACACATCTAGTTCTTGCCATTGACAGACAGCATGTATGTAGCAACACCATATAGGGCCTAGGCAATACTCTGTGCTGTCATCATTTTTTAAAGTCTCATTTTAATTCAAATTGAGTGGATTCAGATTCTAAAGATGGAATTCATATCACTTACACACGCAGATGTTACATTTAATGGTCTCATTTTTGCAGGACATTTTGCAATAAATAGATAAATAAATAAATAAAAGTGATACAATGAAACTGAACGTGATCCTGAGCAAAAATGGTCACACGTTTTATATACTGATAAATAATGATGGCGACATAATTTTTCATTTCAGTTCCAAAATACCTGTTGTAAATAAAAAGCATTGACAAGCAAGCTAATTTGGTCAACGCTTCTCCCGAGAGAGAGAGAGAGGAGGAGAGAGAGAGAGAGAGAGAGAGAGAGTATTCAGGATAGACCACAGTCCCTTCTGAGGGGTATTACATTCAAAAACATAACAACAACAACACAGTACACAAGTACCTGAAGTTCCCTGAAATCTTTGTACTTGGTCAACAGAAAATACCTTACACCATACTTATATAGAATACTACGGGAAAATCCGTTCTGAATCTGTGTTCTTTTTTCTTGACATGCTGTGTTGCACTTTGAAGAGAGAGAGAGAGAGAGAGAGAGAGAGAGAGAGAGAGAGAGAGAGAAGAGAGAGAGAGCTAATACTATTGATTGATTGTCCTTCTGAAACAGCATCCTACCACGGACCGGCTGAAACGTAAGTTGAGGTGCCTTTCGCATTGTTAGTATCCATGAAACGATGATTTAATCTTTACAGTTAGGCGGTTCGGTAAGGTTTGTTTGTTTGTAATTGATCACTATGCAGAGAGAGAGAGAGAGAGAGAGAGAGAGAGAGAGAGAGAGAGAGAGAGAGAGAGAGAAGGGCATACATCCAACGCACATAGAGCTACGATCCAAAGCGAAAGCTGTTACAACCTACGGTACAAGTTTTAATTGATATGCAAAGGAGTAGACAGTGACAGCTTACAGTTGTACATCGATAGTTTTTCTTGTACATGCTTTGTTCATAACATAGATTATGTAATATTCATGATATGCGACCCCGCCCCCCCCCCCCCCCCCCCTCTTCAGTGGACTAGCTGTAAAGAAGATAAACAGACAGAAAGATCTAGTTGTAAAGTCAGGCGACTGCAGGCAGAAATCTAAACAAATTTGAATGTAATTAATAGACATGAAAGGTTTGGTGACGTTTTCGAAGATTGCTGCAAACATCAAAGGGGGAGCAAACACTGACTACCTGTATTTCAGTTTTCTAGCGGACGGCACACCGGATACAATGTGACTATTTGAGTTATGGCCCTTTCTGAGAAAGTCTAGAAAGCCATGCAAAAGTTCATGAGGCAGCGTTACATGTAAAGTGGGAATAAACAGTGACGAATCTATGGGGTTTTAAAATGGATGCCTGACGATCCATCAGCATTGTCGTCAACAAGGCCTGACTACTGTGCATAGTAAACGACAAACCACCCACAGCATAACCTTTTTTGACCCAAGGGGAATGTCGATCACTGGTCTGGGGACAAACAAAAGATAGAAATCCATGCCCCCTAATTAAACATTTCCATCAAGTTTTGTTTACATCTGTTCAGTACTTTATTTGGAGTCTTGCTGCAAACGGATCCTGGAATCGCCCGCGCGCGCACACACACAAACTCTCTCTCTCACACACACACACTAAGACGGCAGATTGAAAGAATGCAAAAGAATGCAGAACTCTCTCTCTCTCTCTCTCTCTCTGTCTCTATCTCTTGCTCCCACCCTCTCTTCCCCCCCCCTCTCTCTCTCTCTTGACACACACACACATGCACACAAAAAAGGCAGATTGAAAGAATCAAGAATTAACACACACACACACACACACACACACACACGCACACATTTCAGTTTTCTAGGTTTGGTAAGGTACATTCAACGTTGTACATAAGAAATATGGTGCTGCTTTTATTATTCCAGATTTGAATGTAGAGAATGTAGGTAAAAATCTTTCCATATTTAGTGCAGAGCTCATTGCCATTTTGATGTCTTTGGAATTTATTTTATATTACCCCCTAAATTCTTGTCGAATTCTTGTGTGTACCGATAGCAGATCGGTTCTGGGTGCCCTCCAGTCCCCAAAATTCAAAATTCGACTTGAGATTATATTAGAAATTAACCATGTAATTCATCATTTATCACTTAAAGGGATCACTGTTACGTTTTATTAGGTACCATCTCACAGTGGAATTTGTATCAAATGAAAAGGTTGATCACGCAGCAAAAAGAGCAGCTAAAAATATGAAAAGCACAGCTTCACTTAATATACCTTTAGATCTTTCAGAATGCTATTCCTTAATTGACAAACAGACTGAGAAAAGCTTCCAACAGTCCTTAAAGAACTCGGAATCTCAGTACTATCAAAACTGTATTGCATACAGTTCTGGAACACAGAATAAAACAGCAAAAACTTGTCTAACTCATATACCTAGAGATGTAAGAAGCTTAATCCACAGATTACGTTTAAATTCACTAAAAACAAAATTCAGTAGAAATGTTAGATGTATGTGTGGAAACGCACTAAGTGTTTCACATTTGTTAATTCATTGCCCCAAAACAAAAGAACTTGATTATCATGGCTGGTGGTAATACTTCCGATAGATCGACCGTCATCACTCTCTAAAATGTTGAATGATTATTCGTTTTCTCAGATTAGTTAGTCAAAGTTTCTTACAGAGTCCAGTTGGCATTTTACTTTAATTGGATTTTTTTTTGAATACGTAGTAGTATTCAAAGTTCTACACGCTTTTCCTCCCCTATCCCTCCACCATTCTTTTCTAAGCACACATTCGCATACCACACACACCATTAACACATCGTCTGATATCACTTTTAGTGAGAAGACGTTAAATTGAGGAACAACACACACGCACACACACACACACACGCACACACGCACGCACGCACACACACACACACACACACACACACACACACACGCACCTACGCACGCACGCACGCACGCACGCACACACACACCCCCACACACACACACACAGAGAATCGGTAAATTTGAAGAATGTACATTCAACGTGTACATAAGAAATATGGCCGATCAAAGTATGGACAGGGCGAATTGTGCCAAGTTCAAAAGATGTAAAATTTTAGCATGCACAGAAGAAACTCGCAGATTAGAACAAAACACAGGAACCACGTGCAGGCGAATGACAGACCCCAGATTTTATTCCCAGAGGATAAGGAGATTTGATCCAATGTTGAGTGAACTTGTGCAGAAACAAAGGTTGATTTACAGCACATCGAGTGAGTTTGTGCAGAACTAAACGCCATCCATTTGTTTCTTACGCCCAGTGTTGATAGCTGCTTTTCCTAGCTTTGTCAAAATCATCATCATTGACAGTTTAAAAAGTTTAATCTCTTTTGTTTCCAGGACTGCCAATGTTGAATCTCAGATGGAAATGTCCAGTCATGTCTTGAGTGATGCTGTACAGGGTACGTCCATTTTGATGTATCACCTACATGAATAGTCACACACACACACACACACACACCACACACACACACACACACACACACACGCACGCACACACACACGCATGCAGGCAAACACACACAGACACACACACGAACGCACGCACGCACACACACACACACAAGTTACATGTGCAACACGCTAGTGACCAGTATATTGTGGATGGATTATAGTACATGAATCTGCACGTTTAAAACGGTTTGATATTTTACACTGTTTTTTTTTCTCTCTCTCTCCGAATGTGTGTGTGTGTGTGTGTGTGTGTGTGTGTGTGTGTGTGTGTGGTGTGTGTGTGCAGTTTAAATCGTGGTAGGAATGTGTGTGTATGAACGTGTTTACATTTTTAACTCGTGTAAGGAATGCATGAAAAAGAGGCCATGGTCGGATCTTTTTTGTTTGGAAGACGATGCTGCGTTTATGGGCTTCAAAAAGTGTTGATTCTCTAAAAACTTTACAAGATATTTGAAACAAGTCCGCCAGTTAAGATGGACAAACGTTTTTACAAGACAAAAGGGCGACGTGTTTCGACCTCTTAGGTCTTCTTCAGCAAGATAAACAACAGTCAAGACAACAAAATATAAAGACGAGCAATCCTTAACTTCTCAAATTGTAATCACTTTGCTACTCGCCCCCTCTCTGAAAAGTTACTATTCTGTAGGGAATTCGGGCGGATTCTCTAGGAAAATAAAATATGTTGCAGGTCAAATTTTTGTTTTTTGTAAGTGCATAAGAAGTGGAAAGCTAGGATCAGGATAAGGCGAGTTTGTTTGATGTATTCAATTGTATTGTTATGTGCGTTTAAACAGAAGGTCATTTGGAGACATGTTTTCGGTTCACTGTTTGTTAATGACGAACCCAATGATGAAATACCGTAAAAGCCCTGTAAACAAATCACGCGATGAGCTGTATGTGATTGTCTCAAAAAGAACATGGTGCTGCAAAGCTTATTTTTTCAATGTGTGATGAAAGTGCTGTCAAAATATTCTCAAATAATTTTTTTTCTCTTCCTTCGCCGAATTGTGATGAAATGCCTCGTCCCCCGAACAAGCGAAAAATACGTCAAGATCATCAGATTGAGTACTCAAAATAATAACTCACTGGAAACATCAAGTGCCAATAAACATAAAAAATCAAGATCTTCGTCATCTTAAAGACCATTGTTAAGTAATAACGGACAGCATAGCCTTGTTAATTTTGTAGGGAGGTCGGAGACAGGGACTAGCAGAAATTAAGACTTTTTACAACTGGGGGGAGCAACGAACCGTCAGGAGATCAGTTTACTGTCTCAGAACAGATTGAAAATTTTACAAGAGACACTGACTCAAAAACTTGAATTCATTCACAAAGTGATTGAAAACAGTGAAACCAAATTATCGAAATAAAATTACACAACAAATTGAAAGGGTTTTAAGATGGGGGAATCTTTGATCTTCAAAAAGAGAAACGATACCCTGAAAGAGATGATCGAAAACCAAGAAGATCTAATTGAAGACTTACAGCACGAAGTGAGAGTGTTAAAAAAAAATCATTGGAAGCGGAGAGGGAGCGAAGAAATGGTCTGGAGCAATATCAGAGACGGGATTGTGTATCTTCCTTGGTGTTATAGAAGAGCGGGACGGAAAGTACTCAAGAATGTGAAGAAAAAGTTTGGAAGTAATACAAAAAGTAATGGGACTGGGCCACATTTCAACAAACGTATCATTTATTGCACACAGGGGGGGCCCACCAGGGGGGAAAAACCAAAGGCCAATAATATCAAGTTCATATCAAAAAAAACCCAGAAACCAAGTGCTTCAGAATCGTCGGAAATTAAAAGGCAGCAGGAGAGGGATGTGGAAAGACCTTACCCCACTGAACATGACGCGGCGTGAACATTGTTAAACATCCCGGAGTAAAGAACCCTGGACAAAAGAAGGCCCATTATTCATGCTTTGACGCAAAAGGGGGGAAAAATCGTTAAACTGAGAGAAGGCAGCCTTTAAGGATAGAGGAAGCGATGCAGACCGGGAACAGTAACACCACATCTTCAAAAATTCCGGTCCGGGCCGAAATCATTGCAAATCGCCCCCCTCTAAAGCCTAACAGCAGACAAACAAATGCAAGGAACCCATATCCAGCACCCCGAGCTTCGCCACAAACGTCATGCAAAGGGAAAATATCTGCCCTTCAGACAAACCAAAGGGAAAGAAATAGGAAACGCAGACAGGAGGGGGTCAAATGGACATCCTCAACGGCTGTGACGGCGAATGAAGACCAGCATCGTCCCAACTCTCAAGAAGAGACACTCGCTCATCAGACGAAAAGATTCTTGGATGATTTGGTGGATGAAGAAATGACACCACCGTAATGAACTCTGGAAAAAATGGTGAAGAAACAACCCTTGGACAAACCCCTTTACTGAAAAAAGTGACCATACAAAAAAAAAAAAAAAAAAAAAGGAGAGAAAAAAAAGGAGAGAAAAAAAAAACTATTTGTAAAACAGTCTGGAACAGTTGTGAACGGGGTTAATACCTTTGTTTTCTTGCCCCTCCCTCCCTCCGTTCTTCCTTTCCCCCCTTTCCTCCCTTCCGGACCCATGCCCCCTTTTGCCCGACCTGATCCTCACCTGTACCGATCTGCTCCGCCCCCGGTCCACTTTGACCCCACATTCCTATTGATACCTTTATTGTTCCCTTTCAAGCGTTACTGAATCAACATCAACATGACTGCCCATTGCCCTCCCCTTTCCCGCGACCTCCCCCCTCCCCTTCCACCAATTTTTTTCGCCCGTTCCTCTCGTACATCCCTCCCCCCCCCCCCAACACCTCCCCAACATACGACCAAACAGCTTAGGCCCCGAAAACATTTACCAATCTGATGGTGCATCCCCTCCCCTTCCCGCTCCCTCTCCCCCTTCGCCTCTCCCCCTTCCCTGCACCCCGACCTGTCCAACCCCATACTACCTTTCCGTCAGGCCACGGTTTTTTGCCCCCCTCCCCACCCCCCCCCCCCCCCCCTCCTCCTCCACCATTTAAACCCAAAACAACATGGCACAAACCGGGGGGTGGAGGAGTGGGAGGTGGGGAGAGAAGAGTCCAAGCAAAATTGGGAGCATTTTATTCTGCTCGTCTCCTCCCACCCTGCAAATGTTCCGTACCTCCCCTTTTCCTATCCAGTGCGGTCGTTTTTCAGACCACGGACCCCAAACGGGGACATCTTCCCCCTTTTTTCCCGATCTGTGCCCTGTCCTCTCCCGCTCCGGTTGCTCCCCCTCCTCACCTTTTTGTTTTGTTTTGATTTTTTTCCCCTCAGATTATGGGGAGAGGAATGGACACCTTCACCCCTCTCCCTCCACGGGTTCCAATACCCAAAAAGGAGTGTCAGTAGTTACTTTAAGGTCACAAAACCCCTTTGAACTCCCTCCCTCCTTTGTCCACCTCATCCCGCCCCAGCCCCCTTCCAATGGTATTGCATTTACTGTAGATTTTCGGATGACTGGCAAACTTCGAGGTTTGGGAGATTTAACATGTATATCTAGTGTATGTACAAGTATGTAAATGAGAGCGAAGAGCAAAATGAAATGACCATGGTAGAGGAACAGTCATGTCCCTCTGTACCCGCTTTTTAAAAATTGTTGCTTATCTTTTCATCTATCTGTTAATTTATGACAGTCTACCTTAACCGCTTTTGTATCTCCCTCCCGGTCTTTCTGTAATAATATCTTGGTAATTGATTAGATTTGGCTCATTACCTTTTCTCTCATTTTTTCTTTTTATGGGATTTAATTTTTTTTTCTTCACATAAGGGGCCAGGATTAAGATTAAGATTTTTTTAAAGGGATAACTTTACAGGGAGAAAATATTTCTGAGTACAATTTATTAAGAGAGGAGATGACGGTTAGGAAACAGTGAGGATATGAGGATTAAGATCCCCTACCCACCAAACCACGTATTTAATTGATTGATACCCAATTTCGGTGTTGTTTTGGTTTTGTTTTAAAAATTAAATGCTACATAAACGTCTATTGGTAAATGTGTTATAATTGATTCAGCTGTATGGGGAAGGGTTGTCTAGTACGAGAAAAGGGAACGTGACTACGTGGCAGCTGTAGGTGCGCATGCTATGTGCACACAGCTTCTCCATTTTCCCTTTTTTTTCCCTCATGTATGTGTTAAGGGGACTTATATGCATATTTAATCTTATATTGCACCCATGTCAGAGACAAGAGACACGGAAACGCGATGAATAAAAGGGACATGGTAGCGAGAATTGATAAGAATGATCGAGTGAGAAGATTGGAAAAATTATCAGTTTTTTTTCGCTTTGTTTTAATCTGGAATGCAGAATATCGGTGTTTAAATATTTGTACTTTCTGTGGGTGGGCATGTTAAGTATAATCTTTACTATTCACCACTGTAAATATGAAATGACTAGAATAAACAGTTGCATCTATGAACTGTCAAGGTTCGGGGGATTAAAAAAAAAGAAGAGAACCCTTTCCACTATCTAAGACAAAGAAATTATAATGTATACTTCATACAAGATACACTTTTTGGGATCCAAAACTTGATAAAACACTACTATGCGGGAATGGGGTTTACTTCCTTCTTTTGTTCAAATACTACTAATTCAAGAGGGTGTGGAAATACTTTTTAATAACAATTTTGAATTTAGAATAAATGGCGCATTTAGCGATAACGCAGGAAATTTCTAATGCTACAAGTCCCATTACACGGGACTTGGATTTTGTCTTGGAAACAGTATATGGACCTAATAGGTTAATCCTGATTTCTATGAACTAACAAATAAGAAAATAAAAAGAATTAAACTGCGCGAATCTTATTATTGCAGGAACTGGAATTTAGTATTAAACCCAAATTAGATTATTGTAATTACAAAACATGATAATAATGTGAAGGCTAGAGAAAAAGTAGAGGAGATATAGATGCAATTTCTTGGTAGATATTTGGAGAGAATACAATCCGCAATTACAACGTTTCACTTGGAGAAGAAGTAACCCATTACAGCAGAGCAGATTAGACTTTTTTCTTACTTCTGAGAATGTATGCAATTACATTACCTCCGCAGATATTTTGCCAGGATATTTGAACTGATCATTCATTGATAACAATGGAAATGACTTTTGGAGAGAAAAAAAAAAAATGCATTTTTGGAAATTTAACTGTTTCATTGTTAAAAAATCAGGAATACATTAAAGAAATAAATGGTCTCATAGACATGATAGTTTCACAGTATGCCGCGACCCCGTACGATAGAAATAAACTACCGGAAATACCAACTTTAGATATCCACTTTACTATCTCAGACCAGCTACTCCTTGATGTTTTATTGAATGAAATTAGAGGTAAAAAACCCTCGCTTATTCTACAATGAAAAAGAAAACAAACAAAGAGCTAGAAAACGGGCTAGAGAACGAAATTGAAGAGTTAGAAAAACAACCAAATTTAAAAACAATCATGTTCTCCAAGAAATAGAAAACAAAAATAGAAAAATAAGAGAAATTAGCAAAAGAAAATGGAAGGTGTTTTAATACGCTCAAAAGCTAGATGGGTCGCTGAAGGTGAAAAAATAACGAATATTTGTGTGGGTTAGAAAAAAAAAACTATATAAATAAACAAATGACAAAAATTGTACGAAACGATGGTAACCTTTTAGATAAAAACAAGTGTTTTTGTCCCATGAAACAAAATTTCCCTTTTTCGAAAAGTTGTATGAAAAAAAGACATGATCAACGTGAAATAGAAGAAATGGGACAAAATATTACCCACATTGTCGGAAAATGAAGCCCCAAAAATTTAGAAGGTGAAATAACGCTTGAAGAAGCCACACAGTCTTTGAAAAATATGAAATAACGCCAAAAGTCCAGGGTCGGATGGGTTTTTCAGTAGAGTTTTTTAAAATTTTTTTGGCGGAAAAGGGAAATTTGGGGAGCGGTCGTGAGGTTTTAAAAAACCCAAGGCTTTTTCAAAGGAGAAATGTCTCAAACACAAAAGGAGGGAATCATTATATGTCTCCCAAAAGATGTAAATCGAAAGAGAATATCTAAAAAACTGGAGGCCAATCTCTCTTTTAAATGTTGTGTACAAATCGCTACAACATGTATTTACGAGATTAAAGAAGGTTCTCCCAAAGCTTATTAGCGAAGTCAATCAGGATTTATGACTAATAGATATATGGGTAATAATATAAGATTAACATATTTATATATTTATTATTAAATTTTTTATTTATTAACATTAACACATTTTGCAAAGTACAGAAAAATGGGAGACTATTATTGGGTATAGATTTTGAAAAGGCATTCGATTCTCTTGACTGGGGTTTCATGTTTAAAGTTTTGGACGCATATGGTTTCCATAAAGACATAAAAAGGTGGATCAAAACTTTCTATTAAAAATATCAAATCAACAGTTCTAGTAACGGTCAATCGTTCCATGGTTCGAATAAAGAAAAGGCTGCCGACAGGGTGACCCGATTTTCGCCATATTTATTCAACTCTGTGCTGAAATCTTAGCAATTATGATACGAGAAAACACAAGTATCAAAGGAATTCAAAAAGGACAAACAGAACATAAGATATCCCAATTTTCCGATGACACCGAACTATTCCAACACGGGGACAGAGAAACATTTGAGTTAACTTTCAAGGTATTAACAGATTTTGGAAACAAAATCGGATTACAACTTAATGTTTTGGGAAAACTTTGTTGTTTGGCTCGCAGAAAGAAGACAGTGACATCAAATTCATGCCACACCTTAAATTTAACTGGAATCCCCCAAAATTTAAAATACTTGGTATATATTTTGCTAATGACCTGGAAAATTGTGCCGGCTAAATTGCGAGAAATATTCCAAGAAATAAAAATGTTATTAAATATATGGGTGAAGCGATTGATAACCCCTCTTGGAGGTTGCTGTACTAAAATCGATGGTTCTGTCAAAAATAGTTCATCTATGGTTGTTACTTCCAAACCCTCCGACAACTTTATTGGGAAAATCTCCAAAAATTTGCTTTAAGTTTATATGGAACGATAAACGTGATAGAATTAATAGAAATACGTCAGTTAAAATTACGCGACGGTGGAATGGGAATACCAAATATTTACTGCTATATGAATGCATTGAAATTAACGGGTTTCGAAAATTACATTTAGTAATCTAAATGGAAACAAGTGTTCTTTCATTGTTTTAAAGACGCAGAAAACTGGACACTATTGTCCAGATTTCTTCTCCAATATAAACACACCAAAAAATTTTTGGAAGGATACTTTGAGATATATCAAAAGTTTAGAAATAAAATCGAACCTAAAACACCAGAGGAACTTTTAGTGGAACCAAATTCTATAATAAGAAAATGAAAATTGGCGGGAAAAAATATATATATAAAAGAACTTGCAACTAAAGGAATATTCGGTTTGGTGATTTTATTGATAACTATGGTAACCCAGCTTCATAACCCAAGACTTCAGCTCAAAACACGACATCGCGTTAAATCCACTAACATATTTTAAATTGCATGCCTCCAATTTAAAAAATACGTCAAAAGGACCAGTTAAAAATTGAAGATTCTAGAAGAGAAAGTAACCTAAGTCAATACATATGTTAATAGAAAATGTAAGGGGTTCAAGAAAATTCTACGACGTGCTTATAGAAGATAGAAAAAGACCACACTTTGCAATAATGGGAAAACTATTTTTTAAAAAGAGAATAGATTGGAAAAATTGTTTGAAAAAATCGTCAAATTAACGGGGATAAAACTCAGATGGTTCAGGTTTAGAGTTCTCCATCGTAAAACTGGCGACAAAGTAGTTTTGAGTGAAAGGGAGTAGTACAAAGCCCAACAGCTGTAGTTTGTGCTCGAGAAAAAAAAGACAGTATAAAGCCGGTCTGTGGGAATGCGTTTTACACACAAAACTTTTTGGAAAGAGTTTTTAAAACCATCTCAAAGCACATTGCCCCAATATAGATAAAGTAGATTTAAACGAACGCATCATTCTTGGTAATGATCAAAACTTTAAAGGACTAAGTTTTTGATTAATTTGTTGTGCGCAAAATTTCATATAAACTGCAGACTGGACAAAGTAATTCCTACACTTAACTCATTCCGGAACAAGATGAAATGAATACAAGCTAGAACTTTTTAACCATAAACTGTTGATGAAATCTGACCAATACGAAACTGACTGGGCATGGTATAAATCCATAACTGAAATTTGAGTAAAGATCACCTATATTGTTATTTTAAAACCGTGTTCCACATATCCAGTCACTTACCCTCTTCATCCACATTCCACTATTCTCATTGTGATACCTACCCTAAACCTTTTTATAGTTATATTTTTGGATTCATATATTGAGTCACAGAGAAAGTATAACCTAAATATGAAACAAAACAAGCAAAGAGTAAAACCAGGTATTTTTGTGTTAGAGAAAAGTGAGTGAGAGAAAGACGAAGTGAGTGAGTGAGCCTGAGAAAAAAATATGAAAATGGGGTGGAGGAGGGGAGGGGTGGGTTGTAGAAGAATGATGAATAAGGCAAAAAGATACGATCATGAAACTATTAGGTTACTTCAAAATATTTACTTTGCGTTTTGGTACGTCTCTTTTTCTAATTCTACTTCTGGTGATAAACATTTCGTATTAAAAATAAGTGTCTCCGCCGAGATTATCCTAAATTCCCATAACCCTTAGTAAAGTGTATGTATGTTACATTGTTATTCATTGTTATATGTGTGTAACATGCGGTGCACCGTTAAGTTAATTGGAAATTGTTTATTAGAAAATGCATATATAGTAGAAATATTGAAAAAATGTATGGGGTATGCATGTATAAACAACGTACTGCCGATGGATTATAGATCGTAATAAAAAAAAAAGAATACCCGTAAAATATTGATATTAACAAAATACCAACTGAAAACATGTAAACTGAAAATAAAGTTCTGCGTCGTGGAGAATAATGATCCGATCTAAACGTAAATGAGAAAGAACAACAAACCCATAAAAATCAGACTGCTAAAGAGTCATCTTGAAAGTAATTTCTCTGTCGTTTCCTTTTCTGTCATCTCGTCTCTGTCTCTCTCTAAAATAAGCATATCTGTGCACATACAATTTCATTTATAACAGCATAGTGTAAATAAGGTAAGTGTGTTTTCGGGTCTTAAATGGTTATCGTTTTAGATTTTGTCCATGTTTTAGCTCTCCGTCTCTGTCCATCTGTCTGTCTGTCTCCCCCCCCCCTCTCTCTCTCTCTCCTTCTCCTACCCCTCCCTCTCTGTCTGTCTGTCTGTCACTCTCTCTCTCTCTCTCTCTCTCTCTCTCTCTCTCTCTCTCTCTCTCTCTCTTTTGGTGTCTGTCTCTCCCAGCCTGACGATCTGTCGCTCTCTGAGTCTCTCTCTTTCTCACCTTCACTATGTCTGTCTCTAACTCACATGCTCTCTTCCTTCCCCGTTTGGTTTGTCTCTGTCTGTCCCTCTCTTTTCTGTTATCATCTTTACTATTTCCTCCATCTCAGTTTCCCAGTCATTCATATATTGTAGTCCATTTCCCCCTATGTACATATTCTATGACAGCAAGATTAAGAGAGTGGTTGAGCAGGGTTGGGACGGGGAGGGGGGGGGGGAGGTTGGAGGAGTGTGGAGGATGGGAGGGTGAGAGAGAGAGAGAGTGATGTGGGTTTGGGCACGCGGTACACACACACGTTCGGAGTGTGTGTATGTGTGTGTGTGTGTGTGTGTGGGTGTGTGAGTGTGTGTGTGTTTGGGGGGTGTAAATGTTTGGGTATGGATGTGTATTGGTATAAATGTATAATTTTGTACATGTACATAGACCACATGGGAAAAGGTGTGATATTGTCTTAGAGGCCTGTTTTACCCACAGATTGATTTATTAACATTGAATTGTTTGTATTTGTGTTTTACGTGCCTGCAAAAACATTTTCCTTGTGTATATGGGGATACAATAAAAAAAATAAAAAAAAGTCTAAATAACACACACACACACGCACACAAACTCACACACGCACGTATTAGCTCTCTGTCTCTCTCTCTCTCACACACACACACACTCACACACTCTCTCTCTCACACACACACACACACACACACACACATATACACGCACACACACACACACACACACACACACACACACACACACACACACACACACACACACGAGCGCGCGCGCACACACACACACACGCTCGTACTCATGCACGCACGCACGCGCACATGTCCAGAAGGCTTCAATATTATTCCAACAGAAGGAAGAGTGACCCTGCGACTCTGGCCAAGATGTAGCCTCTATGGACAGTGGACCAGTAAACAACATGACTTGACCGTGATCATCCCCTTATCGACCTTGACCCTACAGGATGATCTTTTTTCTGTCAACTCTTCTCTCCCATCTATTCCGCATTGTCATTATGACGTTATTCGCCCGAGTTCTTACAGAAGACCTGACTCGGTCCTCATGCATTTTTCCAGAAACGAACAATGGATATGAAATTCCACGTCAGAGATCAGCACGTTCTGCAGCAACTCCAAACTGAAGGTGCCAGTGAGACTGGACATGTACTGTCTCGTTTTTCATGACCCCGGCACAGCATGATGTACAATCTCACGCTGCAGAGGGGCTTGGTGCGATCACATGAAGTTCATTTCTTCCACAGGCTTTGTACAAACCCATCAGGATATTTCATCTTTTGCGTGTAACACTTAACGCCCTCTTGTGCTCGGACCGATTGCTGTCTTTGCTCTCATATTATGTGCATTATTGTTCGTCACCCTACACATGAATCCTAGTTGTAATAGATGCACTATCTTCTTCTTCTTCATCTTTATTAGAATGATATTGATTATTATCATTATTGCTTTGTTGTTGTGGTTGTTGTTGTTGTGGTGGTGGTGGTAATTCTTCTTCTTCTTCTTCTTCAGTTGTAATTCAGCTTAAGTTGATTGTCATCTTCGATCACCAATTCTGTACAGTATTGTTGTCACCTAGAAGTGAATTCTAGTTGCCGTTGAATGTACTATACTTTGTTGTTTAAAATATACCTACTTTTAAATTTTTCCTTTCATTGAATGATGATTTGTTTTTACTGATATAGTTATCAATATTACATCTCTTGTGCATAGGCAAAGTATTTACTTAAGGTAAGCTGTTTTAATTCTGTAATGTGTTTAAAAGGTAGTATAGCGTCAGGATTTATACACGTTTTCCCCGATTACTTGACGAGAATGCCACACAGTCTGTCGAACATCTACATCGAAGACATGCGGCTTTGTGTCAGCTCAGTGTATGGGATATAACTTGAACAATTTGTGATATGAAACATTTACTTTTGTGTTGATTCATTCTTTTGCACTTGATACTCCCCGATTATTTAGTGGTTTCTATTCTACCATAGCTTTCTATAGCTAATACGTAGCTTTATTGATATGTAATTTCATCCGACTTTCTATGTATGAATGTTAGTAGATCTTCAACCGTAAAGCTAATATTAGAAGTTTTCCTATTCAAAATTTAAAAGTATATCTTTTTCTGACTGATTTTTGAACCGTCTGAGATGAGTTATTTCATTTCTTATCAACATGCCATTCATAGTTCATTGTAAGTGCATTTTTTTGCACGTTTTTTTATTTGAAAAAAAGTTGAAATGGAAAACTTTTGAAAGTAGAATTATTGTCTAAGAAATTTGATAAACAGAACAAAGTGAATTCCACAAAGCTTGAAGTGTCGGTTTAATAACAAACAATGCTGTGAATATACAGAAATCACAGCTGTTTCTATGGTGTGAAGAAAATATACTACTTACTCACGCGCACGCATGCACGTGCGCATGTGTGAAACGCACAAAGATGCCAGATTAAAAATAAAGTCACAGAACACACTAAAAATAGGATCACAGAACACACTAAAAATAGGATCACAGAACACACTGAATCTCTCTCTCTGTATGTGCATGTGTGCATGTGTGTGTGTGTGTTCGCGTGTGTGTGTGTGTGTGTGGATGCAAGAAAAGTCAAAAGATGCTCTTTTTATCTTTCTTTTTTATCGTAGCATCAAATATGTGTAGCGGGTGCTAACAGTGTATATTTCTTTTGGTTACCTTTCGTGGATGAAAATGTTTTGTTCGAGTGTTATCTTCCCTTACCTCCCTTGGTCGAATCTCATTTTTTTTATTGTGTAAATTCTTTAAATCATGAATACCTCAGAACCTACTGTCATGTGACGTAGCCTCACATCAAGGCATGTGACGCTCCATCACATGTAGTTTAGTGATATGAATCATTTCCCCATGCCACAACTAAAAAGGAAGAATATTTATGTGGCTTGACAAGTGTAGCGGGCGTCCCCAAATAATTGTGAGAATAACTCATTAAAGAAACAAACGTGGTCATTGGGTGAAAGTGACCACTGAGAGATAGTTTAATAAGGGCTGGTAAGGTGCTGGTCATGTGTTTTAAACACTGAGTATGCACTCACTAGGAGGGGGAGGAAAGAATCAGTTTTAGCCCAGCAGATGGCCTAGAGACTCGAACCTGTCAGGACGCTGGTCCTCACTGCTGACCAGTCATTACCAGGTGAGCCATAGATAGTTGGGGAAAGCTACAGGGGAAAACCTAAAGAAAAGAGAAAGAAAGAATTCATAATTAAATTGGGAAGCAGGTTACTTACACGAACCTTATTCGTGTTTCAGCCCTTCGCCCTTCACCCTTCACCTTTCGCCCTTCACCTTTCACCCGTGAGGTGGTTAAAGATGGCCATGGTGTGGGGAACACACAGGTAGTTCAGCCCGGCAATTAACGACTCCAGGGAGAGCGTTGGAACTCATCTCTCCAGTGACAGGAGAAGTCGAGGGAGAGGAGTCGGAAAACATATCTCCAGTGACGGGAGAAATCGAGGGGGCGATACACTGTCTCAGAGAGACAGGGAATCATGATGGTATGGAGCGAGTCCAAATTCTGATGCAGGTATAGCATCAAGGAGTGTGAAAGAGTTATTTATTCTCTGGTCTGGATCTTAGGCCAATGTTATTTGAAGGCCATGACTTTATAGAAACTTGGATCACTTAGTTTATCTCTCAGTGTAAAGAGAGATACATATATAAAATCTGTTTACAAATTGTTTGATGTGATTTAGTAAAGTGTTTTTCCTGAAGGAGGGGGGGAGAAGAAAAAACATTCGGTAGTGCGCCTTTTGGTTGATTGGAAAGATTGCGTGTGCGTATGGAGTAAATGCTGTCATGAATGCGTGTGTGCAAAAGTGACAGTGTGACAGTGGTGACCCCGACGTAGCTGCCGTTTTGTTTCCCCCTAAAAAGAGGGGGAAAAAAAGAAAGATTTCTATTTGTGCCCTTGGGGCCTGGAAAAACAATTTTGATTTATAACCCCAGAGGAAAGATTTGTTTGTCTCCTCGGGGTTTGGAAAAAAGAGAAGATATATTTTCATTAAAAAGAAAAAGATTTTGATTTGTACCCTCAAGGGTTTGAGGGAAGGAAAAAAAAGAAAAAGGATTTTGATTTGTACCCTCAAGGGTTTGAGGGAAAAGGAAAAAAGAAAGTTTAATTATTTACTGTGTATTTGCAATTTTTTTTCTGTTTATGTGTGCGAGTGAGATTATTTTCAGTATGAGTGAGAACTTCTCTTATTTCTGACTCGTTTTGCTAGTGGTTTGTTTGTTGGTTCCTATTTTTTTTCCCCCGATCGGTGAGCCCCACCGCTTTTCGTTACCTTGAGCGACTAGTTCAAGAGTGGGAGCAGCCGTGATTTCCCTATTTTGTCCTTTTCCCCGATCGGTGAGCCCCACCGCTTCTCGCTTCATTGAGCGGTTAGTTCAAGAGTGGGAGCAGCCGTGATCGCCCTTATTAGGTTTATTTTTTTTTTTTTCTTTCTCTGTCCTATCGTTTCATTTCAATAGTCCCCTTTTCCCAGAGTTTGAACCGACCTTGTCTCCTTCAACAGGACAGAGGTTGACAAGTGCGGGGAAGACTCCTCCTAATAAAATTTTCTGTTGGTTTTTTTTTTGGTGTTGTGAGATTTTCTTTGCGTTTGGGTGAATGTGCATTTATTGATTGATTGTTTAGTATTTTGTATCATTGCTGTAGTGTTGTGTATATTGTGCAGGATTTGTTTTTCCCGTCTCCAGTTTCACGGGAGACAGTGACCACTAGGGTGCTGTCTGAGGGCTTCTTTTGCTTTTCTTGATTTCGTCTCACTGTTCCGGTCCTGTGTATCCTTTCATTTCCTTTTCACCCCTTTTCAAAACCTCTTAAACCTTATCAATAAGCTCCTATCTAGTTTTCTTTCTACATTTTCATCTTTTAGGTAGGATTTCCGCTAGTTTGTGTTTCTTCCCCTCTTTTTAATTGTTTGTGCTTCCATTTGTTTTGTAAGTTTATATTCATTTTTTGTATAAGGCGATACATCTGTTTTGTGAACTCATTTGGAATTAAGTAAGAAAGACTGACAACAAGAACATTTAAGAACTAAAACTTTATAAAGAATTTATTTTCAGAAAACTTTATTGTGTTTTTTTCCTTTCTTAGGAAAAACAGATTTGCATTGAACTTCATTTTTTTAAAATTCCAAATTGATAGCAGTTTGCAAATTATTTTTGGAAAAATACATTCCTTGGATTTCATATCTACCCTGTTTAAGTAAGCTGTTTTCTGTTTACACCGGAAATTGAATTCTTTTTTGTATACACTATAATTACGTTTTGTGAAACATAACATCATCATATATCGCCTTATTTTTATCCATACTTAGAAATTGGTGTTTATATCTGTTTACGGTTCATTATGGATGATTTTGATAAATATGTTCAACAAGCGGAACGCTTGGGTTTTGATGGAGAAAAACTTACTATGTGCAACAATGCATAGATAGGGCAGACAGGCTAAGAGAGAGAGAAGAAAATAGACTACAGAGGGAAGCTGAAGCTGAAGAAAATAGACTACAGAGGGAAGCTGAAGAAAAAAGACTACAGAGGGAAGCTGAAGATAAAGAACGCCAATTTAAATTGAGACAGTTAGAATTAGAGACCGATGCTGAGATTAGAAGATTACAGGCATCGAGAGAACCTCCACCAGTCGGTTCCGCAAGCGCGCCTCAACCAAAAGCGGCATATATTCCAAAGTTACCGCCTTTCGAGGAAAAAAACGGATGACATCGATAGCTTTCTTTTCCGCTTTGAAAGTCACGCAACGTCTTGTGGTTGGCCAAAGGAAAAGTGGACATTGTATATTGCGTCGTTTAAGGGGTAGCGCTTTGGCACTGTACCACACACTCGCGGCGAAACAAAATTGAACTTGGGATCAGTTGAAAGAAGAACTCCTCAAGAAATTTCAATGTTCTGCCGATCGTTTTCGCGAACGTTTCCGTTCTGTGCGCCCTGACAAAGGAGAATCGTTTCCGTCGTTTTTAATTCGTACGAGTCATTGTTTGGATCGATGGATCGATTTATCAAAAAACGAACAAAACTTTTCAATCACTGCGAGATCTCCTTCTTAGAGAACAACTTTTCCAGAGCGTGAGCAAAGATCTGGCATTTCTTTAAAGAGAGGCAATTTGAAAGTGTTGAGGAAATGTGTCAGATGGCTGATCAGTATTGTATCGCTCACCCAGATAAGGGCGTGGCTAGGAAAGGTGAATTTTCCATTTTGAGTCTCATGCGTCATGTACTATCCCATCGGGACAGGGAAATTACAGGAAAGGAAATCGTGGGTCATTTCTGGGTCCTCAGGGATATACCTATCCTAGGAACGGACAGGGATCTTTCCGCGGTTCGAGTGACTTTCGTCAGTACCAGTACTCACCGCCGGAAAAACCCGTTGCTCCTCAGCAAACGTTCCGAGGTCGTGGACAACGACCACCGCGTAGATCTTTTGGGCCAGTTCGTGGACAGAACAGAAGTTCACAAAATCAGTCAGCTGCCCTTCAGACAAAGCGATGTTTCTTTTGTGATTGCAAGTTCCATTTGAAAAAGAATTGCCCTTTCAAACCAAATGATTCAAAATCCGCATTAGTCTCCACTGATTGTGAAGAAGGCCTTGTTTTGGCACCAGATCAATCGGTTGATGGACTGGTGTTAGAAAACGAAGCCATCAACGGATTGCAGGCTTCGGTTTTGCGAGACACTGGGTGCACCACTGCTGGTGTAAGAAAATCTTTCATGCTTCAAAACCAGTATCTCGACACTGTCCAAAAGTGTAGGTCGTTTGGAGGCAAGATTGAAACGTTTCCGCTGGCGAAAATTTCGGTCGATACACCGTACTACTCCGGATTTCTCACCGCCTGTGTTATCGATAACCCAGTCTGCGATTTGATCTTGGGCAATTTGCTAGGTGTCGCTACAGTACATGGTGGTGCTGGAGGATCGTTTGTTCCTTGTCTTGTGAGTACCAGATCAGACATCATAGAGCAGGGAAAGGCTACAAAGCCGCTAAAAGTCTCAAAACTGGATGATCTCCAGATTACCCAGATGATCCAAAAGAAATGCATGGAAAAGACGAGACGCTGACGACAATACTTTCTGCTGCTAAACAGACTGTCACTGACATACCAACGGACAAACAGTCAGCTGATAGAAAAACAAATGTATCCAAGGGATTTGCAGATAGAGAAGCAAAGGCACGTTCCTTCAGTGTAGGGGATAAAGTCCTTGTACTACTCACTGATGAACATAACAAGCTTGTGTTATGTGGAAGGGTCCTTTTCAGGTGGTCGAAAAATTTTCTGCAGTTAATTATAAGATCAAAATGGCAAACACGGAGAAGGTATTTCATGTGAACATGTTGAAGAAGTATGTTGAACGTACAAATGTTGCCATCAACCAGTCAGTTGAGTGGACATGTCCTGTGTCAGAAACTGATGTCAACATGACAGACATTATCAGTGATGAATTTGTACCCAATGTAACGTACAGGGATAGATCAAAGGTTGTGAAAACAGCAAATGTAGGAGTGTTAACATCTACCAGTGCAGATGATGTTGTACCCCTTCCTATTCTGTTTATCAAAGGTGAAACCTATGATGATGTGGTTCTGTCGAATGATTTGTCTACAAGTCAAACAGAAAAAGCTCAAAGACATTTTGAAAGACTTTCAGGATGTGTTGACAGATACCCCAGATACAGTAACTGGTATTGAACCCATAGTATTCAGTTAACTTCTGAAATACCAGTGTGAACCAGACCCTACCCCCTCCATTTGCAAAAAAAGAGGTGGTCGAGAGAGAAATCAATGTAATGCTGGATTTAAAAGTCATAGAACCTTCTACATCTCCGTACAGCTCACCAGTTGTATTGGTGGACAAACCTGATGGCTCGGTGCGTTTCTGCATCGATTACAGGAAATTAAATAAGATCACTGTGTTCGATGCCGAGCCATCCCAGACATTGAAGAACTTCTGTGTCAGCTCTCAGAAGGAAATTATTTTGTGAAAGTAGACTTGACTAAAGGATACTGGGAGATTCCAATGGCTGAAGTGACAAGGAAAAGACAGCATTTTAAACACCTTTTGGTCTTTTCCAATGGACGAAAATGCCATTCGGTTTGAAAAATGCTCCAGCTTCTTTTGCCAGAATGATGCAAGCCCTGAAACTCCATGAATGTGGTGCAGTCAGTTTTTTTGACATTTTGTTGGCTGCAAGTCATGGAGTGACCTTTCTAACTTACGAGCTGTTTTTTCCAGACTCAGAAGTTTTGGTTTGACTGCGAGACCCTCCAAAAATTTGTGCCGGTTTTCAAACTCTTTGAGTTTTTGGGTCACACTATTTCAGTGGGAAAAATGATGCCAGAGGGAAAGAAAGTGGAAAAGATTTTATCCTTACACAAACCCACTACAAAGAAACAGATCAGGTCACTCATCGGATTGTTGTCTTACTATAGACGATATGTACCCCACTTTGCGTCCCTGACGGCCCCTTTGACTGAACTGACGAAAGGGACGAAGAACAAAAGTATTGTGTGGTCTGATGAGTGCCAGAAGACTTTGGAGTGTGTTCAGAACACCTCAACTCATTTCCTGTTCTATTGTTACCCTCTCCTCAGAAGACTTTATTTTGAGAACCGATGCTAGTTCCAAAGGAATGGGGGCGGTGCTGTTGCAGGAGAAAAGTGCTTTATTACATCCGTGCAATACGCCAGTAAGAAGTTCTCAAAGACACAAGAGAAATACTCCACTATTGAGAGTGCTTGGCTATTGTATGGGCATGTGAGAAGTTCGCCAGGTTCTTGACTGGAAGAAAGTTTCGGTTACAGACTGACCACAAGCCACTGACGTTCTTGAAATCGTCAAAGACTAAGAACAGCAGATTATTAGATGGTCTTTGGCATTGCAGGAATTCCAATTTACCATTGAACCAGTGCCTGGAACACAAAATGTCATGGCAGATTTATTGTCACGTGCATGAATATTCATGGACAAATGTAACTGTCTTCAAGGGAAAGACTATTCCTGTTTTTTGTCTTTCTTTATGATTACAGTGTGCTGACATTTGACAGTGCATTGTATGCTACTGACTATTTAAATCAAGTGGTATTTATGCTTAATTTGCTTGTTGAAGTTACTATGTTTTACAAGCAAAAACTACTTGACGTTGATGTATTAAATATCTATTCTTTGCTTTATTCTTTAGTAAAGAATGAAAAAATCATCAATTACTATTTATGTCTAACTTGCTTGTGAAGATGAATATATATGTATGTGTGAGCAAATAACTCTTTAGAAATGTATATACACATGTTTTGATTGTGCACTGAGACAAACTTATTGTTTTCATTAGTTCATTGTCAACAATGAAAAATGTTTCACTTTTCAATGGACTATAACATTACATGTGGGAAAAAAACTATGTTTAAATTATGTTTATTTTGTTTACATGTCTATTAAGAAACATTTACACTTAGAAAATTCTCATTTCATGAGGGTTTTGAAACATATGATGTGAGACAAAGATCAAGGGAAATATGTGCTTCACATCTTAATGTATGAACACAATTTGTACTTTGAATTGTTAATATCCCTAATTGTTTTATCCATGTAATTTGTTTAAATGTATTTTGTGAAGTATGGTGATCAATTATGAATGTCTTTTTTTTTTTAGAAAGACTGAAAGTTTGAAATATGCTATTTGGTGGTTCATGATGATTGATTCTATACGTTGATTATTAATTTGGTGAATCATGTGTGATGGATACACATTTTGAGATTCATGGCTGAAGATGTGTTTTTAAGTGAAGTTGTATATCTGTTTAAAAAAAAAATTTCTGGAGAAAATTTTTTCACCCCAGGATGGGGGGGTGTCATGTGACGTAGCCTCACATCAAGGCATGTGACGCTCCATCACATGTAGTTTAGTGATATGAATCATTTCCCCATGCCACAAACTAAAAAGGAAGAATATTTATGTGGCTTGACAAGTGTAGCGGGCGTCCCCAAATAATTGCGAGAATAACTCATTAAAGAAACAAACGTGGTCATTGGGTGAAAGTGACCACTGAGAGATAGTTTAATAAGGGCTGGTAAGGTGCTGGTCATGTGTTTTAAACACCGAGTATGCACTCACTAGGAGGGGGAGGAAAGAATCAGTTTTAGCCCAGCAGATGGCCTAGAGACTCGAACCTGTCGGGACGCTGGTCCTCACTGCTGACCAGTCATTACCAGGTGAGCCATAGATAGTTGGGGAAAGTCACAGGGGAAAACCTAAAGAAAAGAGAAAGAAAGAATTCATAATTAAATTGGGAAGCAGGTTACTTACACGAACCTTATTCGTGTTTCAGCCCTTCGCCCTTCACCCTTCACCTTTCGCCCTTCACCTTTCACCCCGTGAGGTGGTTAAAGATGGCCATGGTGTGGGGAACACACCGGTAGTTCAGCCCGGCAATTAACGACTCCAGGGAGAGGCGTTGGAACTCATCATCTCTCCAGTGACAGGAGAAGTCGAGGGAGAGGAGTCGGAAAACATATCTCCAGTGACGGGAGAAATCGAGGGGGCGATACACTGTCTCAGAGAGACAGGGAATCATGATGGTATGGAGCGAGTCCAAATTCTGATGCAGGTATAGCATCAAGGAGTGAGAGTTATTCTCCTGGTCTGGATCTTAGGCCAATGTTATTTGAAGGCCATGACTTTATAGAAACTTGGATCACTTAGTTTCTCTCAGTGTAAAGAGAGATACATATATAAAATCTGTTTACAAATTGTTTGATGTGATTTAGTAAAGGTTTTTCCCTGAAGGAGAGGGGGAGAAGAAAAAACATTCGGTAGTGCGCCTTTTGGTTGATTGGAAAGATTGCGTGTGCGTATGGAGTAAATGCTGTCATGAATGCGTGTGTGCAAAAGTGACAGTGTGACACCTACATAATTGTGTGTACGTCGCTAAAGTCACAAAAATGTGATTCATTACAACCGTACTGGGCTGAGCCCATATTTTCTCTAAACTGGGATTTTGCACGAGCAATCTTGGCGCCATTTTCAATTGTCTGTCGAATGAACATTGAATAATTCTTGATTTTACAAAGAGTAAGAGGAAAACCAAAGAATCTGAAGATGCATGTTAAAAGTAATGTTCATGAGCTCTCATTTCGTATATCGCATGCTTAGGATCTTTTCCGCACAGGCTTGCGACTATACGAAATGACTGACGACGCCGGTTCCCTTGAGCAAGTCGCCTTCTTCATTCATTGGAGTTTTGATCCAAATTATCATTCTACGAAATTCGGACTTCCCGATCGAAATCTTGCTAATGACTCCATTTCTGTTATGAATACAACTGAAAATGTGTAGAATTTATTATTTAACAGACCGTTTCAACAGAGTATTTTTCAGTTGAAAATTGTGTCAAAAGTAGGCGCCGACGGCCCGGCGAAGTGAAAAGTCAGCTGTGTTTTCTAGTAATTTTTAACAGAATTCTCCACTTAGACACTGTCTCGGAAAATGAAGTTTATATGTATGAAAAGAGCGAAATGCCAGCTATTCATTCATTGTAAAATTATTTCACGCTCTTCAGTATCTTTTATTGAAATAGAGGAAAATATGAAGCAAACGCGTTAAAAGTGGCTTCACCCTGGGACATTAATCAGCAATGATTTAGTACAGGAACAAAATTGTCAAATGTGACTTACTGCATTTTATTCCTTGTGTTCTGAGGTTTTCATCGATAGTAAATATGTGTTAATAGTTTGAACGGACAGCGAGCCAGACAACTCTGAAGCTGCCAAAGAAAACACAAAATTCTGTTGGTTCCGGCCTTGCGAGGCCCGTTTCGTCTCTGGCACCGTGTTTGCTGGCTCTGCGGCCCGGTACATTCTTATAAAAGTAGAGCGTTGTGTGAGAATGGATCAGTGTTCCCTGATGTGAGCGACTGGCGTGGAAGAAGAAAATAAAGGGAGAAAACTACACCTCGTCCTCCGTGTCTTCTTGACTGGCTGCTGTCCCTTGGCTTCTACGCATTGCTATCTGCCTGTCTTCACCTGCACACCCTCACCCCTCCACACCATCACAATTGGCGCTGCGAGCAGGATCGAAGACAGAAGAGACCAAGGAGACACAGCCCAAGAAGAAAGAAGGGGTCCAACATGCTTGTGGTGCCAACGCCAGGGTCACCGGGAAGCAGACTGCAGGGCCAAGCAGCAGTACCAACGTCGCAATAGGCCCACGGTCAACCGCCAGCAGCCCCATGAGGAGCAGCAACAGGGAAACTTCTAACCCCCATTGCCACCAATATGCAGGCAGTGAGGGGGGGGGGGGGGGGGGGGGCAGGAAGAGCACCAGGCTTGCAGGGAACTGTCCAACAGCCGACATCTCCATTTACGGGATGCCAGTGTCCGCCCTCCTCGACACTGGCAGAGAAGTCACACACCACGCCATACCATCCACAAGGAAATGGGCAATGTGAGCGCTTCAACCACTCCATGCACGGCCTTCTGCGCACTCTACCCCCAGAGGAGAAGACCAGATGGCCTGTACACTTGCCAGAACTTGTGCAGGCGTATAACAACACCCCTCACGCCTCCACAGGTTTCGCCCCACACTTCCTGCTCTTTGTCCAGCAACCAAGGCTCCCTGTCGACGACCTTCTGGGGTGCCCTACCACAGCTGCTGCTGGTGCAGTTGACTGGGTCCATCAGCACCATCTCCGCCTCCAGGAGGCCCACCTGAAGGCGTACAACCAGTTGAAGGAGGCTGCAGCGAGAAGGGACGGCTTCACTGACAGAAAGGCTGCAGACCATGCCCTGAGTGTAGGCGACTACGTCTACATACGCAATCGCATCATTGGCCGAAACAAGATCCAGGACCTGTGGAAACCTGACCTCTACCGGGTGACATCACGACCCTATGACGGCCTACCTGTCTACTCGGTCCAGCCCGTGGCTGGCGGTCCAGAACGAGCCATCCATCGGAAGGACCTGCTGCCTGCGAGTGCCCCCTTGGACTTGCAAGACGATGACCAGTCAGAGGTAACTCCATCTCCACCCACCTCTGACTCTGAATCGGACAGCGAGAATGAGCCAGTCCACTACGGTATTCCAGTGCCCAGGCAGGCGGCTCCCCAACTGATGCCGGTGACAACTGGCCACCCTGTGCCCCATCCTGTTCCGTCTCCGGTATGTGCTACTGGCCCACCTACGCCAGCCCCACGGCGGTCTACGTGTCTGGTAGGGAAACCAACAAAAAGGTATACCCTCAGTGCCCGCCTAGACGGCTGAACGCTTGCATAGTTAACTGACTTGGTCAGATGTTCTCAGGGACAGTTTTCATACTCCAGGACTGATTTCTTGTTAAATACCTCCTGAAAAGAGGTGTTGTGGACTACCTTTTTCTAATACCTTGTGACATTTTAATGTTGTCTTCTTTCTTTTTTGTATAAACAGTACATATCGATTGTTCCCCAAAGACGTAAAATGATGTACGCCTCTGTTTTTCAAAGTCGACAGTAATGACCAAGAGAAAACTACGTTGTGTGACTCTTGGGGAAACTTTGTCCAAAACGACAAAACCTACCCTAGTCCATGTTTTCCTGGGAACTTGACTCTAAGGAGTTTGATCATTCCTTTCTAGCCATTTTGTACTGGACTTTATGGAATCTTGTTCAAATAACAAGCCCATTGTTGTCGTTTGGTACCCAATGCCCTGGAATTCAACAAATCCATTCAAAGTATATTTTGTACCCGACTTTCTTGGAACGTTGTTTTAAATAACAAATCCTCTCTAAGTCATTTTGGTACTTGACATTTTGGAATTTTGTTCAAATAACAAGTCCATTGTTGTCACTCGGTGCCTACCCAATGTTTTGGATTTAAAAAAAAACAACAAATCCTTCCTAGTCATTTTGGTACCTGACCTTTCGGAGTTTTGTTTTAAATAACAACTCCATTAAAGTCATTTTATGGTACCCAAAATTCGGGTTTTGTCCAGAAAACAAATCCTTTCTAGTCATTTTGTATTTGATATTTTGGAATTTTGTTTAAATTATATGCCCATTCTAGTCAATGCGAATCTGCCAACTTTCAGAAGCCTTGTTAAAAAAAAGCAAGCCCTTGTTAGTTGGAATGATATGAATACAAAGAATGAGAGAGAGAGAAGATGTTTTGATGCTTTGTTTTGATACACCGATATAAGGGTTTTGTTTAGGACTAGAAATGCCTCTCCAGACTTGAGGTCTAAAGCTCCAGTTTTCCCCATTGATTTATGTGTTGTACTTGATGACGCTGTCACTTCCATGTCATCTTATATCAGCGAGGACGCTGGTTATAACACAGTAGGGGGGGATGTAGCCGGGTGCTAACAGTGTATATTTCTTTTGGTTACCTTTCGTGGATGAAAATGTTTTGTTCGAGAGTTATCTTCCCCTTACCTCCCTTGGTCGAATCTCATTTTTTTTATGTGTAAATTCTTTAAATCATGAATACCTCAGAACCTACATAATTGAGTGAACGTCGCTAAAGTCACAAAAATTAATGTATTTGATTCATTACAACCGTACTGGGCTGAGAAGCCCATATTTTCTCTAAACTGGGATTTTACACGAGCAATCTTGGCGCCATTTTCAATTGTCTGTCGAATGAACATTGAATAATTCTTGATTTTACAAAGAGTAAGAGGAAAACCGAAGAATCTGAAGATGCATGTTAAAAGTAATGTTCATGAGCTCTCATTTCGTATATCGCATGCTTAGGATCTTTTCCGTACAGGCTTGCGACTATACGAAATGACTGACGACGCCGGTTCCCTTGAGCAAGTCGCCTTCTTCGTTCATTGTCGGAGTTTTGATTCGGACTTCCCGATCGAAATCTTGCTAATGACTCCATTTCTGTTATGAATACAACTGAAAATGTGTAGAATTTATTATTTAACAGACCGTTTCAACAGAGTATTTTTCAGTTGAAAATTGTGTCAAAAGTAGGCGCCGACGGCCCGGCGAAGTGAAAAGTCAGCTGTGTTTTCTAGTAATTTTTAACAGAATTCTCCACTTAGACACTGTCTCGGAAAATGAAGTTTATATGTATGAAAAGAGCGAAATGCCAGCTATTCATTCATTGTAAAATTATTTCACGCTCTTCAGTATCTTTTATTGAAATAGAGAAAAATATGACGCAAACGCGTTAAAAGTGGCTTCACCCTGGGACATTAATCAGCAATGATTTAGTACAGGAACAAAATTGTCAAATGTGACTTACTGCATTTTATTCCTTGTGTTCTGAGGTTTTCATCGATAGTAAATATGTGTTAATAGTTTGAACGGACAGCGAGCCAGACAACACTGAAGCTGCCATAGAAAACACAAAATTCTGTTGGTTCCGGCCTCGTGAGGCCCGTTTCGTCTCTAGCACCGTGTTGCTGGCTCTGCGGCCCGGTACATTCTTATAAAAGTAGAGCGTTGTGTGAGAATGCATCAGTGTTACCCGATGTGAGCGACTGGCGTGGAAGAAGAAAATAAAGGGAGAAAACTACACCTCGTCCTCCGTGTCTTCTTGACTGGCTGCTGTCCCTTGGCTTCTACGCATTGCTATCTGCCTGTCTTCACCTGCACACCCCTTACCCCTCCACACCATCACATATGAATGATTCATCTTAAGCAATCAATGATATACCCAATAAGTTGAAGCCTCCTGCCAACTTAACCAAGATATATGACAGGGTCAACTTCCTACACAGCTTGTTTGGAAATTTAAGTACAAGAGGCTTCTCAGCAGAGAATTTTGCTTTTACCGATTGTGAGTAATAATCATGAATAAGAGTTTAACGTAAAACATGGAATCAGATTATTAGTTCATCATACAACACATAGTGAACAAACAGTTCGCTTTAATTACAGATGAAGATTTCATGCCAGGACCATATTAAAGATGAAACAGAAATATAACATGTATAATTGTTTATCTTATACCCATCTATGAATATAGTTATTCGTTTACTTGTGTACCTATCTGTGAATAAAATTCAAAACTACATTAAACTATATTATACCGCATAGAGTGTTTAATGCGTACTGATGTTCTACTGGATTCATTTTAGGATTATTGGATATGTCACACCACCAGTCTAGCTCAGATTATCTAGGGTTCTAGCTGGTGTAACACTAACTTCAATTAAGTTTGCTTGCCTTACTTGAGTTAAGTTTGCTTGCCTCAATCTGGCAATTATGCTATTGTCCAACTTTTCCACATCAACCAATACCACAACTCATCTCCCAACAAATAATACAACAACAAATAAAACCGAACAAAATAGACCAGCCCAATTAACAATTCAACAACGTTTTTATTGTTTTCAAACGGTTTCTGTTCTCCAAATTTCTGTAAAAACTTGCCACAACTTTCACACACACCCCAACTCAAAATGCCAGCAATGAATCACCCCAGTGTCTTTTCTCTGTTTCAAGTCCAACTGAGGACCTAGATCAGAGCCCCCGTTTCAGGCTCACTCATCACAGCCACTGGCATATGGGGGGTGGGGGTGGGGTGGGGGTGAGTTTAAACAGTTGTACTCATCTGCCGGCATAAATGTCCCTCAAGTGGAATGGAGTGTCCAGAGCTGCCTCAGTCCAGCCCCTCAGACACCCAGGTAACCAACTGCCTACGACGAACTGTCTCTGGGTCAGCTGCCAGTTGAAAAGCGAAGTCAAGAAGTCCTGGCTGCAAAGGGCAGCTGATTCACTCCAGTTGAAAGTAAATATGAGTAAGAGTAACATAATTGTTTTCAGAAAAGGCGGTTATCTCGCTGCTAGGGAAAAATGGACATATAATGCAATACGAGGGCCACCCCATAAGTTCTCGGATGGGAAAAGATGGAAATACACTGGCATTTCTTACCTAGACCATCTTTTCAAAGTATCCTCCATCAGCGTGTATGCACTTTTCCATCCTTCTAAACCACGAATCCATCACCCCAGCCCACTCCGACTTAGGTATACCAGAAATCAAGCCCTCGGCAAACGCTCGGGCATCTTCAGGGCTCTCAAACGGCTTTCCTTTCAGTTGTTTTTTCAAACGAGGGAACAAAAAGAAGTCACAAGGGCTAGGTCAGGAGAATACGGAGGATGAGTGACGAGCTGCACGCTGTTCTCTTGCAAGAAGTCTTAAGTTGCAGCTGCCGTGTGGGCGCTGGCGTTGTCGTGGTGGAGGAGTAGGTGGCGGATGCCGGTCCGTGGTCGCTGTGCACTCCAAGCCTCGAACACGTTTGGCAGGCAGGTGTTGATGTACCATTCAGCATTCACTGTCTTTCTTTCCAGAAGCGGTACAGTAGTCATATGGCCGGATCTTGCGAAGAAAACTGCATCATTTGCTTTGTGCAGCTTCTTGATCTCTTAAATTTCACAGGTGGGGTTTCCCCCTGGAAACAGCCAAACTGACGACTGCTGCTTTGTTTCGGGGTCATACTGGTAAACATAGGTTTCGTCACCTGTGACGATATTGGAGACCCTGTCTGATCTTCCTCCGTCAAACTTTTGCAGCATAAACTGGCACCATTCAACCCTAGCCCTCATCTGCTCCCCAGTCAGCTGGTGGGGCACCCAACGGGCGCAACGCTTCCGTACAGAGAGATTGTGCCGAAGAATGCGGTCTAAGCTTCCTGATGAAAGGTTTAGAGTATCCTTGAGTTCATCCTCCGTGATTCGCGGATTTTCTGTAATCATGGCCTTCATTGTGCTCACGTTCCGATCGGTAGTAACTGAAACTGGACGTCCAAAACGGTCACGATCTTCCAACGACATTGTACCGGTGACATCCCATTTGGTCTACTCCCATTTCGTCTACTCCCATTTCGTCTACTACTCCCATTTCGTCTATTTCCATACTGACCATACTGCAAGGCTCACCCCTGGCGTAACCAGTGTCCCAGTCTACTCCAAAGCAGAATCGATGGTCTTTAGATTAGAGTAGGGCGAAGCCCGAGAGAGGACGAAGGACGAATGAACGAAGGCCGTTAGGCCAAGTCGTGCTCACACATTTCTGAGTAGGCGAAATGGGAGTAGACCAAATGGGAAGTAACCATTGTACCAAACTGAAATTCTTTGAACCACCTATGGACTGTGGATAATGATGGAGCCTTGTCGCCAAAACAGTTTGTCAAACTTATAAAACTTTCCTTGAAAGACTTCCTTTGAAGATAGTCATAATAAATCATGGCACGAAAATCTCTCCAAGACAGGCTCTCTGCAACACTTTGAAAACCGTCCCCCTTGCCATCCATTTTGCTGTCTAGAACAAACTTGGCTCTGACGATTTTTATCATTTTTTGTGCAATAGCTATTATGACATCGCTTATGATGATGATGATATAAAAATTTAAATTATGACGTCAGTGGTTTCTGCGCATCCGAGAACTTATGGGGTGGCCCTCGTATATATGCCTGTTGTAAATGTATATAAGTACTTAGGTATATATTTCTCTACGAGATTAAGTTTCAGTACTTAGGTATATATTTCTCTACGAGATTAAGTTTCACTTTTGCATGTAAAAATATTGCTTCCAGAGCCAAAAATGCATTGCTATGTATTATGAAGAAATTGTCAACGCTTAACAATGAATCTCTTGCCTTGTTTTTGAAATTGTTTGATGCTAAAATTCTGCCTGTGTTACAATATGGGGCTGAACTGTGGGGTCTTGATGCTGGAGCCGCACAATGCGAAAAGGTTCATTTATTTGCTTCAACAAAGTTTTTGGGTGTCTCACCACAAACACCAAATGATCTTGTCTATGGTGAGACGGACAGATACCCCATATCTTTGCACTCCACTGTTAAATGTGTCAAGTACTGGTTAAAACTAACTCAGATGGTTGAACATAGATTGCCTCAAAAGCGTATAAAATGCTGTTAGAAGTAGATAATAGAGGCAAGATGAACTGGGTGTCGCATGTTAGAATGAAATTATACGAATATGGTTTTG
Source organism: Conus ventricosus (assembly GCA_018398815.1). Taxonomy (NCBI): domain Eukaryota; kingdom Metazoa; phylum Mollusca; class Gastropoda; order Neogastropoda; family Conidae; genus Conus; species Conus ventricosus. Next base: position 60,381,087 of record CM031607.1, on the reverse strand, counting down.
GGTATGTATGGCTTAACCAAGGTGTCGGAGATATGAACAACTTTGTTCCTACGTTTAAAGAAAGACTTATCGATTGTAGATGGCAAGACTGGAATTCCCATGTTCCAAATAGCAACAGGTTTATTTTTTATAGAACATTTAATGATCTGCATTCTCTCCCAATGTACATGTCAATGCGTATGGACAGGCACCTGAAGTTTATAATGAATAAGTTTAGAACTGGAGTGTCTGATATTTTTGTTCATCATTATTGCTATAAACAAATCAATAACTCTGATCTGCTATGTCCATTATGTCGACAGTCAAGAGAAGACGAAGTGCATTTTGCATGAACTTGTCCAGAATTACAAGATCTAAGAGGAAAATTCATTCCACGGAAATTTTATACAAGACCTTGCCTGTTCAGGCTTGTCTTGTTAATGTCATCTAAGAATGAAAGCATTGTACAACAGTTTGCAGTTTATCTACATAAAGCTTTCAAAAGGCGAAGCGTTTATGGAATGTAATTATTATATTGAATCTGGTGATGCAGCTTTATTATGTTTCATGTATATCCCCCTTCTGAGGGGCCAAGGCCTATAAGAATAAAACATCTGAATCTGAATCTGAATCTCTCTCTCTCTCTCTCTCTCTCTCTCTCTCTCTCTCTCTCTCTCTCTCTCTCTCTCTCTACCCCTTCCCCCAGTGTATGATCAAGCAAGGTTAGTTAAGCTAAAGTAGTAAGTACATGATTCTAAACTATTTTGGAAGACAGTCAGGTCAGTAAAGAGAAATCAGTGATCTACAATTCCATAGCTATAGATCAGTGGTACGAACACTTATCATTATTTAATGAACTAGAAACAACGCCATACCCCGAGGAATACGAGGTCAATGGTGATGAACAAACATTGGGTGTTTCTGATGCATCATTTAATGAAGCGATTTCCAGACAGAAGGTTCTTGCCAGTATTGGTCATCTCAAGTCTGGGAAGAGCGCAGGCCTTGACAAAATCATAGTTGAATTGTTGAAACAATGTTGTTGTTGTCGATGGAATTTTCCGTAAACAGTGGTCGCGATCCATGATCGTACCAATATACACGAAAGGGGACGTCAGTCAGCTAGATAATTATCGTGGCATGGCTTTTAAGAAGTGTTGTATGTAAAGTTTATATTCACATTTTAACGAGAAGGCTATCCATGTGGGCAAAAGAAGAAAAATTCTCGAAGAGTAGGCGAGTTTCAGAGGAGGTTATAGTACAATCGACCATATTTTCACCATTTATGCTGTCATACAGAAGTGTTTACTAAAGAATTCCAAACTCTACGTTGCGCTTATTGATTAAAAAAGAGAATATAGTCCATGACTGGAAAGCATGGCATACCATTAATTCCTGGGGCAGTCGAAATCGTTCTTCTTTTGTTTACACATGATGTCATACTGTTTTCAGATGAAGTGATAGGTCTTCAGAACCAGTTTGATCGCTTAAAAAGAGAAACACATCGATTGTATCTGAGTACGAGTATCAATCTCAAAAAGACAAACGTAATGGTGTTTAGAAAGGGGGGGGGTCATTCGTCTGCCGGGGAAAGATAGTTTTACGGAGGCAAAGAAGTGATGGTTCCAAATTCTTTCAAATATTTGGGAATGGTTTTTAACCACTAACTTAAGCATTGGTAGCAGTGTATTAGATGTCCGTAGAAAAGGAAAGAAAGGGGTAATGGACATATTGAGATGCATGAGAAAATTGAACACTGGGGATTTAAGTCTGTTTTGGAAAATGTTCGACACACAAATACAGTCCATATTAACTTACGCTACTGAAGTGTGGGGACTGGAGGAAGATAGTAAACAAGTTGAAAAAGTTTACACCTTTGCAATTAAAAGACTTTTAAGTTTTCCGCTCCGCGCTTCTAATAAATTAGTTTATGGCAAAACCGGAAGACAGCCCCTCTGTATTCAAATGTCTGTAAAGTGTATCAAATATTGGCTTAAACACAGAAACCTACCACTGTCGAACATGCAGGCAGTCCTGTAAAACGCTCATCATACAACACAAATGTGGTTACTGAAACTGGGCCTCGAATGTTAAGAAAACTTTATGCGATAACGGATTTTGGTATTGTGTGGTTAAGTCAATGCGCTGGTTATGAGCGTGGTTTTATCCACGAATTAAGACAGATTTATCTCATGCTATAAACAGCATCGGCATTCGAAATTAGAAGACAATAATAAGCTTAGGTAGTTTTCTTCTGTCAAAAATGTGTTTCAAGCAGAAAAATGTTTATCATCGATACTGGATAAGTGACACAGAGTTAGTTTTAAAAAATTCCAAGAAAAATAGATACAATATTAACTTTTTTTCTAGAAAAATAGATATAAGGATATTTATGTGATACCAAAAATAGATATAAGAATTGTTTTTCAATTTAGAAAATAGATATGAGAATAAGATTTTTTTTAATTGTTAAAAAAATAGACATAAGAATGAATTTTTATTTTACAAATCTCAGAAAATTAGATAAAAGAAAACAAAGATTAAGGAAAGCGATATCAAAATAATCTTTTTTAATTTTTAGCAGAATAGATAAAATTAATCTCAAATGTATTTTTCTAAGATTTCTTTCCCAAAATTTATTCTCATATGTATTTTTTTGAAAAAAATTATTTAAATTATTCTTATCTCCATTTTTCTAAAGTAAAAAAAAAATCTCATACTGATCTTTTGTTGTTCTTATATCTATTTTTCTGAAATTAAAAAATATTCTTATCTCTATTTTTCCACAAAAAAATCATTCTGATATCTATTTTTCTAAAAAAAATTTCTGAATCTTTCTCATATATATATTTTTCAAAATTTTTTAAAAAGTTTTATTCCATCTATTTTTTGAAATTTTTTTCTTTAATTTATATCTATTTTGTCTCAAGAATTTTTTTTTTGAAAATATGGCAATAAGAATTATTAAAAAGAGAAAAAGTCTCACAAAAGATATAACAATTAAGATATTTTTTTAATTTTTGAAAAATAGATACCAGAACAACATTTGAAGAAAAAGTAATAAAAAATAGATATACGAATAAAACTTTTAACTAAATTTAGAAAAACAGATATGAGATTAATTTCTTAAAGAAAAAAATTAGAACAAAATTGATATAACAATCACATTTTTTGAAAAAAACAACAACAGAAGAATGAAATTTTCATTGAAATTTAGGAAAATAGATATAACAATGACATTTTTTATAATTAGAAAATAGATATAAGAAGAAACTATAAAAGTAATTAAGAGAAATAGATATTGAAAAAAAAAATTATTGAAAAAAGTAGACACAAGAATACAATTGAATGCTGAACAATTAAGTAGTGGAGGTTAACAATTCTTCAGTCGCTATAGTAATGACTTGGCAAAGATTTGAACTTTAAAAAAAAGAAAAAAAAAAAAGAAATTGAAGATGAAGAAAATGGGGGGAATATTTTATAAATATGAGAAGCCCTTCACTAGCTACCCGTGGAAACCATCGTAATCCCTCTTGATGGCACATTTATTTGTATTTCCTGCTCCTAGGCCTTTCGTCCACTGGATTGGACTCATCAGGGAGACACGGCCGATTGTGTCTGTGCTCTTGGTGTCAAATAGAGACACACCACAGTCCATAATTCTGTGGTGTTCTCACCACCAAGGGTTCAAAAAAGAATCCAACAGCACCCTCAAAGCAGCCAGCGAAGGTAGTAAATGGAACAAAACAAAAGTGTGGAGAGGAAAAAAGTTGCTGAAAAACTAAGAGCATTATTCAAACAGTATAAAATGTAGGGGACAATCTTTGAGCCTATGCTTGAGGATCCATTCAAGAATGCAAAGAATACAATTTTGAGAAAAAATTATAAAAATAGATATAAGAATAAATCTTTGAAAAAAAATTAGAGGAATAGATCTAAGAACAAAATTTTGAGAAAAATCTAAGCAAAATAGATATACCAAGAACTTTTTTTTTTTTTTTTTAGAAAAATAGACATAAGAATAGCATTTTTTGAAAACATTTAGAAAAATAGATAAAAGAATAAAATCTTTATAAAATGTTTAGAAAAGAATAGATGTAAGACTTTTTTTAAATAAAGAAATGAAAAAAATGAATATAAGAATAAAGTTAAAAATAATTTAGAAAAAAGATACAAGAATATAATGTTTAAAAATATTTTAGAAAAAAACGTATAAGAATATTTTTTTCAAAAAATCAAGAAAATTATATATAAGAATGATTTTTTTAAAAATTCAGAAAATAGATATAACTATAATTTTTTTTAACTTTGAGAAAAATAGATATGAGATAAAAATGTTTATACAAATTTTAGAAAAATAGAAATAGAATAAATGAAAAAGAAAATTTAGACAAATAGATATAAAATCAAAAAAGAATTTTTTTTTTTCAAAAAATAGAATAAAACTTAGAATTTTTTATTTTGAAAAATAGATATGAGAAAGATTCAGAAAATTGTCAGAAAAATAGATATAAGAATGAATTTTTTAAAATAGAAAAATAGATATAAGAAAAAAAATCGATATAAGATTTTTTTTTAATTTGAAAAATAGAGATAAGAACAAAAAGAATTCAGAAAAGTACATATGAGAATACATTTTTAAAAAAAAATCTTAGAAAAATACATTTGATTAATTTCATTTTTAATTGGAAAAATAGATATGAGAATAAATTTCATTTTAATGTAGAAAATTAGATATAAGATTATTTTTTAAAATTTAGAAATAAATGAAATGTTGAAACAATTAGAAAAAAAAAGATAACAAGAAAATAAAAAAGTATTTTTTTAAAGAAAAATAGATGTAAGAATAACATTTTAAAAAAAAATATTTCGAAAAATATATATATAAATGAAATTCGAATTAACAATAAAAAAAATAGATATAAGAATGAATATTTAAAAAGAATTTTAGAAAATTAGATATAAGAATAATTTTGTTTATTTAGAAAAAATAGATATCACTAATTTTTTTCTATTAGGTTTAGAAAAATAGATATTGGAATAAGACTTAAAGAATAAACTCTTTAAACAGATATGAGAATGAAGTTGAAAAAAATAGGAAAAATGGTATAAGAATAAAATTAGGAAAAAGACAATTTTTGAAAAATAGATGAATAAAATTGAAAAAAAAAATTTAAATTAAAAAAAAACACACAGGAAAATAGATATACGAATACATTTAAAATTTTTTTTTTAGGTAAACAGATAAAGGAATGAAAATTTTAAAGAAATTTTAAAAAATAGATGAAAAGAAAATTAAGTGGACGAAGTCATCAAATCCCAAGATGATCCACTGTCTGTATAGACGTGCCTCTGTGTGTGTGTGTGTGTGTGTGTGTGTGGGGGGGGGGGGGGTGTATGTGTATATTTGTGTGTGCGCGTGCATGTGTATGCATCTGCATGTGCATGTGTGCATATATTTTTCATGCATACGTGTAGTGTATACATTTTGTTGTTGATAAAGGTGATTGGAGATCATTTGTGATATAACATTAAGTCATATATGACTGCGCCACCTCCCCCACTCATCTAAAAGGGCTGTACAGCTATTGGACAATAAGAAAAGGTGTCAGTGTCAGTCACTGTCAGTGTCTCCCTCCCTCCCTCCCACCATCCTCTCTCTGTTTCTCTCTCTCTTCTCAATAAGAACAATACCACACTCTCCTCAGATTCTGCCCTCCATTTTAAAGACACTTGCCACATTCATAACTTTTGATGCCCTCTGAGGCAATTGCTTGAACAGCTAATTTATTACCGATAATTTCATGCAACTTGACCGAATGTTCGTGAAATATCGGAGACCTCCAGACCATGTCAAAAATCGTCCGCAAAGGTCACACCTGCCCTTCTAATGTCGCAAGTGTTCTCAAGGTGTCACAGATGCTGTCACGGACGTAAATACTTTTGGTTTGGAAGATAATTCATTTCTTCCCAAACCTGATATAAAGTGGAGTGTTGCCAGTGACATCTTCACTACATTGGCCGGGTGTTGACCAGTGTGTTATTCGTGTCATCCTTGGTACGCTGCGTCCGTGCATTTCGCTCCCATCCTCCAAGATTTCTCTTCATTATTTTTCTTTAAAACCTTCTTTTTCTGTTCTTTTATCGTTTTTCACGTGGTTCATCAGCTGATGTCAGGTGACACAGGTGAGCTGTTTTGTTCCTGGTTGCCATCTTGGTTAGGCGAGTGGTGTGGCACTCGCTTACGAACCTTGGAGTCGGAGAGATCTCTATCTCTGCCAGCTGGAGCCTTCCTGCTTGAATCCACTTCGACGTGGGTTGCGTGGAACTGTCTTTCACCCTTCGGTGGGAAGGAAAGAATTCCACTTGCCACCTCTGGGATCCCTATCCCGGCCAGCTGGAGGAAGCACCTTTGGTCATCCCTGACCTGGAGTCCACTTCATTGGGGACCGTCACGGTTTTCGGCTGCCATCCTTCATTGGACTGGGGAGCGGACCGTTTTCTTACCTCGCCCACCCGCCATTTTGGTAACTATATTGTCTGTCTTGGACAGTGTCTTGTTTATTTGGGTAGAGAATGTAGAAATACCAATCCTGGGCCACTTCCGCCCTCAACCAGTTTCGGGCGGAAGTGAGTTAGGATTGGTATTTCCCTGTTCTCTGACAAGTAAGACTTCAATAACCAAAAAATAACGATTATCTACAAACAAACATACTGTGCAGGGTTATTCGTTTTCAATACTAATTTACTAAAGTTTTCAGAGAGTAGCGTAGGGAAAGTAGCCGCGGCTGAACACGTTCCATAGAGTAACGTAGACTGCCACATGACACTCCACGTCAACACTACTACGCCGGCAAGAGCCGGCCATTTTAGCCATGGCTTTCAATGGAGACAGACGTGCTTTGTTTACAGAGGAACAGCGTCTTGTTATGGAGGATCATATGCAATACTACAGGCTTATGGTGGAGTATATAAACTCAGGGGGGCGCTGTTTTTTACCTTGTAAGCCAAAGAGCAGTATTGCTTTTTTGGAAGGCGGGGAGAAAGAAAAACGAGAACTAACCATTGATGAACTACACAACTACCTTGAAAGCTTGTTGGTTCAAGAAAGAGATTTAGAAAGAGATTTGGGCAATTTTACTGAAAAAGATGTTGATGTTTTTGATAAGCTTTTGACGGTTGGCGAAAGGATTCTATTTCTACAAAATGGTGTTCTTTTACTAAAACTTAGCAAAAGAAAAACTATCCATTATGCTCTGGTTATGGGCCACTGCCTTGAAAAGGCACAAACAATGTTTCAAAGATCAAAACCAACTGAGACATGGCGTTCATTTTTACGAACGCACATGAATATTGATGACTCATATGCAAGAAAACTGATGCAGCTTTCAAAACTTTTTTATTATTGTCCAAAATTTCATAACCTTAGCATCAGCATCAATGATTTGTTTGCCAAACGAAGTCTGATCGCTAAGTACTTTCAGAAAAATGATGATTTTCGAAACGCCTGGCAAAATTAGATCGAGTTCTCTTTAGTACACCTAACAGAACGGGGTGGGGTAGTGGGTGGCGCCACTATTCCTACAAAAAGCTTCAAATGTTCAGCGACAGGTGTACTAACTGGCGATTAAGAGCCGCCAAAAAAGCTCTGCCAAAAAAAACCCCCCCCACTAACTCTGCCAAATGCCGGTCCCAAGCCCGGATGAGAAAAGAGGAGGGGTGTGGTATAAACTGTTTGTGTGAGAAGGAAAGTATAATGAAACTCTTTGTTGCGGGAGGCGGTCTGTGGTGAAGTCAGCCTTGCTATAAATAGCCGTTTATACATGAACGGCTATTTTTAGCAGCAAGAGGACTGTGGTGAAGTCAGCCTTGCTATAAATAGCCGTTTATACATGAACGGCTATTTTTAGCAGCAAGAGGACTGTGGTGAAGTTAGCCTTGCTATAAATAGCCGTTATACATGAACGGCTATTTTTAGCAGCAAGAGGACTGTGGCGAAGTCAGCCTTGCTATAAATAGCCGTTTATACATGAACGGCTATTTTTAGCAGCAAGAGGACTGTGGTGAAGTTAGCCTTGCTATAAATAGCCGTTATACATGAACGGCTATTTTTAGCAGCAAGAGGACTGTGGTGAAGTTAGCCTTGCTATAAATAGCCGTTTATACATGAACGGCTATTTTTAGCAGCAAGAGGACTGTGGCGAAGTCAGCCTTGCTATAAATAGCCGTTTATACATGAACGGCTATTTTTAGCAGCAAGAGGACTGTGGTGAAGTCAGCCTTGCTATAAATAGCCGTTTATACATGAACGGCTATTTTAGCAGCAAGAGGACTGTGGCGAAGTCAGCCTTGCTATAAATAGCCGTTTATACATGAACGGCTATTTTAGCAGCAAGAGGACTGTGGCGAAGTCAGCCTTGCTATAAATAGCCGTTATACATGAACGGCTATTTTTAGCAGCAAGAGGACTGTGGTGAAGTCAGCCTTGATATAAATAGCCGTTTATACATGAACGGCTATTTTTAGCAGCAAGAGGACTGTGGTGAAGTCAGCCTTGCTATAAATAGCCGTTTATACATGAACGGCTATTTTTAGCAGCAAGAGGACTGCAGTAAAAATAGCCGTTTATGTGTGAACGTCCTATTTTAGCAGCATGAGTCTAACAGGATGTAGTGGTGCTCGTAACTGGGACAGATGTGCCCCACCCCCACCCCACGCATGCACACCTCCTCCCCCCACCCCCACCCCACGCATGCACACCTCCTCCCCCCACCCCACCACCCACGCATGCACACACTTAAGTCACTTTTAAGTTCTTAACTTAAGTCGCCTCAAGTCACTTCAAGTCACCCCAAGTTCTTAATTAAGTTTTTAATTAAGTTTTTAATTAATACTTCAAGTTCTTAATAAGTTCTTGATTAAGTTCTTAATTAAGTTACCTCAAGATCATAACTAAGTCATCCTCTAAGTACAACCAAGTTCTTATTCAAGTTATCTTATAATTATCAAAAAAATACAATCTATGTTTTTATCTTAAATAGTAGATGTCTAATACAGTACACACACGCCTCAAAAAACGCGTCATCGTTGAGATGTCTTGCTCAGCGTTCTCTGCATAGATCTTAATGAAGTTCTTACATCCTAAGCAACCGCATTGATTACAATTCTGGTCTATGGAAATGTCTTTTATAGACTCCATGTCTTTATTTATTGACTTCATCATTTTATAATACGCCATGATCTATTTTTATCAAAAAAACAAAAAATTTTAAAATTAAGTTCTTAAAATATTATTCCATCTGAAATGGATCAAAATGATCTTTTGTTGTTGGCGGTTTTGGCGTGCAGTTGTCTTTTCTGTATTTAGTGGTTCAGATTTTTTTGATTGCTTTGTTTCTGTTGCCATTGTGTATATATTTTATAACCGTAATAAACGCCCCCAGCAGCAGCAAGGGCGCCAAAAATGGCAACAGTTTTAAGTTCAATATTCCATGAAGACTTGGTGCTGTAGGTCTTGTATCACATGGAGTTTTTATAGCTGGCATTGAATCAACTTGTTCTGGCGCTGGCGGTGTTATGTTTTCATGATGAGTTATATTCTGTAACATTAATTTTTTTTGTCTGTTCCACTCTGCTAATTTTTTTCCTGCTTTAACACGCCCAGGATGAGGATGCTTTTCACTGGCCCCCACCTGATTCAGGGTTTTCTGATTCTGCTGATTTTCTGGCTTGGTTACTTTCTCCACCTGATTCAATGTTTCCTGGTTCTGATGATTTTCCAGCTCGTTCATTTGAAGGGAAATAAAATCTATATGATTAAAAGTTATTAATCCCATGATTAGCGGCGATAACAATGTTCCAAATCTGTAATATAAATCACAGCCTAGAGACTCTAATGACTTTGTTAAAACTGGATCTTGCGTTAAATCATACGTAAGATCTTGTTCAGAATCAATGGGAGCAAATCTACTGACTAGTTTAGTGTACAAACTAAGAACCGTTTGCCCCACACTTTTCACCATTCTAGACCCCAGCTGCGCTTCATACCTGTTATGATACTTTATAATGTCTTGTGACGACATCTGTTGAATCTGTTCTATGCTGAATTCAGTTCCGAGGAACTGTTTTGTTTTCCCACATGCTGCCAAAGAATACAGCCTTTCCTTTTTGGGCATAATAGCTTGATCATCAACTTGGTCATTCATAAGTTCAGGAAGGTTTAGGCTGCCTTGTAGCTGTAGTAGATCATCACTGTTCATGTTTTTTATTAATTATAATTATTTTATTTTCTAAAAATGAGCACCGAAAAAACTGTTGCTAACCTTGTATACCATTCTGCTGTTATTGGGGGTTAAGTGTAGGATACACAATGCTTGGTAAAAGCTTGTTAAGAATTAAACCAGCAGATCTTGGCAAACTAGACTTTGAGGATTCAGCAAAGCTAATTGCTATCATTGCAGCTTCGTTTGCCACGAAAGATTTTCTAGTCAAGCAAGGAATAATTCCAGACAGTATAAATATGTAAATAAAAAATACATTTATAAAAAATGGCTTCGCTCGTAATGATGATAGGCGGCGCTGTGGTGAATGCGCTTGCTTTTAGCGGAAGTAATTTCGCATTTAGTAAACTACGGGATGACGACGAGAGAAAAAGACATAACAAAGCTATGGAGCAACTAGCAGCTGCACAAGACGCCTATGAAAAGCAGAGACTTGAGCAGTTAGATTTTATTAATAACACACTGAAAAAACAGGGACATGCAGCTTACACATTTAAAAATGTTGACCAGGCAATAAAAGAATATTATCTTGTAACAGGCAAACCAATCGAGACATTGCCCCCACCAAAATTCAGCGACTTTTATCAACCGTCAGAAAAACAAAAGATGCAAGAAATCGGGTTTATTGTCGTCGGTATGACCGTCGTGTATTTTTGTTGCACATAATATTGGCTGAATAAAAAATGAACAAAATCTATTATTCGCCCAAAGGATATTGGAAGGTATCACAGCAATACAAAAGCTAAGCCAAGCGGCAGGAGTCAGTGAACAAACAGCAAAGGAATGGTTATCTAAACAAGCGATTTGGCAAATTTATTTACCTGCACCTAGACGAATACAGAGACCGCACTTTGTGAACACAACTCCAAACGACACCCATCAAATGGATCTTCTATATTTACCCTCTGATACGATTAGACGAAAAAGATTTAAGTACGCACTTACAGTCATTGACATAGCTTCAAGATACAAAGATGCGGAACCATTAACACAAAAGAGTGCTTCTGCTGTTGCTGTTGCTATACAACTGATATACCAACGAGGTCCTTTAACTTATCCTCGCATGATTCAAGTTGATGATGGAAAAGAATTTAAAGGGCAAGTGAATCAATTATTGTTGAAACATAGAGTTACCATCAAAAGAGGCATTCCAGGAGTTCACAGATCACAGGCTTTAGTTGAAAACTTTAACAAACAGTTAGCTGAAAGACTTTTTTCCTACCAGTATCACAGAGAGCTGATTGACAATTCTCGCAACACAGAATGGGTTAGAAGACTGCCCTCAGTTTTGCGCGCAATGAATAATGAAGAATTTAAAGGGCTAAAACCAGTACAAGCAATCAAAAGAAAAACAATAAATGTTGTTGAAGGAGAGTCTTCAACCAGCAAACTATTACCGTTTGGTTTAAAAGTAAGGTACCTTTATTTACCGGGGGAAGCAGAAGGGGACACTCGCATCAGGGCAACAGATCCAGTTTGGAGTGTTGACCCGTACGAAATAAAAAGAATTGTAAAAATGAATCCGCCCGTGTATTATTTACGAGAAACTGACACAACAAAACAACCAGCTCCTCAAAGATCTTTTGTGAAAGAAGAACTGCAGATAATTCCGCCAGACACAGTTCCGCTTTAATTAATTTACGTAAACATATTTTGGTTTAAAATGGAAGGCCAGAAGGAAGCGCAGAACGAAACAAGAATGGTAAAGGAAGAGACCTTGAAAATGATACGGGAATCATTTCAGGCGTGTAATGCTATTAAGGAAACATTTTCGAGGATTAATCAATGCATGCTAAATCATCCAGATCACCTACAACTCAAACCCCCAAATTGGGAAAAAGAATATCTTGAAATAATAAAAAAAATTCGAACGCGTCAAGCAAACATGAGAAAAGATTTAAATGAATTGGATGAAGCTATGATTGATCTTATAATAAAAGTTGATGAAAAATATAAACCCCCCTGTTTATGCGGTCCTCCAGTGCCCGATTGCATATGAAAACTCTGGATTAACAAACACACGTTTTGTGTTTGTTCTATCTAACGACTTCTTTGTTACAACAGTTGTGTTGATCTCATGTAGATTAGATCGCAGTTTTACGTTGTCATGATGAAAAGTCTTATTGCCAAACAATGCTTCTTTGTAGTTGTCATGTGATATGTTTGACTGCACAACGCTGCGAGATATTCCCTTTGCTTTCTTAATGATTTTCTCCTGGCTCGAAATACTGTACATTTTTGACCTTAAACCAACAAACTCCTTGATCACCTTTCCAGATAATTCATCCTTCATCTTTCCTAAAACCTTCTTGTTAGTAATTGAATGCAAAGGCGAATCTTTAGGGTAATCAGATGTGTCGTACCATCCGCATGCCCTTTAGCTACTTCTATTTCCATGTCTTTATAGATGTCTTCAGTGGGGATATCTATAACAAACTGTCTGTATCTGTGTAAAGTACTCTGGACTCAGGATACGAGGGCTTAAAGCAGTCATAAAGAAACTCTAACATCAAAAGCTTTGATAATTCTAAAACAGTAAACCCAATAAATACAGGTTTGTCTAATTTGACTTTCTTTTTTTTCATCATTATGCCAAAAAGCTGATCATGAAATCTTTTAAAGTCCTGATAATTAGGTTTTGAAGTCAGCTTAATTGCTTCATTTCTCTCTGGTGACCAATCTGACATCTTTACGCTTGTGCGGATTCTCCATAGTCTTTCCAAAACAGCTGTTGTTCATCAGCTTGAAAAAGTCTTTTCTGAAGCATCTGTGGATTTGGTTCGAGATCAGTGTTCTTCATGATGTATGGTTTCATGAACTGTTCTTGATCAAAGCAATTATGCGATGAACTGCTGTCAACTTCAAACCATGTCTTAAATAAAATTGTAGAAGTCTGTAATGACAGACATAATTTTTTTTGCCGCGAAGATTAGGCACAAGTTTAGGTGGTTCTCTTGGATCCATCTTTAGACTTTCTGCTGCTAATGGATAGTCATTATGCAGGTCATGGAGTTTATGAGGATATTCTAAGTCAACTTCTAGAATGAAACCACGCTGTTGATCAGGCGTTAAACCGCCCAACCACTTTAATGCCTTTTGAATATTATTCGGATCGCCGCCTGTGTACATTTTAAAGTTGCGTAATGGAAGCGATTGCGCCATAGCCCATCCATACAGATTGTTTGCATCTAAATACATGGATAGTTAGACCTTTTACTCGGATCATAGTCGTCCAAGTATTTGTTGTTTGCTTTACAGTAATGATGCGACGCCATACTAATTCCTCCACGCAATCCGTTTTTCAATCATCTGAATCATTGGTAAATCTGACAATAAATCATCTGTACTCCAGTAAACTTTAAGAAAGCATCCCAACTCATCCCGGGCGCAGAAATGTAATGCGCGGGATCCAGGCTATAATGTTTCATACAGGTCTTCCTATAATTTTCAAAGACGTCCGCCAACAACATGTATCAGCCATCAAGTAGGAGTCATGATAGTCTCCCATCGTTTTACACTCTAACTTTTGCACGCATCTTGAGCATGCTGGTAATCTGAATCACTGATGTCCTTTCCTCTAAGACTAGAAAAGAACGCGCCTTTAGGCGGAAGTGAGTCTCATCAAACCTTTCCCAACTGTTCATGTACTCATAAGGTAAACGCCCTTTCTAACAAAGAGTTGGGTCAAAATATTCTTCCGTTATTGGGCAGGACTTTAAGGACATAGCTAGTGACTCTAATGATCCCATCATGTGTTGCATAGAGTCATAAAAAGACATGTTATTTAGATTAAAGCACATGTACTTTTCTGATGACTGTGCAATGCATGCTACCCTGAAGGCGTTGGTTACTGCTTGCAATATAAGATGAGAGTCGTAACCTCGCAAGTTATGAAAGAAGATGGGCAGCTCCATGTCTTTGGTTCAAACTTTAGTTGAAGATTGCATTTGTGTGCGCAGCTCCTCTGAACTTTCCGCTAATGTGATCATGGTCTCTTACTGTTGGATTTGCTGCGTCTGATGAGAGGCCTAAACCACAAATCCAACAGTGAGTGGCTGAGGCATACTGTTGTTGGTCTTCAGGCGTCATCATGATTTCAGATAAATTCAGATTATTAGAACAATCATTACGCATTGCTGCATGCGCTGTAAAAATCTTCTGCCGCATCTGTCCTCTGTATAATTCTGGCCTTGAATGAGCGCCACCGACCTAAAAAAAATGAAAACAAAAAAACAAATCTGATGATTACCATTAAAATGTTTTCGAAGTTTTGTGGGGCTGGCCCTTTAAAAAAGAAAGAAATTTAAAAGGGGAAAACCCCTACCCAAGGGAAAAATTTTAAAAAAAAATGAAAAAAAAAAATAAAGTTTGTTAAGGAGAGTTTAAACCAGCAAACTATTACCGTTGGTTTAAAAGTAAGGTACCTTTATTTACCGGGGAAGCGAAGGGACACTCGCATCAGGAAACAGATCCATTTTGGAGTGTTGACCCGTACGAAAAAAAAAGAATTGAAAAATGAACCCCCTGTATTATTTACGAGAAACTGACCAACAAAAAAACCACTCCTCAAAGACTTTGGAAAGAGAACGCAATAATTTCCGCCAACACATTCCGTTTAAAATTTAATTTACTAAAAATATTTTTTTTTAAAAGGAAGGCCAAAGGGAAAGCGCAAACAAAACAAAAGGTAAAGGAAGAGACCTAAAAATGATACGGAATCTTTCAGCGTTAATCTTTTAAGGAAACATTTTCGAGGTTTAAAACAATGCATCTAAATCATCCAATCACCTACAACTAAAACCCCCCAAATTGGGAAAAAGAATATCTTAAATAATAAAAAAAATTCGAACGCGTCAACAAAATGAGAAAAATTTAAATGAATTGGATGAAGCTATATTGATCTTATAATAAAAGTTGATAAAAAATTAAACCCCCCTTTTATGCTCCTCCAGTGCCCATTGCATATGAAAACCTGGTTTAAAAAACAAACACACGTTTTGTGTTTTTTCTACTAACGACTTCTTTGTTACAACATTTGTTTGATCTCATGAAATTTAGATCGCAGTTTTAGTTGTCATAAAAAGTCTTAAATTCCCAAAACAATGCTTCTTTGTATTTTTGTCATGTGTATTTTGACTGCACAACGCGCGAAAATTTTCCCTTTGCTTTTTTAATGATTTTCTCCTGGCTCAAAATAGTACTTTTTTGACCTTAAACCAACAACCCCTTTGATCACCTTTCCAGATAATTTCTCCTTCATCTTTCCAAAACCTTTTGTTAGAAAATTGATAAAAGGCGAATCTTTAGGTAATCAATGTTCTACCATCCGCATGCCCTTTACTATTTCTATTTCCATTCTTTATAGTTTTCTCAGGGGGGAACCCTATAAAAAAAACTGTCTTATCTGTTAAATACCTGGACCGGGATACAGGTTTAAAGCAGTCAATAAAGAAACTCTAACACAAAAGTTTTAAAATTTTCAAAACAGTAAACCCAATAAATACAGTTGTCAATTTGATTTTCTTTTTTTTCACATTATCCCAAAAAAGCTTCATGAAATTTTTTAAAAGTCCTGATAATTGGGTTTTGAAGTCAGTTTAAATTTGCTTCATTCTCTCTGGTGACCAATCTGACATTTTTACCTTGGGGGGTTTCTCCATAGTCTTTTCCCAAAACACGTTGTTCATCAGCTTGAAAAAGCTTTTTCTGAAGCATTTTGGGGTTTGGTTCGAATCAGTTTTTCATGAGTATTTTTCATGAACTTTTCTGATCAAAAGCAATTATGCGTGAACTGCTGTAAACTTAAAAACCAGTTTTAAAAAAAATTTGAGAATCGAATACAGACATAATTTTTTTTCCGCGAAGATTAGGCACAATTAGGGGGGTTTTTTGGACCCATCTTTAGACTTTCTGCTGCTAATGAACTTTAGCAGGTCATGGATTTATGAGGATTTTCTAAGTAAACTTCTAGAATGAAACCACCTGTTGATCAGCGTTAAACCGCCCAAACCACAAAAGCCTTTTTGAATATTATTGGGATCGCGCCTGGACATTTTAAATTGCGTAATGGGAACGATTGCGCATAGCCCATTTCCCTACAGATTGTTTTCATCTAAATAATGGATATTAGACCCTTTACCGGGTCTAGTCCCAAGTATTTGTTTTTTTGCTTTTTCAGGAAAGATCACGCCATACAATTTCCCCCGCAATCCGTTTTTCCCCAAACACTGAATCATTGAAATCTGACAAAAAATCAACTGTACTCCCTAAACTTAAGAAAGCATCCCAAATCATCCCGGCGAGAAATGAAAACGCGGGGCCAGGGATAATGTTTTTTATACAGGTCTTCCATAATTTTTAAAGACGCCGCCAAAACATGTATCACCTCAAGTAAGTCATAAGTCTCCCATCGTTTTACACTCAACTTTTGCCACGCATCTTACAGCTGGAATCTGAAACACTGATGCCTTTCCTCTAAGACTGAAAAAACGCGCCTTTAGGGGAAGATCTCATCAAACCTTTCCCCAAATGTTCTTTTTCTCCCCCAAAAAATAAACGCCCCTTTCTAAAAAAGATTGGTCAAAATATTTTTCCGTTATTGGGGGAGGACTTTTTAAAGGGCATAGCTATGACTCAATGACCCTCATTGTTCATAGAGTCATAAAAAGACAGTTATTTAGATTAAAGCACAGTCTTTTTTTGAGATTTTTTGGGGAATCTGCTACCCCGAAGCGTGTTACTGCTTTCAATATAAGATGAGAGTCGTACCTCGCAATATGAAAAAGATGGGGAGCTCCATGTCTTTTTGGTTTTAAACTTTTGTTTAAGAATTTGCATTGTTGTGCGCAGCTCCTCGAACTTTCCCTAATGGACATGGGCTCTTACGTTTTTTGCTGCTCTGATGGAGGCCTAAACCAAAATCCAAAAAGGGGGGCTGAGGGATACTGTTGTTGGCTTTAGGCTCATCATGATTTCAAAAATCAGATTATAGAACAATCATTACGCACTTGCTCATGCCGTAAAAAAATTCTAGCCGCATCGGGGCCTCTGTTAATTCGGCCTTGAAGCGCCATCCGACCTAACAACAATGAAAGCAAATGAACAAATCTGATGATTACTCATTAAGACTGTTTTTCGAAGTTTTTGTGGCGCTGGCCCTTCATAAGGAACAATAAGCGACTCGAAGTCTGCGTAAACTACGTATGGAGAATTTTGCAGTCGTTTCCAGTTCTTAAAACTAACTTTAGATCCAGGTGGGGGCGTAATTAGTTCTGTATTACAGTCAACTGGGCCGATACAATGTTTCTTATGTTCGCTTGCGGCTTGAACAGATGGCATTCTTGTTAAACATTTTCTGCAGAATTCTTGTTTGTGCCCATCTTTTGAAGTATGCTGCATTAGTTTACTCATTGTTCGTATCAATGTGTAATGTGGCAGCCCCGCTGGTGAAAACATTAGTAGTAAGTCAACATGATTTTTGTCTGGCTCGCCAATCGTTGGACTGTTCTTGGACACTTTAATCGGCTGTAGATTTGTTTCCTCATCCCATGTGTAGATATTGACAGTTATTGGTTTGTTTTGTTCTTCAAACTGATCAATTTGGTCTACACTAACAGGAAAGGATATTCCATTGAAGTTAAGATCTTTGGCGTATTGCCGATAGTTAGTCACTCTCTCTGCGTGTTCGCGGACATGATGCAGCCTTGCAAGAACACACCACATGAAACATTTGTTGTCTGAATTTTTTATGTTTAAAACTGCTCTCTTTGAAACTAACTCTCGAGGTAGCAGAATGTAAGCCTTGCCTACAATCGGGGCATACTTAGCCTGTTTTAATCTAATCTCTAAGACTTCGCCCTCTGACCAACCGGAGCCTTTCATTTTAGCTTCTTCAGCGGCAGCGTCAAACCGTGTAAGCAGTTCGTCTGCCCAACCGGGTGTTAAGTCGTTATGAGAAAAAATAGTCTGTTGTTTAGTTGAGACCCAGACTTCTAGATTTTCTTCATTTATTGTTATATAGTCGATTAAAACAGCTAACATTACTTTAACTGGCGGGTCTATTGTTAGTTTACTTGGAACTTGAGAAATTGCATGTACAACGCTTGCCCGCACGTTTTCTGGATTAATAACTTCTAAATCAATATCATTCAGTGCTCTTGATAAACGCTCTCTCTCGAGCATTCCTTCAAACAATTCGTCTTGTCCTTCATATATCTTAGCCATGCTGTCTTTCTTTTCTAAGCCAACATATTTATTTAAATTAAAAAAATACAACGGCTTAATCAGAATCAATATCAACGGTCTTTTTGTGCTTGGACTCATAAACTAAAGTATAAACACCCTTCGATGTTGTTACTGTGAGCTGTTTAGAACAGAGTTTAATGTTTCGTTTACTTTTTTTAAGCATTCCTTTTTTATCTGCTCGGCGTCTGGCTGTTGAGAAAAACTTGCCCTCGCCTTTCTTTGAAGATCAAACTTTTGTCTTTTGTAGTCATCAAAATCGGCCTGTAAACGATTAAATTCTTCGTCCGTGATGTTTGAGTCAACTAGCGCTTTATTTATTGTCAGTTTGAACGAGCTAAGTTTAGCCGTTATTAGTTGAACCATAGCTGTGTGCTTTTGGAGTTTAGTTTTTAATTTTTTGCCAGCAGCACCTACGGCTAATGAACACAGGCCAAGAGCTAAAGACAACCACCTAGAGGTAAAGCTGCGGGTGCACCAACACCTGTTGCTAGAGGCCTACACTCGTTCCTGCTGATAGTGCACTTATAGTTGATGTTCCAGTATTAACATATGTTACAGCATTAAAGGCAGCAGAATACCTTCGTTTTGTTTTGCTGTATTTTGAAAGGTCCTGCTCTAGTTTTTGTTGCATTTGTGTAATGTTTGTTAATCTAAAGGTTTTTATGTTGGGGGCTATCTCTTCTCTTGGCAACTCTGGCGCTGTAGGCACATTTGGATAAACCTGAACAGACATGCTTTTTATAAAATAAAAAATAATTTAGTATTGTATATCTTTTAGTCTGTTATCTTCAATATTCAGCTGCGCATCATATATTAAAAACAAATGTACATTAAGTGGTTTATCGGCTTCTTCTTCTTTATCAATTTGAATGTTTATTACGTCTCTCACAGTTCTCCCGCTTCCATGTAACCGATTATCCTCCGTTGACCTTAGGTCAATCCATAAACCGTATTTTGTTGTTAAATAATCGTCAAGTCTTACACTGTGAAGGTGTAGATCTTTAGACACAAGGTCAACTGTTGGATTTCTACACCTCCCACCTCCAAACAGTTTTCTTATTTCATCAAAATGCTGATAAGGTTTAAGCCCGCTAGCATAGATTTGGTTAGGACTGCCCTCAATCGAACATTGTACTTTCGTTATTTTTGGATTAAAAAACTTTTCACTTCCTCTTTTGAATGGTTCTTCATCTTCACACAGCAATAAAATACCTTTAAGCGATCTTGCTGAGACGCTAAAACTAAAATTCCATATAGTGTCTGCCCTGCTTCTAGGATATGTTGTATGATGAATCACTCTTTCGTAATATATTGCTAATTTTGACTGATATTGTTGTTCAATCAGCCTTGCTAAATTAGGGTTGCTAACAACGTCAAACTCTAACGAGATGTCAGAAATGCTGTACTTTGCTTCGGTGTCTAATGATTTGATAACCCGTTTGTATTCATTAAAAGTTAGTTCATATGACAATCTGTCTTTTAATGCTCCTTGAAAGTATGGCGCATGCGCTTTTAACAACTCAAAATCTAAGGGAATGGAAAAGCGATTTCCAAACGCAAAATTTACAGCCACATACTTTTTGCCGTCTTTAGTATCTGCGGCGCCTATTCTATGTTTTAGTGCTTCTTCATTTTCTATTCCTTAAAACGCAAAGTCAGCCCTTTCAGTCCCGGTTAGCCATAGATCAGAATAGGTTAAAAATATGTCTGCATTGTGTAAAGAAAATATTTCTTGCCCCTCAAGTTTTATAGAAATTTTCTTAACGATTGCTCGCCCCAGATTCTGTACAACTGTCATGTTTGGGTCTGTTGTTGAAGCGAGCGCTATTTTGAAAGTAAGCCGCGCAGAGCCTGGCACAATCACTTCATCTGCTCCTAGGTCTGGAAATTTGACAGTAAGAATTTGATCCGCATCAATAGTAGATGGATTATTTGGAACAGTAATATTCCGCTTATTTCCCTTCACGCCAAAGGGTTCTTTCAGTCTTCTATGCGGGTCAAGAATCGAGCCATGTGCTTGTGACATTTTTTTATAAACAAAATAAAAAGTTAATTATTTAAAAACATGGCAGGAATTGAAGATGAAGAAGATTATGATGTTTTTGATCGTGGAGACGACATGAGTGAAATGATCCCTTTGACACAGCATCGCTCAACGCTCTCAATGCGGCGTGAATTAACAGAAAGTACGGTCGAAGCATTTTACAAAAGTTTAGGCTTAAAACCTCCCGAATTTATAGACCCAAATGATTTTGAATTAGAAGATGGTCATTTGTCTGTGAAAAAACGACCAAGGACAACTTGTTCGGCTTACAACTAAACCAAACCCATCAAAGTTTTTAGCCAAGAGTACAATTATACAAAGACTCAGTGTGAAAGATCAAAATCGCCTTGGCATTTCTAAACCAAAATTAGATAAGGATGCAGTTGCTAAACTTCAAAACACACTACAAGAACTCCCGACAGATAACCAAATGCAAAACATGGAACTTAAAGAATTAAATCAATCGGCAGACGAATTAATAAATGCAATAGAAGCAGAAACCAGTTTTTCAGAAGAAACAGCATTAAAGACTATACACGACTCACCGCTACCCATGCGAGAAATAGCGGCCCTTGATCATGCTTTAAGAACCATTAGAGGCGAATTAACAAACAATTTAGCAAAACTGGGTGAAATAGATGAGCATATAAAAAGAGAAAAAGAAAAACTCGTTGAGGCTGATGACGCCAACTTAGGGCATGATATTAAAGAAAGAATAACCCAAAGACTAAAAGATCTTGAACAAGAGAGATCGGCAAGACTAGAAGTATTGTCTACTAACCGAGAACAATTGCGAACTCAAGTGAGCAGAATAAGAGAAAACTATCCAAAGAATTTTATATGAAGACACAACACTAGCAGAACGAATCCGAACACTGTTTAGAGAGCAAGGAGTCACATTAGTAAGCGTTATAACAGCTTAGGATTTGCAATAAGTACACTGGTGATGGCTATTACAGGCGGCGGTGGTCAAAGTTCATTACCTCCGCCGCCATCGCCTCCATCTCCGCTGATAAATCATGGGTAAAAAACCAGCTTGATCATCTTGCAAGTTTATTAAAAAAATTAGCTGGTAAAGCCCTGGACGCTTTACCAGGAATATTGGGGAGTATTGTCAGCCGGCTTTTGTCTACTGCAAGCAAAGTAGTTGGCTTTATGGCCGAGCACTTATGGACATTAGTTCTCGTAATAGTTGGGTTACTATTTAGTAAGATAAAGACCAAGTAATCCTATGCCAGTTAATCCAAGAACAAGCGCTGTCTTTTCATATTCATGGTCATCGCGACAGAAGTCCGCGTCTTCAATGGCTTTTGGGGGTTGGGTCTTGGGGATTGGATGACTTATTCTTGGGTGTTCTTTTATTGTTTGTAATATTACTGGCTCAGAATTTATGTCGTTTTTCCCAACCTTCTGTTCATTGCCTGCTATAAGAATTTCATTATTATAGTTTATTATTGTACCTATCTGGAGTCTGAGGTCAGAAGGCAGCATGTATAAACCAGTGCCAACAGCAAAGTCTACTTTCGATCTTGCGTATTGTAAAACATTTTGGTATCTTTTAATACTTGAAGGTAAATCAACTGTAGAATTAATGGCGTCCTCTAAATTTGCTAAGTATTGTTTTTGTGCGTCAAAGCCAGTAGAAGGATCAGTTATGCTCGATCTTGCCTGTGCTTGCGAACCTAGCAAACACCAAACGTAAGTACGAATAGAGTCGTTTATTCGTTCTATTCCTGCTTTAGTTAGGCCCTTAGAAGTGTCTAAGATAAATGTTGTCCATGCTGTTTTATGCTCTTGCTCTAGGGACCCGAGCTGAACAGCTGTGCCTGAAAAGAAAGATTTGAAAGGAGGATGCCAGTCATAGTTATACTTTCTGTGCGTGCCCTGAAAATAAAGGGCGCCTAGGCCATGATTAAGATCCAACTTTTGTCTAAAGTCTGTCTTGATATTAATATTGAATTCGTTACAGATCCTTTCAAAAGCCTTCATGTCTATTCGGTTGCTGAATGGATTAAACGGTTTGTCATTTGGTAATGGGGCTTGCAATTCAGCCAAAATACGTCTAAAGGTGTAATAGAAATGAAATCTGTACACTGACCTCACCAAAGGATCATGGTGATTTAAATGATCAGCATACGACACTCCACACCCAGTTGATGCGCAAAACACAGCAAAGTTTAACTGGTTCTGATAAAACTGCATCGGATGACTAAACCACGCTTTCTTGATGTGGTCGTTTTCAATAGGGGGGTTAAGATAGCTCTTCAATGGGAGTACTCACCTTTTTATGAAAAGTGACAGTCTGGGTCACAGCAATGTCAAGAGTATCAGTTGTTATATTTTTAAGATTGTAGTGCGGCCCAGCAGAATATTTTGCATCAGTATATTTGAATGCACTCATTTTTATTTCGTTTAAAAAATGTTTGTAACAATAACAACCCAAGACCGTCCTTCGTTTTTAGAACATGCTATTGATAACAATTGCGGGGCCAAAACGGTCGCGCTCCATGAAATATTTTACAAAGTCGTATGGTTTAATATAACTGAATCCAAGGAGAATAATAAGGTTCTAAAAGTTGACAAAACAGGGGCTAAAGTTAGCCAGTTAACAATACCTGATGGTTATTATCGGGTTTTGCTCACTAAAAGAAGCAATGAGTAACTTTGACATTACTCTCAAACTTAACAATGCAAATCTAAAAACAATGTTAACATTCAAGCCTGAAGAGAAGGAGGTTACTATTTTGATGAAGAGCTAGCTAAAATGTTAGGCTTTGCAGCTGACAATTATAGATTTAGAGTTACACCAAACAAAACTACTTATGAGGGAGAAAATCCGCTCGATCTTGCATTACATTCATTACTCTATGTTCATTTGGACGAGCTGAGCACTGATGAAAACTTATATGATGGAAGGCCTCAACTGTTTTAAGAGCTCTTCCGTCAGGGAAAGCTGCATATTGCGATTATGAAATTATACAATTCCCTAATTTACAGTTTAAAAGATTAGTTTGTGGGAGGGTTGGATCATTTAATATAAAAATTGCAGACAAAGCGGGGAAAGTTGTGAAATGTGATAACCTACACATTGTTTTGGAAATAAAATAATAAGTTGTTCTAAAAAATAATGTCGCGGGGGCCAGAAGAATCAGGAGTTACATTAGCGCCTGTGAGGTGTATAACCTTAGAATTAAAAGACCTTGCAGACGTTGCGGACTTTGAACAGAACGGTGAGATAGGCGCTTTGTATGGTTTTGAGTACACTAAAGATGGTGATTATAAACGCAAAGAGGTTGGCGACAACAAAAAGTTTCCTAAACTAGAACAGCTGCGCAATCTAGAAGCAAATAATGTTGGTCAGTATGAATATAAAATAGTTCGAAAACCTGACCTCAAATGGCACTTAGAACCATATTTAGAATGGGAAATAAAATTTGAATTCATAAGCCCATTTACATTTTTTAGCCGCCAAAAAAGTTTCAGAAAAGCATTCAACTCTGGCCCTTTACATGTAAGTCTTATGCCGGACGACAATAGTCGGAAAGAAATTGAAATAACGCCGTATGGGAAAAAAACAGTACATCCTCCACAGAAAAGAAACAGTTGTAAAAAAAGCTTCTACAAAATTACAGTTCTTTCCCAGCAGAAAATTAGGAGACACGTTCACAATAATATTTGAAATTTCTGTCTTTAAAGATGTGGAGAGGGATGGGGTTGTGGGCGTTAGTGCCGACCTTATAAAAGGAATTAATATTAGCTGGCAAAACTTAGACGTTAAACGCCTTACAGTTACCATCGTCGTTCTTCACAATGGTGAGGATATTAAGGTTATAACAACAAGCAACAAAATCACTGTTGACTTAAATAGAAACAATCTTACAGAACTGAATTGGATTAATCTTACACATTTAGGCCTTATAGGGTTTTATTATACTGAACAAGTTTTGACAGAGAGTATGATAAAAATAATAACTGGATTAGATTAAATTCTTCTATAAAACCATGGAGCAGTTAAACTTTATGACAAAAACTCCTCATTGCTCATTGATTTGTGGGCAGACTGGTTGTGGAAAAACAATATTTGTCCTAGACCTATTACAAACAGTTTATCGCTATAATTTTAATCATATTGTGATTTTCTGCCCAACACTTAAATGGAACAAAGCATATCATGATAGAAGGTTTATATGGACAGATGATGACATATATTTAGTTGATCCTAGCAATAAACTGAGTGAGTGTTTAGAACAGTTTTATAGACTGTTTGAAGGAACGCAAACACTATTTATTATAGATGACTGTTCAGCAGAAAGAGACATAGTTAAAAAGAGAAACACTTTGTCAAAACTGGCTTTCAGCGGAAGACATGCCAGGATAAGTGTGTGGATTTTATGCCAAAAATATAACTCGGTTTTAAAAGACTTTAGAGAACAGTTAAAAACTGTAGTTTTATTTCACATGAAAGACAGAGATGCATTTGATGAATGTTTGCGTGAAAATGATGTTATTGAAAATGACCAGGAAAAACACAGGATTAAACAAAAACTGAAATCTGAAAAGTTTAGTAAATTAGTATTGAAAACGGATAACCCTACACAGTATGTTTGTTTGTAGATAATCGTTATTTTTTGGTTATTGAAGTCTTACTTGTCAGAGAACGTAGAAATACCAATCCTGGGTCACTTTCGCCCGAAACTGGTTGAGGGCGGAAGTGGCCCAGGATTGGTATTTCTACGTTCTCTTGGGTTTTCTAACCTCTCAGTGATTGCGGTTTTTCTTCTGCCTTAATATGCTGTTGGCTGGACACACCTTTTTTGTGTGTAACTGCTCCAAAGAGGGCGTGCCTGTTTGGAAGTGGTATCGAGATATGCATTTTGTGGTGGAATTGTAGGAACGCATTATCTTTAATTGCGTTTCGGTCCTTAGCGGCTAGGTATTCGGTTACTTTGGACTAAGTTGAAAGTCTCTAACTACCATTTCAGTCAATAGAAGCTGTATTTGTTGTTTTCTGAGTATACAGGTCGAGTCAATGCTTGTATTGCTTAATATGTGATGTGGGCCGGAAGGATATCGTAAGTGTTGGTTTCATTTTCCTTGTTGTTTCGTAGATACGAGACGGATCGTGGAATGCATGAGCGTTCGAACGGCTTGACACTTAGACCACGGAGTGTGGAATTCCGGCCGTGTCGCCCCGCGTGTGGTTCCGTTCTCGTTGTGTCCTTGTCCTATATGTTTGTGTGACAGACGTATGGATGGATTTTAGTTGGTTTTATTTATTGAGATTTTGACTAAGGAAGTTATCCTTAGTACAGGCATGTCATGGATACAGGATGCAAGGAATGCCATGAGTACAGGTTAAAAGCAAAGGAAAAAGTGAAAGAAGTTATTATAGTTTATTTACCCTTTTAAAGTGACAAAGACATTGTTGACCTTTTTACGGCACTGTGACCCTTCACACTGACGCACTGCCGAACCCACTAAGTTGCCACACACTGACAAGGACGATAGATAAATGACTTCTCATCTGGAGACTGATCTCCGCCGTAGGGCGGGAAAAATTTCGCCATTTGTTTCCGGCAGCTCCGGTCTTGGACTGGCTGAAGGACCAGCATCCCGGGACCTGGCAGACGCCATCCGTTATCCAGGTACCAGTCGCTGCGCTGAGGACTGTTGAAGGTGTGCCTCACCCTTCACTGGGACACCTTCGCCTCGGATTGGAAGACTAGCCCACTGCGGGCTTCGCCCTTCTTAGGATCCACCTCCCACGGTGAACCTCCTCGGGCACGGGATAAGATGAGTCTTCAGTCGTGTGTGATGTGGGTGTGGGTTTGGCGTGCGTGTGTGTGGGCCTGAAGCGGGTCACTGATTCGTTTTTTTTTTATTGTTTTGTTTAACCCTGACTAGGTCCTGTTTGATGTATTATTGTTTCTAGTACTGTCTTTCTTCTGTTATTATGTTAATGCCTTTGTAGCGGTTTAGCGGGTTAGGTTGGGATAGTAGCGGGATCCCAGGATATTGGGGTTTTTTGGGGTTTATTCAATTTACTTTGTCCCCTAAGTCAGTTAGTTCTGAAAAGTGCTTTTCTCTTCTATGCCCCATCGTTTTTTTTTTCTTTCTTTCTTTTCCTCGCTCGGCTGGTTTTTTTTCTTCTTTGTTATGACCCATACCCCATCTGGAGTGCTAGTGTGAGTGAATGATTGTAACGTGAAGTAAAAGTATTGTTGAAACCCTTTTCTCTTGTGGTCTGGTGGTGTGAGGGATTGAGTGATCGCTCCATTTCTGCCACTGCACATTACCTGTTTAAGACCCCCCCCCCCCCCCCCCCCCCCCCCCTGTCAGGTGCACTCGCACGTGACAGATGCCGATGGAGAAAATGTCCTGCAGCGGTGGACCCTATCTCGAGTGCTACTAAACTATAGTCAGAGGAAAGGGACAAAGGGAACTAACTTCTCTTAAGAGAGAGGCGTTTGTGGAGGGGCGGGTGATGGGAATAGGAGGCAGTCCACTCCTTTCGCCTGAAAATGTCGATCCTAATTTTACCAGGAGTCACTCAACGTTGGCCACAGTAGAATCCCTATACAGTCAGGGGTGCAATTTAAATGTGGACCTGATGCTACATATAACAATTCACCCACTCTTATATCCCGAGCTGGGTTGGGTGGCAGCGTGGTAGGTGTAGGGGGTAGTGTTGGTGTCCCAATGGGCTGTGATATAGTAGGTCCGACCACAGTGGTCAGCCTGAATCTGAACAACGGGGAGACTTTCGTTCCCATCAGCGTCGATGTCAAGGACTTCACTGTACTTCATGAGGAACTTGAACTCCTCTTGTGTGTGAATGATGGCGATCTGAGATACCAGATGGGGCTGTCCGTAGCAGTTAACTTTTAGAAAATATTTGTCCACTCAACAAGACGACGTCACCTGAGGATATCTTTCCTCTCGTTAAAAATGCTCACTTATCTAGAAGACCTTGAAGAATACATAAATCACCGGAAGAACAAAACAAGATGGGTGTACCAGCCTGATGTGTGTCGTTCCCCATATGCACAGGCTTAATTCAACTTCTTAGCAACAAAGAACTTTAATGTGAAGAAGCTTTTGTGGAACCAACACACTATGAGTTCAGCCTACGATCTCATATCATGACACAACTCCAAGTTCTAATAAGAGCAGGACCAGAACCCCAAAGGCAAGGTAGAGGGAGGCAGCTGAAAAGAGTTCCAGGTGACTGTGGTCAACAAGGCAAGATTTGAACTACCGGTATTGCACACCAGCCTTTTCTGGGATTGCATTTTTCTTGAAACTGAAAAGGCAGAGGAGTCAAATTACCACTTTCCGCGGTCACTGAGGAGAAACAACCAAGTTTCCAAATATCGGTATATGACCAGGAGTTGTATGTTATTGAGTTTCCCTCCCTATGGGAGGATGTCTCCCCCTTGGAGAATATAAGCTTGCTGAAGGCTCATTTTGAGAAGCATTTATTTTATTTTCCCCCTTCACCCACTCATGCACAAACTGTTAGTTAGGCAGAATCATCTACCACTGCAGATATGAATGCGTATCTCCCCCTATTTCTTCAATCTAAGACATAGGAGCAAGCTTTGTTTATAGTTCAATATTTCTTGCAGTCATTGCGGCACCAAGCTGCTCTGTAAGTTGCTGGAACGGTGCTCGGTACTTATCCTTGGAATTTATTATATATATATATATATATATATATATATATATATATATATATATATATATGTGTGTGTGTGTGTGTGTGTGCGTGTGTGTGTGTGTGTGTGTGAGACAAAATGAAACTAGTAGATAGCAGATGCTCCATCTCTCTCTCTTTGGGAAAAACTGAAATGAAAGAAAATAATTAAGTCATTTGTTTCATTTATGTTTTCTTTGTATATAACCAGCACATTATCAGAGTGAGTGTGCCAGTAGACCACACATAAGAACATTAACAAACCCAGACACATTGCAGCAAACACCAAAACACTAAAATCAGCAAAAATATGTCCATTTGTAAGAGAACATACAGACTATGTGCCTGGTGTGTATGAGACTGGTTGGGAAAAGAACTACAACAAAAAACACAAAAAGCTAGTAGTGGACATTGTTTTTCTTCCCCCGCTTTTTTTTTTTTTTTTTTTTTTTTTGGCAGATGAAGAGGACAGTGTGAAGCACCAAACAATGAAGAGGTGAATTTCGGCCTTAGGGAAAGAAAAGGGAGAAAAAAATCATCGCCTTACGTGGTCCGTTGATCCGATAAGTGATGCCACTAAAAAAAAAACCTTGCAAAATGTACTAGGAGAGAGAGAGAGAGAGAGAGAGGAGAGAGAGAGAGAGAGAGAGAGAGGGGGGGGGCTGAGGGAGAGATAAAGGAGGGGGGAAAGGTTATTCTTACCTTCATTACTATGAAAGGTCTTAGAAAGAGACAGAGAAAGAGAGGAGAGGGGGGGGGGGAGATAAGAGGATAAAATAGAGGTAGGGAGAAATGATGGGGAAGGCTGAGGGAGAGAGAAAGGAGGGAGAAAGACAGACAGAGACAAGAGGATAGAGAGAAGGCGGGGGAGGGGGGGGGGGGGGGGGGGGCTGAGGAAGAGAGAGGAGGGGGAAAGGCTATATGTATACTCATCACTATGTTGTCCCCAGCGGGGTTGTCTGTTGTGAACATTAAAATCAAATAAACTTTTTTTTTTACCACTAGTGACGTTGTATTTCCATGCCGTTTATTTCATTGAACAAAATGCACTCAACGAATGAGATGCATCTTACTTTGGATGGCAATTGTATGAAGGAGAATGAAAAGCAACGACGACAATCACTGGTGGCTCTACGGTAGCACACACTGGGCCTATTAAAAACGCTCACAAATCTGGATCGATGTTGTTCGGCTCAAAGAGGACAACTGTAAACGAAAAAAAACGTACTACGTATCTATCACACATACACACGGGGCTGGGGGAGGCGAGAGAGAGAGAGAGAGAGACAGAGACAGACAGACAGACAAAGAGACAGAGAGAGCAGACAGACAGACACGAAGTGAGGACAATTGTGTTGCAAACATGATAAAAACACAACAACATATAACAAATCAATTCTCTGGATTTCTACAAAGTTTATTTCGTTGAACAAAATGCAACACATGCATCACATGGGAACAGAAATGCACGAAAAAATGGAACGCATGGTTTGGTATATGTACAGACGCAAACACACTCACACACACGACAAAGTCGTTTCAATTCAAAGAGCTCGATACGAATACACACACACACACACACACACACACACACACACCAGGGAGAGACGGGTCCAAGTAACTTCAACTGTCAAAGTTTATCAAAGTTGAAAGAAAGAGAGAGAGAGAGAGAGAGGAGAGAGAGAGAGAGAGAGAGAGAGAGAGAGAGAGAGAGATTTTAATTCAACACATTAGTGGATGGCTTTTGAACAAGAACCAAGCAAAAAGAAATGTTAAAAAGGGGGGGGGGGGGGGGGGGGGGGGGGGATCGCACATGAGTGAGTACGTGCGTGTGTGTTGTCACAACCATACTGAGCAGGTTTCACGAGTATATTCACGCTACAATTAAACTTTTTCACGAGAAACAAAAAACACTTTGTGCCAATGATCGTCAGGACCATACGGGATGCGCGTCTTACACACAACGCTTTCTGTCCTAACGTCGCAAAAACGACGAGAAGCAGGAAGCAGCCCTCACAATTTTTTTGTTTGTTTGGAAGTTGTGACGATATGAAGAGGGGACTGTAGCCATCTCCT
The DNA here is from genome assembly GCA_018398815.1 of Conus ventricosus. Classification (NCBI taxonomy): domain Eukaryota; kingdom Metazoa; phylum Mollusca; class Gastropoda; order Neogastropoda; family Conidae; genus Conus; species Conus ventricosus. Next base: position 60,350,768 of record CM031607.1, on the reverse strand, counting down.
AATGATAGCATTATCTTTTAACTCGAAATCGTGCGCAGTGTGGTCTCGAAACTTAGCAGATGTGGTATATCGTACATGAACTAGTCTGCACGCAGTGACACCTCCGTAATGAAACTGAAACCGAAATGAACTCCATAGACTAAAATAGCGTCGAGTTACATACATCCTGGTCATGAACACTGGATGACTTTCTTGCTTCCCATCTTGCGTCGAATTCAATGAGATAAGTGATTGCTCGTTCTTCATTTTTGTTGTCCTGAGCGTTGTTATGCTTGCCTGAAGAAGATCCAAGAGGTCAAAACGCGTCGTGTTTTGTCTTGTGATTCGTTTGTTCATGTTTGGCCGATACAGTTCTTATTCTTATTCTTCTCCGCCTGCAGTCGTCTCACTTTTCAGCTGTGGCTTTTCCCCCTTTTCTTCGAAGTCGGCTGCATTCTGAATTCGAAGCAGCAATTCCAGTATGGTCGGATACCTCAAGGCGAAGTTGCCTTGTGAAGATTGTCCTGGCAACTTAAAATGTATTAACCATCGAACATCTTCTCATGTTAGGAAAGTTAAGTCTTATGACGTATGCTTTGTCGCCCCCCCCCCCCCTCCCTTCTGGGGCAGCTGGAACTCTTCTCCACGGCATCGGTCATTGTCTTTCAGGTTCTGGTGGTCTTCTTCCGAAATATCGAGGCCTGTGTCATGAGATCACGGGCAGATGGGCCTACAAACCCTCTTTGCTGAAGCCTTTATGGTAAGGTCTTTGGCCTGGAAGCCAGGTTCCCTTAAGCTGCTCCATGAATAGCGTACTTCTCCGTCCTTTAGATATCTGCTTTCTCCCTTCATATGGCACAATGAGTTCAAGTAAAATAATGAAATCGTCCGTTTTGAAGAACGCAAGTCAATGTTCTCATATGAATCAAGTTTAAGTCGGATTATCGATTACGTTTTGGAGAGAAACAATGCTTATTGACATGGTCACAATTTCTATATGGCTTTGGCCACGTAGGACATGCAATTAATGTATATGTCACATCTCAATATAAATTACAGTCATCATTCGGCTTTATGTATTTACTTTATTAGTTTTCATCCGTATGATATTAATATCAGTTCTGAACAGCTAGTTTGGTTCAAAATCATCTGCAATGATGAAATCGTTTCAAGCAAACAAAAAATAATGGTTTCTTAAATCCAAATGGCCACATGACACCAAACTTTACGTAGAACGATTGCGATCATTCAAAGCAGAAAAGCCTCCATATATCCGAATTCCACGTAATCTGCTTTGGCCAAAACACACATCATTTGCTGAATTCTTCACACACACACACGCAAATAAATTGGAGAGAGAGAGAGAGAGAGACAGACAGACAGACAGACACATTTTTAGATAAGAATAAAAACTGTTTTAACTAACAATACAAAGAGTTCATGTCAGAAAAAATGTCTCATTATCAATATTCTTGTTCGTTCATATGTTCAATTGTTTTTGCTTTTCTTTTTTTTTCTTACGATTTCATTTCAAACGAGGCTTGAAGAATTATGGCGACACACTGCTGAGAACGCTCCGACATTTTCACACGATCTGCACTTATGTTTTATTGCTCTCTCCCTGCAAAGCAGCAGTTTGTGACGTAACGCGGGGGCACCTTCTACTTAGTGTCGCATTGCAACATTGTGACAGAAAGCGCTGTAACATGCCAAAGTACATATAAACGCACAAAACAAGATGTACGGTAATGCACAGTGACATAGCTGGCTGACAGTTTTTGATTTATTTGCATTTATAATAACTTTCTCTCTCTCTCCTCTCTCTCTCTCACGCACGCACATACATTCGCACGAGCAGTAAACGTTCCAAACCACCTTACTGTATCTCAAACCATCCCACTTCAAAATGCAAATAAACAAAACATATAAATAAAACAATCAAGAAAACAAAAAGGAAAACAATGCTGAAAGACACCGCGGGTAAACCTCTATCACGCATGACGTCATCCCAAGGAAGGCCTGACGCAACCTCACCCACGTCATCAAGTACCCACGATGCTGTGACGTCGGCTGACCATGGGAACGTCCTGCGCGACCTCCATGACCGTGGTCAGTCGAGGCATGGTGGTTGAGCCCTCCTGGGGGGAGGGAGGGGCCGCCAGGGGGAGAGGGGAGGACGGGGGACGGGGATGACGTTTCCTCATGGCGGCGGGGGAGGCGATGGGGTGATGCTGCTGCTCCAGCCTCTGGAGATGTGGTGACGTCATTGCGGAGATGGCGTGCGGGTGGTAGTGGTGATGGCGGGTGGCAGTGGTGGCGGCTCCGACCGGGCTGTCCTCATACACTGCAGTTTAATTAACAGAACTGGAGCTAGTAGCATGTATCGCTTGTATATGTGTGTGTGTGTGTGTGTGTGTGTGTGTGTGTGTGTGTGTGTGTGTGTGTGTGTGTGATGAGAGAGAGAGAGAGAGAGAGAGAGAGAGAGAGAGAGAGAGAGCGAGAGAGTGAGTGTGTGTGTGTGTGTGTGTGTGTGTGTTGGGTGTGTGTTTGTGTGCGTGCGTGCGCCTGTGTTATGCTTATGTGCGTGCGCGCGCGCGCGCGTGCGTGCGTGCGTGCGTGTGTGTGTGTGTGCGTGCGTACGCCTGTGTGTTATGTTTATGTGCGTGTGTGTGTGTGCGTGCGTGCGTACGTGTGTGTGCGTGTGTGTGTGCGTGCGTGCGTGTGCGTGCGTGCGTGCGTGCGTACGTGTGTGTGCTGCGACAGAGTCTGAGAAAGCAAGACTGCACGTGTGTTGTGAAACACACAGATAAGTCAGAAAACTTTTAATCTATCAAGGATTGAGATTCTAGGCAGAGCCTATTCTAAGAGAGAGAGAGAGAGAGAGAGAGAGAGAGAGAGAGAGAAGGTGAATGAAACTCTAGTGAGAGCCTGACAGAAGGTGGTCTTCAGAAAACAAACATGCCTCCTGAAAATGTTTCAGCCCTGAACTCCTTGCACTCTATGGTGGGGGGGGGGGGGGGGGGGGGGGGGGGGGGGGAGTCCAGGTCATGATTCCTGGATGTCCCTCTGTCGTCAGGGTTTTTTTTTTTAAATTTTTTTTATAGTGACGCTGGGATTCGAATCAGCAACTTGTGGATGTGTGGAAGTCCAAAGGACTTGCCTTTTTAAACGGGTGTCTTATCCATCTGCTATAAGTTGGGAATTCGTTCCTTCTCGGCCGTATCCAGCAGGAATTCTCATCAGCTGCCTGTGCCATTGCCTTGGTTCTGGTCCTCTTCTGACCAGAAATCCCGAGCTGTTTCATGGGATCATATTGTGCCGATGAGCCTACAAATCTCCAACCTCTATAGCAAGGGCCTGGACCCCATATTCCCTTTAACTGCTGATTATTCTGGCAGACTTTTCAATCTTATAGGTGTTATCTCGCTTCTGCTTTCGTATGGAACAGTGGATTCAATCAGAATCAAACGTTTTGATGAGCATGGGTGGAGTACAAGACCCGGTCTCTTACCACTCTACCTGATGACCTCTGGACGGTTTTCTCATTCTGGAAGACCTGCTGTGAACTCCTAGTCGTCTGCCACATCAAATAAGCCCATTCCATGCTCATGATGTTGCTGATGATGCAGACTATGATCTGTGGCCTCCTGTCGTGTAGAACATGGATACTGGGGCTTTGGGTGGTGTGGCCTTTCCTCTAGCAGTTCTAACCGCATATAACATCCCTTTAAGCACTTGAATGTGTTTCACGGTGCACCGTCCCTTGGTTCGCGTTGTTTCGCATTAACTCAGGACATATGACACTGTTTGCCCCGACTATGCGGACATGAAGCGTCATCTGATTTTCCCAGGTTTACGAGATTTGAATTCAGACAGCAGGAGGTCACAGACAGATCTGAAGATGACGCTGGTCCCGAGAGGCGCCATGTGCACTGCCATTCCAGTGTCACACTCCTTTCTGCACACGTACATCTTACAACAACGAAACATGCTTTACACAGTCTTTTCAACACTATTCATCTTCAAGCGAGAACAGACGACACCCTAGAATCCAGGAGTAGAAAAAACAACAGAGTCACAGCAAAGTCCGTTGTTGTTTGTTTGTATACCTTGGAAAAAATCTATCAATTAACAAAGCAAGCACTGATGTGAAAACGCATGCATACTCCAAGAAATACAGGCTTATAATTTTCCCCTTTTTAAATTGTATTTCCTCCGTTTTTTCTAAACTATGCTAATTTTGAACCAATACTATAGAGAATTGAGCTACCCCCTACCCAGCCACACATAAAAACTTCCACACACACGCACATCTCATGTGCACATGCTGATGCTTGAACGCGTACACACACACACACACACACGTATGTATGTTATGTATGTATGTATGTATGTATGTATGTATGTATGTATGTATATATGCATGCACACACACATGCGCGAATTTACACAAACACATAAAACTACAGTAGTGAGCAGATCATGTAATCGGGTCTCTCTCAAGGTCTAAATAAGCCCTTCATCTCTAGTGCAGAGCAGATCAGGTCACCAGGCTTGGCACAGGGCGCGAGGAGCCGACACCCTTGGGTTCCACACGCTAAACATTGACCCTACCCCTCACCGCCACTGCCAGAGGTGAGGCCGACGGCAAAGCACATCCTGCATGCCTGTCCGCTCCACGTAGGCCTGAGAGACAGAACCTGGCCACATGGGGAGACATTGCGCCGGAACCTCTAGGAATGCCAGGGATGGGGGGAGGGGGGGGGGGCAGGAAAGAGGAACTCCAGAGGACAAGCAAATTCAATTTAGAGACGGGAGTGCAAGCGTCACAGCGAACGAGAAGAAAGAGGCCCGAACAACGCGTTGGGTTAATGCCTCGATCCGACAGCTGTTGAGTATTATCTAAATGACCATTTTACTCAAGTCTTTCCTTCTTTATAGTCATCTGTTTTCATTCAAGTGCATTCCTGTGCATTGTGTGCGGCTCAGCTAATATGCAGCAGCGTGAACGGTCTGCTCCGCACGCCTGTGTGACGGAACTGAAACACCAATGTGTACTTCCTCTTTACCTGTGATGGTGATGTCGGGGTTGGGCACGGCGAGCACTGGGGGCGGGCGGAAGGTTGCCCGGGTGACGGGCTCCGGTGCCCCCTGGTACAGGCCGCGCGTGCCCAGGAAGGGCACGATGACACAGGCCGCCATCTTCTCCAGGTCCAGCTGCTCCTTGGACAGGAAGGTGGGGTCATTCAACCCCTGCCCACAGCGCATCATCCCACTCCTCAGAGCCCTGGCTGACTTCAGAAGACCATAATCGTTTTTTCGTAACGAAGACGGTCATCATCGTTACGAGAAAACGGTAATTATGATATAAAAAAATTATCACGTGCATGAAGTACTTTTCAAGTCACAATGATTCTTCCTCTTGTTTTCACGCTCTTAAGACCCGGATAATGAGTCAAAAATAAAGAAAATCTCTTCGCGTCCTTAGTAAGCAGTGAAAGAGGTCAGTTACTGTATTCAGTGACTTTGCACAGCAGTCTTTTAAGTGTCTACAGTCCGCAAAGTGGCATCAGTGAGCTTAAAGTCGTGGTTACCAGTTTTCACGAGTTACTATCGACCATTTTTTTACATGTACTATAAGGTCTTTTTCTCATACGTACCTCTCCAAACAATTATCACACATCGTGAGAACACAGCCAAGACGATTGGAACGTCCAATTAAAAAATTGAATGAGAAGGGAATTAAATCCAACCTCAAAAAGCCGTAATATTGACTATGATCAGCTGATCTCCCTTCCTTGAATTCGTATATCCGTTTCCGTTGGCGAGCTGCGAGTTTAGTTTCCTTAATTCCTCATCCGTATAACTCGTTCAGCTGTTTCTCTGTTTTGGGCTCGAGATTTCTTCTCTTCATGAAAATACTGTGGAGGTTCCTCGACACTTTCAAGCTTTCCATGTCAATATTTTTCAGACAATGTTTCCTCTCAGTCTCATGGCCAAGCTGAATCTTTCACAGCGGATTGGTTGTTGCTACCTTTCCTGTTTTCGTGTCTTGGCCCTCTTCCTCATTGTTCTATCGCCGTTATGTTTCCCTGGCATTTTCAGCTCGTCTTGAAACGGCATGAGATTCTGCCGATGAACACTTTAGATCATGCGCAAAATCCGCTTCTTTCCTCGGTGTCTCATTTTGGAGTCTTTGATTTTACACTTTGTGTCATCATTTGATTTTTTTTTGTCACCGTTCTTCGCGCTTTCTGTTTTGACATTTTGCGCGTCGTGGGAGATTTTTTACATGGATTTTGGAATTTCTTGAAGACACATTACTCATGTTCATAGGCGTTTGGAAGTAATCGGTCGCCGGTCCCGGTAAACCATCATATTTCAGTCAGCCCCAGGCGATGCAAACAAATTGCCAGCATTTTTGTCCACTCCTCCATCTACCAGCCGACCCACATTTCACTTCGCTCCCGTACTCACAGCAACATGAAAGTGTTCAAGGTTTGGAGCACTTGGTACTTTTTCCGCGTGCAAACCTCCACACTGGTGCCTATGGCATCGCACTGGATGAAAGTTTGATGAGTGGAGCATTTGCGGAAGGGGCGTGTGTAAAGTCATGGCCTCATGTTCATCTGACTGGGATAAGTCGTTCACAGGAAGACACCGTTTGGTTTAATTAAGAATTAAGATATGTTCCGTTTGATTCCGTCGGAGAAAGACTGGTTTCTAGCGGACATGGTTGTTAGTTCTTGTTATCGTAGTTAGGTTCTACACGTTGTCTAAACGTCCCTTGAGATTGTTGGACCTCGACATTTTCCGAAATGGTCGGGCCCTCGTAGTTCTCCATTGGTGCAAAGCCTCAGGAATTCTACTTCCCTTACAATGGAAACGCTTAGATTCTCTGGTAGAGTGATCAGGCTGCTTACGCCTTGATCCAAAAACTGCTCCATCCTAACCTCAACACCACCCCGTCCCAAACAAATACAGGGCCTATGAACTCCAGGCTCTTTCTGCTAACATAGCTCTCTGGCGAAACTTGCTGTAAACGGTGTTGTAAAGGTAGCTGGTTGGATATCACAAACAACGTTTGGACGAATTTATTTTCGAGAGGCAAGTTAGATGACTCGACTGCCTTGGATCATTTGGGAGCACAGGTCGTTACTCTGACAGCATCACTTCCCCCTCGTTTGACTTTTGTGTCTTTCTTTCTTTCCTTTTTGCTGTTTTTAAAAAAAAGAAAAAGAAAAAAGGATGTCAGTGTGAATGTGAGGAAGGACATAACAATGCAATTAACAAACGGTAAATGAATGAGAGTGGGGACCGAATTCATCTCTGGCTTATCAGCTCTCTCCTTTGCAGTAGAGAATATGTAATCAACTTCTCCACATGTATAAAATATTAAATCCAAAGACCCCAAGCATACATTGGTTAGGAAAAAAATGCCCAGCACAGAGTCTGGTAAAAAAAAAGTGGGTCTTGTGTGACCAGCTCAAGAGAACTGTGGTGAGCTTGTTCCCTGTACCTCTCTGCCTCTTCTCAAGAATCTGGCGATTGTTTGGACGGGTAAGTGTAATAAAAAGGGACCTTTCCACTCAAATTTCTTTTTTTTCCCCAAAATACCCTACTGTCCAACTATTACAAGCTTTCCCCATCTCCCTGCTGTTTACGTGGAGGAAAGGTGCGGAGACCAAGCTCGCAACTCGCCTACGGCCAAGTGATGGGTGACGTCATGGGAGTTCAGTCAGTCAGACTCAACTCATGAGGCTCATCGAGAAGCTGGATTACGCTCCTTGTCTTCAAAGAAATTGTTTAGACACTCGAAATGTCTCAGACGATGTTCTCGCCGAGTGGGATAATGGCAGTTGGACGAGTATGAGAAAGAAAAATTCCTATGATATCAAAGGTTATTATTTCTTAAAGAGATAATTACAGGGTCGAACTTTAATCAAGGACCACCCGAAAAAAGGCCCTTTCTTTTTAAATTGGCCAAAAATACAAGCAATGCACTTTTTCGAAAAATTCGACTGGGAAAGGTTTAAAGGGTTAACAGAGTATTCCGCAAAGCTTGCGAAAGCTGTCTTATTGTCACGTGCGGCATGCAGAGGGGGGGGGGGGGGGGTTGGAAGTTGCAGATTGTTGTCAAAATTGCTTGTTATTTAAGCAAGAGTGAACACTGCTTCAAACGGTTTTGCACTAAAATTCCAAATGCACGTGCAAAAACCAATGCATTGCAGAGCATTTTACTGACTGGAATGCCCCTAAAAGCAGCCCAACGTGCATAATTCTTCATACTACAAAAATGCCTCCAAGACGCAAGCTGTCTGATTTTGACCAGACTCGGGCGATTGCATGGCTGCAGGATCGAGTTGGCGTTCGGAAAGTGGCCAGAAGACAACAAGTGTCCCACTCCGTCATCATTCGGCTGAGACAACGTTTTCAAGCCACTGGAACTGTCAAAGAGAGACCCCGTCCAGGCCAGCCAAAGAAGACCACTGCAAGAGATGACAGCTTCATCCGCAGACATGCTCTTCGGACCAGGACCACCACCTCCAACACCATCAGGCGTCGGCTCCAAGCTGCCACTAACACAGCAGTGTGTGAGATGACCATACGGCGGCGCCTCAATGCTGCCAACCTTCGAGCAAGGCGCCAGTCCGGAAACCAAAACTGACTGCGGCCCACCGGGCACGTCGCCTGGCCTGGTGCACAGCTCATCGAACATGGACTCGGGCTCAGTGGCGGATGGTGCTTTTCAGCGATGAGTCCAAGTTCCAGTTGAAGCCACGAGATGGACGCATTCGGGTGTGGCGGCGTCCCAGGGAGCAGCTGGCAGATGACCTCATCCAGGAGGTCGTCGCTTTTGGTGGTGGCTCCGTCATGGTATGGGGGGGGGGGGGGGGGGGGGGGGGGGGCATCAGCAGTCACCACAAGACTCTCCTGTACCATGTGGATGGCAACCTGAACGGCCAACGCTACCTGCAGGAGATTTTACGGCCTTTGGTTGTCCCAGCACTCCAGCAGATTGAGGCTCAGGCTGTGTTCATGGACGATAATGCCACCCCATCGTTGTCGAGCCGTGAACTTTTGTGGTGCAAGCTGGCATCACCAGGATGCCATGGCCGGCAAACAGCCCGGACATGAACCCTATTGAGAACATCTGGGGCGAGCTTGGGAGGAGAGTTCAAGAAAATCACCCTGTTCCGGCAAATCGACAGGAGTTGCTGCACTACCTGCAGCAGGAGTGGGCAAACCTCCCCAGGCACTCATTACAAGAACAGTCAACACATGAGGCAGCGCTGTGTGGATTGTGTGGCAGCACGAGGGGGGCACACTCGGTTTTGATCAGACTGTAAAGAAACTCTTTTTGTGAATGTCATTTTGGGGGGTAGTCTCATTCAGGCTCCCCTGTCTAATCAGAAAGAATGATGTTTCGATGAAAGTGACAAAATGTTGTTCACTGATAATGAAATTAAACATTTATAAAGTTTCTGTCGTTTGTCGGTTTTTCTTTCTATGTTTTGTGAGACTGTGTATAAGTGGTCCTTAAAGTTCGACCCTGTATAATAATCGTGGTTCCTTTATGTAAACGGAACTGTCAGGGTACCTGTAGGACCAGAAGCATCTGTCGTATGTTGGCTGGCACCTGGTACTTCTTGCTTTCCACCGCCTCTGAAACAGGCACAGAAAAGGTTGGCAATACAGCACCAGAGTCTGCCTTTGGTCAAGTAAACTTCCAGTTGTCCGACTGGTTTACCAAAAAAAAAAGAGATGAAAACAAAAGAAATAATGAATCATTGCCGAATCAATCCACCCTGGTCAGCTTACGTGTTAGAAATGAATTTTGGCGCCCATTCATCATCGTTTCTTACGAGCGGCAGGCTCTGTGTGTGTGTGTGTGTGTGTGTGTGTGTGTGTGTGTGTGTGTGTGTGTGTGTGTGTCTGTGTGTGTGTGTGTAAGCGCGCGCACTCACGTGCTCGTTGTTCTATCACAATCAGCAAAGCAGTTTCATTTTGCTCTGAAAATCAGGCAAGCAACGAACTCCTTCGCCACTATCCATCCATCAATCCTGTCCGTCAGACCGTCAACAGAGGACGCTGCCATCACAAGCATGCTAAAGATCACGTGTTCGTGGTAAGATCAACACTGCCGAGGTAACTCATGCAAACACACAACTTGCCTTTCGATATCATTTTCAGATCAGCTCCGTTCTTCAGCATCGTTACCAACACCCTCAGCATAACTACCGTCAACATCACCATCACCACCACAACTAGCATTAACGTCACCATCAACTCTATCAGCACATAGCCGGCACTGCTTTGCCGATTCTGATAGAACAACGATGAGCACGTGAGTGCGCGCGCGTATACATACACGACGAACACCGAAGTTAACTGTCATACAAACGCTTACCTTTCAAGCCGACCTTCAAGACGACGATGTTCCGAAACTCCAACAGTGTTGTGTTGCGTACATCAATGCCTCTCATCACTGCCTGGGGAAACGTAAAGAATTAAAAACCAGTTAAACATGTAGGCCTCCTATGAACATCGACCGACGCAAAACCTAATAAGTCAAACCAAGAGTTTCAAAACGGAGTGACTGAGGGTGGAAAATGAAGCAAAATTTAGAAAGAGAGGGGGTTAGTTAACGCCAAGGACATAGACAAACATAGTACAGGACCAGACACAATGCATTTCGACCTCTTGGGTCTTCTTCTGGCGAAAAACGACAGATCAAACCACCTGCTAACCCAGTCAACAACCACCCCACCCACCCACCGAACATCCCCCTACATGTTTTGAAATGTCCACCCATGTACTGTGTGGCAATTAGAATGGCGAAAAACGGCTCTGAAGACCACGCTGGTCAAAGTCTGAATGGCAGACGGGACATTGGCGGCAGTGAGCGCCTCCCTCTCACGTCAGCCTCCCTCTCACGTCACTCTACCGTATTACTACTACAACAGTCACATCCAGTCTTTCAGTCCAGGCGATAAACCAAGGTGCCGAGACTTGCACACAGCCTTTAGCAGACACGTGCAAGTACCTGCGGAAACAAGGAGTAGCTCTTCCCAGCGACATTCTCTGGGAAAACCACTTTGACAAGTAACAGAAAATCATACAAGGTCAGGAGAAACGGATAGTGCAGTATTTTTTTTTTAAAGAAAAGGAATTCCAAGTAAATCCCCCGTTAACATGAGCAAACAAATTACAAGACAAATCACGACGTGTTTCGACCTCTTAGGTCTTCTTCAGGCAAGATAAACAGTATTCAGGACAATGAAAACGAAGAACAATCACTTTTCCTTTCAAACTCGGCTCAAGATGGGCGTTCAGTGAAAACGAGGCCACTGGGAAGGAGACAATGTAAGTTACAATAGTAATGATGATGATAAAGACAATGACAGCAATAATAATATTTTTGTCGATGTGCTCTTCCCCGAGGACAAAATCCCCCAAATCATACACAGAAATCTATTGTGATTACGGAGGTAATCAATACAGTGCAGTGTAACAATACACTACATTCCTTGCTCTGATAAACGCACGAGCTAACAGAAGAGAATACGAAAGTATAATGAAATACACACAATACTTTCTTTGTTCTGATAAAGGCAGAAGCAGACACAAGAGAACACGAAAGTACAGCCCAATACACACAATACTTTCTTTGTTCTGATAAAGGCAGGATCAGACAGAAGAGAACACGAAAGTACAGCCCAATACACACAATACTTTCTTTGTTCTGATAAAGGCAGAAGCAGACAGAAGAGAACACGAAAGTACAGCCCAATACACACAATACTTTCTTTGTTCTGATAAAGGCAGGAGCAGAAGAGGGGAACACGAAAGCACAGTGCAACACACACACCAATACTTTGTTCTCAGAAAGTCAGGAGCAGACAGAGGAGAACAGGGCACCACCACAGCACAAGGTCTCACAGCCACGGGGTACATGAGCGCCTGCAGGGTGGGCACGATCTCCCTGAAGAAGTAGTCCCAGGTCTCCCCAACATCGCCAGCAGTTCGGCCCCTGAAGCACCATCACCACACACAACACTCTTCTGAATGCACAGTACTGCTCGTCGTGGACGTGAAACTGTCAGGGAAGTTTACAATTCGTATCCTGCGTACTTGGATTACAGCAAGCACCGCTGACCACCACTGAAATGACTCAGCAGAGGCGCAGTGTCTTCTCCGGTGGGTTGCTTCGTAACATTCTAATATCGCGGATTTCCTGAAGATTAACATTCCTAATATCGTTTCTTTCCTGAAGACTACCAGCACGGGGTCTAAGATACAGTAAACTCCGGTTATAACAGCCACCCTGGGGACATGGATTTTGGTGTCATTATATCCGATGTCCGGTATAACCAACACATCGGATATAGCGGCCACTTTCGTCCTGGTGGACGTTATATCCGATGTCTCCGTATATAACGAAAATTCTACGGTATAGCCGATGTTTCCGTATGCAACGGACATTTTCCGGATTGAAGACATTTTCTTTGCTGGCTCTCTCTCTCTCTCTCCCTTTCTGTGTGTCTGCGCGCACGCGCGTTTATATTTCCACAAATTAGGTAACAATTATCCGGAACTTTAACTCAGATTTGAGCCTATACGCATTAATTTATATGAAGTTGTATCTTACATGGATAAATGTGTACGCATTTTGTTTGTAATGTTGAATGCTTTCATGCATACATGTGGAATGTTCCTTTCGTTGCCAGACATATTCGTTTTAAATAGTGGCTGCGAGTTGAAAGAGAGAGAGAGAGAGAGAGAGAGAGAGAGAGAGAGAGAGAGAGAGAGAGAGAGAGGTCAAAGAGAGAGGGGGCACTGATCAGGACTTCAAGAACATTACAGTAGTATCCACCATAACAATTAACACAGAAGATACAAGATACAATAATTCTATTTCCGAAACGCACTTGGGGTACATGAAATTCCAAACAGACATTGCGATTTTTATATACCATTGTGCTAAACACCGTAAAAGAAAAAAAAAGCAAGAAAACAAACCAAGTCTCTGTCAGGCGCTGTAGAAAATCAACCCTGATCAAATCAAAGGGAAACAAAACGATGTCCACTATACTTTCCATCATAATATATTTTTAGACAGGAAAAACAAAAGGAAAATAAGCAGATTTTTGTCAATGTTGAACACAGTAACAAAGCAAGCACCGAAGAAAATATTACGGTAAAGATGGGAATAGCATATATACCAATCTCTCTCTCTCCCTCAATCGCACGCACCAATCCAAGCATGTCCGCACATACAGAACACTAAACCAAAACCGAAACTTGACCTGAAGCTAACACAAGCAATTTTCCTAGAATTAAGCCATCGTTTCTTAGATTCATGCAGCAGTCCGTGTTGGTGCCTGGTCGCACACGCGCTGCGTCCGTTATATGCGGAGGTGGGACAAGAAAACATGACCGGAATAGTGGCGTCCGGTATAACCGGTGACCGCAACACCGCGCCGTCCGGTATATCAGGAGAAAAGGGATCCTGGGGACGGGGAAAACGTGTCCGGAAAAACCGATGTCCGGTATAACCGCTGGCCGCAATATCCGATGAGTTTTTAGTCATGTTAAAGAAGGCCCTCGGCCGGGAAATGATTTGCTATGTCGGTATAAACGGAGTCCGGTTTAACCAGTGGCCGCTATAGGCGGAGCATACTGTACACGGAACGATCGTTCTCAAGGTAATGACACTGACAGGGCACGCGCGGAAAGACTGCACACAAAAAGGTCTACGTTTGTCTGTACATACACTCTAAAACAAAGACGTTGATAAACACATTTTTGTCTTATCGAGGTCAGACAGCATACAAAAGTGTACGCTCGTCTGTACATACACACTAAAACAAAGACGTTGATAAACACATTTTTTGTCTTATCGAGGTCAGACAGCATACAAAAGTGTACGTTTGTTTATACATACACACTAAAACAAAAACGTTGATAAACACATTTTGGTCTTATCGAGTTAAGACAGCACACAAAAGTCAACGTCCGTCTGTACATACATACTAAAACAAAGACGTTGATAAACACATTTTTGTCTCATCTACCATCCGCTAGTAGTGCCTTGTCCCTGCTCCACTATCTAGTCACATCCTGCCGCAGCCTAAAATCAGGCAATCTGTATGGAGCAGCCAACATCAGATCGCTACGAGCCAACCCACCTGAGGAGGCACTGCACAGCTGTCGACTCATTTCTGTGCTTCTCAGTGGTATCTGTTCCGATCCAATGGAAGCAGGCACGACCTGGTAAGTCCCCTATAAACAACTGTCACGTCCTGGAGCCGGGGCCCGGGGAAGGAATAAGCATCCCCTTTCACAGGATGTTACCGCGTCTACCCAACGACAGTCCCGTCAACTTATCGATACTGAAGAAAGAACCGTGGTTTAGCTCACCAGGAGTTTTGATATTGAGAGGAAACTCAAACCAAAGTCACCAGGAATGCAGGACATGACGGACCACGAAGTTTCAAAGGTCTAGTTGTTCTCTCTCTCTCTTTTTTTTAATTTTTTTAAATGATGCTCAACGAGGGTTGTGACAAAAGTGCCATGGAGCTCCATTGCAACGCATCCTTTCAAACTGTATCCCGGTGTCATCCAGGCCAAAAAGACTGGCTACAGACTCCTACAGAATCAGTGATCAAATCAGCGCAGGACCCTCACAGATGGTTCCATTCAGTGAAGGGAACTCGACTGCGTGGTTCCATTCTTCCAGTGCAAACTCACAGCACACTTAACAAACAATTCTCACTGGGAGCCAGATGGGGCTGAAACTTTCCACGTTTCGCGAACACACAACTGGTTGGACTCCAGGCCAACACATTCTAGACGACAACGCTAAGGACTGAGTCACGAGGGCTGGTTTGACAAACGTACTGGATCTTGCAAACCCACGTCCGACCCATCACCCCCACCTCTCTTCCGCTCCAAATGACTGAATTTAAAAATGTAGACACATGCATTCAATTTCATACCAACTCATGTCGGCATGCCACGGCAAATTCGCCTGGCTCTTTTGGCTTTACACGAAATAAAATGCACCCCCCCCCCACCTCTTCCGTCTGTGTTCGGGAGGGGTGGGGGCGGGGCGGGAGGGAGAGAGGAAAGGGGTGTACCTCCGTTACTATACATGTAGACGAGGACGTCTGTATGAGAGCATGCAAGCAAGCGCGCACGTGTGTGTGTGTGTGTGTGTGTGTGTGTGTGCGTGTGCGTGTGCGTGTGCGTGTGTCTGCGTGAAGGCGAATGCGCCCATGAATGCACGCCTTCGCTTGTTTGTATGTGGGAACGCATGCGTGTATTAAATGCGCACATGAATGCCCACGTACGTGCGTGACTCTGTCCACACATCATAACCTTAAAGCTCGAGAAAGAAAACAGGTTGGAAGGCTCTGTGTGTGTGTGTGTGTGTGTGTGTGTGTGTGTGTGCGCGTGTGCGTGCGTGCGTGAGAGAGAGAGAGAGAGAGAGAGAGAGGAGAGAGAGAGAGAGAGAGGAGAGAGAGAGAGAGAGAGCGAGCACCATGACTAATCTATAGCGACTAACACACCTTGTTCGTTCTTGATCTTCTCCCTCAATATCACCATCCCTTTCTTCAGAAGCTGGTCCTGAAACACACACACGCGCGCTAAAAATCAACGAAATCACGCATGACACAAGTACGAATGCATTACAGCCGTGGACACGCACTTACACATAGAAGACATTGTCACAAGCGGAATCATGTCCTTGAAGCAAAATACGGACATCCATCATATAATATATCAATTAGCCGGTCAGTTGTCAACACCAAGGGGACACTACGCATTTCATTCACTTGCAGACGTAATCCAGCTGTGGAGTCGCCCGCAGACACAAGGACAGGCTCAACCAGGCCTGTCCACGGACCATGGCCGATCTCTTAGGCAGAACTAACATCACATCTCGAAGTTTTCAATCTTACTTTGATCATTTCGATTCACCGACTGTTCAGGTCTACTATCGACCCCCCCCCCCTCCCTCCATCATCGTTACTCCATCCCATCCCATCCTCTCTCCGGATATTCAAGAATCATGCATCTTTTAAATTGTGTTCTTGTCATGTGCTATGCGAAAAAAAAAATCTATCGGTTAGAAAAAAGAAAAGAAAGGGGGGTGGGGGTGAGAGGGAGGAGTAATCAAACTATGCATTTGGCGAGCACATACAAATTTCATTTGTGACAACGAAAAAACAACAACATTGAAACACCCATCAACAGGTCCAGTTCCCTTCTGAACTGACCAAAATTATTCCACGAAAAATAGACTGCCTAACTTGAGTTGCAAAGAATTGCCATAACCTCCTGCAATACTATGATGAGCACCAGTTCTTAATATCTCAGCAAAACCCGATTTGGGTGTTTGTATAATATAGAGCAAATATAAAGGCTTTGATAAACCAACAGGAAATGTTCCTTCACAGTTTTAAGTGTGTCGCCTGCCGCTCTTGGCTCTTGCGATCTTAAAAAGTTTGAATACTCGTCCTTTTTAATGGCAATTTCTGACCCGACATTTATCAAACGCAAACAAAGCTTCTTTTTTGTTTTGTTTTAATTCCGCTCTGCTACATGGTGGTAAAACAAAATAAAACGGAAAGGGACTGTGTGTGAGAAAAACAAATCCTAAAGCTTGCTTATAAACAGAGAGAGAGAGAGAGAGAGAGAGAGAGAGAGAGAGGGGGGGGGGATTAAGAGCTTTATTCCTGCCTCCTCTTAATAACAAAACAATTAGAGAAAGAAAAAAAATCAACGGCGCATACCAACACGAAAACCACTTAAGCCCGTCTCACACGTGCGAATTCCTAATGAAATCACGCTATGAAAAAAAGGCCCAACATATTTTGAGCAGCGCCGGTTTTGTTGTTGGACCAGATGTTAAATGTGGAGAAAAACAAACAAAAAACTAACAAAAAACAAACGTTCACAACCAAAACGTAATATTCACTTTAGTATTCATACAGTGGCTTAGCTCGACCACCCGATACACACAACCGATCACCGATCTCATCGCGACTCAATTGCCACATTTTTAAGCTTTGATTCCTTTTGTCGTTTCAGTCCCTCGGGCTAGGCGGTCTACCATGAATAGATCGGAACATGAGTCTTTCACTGACATTTGGAAGACGGCCCACGTTCTTGCTCTTCATTCTACGAACGAGGAATGTCAGAAACAGGCGGCACCGAGGATGCTGAGCGACTTCGTTGCCCAGTGAGGCCTCTTTTGTGCTACTAAAATTCTACCACCTAATAATACCACACCGTTGGGGTCGCTCCGTGCTAACAGCTGAATGTTATCAGGTATATTTATGACGTTGTTGACGCTTTATTCTTCAACAATGTGCATTTTGTTTCTTTTCTTTCTTTCTTCTTCTTTTTTGTGTGTGGCGATTCTGTCGGCAGCGTCTGAGCCATTACAAAGTTCAGATACTGGGGCTAAAAGCGTCTTGAGCCAAACGTTTAGGGGTCCACTTGATGTCATTATTCTAGAACAGTTTCGTGTATAAATCATTATACAAAGTTTAATGGATACAAGTGAGTCACCAAATACGCTATTAATTTTTGATCATCATTTTTGGAGGCGTGTCGCAGCCGCTACCAATGCCCGGCCGCGCCTAAAAATAAACTGTCAGCGGAAGTTTCAGTTATTTCCCTTTTTGACCGCAATTTCCTCTGTTACGAAAATTTGGGTAGGTGGGCGGAGACCAATCCTATCCTTTGATATAGTTATCACTGGAAAGGGGTTTTCGCGCTCTTCAATGGTGTGAACTGCATTCAGATCCATGGCCTTTTTTTTTGTCTGACAAACGTTTGTAGATAGCATGATTGACTAGCCTATTCGTCACATGACCTGATGCGACTTGTCAGTTGTCCGCTTTTTGCGTGTAAATACATGACAACCAGCGGCAATGTTAACCGACTCTTGTTATGAACTTTTTTTAAACACATTTCACGATCTACAGTCCGTCATAAAACAAAAAGCACTCGAAACAGTTCGGAAACCCGTTTACGTCCCACAGGCAACATAGGGAGAACTGACAGCTCCGCGAGATTGTTCAGGCATGAACCACAAGTTTTCAAACTTTCATGTGAGACCACCCTTAGCCATTTTCCCACAGAGCAGATGTCACCCACCTTGTAATACTCGTAGATCAACGACCCTGCTTCTGCCTCCGACAGCGCCCTGGGAAAAATATAAACAACACATAAATCAATACATGCGCTTTTACTCGCCAAATGCATTGACGCCTACACACACCCACAGCGAGTTCGCAACGAGAGAGAGAGAGAGAGAGAGAGAGAGAGAGAGAGAGAGAGAGAGAGAGAGAGAGAGAGATACACGGACAGGCAGGCAGACAGACAGGCAGATAAACAGTGATGAAACCAAAACACAACATGACGCGAAACGCTAAAAGGACAGTTAACGTTTGAAACGCGTGTTCTGTTCCTATCGCCAACAATGGCATTAAAGAGAAAAGTGCTCTTTGAGGAGAGCCAAAACTGAAGCTGTCACAGTGATTAGAAATAGCACAGTGACCTTATTTACTTCTCAGCACGCTCTCTCCTTAAAGATAAAGGAATCTTTGATGACAGGGCACACTTTTGTCATACCTTTTTTTTATCCGGTCGTTTTTTTTTTCTTGTTGTCTTTCTTAATTTTAGTCTATTCTGACTTATTTATAACAGTGTAATAATGCTCAAATAACGCTTAGTCTGTGCGAGTTTATTTCACACGAATGTTAAAAGATGTTACTAGATAGATACTGAACCTTGGTAGAGGGAAAACAAGTGCAGGCAATGAATTCTTTGGCTAAGAAGTTTAACAAATTCAACAAACGCTGTAGAAAAAAAAAAGAATATGAGAGGACAGATGAATAAGAATTGTAAAGTAAGACCTAAAATCTCTGGGGGTAACTTATTGGGAACATCGGGTTTTCTTCAGACCTAGGTGCCTTTTTCAGTATCGTGTGGCTAACCTGGAAGGGGAACAGTCGACAACTGCTGAAAGACGGAATTCAGAAGAACACCGCTGTCGGAGCATGTCCCCAACACGTGTTTTGGCGCTGCACGCCCCTTTTCCCGTACACTTAGGACATGGCAGAAACATGCCAGAACATGCAGACCCAATCTCCCATGTCCGACGTTCCCTTACACCGATTCCCAAAGAATTAAATGTATTTAAAACGATGGCGGTGCTGGACAGAAAAGACTTGAAAACACAAACAACTGAACAAACCAAACCAAACAAAACGAAAAAAACAACAACAAAAAACAACAACAAAAAACAACAACAAACCAACAACAAAACCGATCACCGTGAAGGTTGGGTCTTCACCTGATGGTTTCCTGCAGGCTGCCCAGCTCGTGTTCCCGAGGGGTTTCCTTTGGAACAGCTTGATGATGGCCGTCTGCACACTGAGACAGAGCGCACAGCTTTAAGAGCCTTGTGAACGTTCCACCTGCACCATTTCTTTCGCGCTCTCTTTCAGCACACCACCAGGGCAAGCACTTCAGTCGTCAAAGCACTGAAGAAGTCACAAGTCATGAAACACCCACCAACGTATACCCCACTCCTAAAATGCACAACATACACGTTTCTTCACAAAAGTATATGCAGATTAACAACTGTGTTCCCATCTGACAACCTTACGGTGAAGAGCTGAGTAAAATCCGTAATTCTGGTGGAACTGCCAGTTAATGAGAGTGAAACAAAATAAAGATAAAGAAATTCACGCCCGTGTTACAAATATACATAACAAAAATCTTACTGGCAAAACTGCAGAATAATTATGCTCATTCTGATGTTGACAATTTACCATCTCAAGTCAAATGACATCATCTTATTCAGAGCACAGCCAACCACGTGGGTCTGACCAAGGATGCAAGAATGTCAAAGTCAAAGCAAGCCAACCACGTGGGTCTGACCAAGGATGCAAGAATGTTAAAGTCAAAGCTATCTACACATTGACATTCCAAGTCTTGTCACCGGATTCCAGCGGTGTGGCTAGAACGTCTTGTGTCAGTTCCGGTTTCATCCAGGGGGCGTTACTTAAAAATAAGAAATACATCAAACACTACACACACGCGCGCGCGCGCGCGCGTACGTATGAACATGCACTCTCTCTCTCTCTCTCCCCCCTCAATGAAAGGCATAGCACCAAACAGCAATGACTGCAACAAAAGAAGTCACAACAACGCCTAGTGTGTAACACTTATGATTTATTATGTTCTTCAGACGCGATCCCTTCAGACGCGATCCCACTTACGACATCCACTCCAGCTCCCCGAGCTCCCATAGAGAGAGAGAGAGAGGAGAGAGAGAGAGAGGAGAGAGAGAGAGAGAGAGAGAGAGAGAGAGGAGAAGTACGAATACGAAATGTTTCATTCAGATTTAGGCTATGGCCCCAATCCGAAAGCGGATAGCCGTTCATTGTATGATCTCATGCAAATTTTAAAACACTGGTCATAAAGCATTTGCCTAAAAAAAACCCCAAAACAACAACAAAAAAAAACAGAAAAAAACCCAATGACAATGTATTTCTTTTAAGTTAAAGCAGTACGCAGACTTTTAAAGCTTTGCAAGTGAACAGTGCTACATCGGATCACGCACTCTCATTTCTACATGCAAAAAAAGTAAACGAAACTTAAAATGACGTGGATCATTATGATTTTATCCTAAAATCACTTAGAACTGGGCAGCAAACTAGAATATGAACGGCATCTTTCTCGGCAACATGGCACAAACAACACATAGCACAGCTCTACTAGATTTTTCACTGTGTCTAAATCTGTGGCTGGCTGTGTCCGACACACCGAATCTAAGTTTTGTACGTGCACAATTCATATATCGATTCATTACACTGCCGAACTAAAGTTAAGGGCCAGAAGAAGAATCATCTCTCATAACCCCAAAAATCAAAGCAACACCTTCAACTCTTGAAATGTATTAATACGACATGTGACCTTTCGATTCATGTAAACAAAATCACCAACAAAGAAATTTCATTCGCGGAGCAAACGTCGGAATTACCCCACCCCCTTTTGAAAAGTTGCAAAAAAGTTCTTTTAGTTTGGTCAAGTTCAGTAACGGGTGTGCCCACCCTGGGCTGCAAGGCATTCACCGATCCGTGAGCGCATTGAGTTCACATGGTTCTGGAGCATCTGTTGAGAGATTGCCATTCACTCCTGCTGCAGGAACCGGAAGAGCTGGTCGACATCAGCAGGTGGGGGGTGATTGTCCCTCACCCGGCGCCCAAGGATATCCCAGAGGTGTTATATGGGCGCCAAGTCGGGTGATCGGGCTGGCTAGTTCATCCTCACAATCTGCTGACGCTGCAGAACATCTTGGACCACCCTAGCGCGATGAGGGGTCGCGTTATCGTCTTGGAGTATAGCGCCGGCACCCATGGCTTGCAGTGTAGGGAGGATCAGAGGCGTCACGATTTCATCCCTGTACCGTACGCCGGTAAGATTGCCTCTAATACGGTACAGTGGGGTTTCCCCGTGCAGATGGAAGCCAGCCCACACCATAACTGAACCGCCTCCGTACCTGTCATGTTCCTGGACACAGGCGTCGATGAAACGTTCACCTGGACGTCTCCAAGCGCGTATGCGGGCATCACAGGAAGACAGAGTAAACCGGGACTCGTCTGTAAAGAGTACCCTGCCCCACTGCTGTCTGTTCCAACGTCGATGGTTTTGGCAGAACGCCATCCTGGCCCGGCGATGACGTGGTGTGAGGGGCACACGGACGACAGTTCTCCTTGAGTGCAGGCGCACCTCACGCAGACGACGGGTCACCGTCATGCGACTTATGGTGACGTTGGTAGCGGCCCTGAGGTTGCCTATCAACGTCCTGCGGGCGATTGTTCGGTGACGTAGAGCCAAGACCTGGAGGTAGCGATCGTCTCTTCCATCTGTACATCTTGGCCGCCCAGACCGAGGTCGCTCATCAGTACTTCCGGTAGTCTGGAAGCGTTGGTGGAGCCGCTGAATAACAGAGTGGCTAACTCCTAGCCGTCTGGAAACTTCTCTGCCGGAAACGCCGTCCTGCAGCCATCCCAGCGCCCGTCCTCGATCCACTGTTGTCAGTTTCGTTCTTGGAGGCATGCTTAATCAGAGCTCTGGTGCGCGCCCCTAAATACCATTCCTGTGCAACTTTCGTTGAGAAGTGTTCAGTATAGCCATGGTTTGCTCGTGCAAAATGCCAAAAACCTACTGCAATACTGCTTCTTCAGCTAAATTCGAGCAAAGTTTCAAGAAAAGTCTCGTGTTTTGACAACCTTTTCACTGCCCCTAAAAACGGTGTTGCTGAACTGCAATTCTTGCAAAACATGGTCAGGCACGTGCAGCAGTGGAAAGGCTTTGGGAAACCCACGTTGACCATTTTTTCGTCACGCGGTGTTGGCATGAAAAACACATACGGAAAGCTGCTGAAATCAGAGGCCGGCCCTTAACTTTAGTTCCGCAGTATATGTTGTTGCTTTAAAGGCCCTATGGTCAGCACACCGGCACACGTGTGCGCATAATATGCCAGTCTTACCACCTGCGAACGACAATTCTTTCTTTGAAGCATTGGTAAAACTGCAACGCTTTCAATACCGTGATTATCCCTGTCACCGATCGGCGGTACTAAATCAGCCGTCCATAGGTTTGGAGTAATGGTAATTCAGAAATAGAGAGCGTGTGCGCGTGTGCATATGTGTATATGTGTGTGTGCGAGCGTGCGTGTGTAAGATTTGGGTTATGGTTAAGGTGGAAGATTAGGCTAGGTAGGGGGTTGGGGAAATAAGACATAAAATATTTTTAAATTCCAATCTTCACTTGTTGAAGGGATGGAAGCGGAGGTTGGTTCCATTCCCGATTGTTACCCTTTTGTTACTTTGGTTCTACACCAGAGAAGGCGGGGGGCAGGATATCGGCTGTTGTCGGTGTCAAGTCTGTGAGTTGTGTAAATTGTCGTGTGGTTGCACGAGCAACAACTAGTCCGTTGGTCCAGCGTGTCAGCTCTGCGGAGGGATACGCTGCTCTGACCAATCGCTGTTTTGTGCTGTGAGTAGAGTTCGCTTGGTTCCGACCAGGTCGGAATGCGTTGGGGTAGCTTCACTTCGGTCCCTGGTGTTCGTCGGAGTGGACGCGCCTTGTAGTTGCGCGGCAGCGCCGTTAGTCGAGCTGAGTGACTTCGAGTCATAGTCAGTGCCAGGTCCTCGTCGGGTCTGGTGTGCCCTTGGCCTGTGCCGGGTTCTGTGTCGTCTCTGTGGCAGCCACTTCAGCCAGTTTGCAGAACTGTGTGGTTGAACGTCTGTCTGTCCAGGTTGGTGATTTGTTAGGTTCATGGTGGTGTTCGTCATGTTGTCTTGTATTATGGCGAGTTGTACTGTAGTTGTCTCATGTTATGTTTAGTTGTATTATGTTTGTTGCGTAACTGGTTGTCTAGTATGAGGTCGTCTTGGTTCTGTGATTGAAACTTCTTGTCGGCCGTTTTGTGTTGTTACCTCTTTTCTGTATATTCTGTAAGTAGTGTACATAGTGGTTCCTGAGTTCGATTGTCATGTGATAGTTTGGCTAGACAATGTGGTTCGATATAATAACCGTTGATGGACGGTGATGTAGATATTGGTTGTGATTAGTTCGTGTTAATTTCAGTGGGTTCAATAAGGTTATTTGAGGTTGCATTTTGTTGAGGATCATAGCGTGAATCAGTTGCAGATGTGTCTGCGTGAATCGTAAAGGGATTGTGCTCAATTTCAGTTGTAAATAGTAGGTTCGTTGAAATTGATTAATGATTCGGAGTCGACCTGCACAGCATTTGGGATCGGTTTAACTGTGCAGTAGGGCCAAGGCTAATTGGTAGTCGAGTGTTTATACCGGAGTACGGTCGTGGCTATTCAACTTATATTGGTGTCTTCTAACTTTCGTTACGAGTCATGGTCTTGACGCGTGTGTCGTCGCGTGCAGATGTATTGGTGAGTATGCATGTGGTACAGACAGTGAGTCCATATGGTTAGAAGTTTTGTTAAGTAAATGACAGTCGTCACACATGCAGGGAATGTACGTGTTTGTGACAGAATAGGGTTGGAGAAAGATATCTTAGGTTGCAGGGAGACAGTCCCATTATGAATTTTAGTAGTCGGAAAGAAGGGTATGGTAAAGTTTAAGGCGGGTAACTCAGCAGTTGATAGGATAAAAACGGAGGATGTGCAGCATGTAATATTGTATGAAGTATGGTTGTGTTGGCATAACAAAGATTAACCACTGGGTTATCTGACAAGAGATGACATGAGAGTGGGGGGTGTGGATGGAAATTTTGGCGAACAAATCAGTATTGATATATGATTATGATTGACAGTGCAAAAAAGGGGTAAGAATATGAAGGATTGTGGCTGTGAGCCGATTCTCTTGTATGAATATGCTAGAACTGTGAACCGTTAGAAATTGATAAGTTCTTTTTGTTTGTTGTTCTGAGTGTGTATTAATACTGATTACTATGTGGAAACATTTCCTTGTGAAAATTGCTAGTTTATTTAGTATTTTCTAAGGGGGCCCATGGAGTCCGTGTTGATTGCTTGGATTGGGATTATTTCTCTGAGAATTGTGTGCGAGTCATAATTTCATATGTAATAGCGTAGATTGCTCAGAGAGAATATTGTGTTACTGCTGTTGTAAAGGTTGGCAGGGAATGGATCGATAACCCCAAAGTAACGGGTTATGGGGGGGTGTATTCGAAATTCAAGTGGTCACTCTCATTCCCGAGTGGGAGGTTGGCAAGGGAGATGAGAGTTAAAGCTTTACCAGGTAGCCTATGGGCCTGATGACTCGGGTAGTAGCAACATTACAGTAGTGGCCTACAGTTGTGTCAGCAGGTGGTATCCTGTTCCGTCCTGAGGGTGGGGCCAGACCACCGCAGTCTAGCTGCCGCGTGCCGGCAGGTGAGCGCAGTTTCCCGTTGCCTGTTGCTTTACCGGGGAAGGGCCGGCTGCCGTCTGTGGTGCAGCTCTCCTTCTGCTGCCGGGGTTCTTCCTGGAGTTCTCCAGCCACCTGTTGCTACTAACCCTGTTCGGCGTCCTGTGAGAGGGCGCTGCACCAGACCTTCCCATCACCCTCAGTGTCCGGCGGGGCCTTCAGAGGAGGAGGTGTCCTTCGAGCCCCGGACTCGTCGAGAGGGCGTCTCTGGTGTGTGGGTGCGCCAGGTGTCGTGCCCAGCGCAGGGGAGGAGTCAGACCGTGAGGAGTCACGGTCGGCGCCGGGGTGTAGAGTCTTCGGGTTGTCAGTCTGCGTGAGGCCACGGACAGCGCTGAGGAGCGGAGTCATCCGTGGAGGAGTCAGCCTGTGAGGGTCCCGGACACGCTGAGGAGCGGAGTCATCCGTGGAGGAGTCAGTCTGTGAGGGTCCCCGGACAGTGCCAAGGACTAGAGCTTTCGGTGCCGGCATAGGTTGTCCCATGGGTGTTGTAGAAGGGGTGTAGCGTTAGGCAGTAGGATAGGGGTGTTTAGCTACTGCCTCCTTTTGGGACGTAGTGGCCAGCACAGTGTAGGGTACTTGTCGCTGCTCCCTTAGGGACGCAGTGACCAGTGCGATAGTGGTCCCGGGTCAAAAGAGAAGGGTGGGTCCTGGGGAGAGGTGTGGGTGGTAGCAGTTTAAGTTCAGAGTCCCTTGGGTTTATTCTTGTCCCTATTAGTTAGCACCACGTGTGCGGGCTATCTCTGCGTCCCTAGGTCGCAGTGATATACCGCAACTGGTTGTTTTAGTATAGGTTAGGGTTCTCAGGGTCGTAGTAGGGTAGGGTGGGTCAGTGAAGAAGTGGGATACCGGTGTGTGGTTGTAGATGGACGTGAGTGGTGGCGCCATGGTATGCTTGGGTGTGTGAAATAAAGAGGTGCGCGTGATTGTAAAGTTGTGTTAGTGTGCTGTGTTGTCTGCTCTAGTGTGTAATAGGTGTGGGTAGGGGTGGTAGGGCCGTCCGCTTAGCGACCGTGACAATCCCATACTCAAGCAAACCCGTAAAAATATCAGCACTTTGAAAATTTGTAGCTCAAGCCTCCTCGCCACTGATATGAAGATTAAATAGTACTTTAGATGCTTTAAATGATTAAACAGTACTTTTAGATGCTTTAAATGATAGGTTTTTAATTTCCATCCTTGTCAACGTTAGCCATTAACGGATACATTTAGCGTACGAGAGAGAGAGAGAGAGAGAGAGAGAGAGAGAGAGAGAGAGAGAGACAGAGAGACAGAGTGAATAGGGGAGAGTAAGATGGTGGAAGACAAGACAAACAATTTGATGAATGGTGAACTGGAGCACCTGCCTATGTCACGGAAAAAGAGCGGGATGGAAACAATGAGAGAAAAAAAGGTATATTCATGTATGCCGTGAACACAAAAACTGTATGAGGTGAGAATGCGTGGGTTGGGTATCAAA
The DNA here is from genome assembly GCA_018398815.1 of Conus ventricosus. Classification (NCBI taxonomy): domain Eukaryota; kingdom Metazoa; phylum Mollusca; class Gastropoda; order Neogastropoda; family Conidae; genus Conus; species Conus ventricosus. The sequence continues at coordinate 60,324,331 of CM031607.1, read as the reverse complement.
CACAGAGAGAGAGAGAGAGAGAGAGAGAGAGAGAGAGAGAGAGAGAGAGAGACAGACAGACAGACAGACAGAGACAGTGAATAGGGGAGAGTAAGATGGTGGAAGACAAGACAAACAATTTGATGAATGGTGAACTGGAGCACCTGCCTATGTCACGGAAAAAGAGCGGGATGGAAACAATGAGAGAAAAAAAGGTATATTCATGTATGCCGTGAACACAAAAACTGTATGAGGTGAGAATGCGTGGGTTGGGTATCAAACAGAGAGAGAGAGAGAGAGAGAGAGAAAGAGAGAGAGAGCGAGAGAGAGCGAGAGAGAGCGAGAAGACAAGACAGACAGGCAGAGACAGAGTGAATAGGAGAGAGTAAAATGGTGGAAGACAAGACAAACAATTTGATGAATGGTGAACTGGAGCACCTGCCCATGTCACGGAAAAAGAGCGGATGGAAGATAAGATAAGACAATGTTGCTTATAGCCCAGCCGACCGCAAAGGGCCACATCAGGGCTGTCACCACGTTAAAATCAACTCACCAGTCATTTAAAAAAAAAAAAAAAAAAAAAAAACTTTCAACACATCTCGTTAAATGACATCGTCTACAAACGCACCAGAAACTTTGTTAAAAATCTTTCTGCCGTAAAATCTTAATCAGATGAAAATGTTTAATCTCTCTCAAAAACTCAAGGATCACGTCAGGCGGGACATCCCTGAACAGGATCTTCATGGACTCCGCTGTAAAAATGTTTGTGTCTCACATCGTGCAAGTCCCAACACTCTAAATGAACATGTTTCATTGTGAGTGGCGCATGACATGGAATGCACCACGGAGCTTCTTCACTCTTTAAAAGGTAAGAATGGGTAAAATACGAATGGCCGGTGTGCAGCCGGCACAGAACCGTTTCCTCTTACGACCACCCGACGTAGATGGGAGGAAGTCTTTAAGGTTTGGACGGATCTGAAAGAGTTGTTATTCGTCTGTGTGTTCCAATCCTCCTGCCAGAGGTCTCTCACATAATCGTTTTATTTTGGGTTTCACATCTGAGCAGGGGATATAAGTGTTGGACAGTTTCTCTCTTGTGGCATTCTTGGCTAAACGATCACAACCATTTCGTTCCCGCCGATGCCAACATGACCAGGAACCCAAGCAAGAGTAATGTTGTAATCGTCCGCCTTCAACTTGCTAAAAGAGCGGGATGGAAACAATGAGAGAAAAAAGGTATATTCATGTATGCCGTGAACACAAAAACTGTATGAGGCGTGAAAGCGTGGGTTGGGTATCAAACAGAGTGAGAGAGAGAGTAGAGAGAGAGAGAGAGAGAGAGAGAGAGAGAGGCTCCGTGACACAGATCCACAAGTATCAATGATACTCTACTTTTTACGCAATTGAATGGGAGGAGATACGAATACGGATATGGATGCAGATAATGTACTCAGAAAAGGCCATAGCCCTCATCAATGATCTACTTTACATAACTAGGGGAGAGAGAGAGAGAGAGAGAGAGAGAGAGAGAGAGATATAGTCCGTGGGGAACAAAACACTAACATAAGCTTACCTAACAAAGGGAAGTAACGTCAACTTAACCTTATCTAACCTAAAAAAGATAATATTTCAAAGCGGGTGAAACCTGAATGTAATCTTACCCAACTTCCACGAAAAGCAGTTCAAGGAGTCAAACCTGTACGTAACCATTACTTTCAAAGGAACCTAATTCATGGTAATGAAACCTGAACAAGACCTTATCTACCTACGAACGAAAATGATTGAAAGGTTGTGAAACCTGAACGTACTTTACTTACATCAAGAAAAATAATTCGAGGATGTGAAACGTGAAGTAATCTAACTTTAAACAAAAATTCACAGGGGTGAAACCTACATGTAACTTGCTCGACCATAAGGAAAATCATTCAAAGGGAAGAGAAAGCGGAACTTAACCTGATTTAACTTCAAGGAACCCAACTATAGGGGTAAACTTGAATGTAACCTTACCTAGCCTTCTAGGAAAGATATACAAGTGAGTTAACTTGAAGGTAACTGTATCTCACCTCAAATGAAAATGATTCAAACGGATTAAATCTGAATTAAATCTTATCTAACTTGAACAAACAAACAAACAACAACAACAAACAAAAAACCGTTTTCGAAGGGTGAAGCCTCTTCGCAACCTCACCTAACTTTAATGGAAAACAATTCAATGAAGGTAAACCTAGTACGTATAACTTAGGAAACGTGAAACGAGACCAGTTCAAAGGGTTAAAAACAAAAAAAACAAACAAAAACAACTGAACGTAACCTTACACAGCTTAGCAAAGACGATGATGAACGACAGCGGGTATCAGCCTGGTTAACTTACTCCTTCCAAGAGTCCAGCCGGTGAAGGAGATGCGGAGGCAGAGGCATGTGATGGGACACGTCGTGACTGTCCACCTTCCTCGCCAGCCATTCCAGCCACTCCGAGTGGCGGTACATCGTCACGTCACTTCCTCTCTGGTCACTTCACTTCCTCTCTTGACTGCGTCACCACAATATTTCCCTCTCCGATGTCCGTCACGATTAATTCCCTCTCTGATCACGTCATTGTTATTACTATGTCGTCATCATGCAATTCCCTCTCTGATCACGTCATTGTTATTACTATGTCGTCACCATGCAATTCCCTCTCTGATCATTGTCATTGTTGTACTATGTTGTCACCATGCAATTCCTCTCTTGATCACGTCATTGTTATATACATGTCGTCACCATGCAATTCCCTCTCTGATCACGTCATTGTTATACTCTTTCAGGTCATGATTCCTCCTTGATAATATCATAATGGCACTTCTTCTCTGATCACGTCACTTCCTCTCCGATTCCTGTCGATTAGAAAGCCATCCTCTTGAACCGATGAAACAGGCAGTTCATCATCAGTACGTCCCTTTTCAGGCGATTCACATCGGCCTGTAGGAATGTAGTTCATGTCCACATCACGCCCTTTGCGAACGCTCGGATATAGACAGATCCATCCGATCAGAACGGTAGCTGGTTGCCACAACGATTTCATTCTGATTACTAGATCACACAGCCGATCCACTGCTGCAGACACAATGCTATTTCATTGCCGCGTCACCGTCTGTTTACAGTAGTTTGGAATTTCAACTTAAGTCATTAAGAAGAAAAAATGTACTTAAAAATATTCTCTCTCTCTCTCTCTCTCTCTCCGCCTACTGTCAACACACACCTGAATGAAAAAAAAATTATCCTCTGTACGAAGCAATGACATCGCCTGCACTTTTATCCTCCACCACAGGATTATCTTACTATTCACAAACTGTACCGCACGAACTAGCTAATGTTGTTGTTGGCAGCTGAAGAGCATTTGGGAGTCATAACCTGGATGCGGCTCGGCTCCCTTCGAATGTCAGGAGTTCAGAGGGGAAAAAACCTTGCCTAAGGAGGGGGTGGGGGTGGGGGGTGAGGTGGGAGTGTCTTTTCTGAAGACCCGCTGAATGAAAAAAAAAGTTTCTCCTCTGGTATGATGCAATGGCATCGTCTGCGCTTTTACTCTACGACATAGGATGATGTCATTGTACACAAGTTATACCGCGCGAAGTAGATAATAGGTCAAAAGGACGAAGGGTACACCGTAAGCTCTCTCTCTCTCTCTCTCTCTCTCTGTACACTGTATGTCTGTACACTTGTGTGTGTGTGGTGTGTGTGTGTGTGTGTGTGTGTGTGTGTGTCCCCAATTACAAGGGCCAAAAATCGAAATAATAGCAACGCTCACCTGCATCACCCAGATTCATTTACACACGTCATCACTCTGGAACTACTGAAGCAAAGGACCGGAACTAAGTACTGACACTTATATGTGGAAAGGGCCCAATATGCAGGAAGCAATAAAATCACGTGTTCGCGGTTCAAATCTCGCCGTGACAGGCTCTCTCTCTCGCTCTCTCTCTCTCTCTCTCTCTCTTTCCCAGTGATTGTCTGAGTACTCATACTGCCATGCTTAATATGAAGGGGAAAAAAAGGAAAATCAATTACTTTTCCATTCCTCGCTTAAATTTAACAACATTCACCATGGGCCACTTTGAGAAGTAGACTATTCATATCACGCTTACTGACTGTGTATAACTATTCAACAGTGTACGTGTGTGTAGGACAGTCCTTACATTGCTTGCATCAAGATATATAAGCGGTACATGTATGCACGTAAGAGACCTTGAGAAGAAGGTGAGCGCATCTTCTGATAATGACAGGGTTAATGGCAGAATCAGCACTAAGTGTCAGCTAAGAGATTCTCTGAGAGAAACTGTGCAAGTAATGGAGCTCAAAGGGTTCAAAGAGACACAATGAAGCAAAAGTGCATGTAGTAAGGGATGGCGACAGGACTCTTAGAGGTGGTTGTGGGGCTCGTCAAATGAGGTGGGGAAGGAGGAAGAGGAGGCGACAGATGAGGAGGAAGAGGAGGGAGAGATTCATCAGAAACAGAGTAGCTAAAAACCGACGATGAATACCCCTCCTCTCCCACCAGTTCCACCCCCACTCCCTCTCCCTGACGGTAAACGCGCAAGCAATCATGCAGAGGTGCATAGGCACAGGCTTGGAATCATTCTATACTGTCATTAATTCTGATCGGTTAAAGTCTGTGCAGACACTGTCATTGCCCACTTTTTGAAGTTGGCAAGATTACCATAAATGACGGCATACAACTACACGATCATTGTACATAATACAACAGAAGATATGGCATCCCCACAGCCTCTTGTTCACAAGTCTGCAAGATGACGATTTACACATGACAAGTGTTAGCTTCCACGATACGAAAGGTAATGGAAGTCTCTCTCTCTCTCTAACCCGTGGGGGTAGTGGGTGGGCGTGATGTCCATTATGGATGTAAAAACGGCTGAACATTCAGACCTGGGATGTTCACTAAATGTTCGTTAGTATCTACACACCAAAGCTCAGAACTGAACGATTCCAAACGATGGAAATCGACCAAAGTAATGCTGCAGCCTGCCTCTTCATGACTGAAGCCATGCAGTACATGTTCTACAAGAACTTTCACTATAGGCAGATGGTGTTGTGGCCGAGTGGTTAGAATGTGGAGAATGGTATGCAGAAGGTTCGAAAAAAAAACAAACTTTTTTTGGAAGGGGGAGGGGGGCGGTACTCTTTCAAAAAGTCACAGCTTCGAATTCCACTGCGGACTTTGGGGGGCTCCCACTGCTGAAAGCTTTCAAAGTCAACATGTACCCCTTTGTTCGTTTTTTTTTCTCTGGATTTATTAATTACTCACTGGAACAACTCTGGTAGCAGTGTACATTCTTTCAGTGTTTACTGAAGTTCTGACCTTACGGTGGATTCAGGAGACCTTTGTGAATTGGCAAAACGGACTATGTGGAGTATACCTATTTCATTTACAATTCTGTGGGCCCAAGCAGTCTTTGCACATTGCTAACACATTCTGCACAGAGTAACTCTATTTTGTTGACATTTCTGTGGGTTCCAGCGGTTCTGTAGATTGCTAACATGAACCGTGTATAAACGTATTTGTTCACATTCAGAGTAAACTTGTTTTGTTCACATTTCAGCAGATTCCAGCAATGTTTGTAGATAACTAACATAAACTGTAGAATAAACGTATCTGTTCACAATCATGTACAGAACAGATTCACTTTGGAAATACGAACTCTGCGGTCAACACTAGTCCAATGGGCGAACAGCTCGTCAGTCACGTTATGCTTGAACACACACCACTGCTCATACTTAAACGACCTCTACCTTCAATTGCTGCTGCTGCTGCTGTTACTGTTGCTGATGCCGTGGCTGCAACTACTACCACAATGTTTCGCTGTTCCTTCACCCAAACTCCGTGGCTCATCGTGGATTAGATTTTTGCATGCGTGACCTTTTTCACCCCCAACATCAGGGAAGCCACATTCCGTCTTCGGAGATAAACGATGACATCCAACCCTGATGAAATTCGAAATGTCTGGCGGCGTCGCACCACACGGTATTGAGAACAACATCCGAAAAAGCACCACAGAAACATGAACTTTGCTGCGTGCACACTGGGTGACATAGGCGATCATATCTCGACACAAACTGGCGCTGCACTGTCGATCGGAACCAAGAAGAGTGCCAGCCCTAGAGCTGGTACCAAATAAAAAGAAAATCACGGTGAAAAGGTAATCCCCACCGACCGAAATACCGGGCCTGCACGTTCAGCCTTCAACAACGTTTGGAACTTTGGTTTTTGGTAATTCTTACGTCTGAAGTTGCCCCAAAAAGCGCGGCTTTTTGAACCCGCTTTTGTTTTTTTTTCTTGGAAATTTCTTTCCCCAACTTCTGTTTGTCCTTTAAAAACCCGTACATTATAAATTAATCGGGGGCCCGACGGGGTGAAAATTTTCCCCCCGGGGAACAAAAAATCGCTATGGTTTTGAAAGGGGAAACCCCGCAAACCCCTTCGCATTTTAATGGGAAAATTTTTGTCGTAAAAAAGGGCACATATTTTTTTCATCCCAAGAAAGTTTTTCTTCATAAGAAACGGGGGTACCAAAACCCACTTTCACCTGCTCTTTTCGATTATGCGCGGGGTTTGGAGAATTACATTTTTAGGGCCCCAAAAAATAATAATCCCTCGGGCCCTTTTATGTAATTAGACGGAGTCAAAAAAAAGAATTTTTAACCCTTTTAAATTTCACCAACTGTGTGAAAAAGAAACCCTATATTTTTGGGACAGTCGTGCTTTCCCCAAAAATTTTGGGATGCTCTTCCTTTACTTTTTTCAAAACTTTAATTTCTTTCAAACTTTAACCTTATGCCCGGGACACAGCGAAAAAAGCCCCTAAAAAACAACTATTCAAACATGGGAAAATAAAAAAAAATGGCATAATTTTCTTTCATTTTCTTTTTTTTAAAATGAAAAACCCCCCTTTTCACAAAAAAAACATGAAAAATTCGCCTTTCCATGCACGCAATCCCGCCATATTACCCCCGGTAACACAGTATAATGTTCTCATAAAAGCCTGGTTATGTAGAATGCCCTGAATCGTCTCCCGACAATTTTTTCCCTATAGGGTACCTTTTTGGCCAAGAGGGAAATAACGACAGCCATCTTTTGCAGCCCCCCCCCCCTAGGGAGATTGATAAAGGGCCGCGAAACTTTCTCTCGTTTTTACTTTCTCTCTTTTTCTGCGCCGCGCGCCCCGCGCGCGGTGTGTGTGGGGTGTTGTAAAGAGTTTGATTTGTAAAGGTAGTGGGGGTTTTTATTGTGGGGGGAAAAGGCTGTGTGAAGAGGAAAAAGGCAGGGGGTGATAAAAAAAGGTCAGTGTTTAAGAAAAAAACCCCCCCCAGAAACATCGCCGTTTTCTGCCGTGCACCATAGGCCTCTAAAAAGCCGGTGGATAGGGGGGAGAAACCAAAGGGGAGGGGGGGGATGGGGAAGGGGGGGGGGAAGAGAGAGAGAGAGAGAGAGGAGGAGGGGAGGTGGATAGAAGGAAGGGGGGAGGAGGGGAAAAGAGAGAGAGAGAGAGAGAGAGGAAAAAGAGAGAGAGAGAGGAAAATTAAAGGAAAAGACAAAGGGCCCGGGAGCCAGAGAAAAAAAGATGGGAAAAGAAAAGGGGGGAAAAAAAAATTGAGAGAGAGAGAAAAGAGAGAAGAAAGAGGGGTAAGGAAAGGGGGGGAGGGAAAATTTAAAAAAAAAACCTGAAAAAAAAAAAAAAAAAGGGGGAAAAAAAACCCAAAAAGGGGGAAGAGGAGAGAGAAAATTGGGGGGGGGGGGGGGGGGGGGGGGGGGGGGGTTTGGGGGGGGGGGGGGGGGGGGGGGGGGGGGGGGGGGGGGGGGGGGGGGGAAAAGGGAAAGGGGGGGAAAAAAGGGCGGGCTACGGGGGGTGGGGGGGATGGCTCGACCACAAGGGGTAAAACATGACAAAAACCCGAGGGGACCGGAAACTGTGCGCTTGCACCCACTCCAAACCCCCACGGGGGGCACGCAGCCCCCAACCCCCCGGGAAAGGCGCGAAGCGCAAGGAAAAAAATTCTGTTTTTTCTCTGTACCCAAATAAGGTGATTGCGACTTTAAAAATAACATTTTTTTTTAAAAATTGTAGCCCAAATTTTCAAAAGAAAAAGGACAAAATGGGGTTTATTTACATGGAACAAAAAAAAAAAAAAAAAGGTTTGATAATTGCAGGAAAAGTAACTATAAAAAAATTAGAAAAAAAAAATAACGAAAAAATTCAAAATTTAACGATTATGATTATAAAATGTTCCTTAAGGATTTTCCCCAAAAGGGGTTACCTTTTAATTTTAACAAAGAAACAACGGGGAAAAGAATCTAAAAAGTAAAACCCCACTTTTAAACTCCCCATGTCGGGCATTTGGGTTTAAAAACCCCACCCCAAAAAGGGGTTTTTCGTTATTTCACAATAAAAATCACAGGTAAAACTGAAAAACCCCAGGGAACATGCCATTAACTTTGGAAATATTGGTTCGTGGGAATTTAAACTAAAAGGTCAAAAAAGTCAGGCTAAAAACCCGGGTCGGTAATCGAAAAACAAATTTTGCCCAGAGTTTGTTTGACGGGTTTTGATGGGGAAACCCGTTTTGAACCCAAAAAATCCCCTCTCGATTATATGACAAATTTTTCCTTGTTTGATAAAGGACAATAAATTTTTAAATACTACCAAAAAATTCTTTGCTCCCCTTTTTGCTCCCTCTTTTCTGCTTAAATCATTTAAAAACGAAGGAGGTTGCGAGGGAAACCCAAGAAAAATACAACTTTTGAAAACCTTTCAAAAAAAAGACAGTGCAAGGGGGTTACTTAATCTCAAATTTTTTCCCTCTCTTTTTTGTATTTTTCAAAAAATAAAAAATTTTTTTAAATTTTAAACGGGAATCAACACAAAACAGGAAATTAAATAGGGGGGCCGGGAAGGAAATTAAATAATTTAATCCCCATCAGGACAGCAATTTAGTTCAGCTGTAAATAGGGAAATTTGCCCCTTACCTAAATAATTTGTTTTTTCAGTTTTAAAATTTGGGAATTACCAAAGCCAGACCCCGCACTACCTTCATCAAAAAAAACTGAGCCGTAAGTGTATCCCTTTCAAAAATTTAGTAAACTTTTTTTCCCCATGCCCCCCTTTTAAACAGATGCTCTAACACATGCGGCGAAATCGCTTTTTTTTAGATCAAAAGAAAAAATTTTTAACTGTTACTTTTCCTTTATTTCCCAAGGGGGTTTCCCGGGCCCCGGAACCAGTACCGAGGCGCAAACCTGTGGGGGTTCAATCTTTGATGAATTAAAAAAACTCTGAAACTTATAAACGAAGCTTTCAAAAATTTTTTTTTTTTCTGTGCATTTTTAAAATAAAATGTGGGGGTTTCGTGTATTTAACCCCTTTAAAGGGTCGCCCCCGCAATCCGTCTCACTACTTTTTTTCAGAACTTTTTTTTTCCTTTTCTTCTAAAAGGGGTTGGAAAAAGGGCCTGCTTTCTTTAAACTTCAGGGGAAATTAGTGTGCACGGGTACACCCAGGGCCCCCTTTACAGTTTTTAAGTCAATTCTTTAAAAGTTTTTTTAAATGCGATCGCGAAGCAGAAAAAAAAATTTCCTGTCCGAAAGTAAATTCCCTTGACCCGTACAAAAAAGGGTTTCTAAATGCAAAAAAAATTTTGGGACCCTGTCCCCAGGGAAAATTGCTGAAAATTTTTAAAAAATTTAAAATTTTTAAAATGTTTTGGTAAAAATTTGGTAAATATTTTTTTTTTCCATTTTTAGTTTTGGTGTAAAGTAGGACCCCAAATTTTTTTATTTTAAAGTTTAAAAAAAAATTTCCCCGTCCTCCCGAAAGAATTAGGCGGGTTTAAATTGGGGGTTTTTAACCTTTGTTAAAAAAAGAACCAAATGGGTCTTTTCAACAGAGAAAAAAAACCCTTTCCCAAAATTGCATAAAAAAACTATTTTTTTTCCCGGCCGTCAAGAGCTTCAAAAATATAATTTATGGACGAAAATTTGTTCTTTTCTTTAAAGATACTTTAACCCAAATATTCCCAATTTTTCATCAGCTTTATTGAAGTTCCCCTTTGGTTTTTATATAAAAAACATGTTTATAAGTCATTTTACATTAAATTGGAAACCAATGGGGAATTTTTAAAACCCTTTTTGGAAATTCCCATATTTATAAATTTTGTGGATGATAAAGTCACAAAAATTTTGGTCTTTATTGTCCCCACTTAAAAAGGGTTTCACAAAATTGGCTTTTGACCAGAAAGACCAATTTTTTTTTAAAATTTTTATTATAAAATTTTTGGGTTTGTGCCCCCCCTCTATCGTAAGCTTAGAAAGGGTTAAAAAAGGGGAAGAAAGGGGACACTTTTAGAAAAAACAAATTTGTTTCTTTTTTTTGAGTATTTTTGGTGGGTTGGGTGACCCAATTGTATTCCCCCTTTTCAAAAATCCAGTTTGATGTGAAAAAAATACATCATTTTTATCACAGAAAATTGGCCATTCAAATTTTTTAAATTATTTTTTCCTTGACTTTTCCAGAAATTAAACGTAAATAAAATTGGGTCTATAGAAAAACTTTCCCAGACCGGGGCTTGCCCTCCTTAGAATAGGAGTCAAATTTAACGTTTTTCCCAAAAAAAATTTTTGGGGAATTTGTCCACATTCCCAAAAATTTTTAAATAATTTATTTTAAAATAAACTACCAGTTTTCGGAAAATTGGTTTAACTTCGTGTAAGAAATCCCCACCCAAAACCCAACCAAAACCCTTTTTTTTTTCCCCAACCCGAGGGAAACACTTTCCCTGTTTTCCCCGTAAAGTTTTTGAAAAAATTTAAAATTTTACTATTTTTTTTGGTTTGGTACAGGTTTCAAAAGTATCAGTATTTTTTTCTTTCAAAAAAAAACGACTTTTGCTCATTGGGCAAAATTCCTTTACAAATTTTTTAAACGCATAGATCCCAAAATTTCATCCCCCTTTTCTTTGGGAATAAAAATTTTTTTACTTTTGTTTTTTTTTTGGGAAAACTTGGGTTTTAATCCCCGGGTTTTTCATTTTTTTCACTTACCCCAAAACCCCCTTTTTTTCAATCTTTAAAAAGCCCAGATTTTTCTTTTTAGCAGAACTGGTGACCAGTATTGTCTTTTTGCTTGCGCTGTAACTCTGTTTCCTTTTTTTTTTGGGTCTGCACATTTCTTTTGAGCGCACCCTTTTATCCTTGCACGGAAATTTTTTTAAAATTTTACCCCAATTAAGAAAAGGGCTAATGTTTTTGCTTTAACAGCCTCCTCGAAAGCCGTTTTCCAAACCAGACTTTCCCCTGAGAATTTTTTCACACCCTTTTGGCCCTTTTTTTTTGGAATACTAAAGAAACAGCCTAAAGAACTGCTTTCTAAAAGGTTTATAAAAAAAATTTTTAACTTCCTCACAAAAAACTTCACTCTCAGCCCTTTCAGTGAGGGAAATTTTGAAAATTTTCCCCCAATTTTCCCTTTATGAAATTTAAAATTTTGGGGTTTATAACATCTAAACCACTAACTTCAGCCCCAAAACGGTTTTTTAAAAAGATAAAAGTATTGGCACTGGTCATCCCTATGGGGCAGGGCCTGTATCCCTTTTTGGGGCGGGAAATGCTAAAGCAGGTAAAAACAAAGGTAAGATCAAGCGCCAAATGCTCAAATGATAAATTATGTTTTGGGTTTGCGCGAAATTTTTCTCCTCCTTTAAAGCAAAAATAAAGTTAAATTCCCACAACTTTTTTCCCAAGAAAATCGGGGTGGGGAAATTTTTGGGGACAACCTTACCCCGAAAGGGCAAGAAAAATTAAAATTTTTCGCCCCCTTTTTGTTTCCACTTTCTTTAAACATTTTTAGAGAAACGGAACCAATTATTATTTTTGCCCTTTCAGGGCCCCTTAAAGGGTTAAAAAAACTGAGCAAAAATGTAAAATTTGTTTGTTTTAAATTTTTCAGTTTTAAAAAGGGAAATGCCGAAAACAAAAAACCCGGAACTTTTGTAACAGAAGGGGGACTAACGTATTGAAATCTAAACCACATTTTTTTCCTAATAGTTTGTCCCTCACTTTATCAGTTTTTTTTAAAAATATATGAAAAAACCGGGGTTTGTAAAAACCCTTGTAGTTTGGGGGGGGGGGGGGGGAAATTTTCTGTTGGTGACATTTGGGCCGAAGGAAAAGTAAAATGATAAAAATTTTTTTTTGAAAGATCCCTTACCAAATTATAAATTTTTAAATTTGAAAAGGGAAACCCGTCCCTTTCCCATTGTAAACCGACAAATTTTTACATGTGGTTTTTTTTTTTTCTGGTCATTTGTTAATTTAAATTTTAATGGTGGAAAAGTATCATTTTGGGGAGCAGTACAAAAACCAAATTTCAAAACTGCAAAAAGCGAGGGTTCCCCCAAGAACTGGGGGGGGGGGGGGGTGGGGGGGGATGCTTTGGGGATTTTTTTTCCAGGGGGTGATATGGATAAAAAATTGACTATTTTAAAACTTTTGGGAAATGTAGTTTTTGGGGGGTGACAGGCTATCAAAGCCCTCCTACGGGAAAATGCTTCACACAATTTGTGAGGGGGCCCGTTTTCTAAACCCAAAAAAAGAAACCCCCCGACGGGAAAAGGGCGGGTTGGGTTGCGCGGGTTTAAACCCCGTGGGCGGTTCAGCAAAAAGATAAAAATTTGTTTGGAAAATTTTTTTGCTACCCTTTCTGGCCAGGAAGATGATTTTTTTTTGGTCGCATGTGGGGACCGTTTTTTACTGTTAAAGGGAAGAGGCCCTGCTGCCAACCATTTTTAAACCAATTTTTTTGACTTCGGGGAAAAGGGAAACCCGGTTTGGTCCCATGTTGACCCAATGTTTTTTCCCAAGGGAAGTTGAATTTTGCTGGTCGCCTGTTGCCCAGCGGTTTGCCTTCGAAGGGAAAAGTGCTGGCCCCCTTTTGTTGCCCCAAAGGCCGGAAGGGGCTTTTTTTGAAGGAGATGAGGGGGGGGGCTGGGTCGCCATTTTAAACCAGAAAAATTGATTTCCCTTAAAGGGGGGTTTTGAATGCGGTGCCATTTTTTTAAACTCGGGGAAATGATTTTTTGGGGGGAAAGAAATGAGGGCTGGTTCGCCATTTTGGACCAAGCATTTTCCTTGGGGGGGGGTTTTTTGGGGGGTTGTTTTGGTCGTTTTGGGTTAAACCAAAGGAAGATGATTTTTTGGGGAAGGGAGATGCTTGTTTTTTGGGTCGGAATTTTTACCCCAAAAATGCTTCATAGAGGGAGAATGCTGCGGGTCGTTTAATTGTTGTTTCGCTGAAGGGGGTTTTTCGGGGGACGGTAAAATTTGGAAATTTTTCTTAATTTGCCCTTTTAGTTTTGGGGGATTTTTAAAAACGGAAAAAAAAACCTTTACCGGCATTTGTTTTTAATTTGCAATCAAAAATTGCAAGCTTTCCCTTTTAAAAAACCTTTTCCGCAAAAAAGATTTTTTTAAAATTTTAACCGGCTCTTTCTTTTTTTCCTTCGCTTTGCTTGACAAATTTGCCCTTTTGAAACGAAATATATTTTCTTTAAATTTCAAAACATTAACTTTTTTGGGCCCAAACTTTTTGGGGGCAGGACCCCATGAAAAGCTGAAAAGTGTCACCTTTGCATTTAAAACACAAAATCTGCCCCAAGGTACATTTTCTCTGGGGAAAGGAATTTTTTACCACATCTCCCTACATATCGGGTACTTTATTTTAAACAGGTTTTTTGGTTGGGATGCAGACGCTGACAAAAAGTACACCCTTTTTTTTGGCGCACAATAGGGGTTTGTATCTTCAACACAAAAATTGTCAATACAAGTTTTTCTGGAAGTCCCTTAAAATTTTTGAAAGAAATTATTGTCACTTTTTTCCCCGTTTTTAAAAACCCGATTTTGGGGCCCCCCGCTCACAATATTTGGAAACGAAGACGAAAACTTCCGGTCCTTGAAAAAAAAATTACCCAACTGTTTTTTTTTTGGGGTTAGTAGTTTTAAACGCTTTCCGCAAGTTTTGTGTCGAATCAGCTTTTTAAACTTTGTCTCCCCCCCCCCCCCCCCATTTTGGGCATGAATTAAAACTATCATCTTTTAAACTTTTTTCAGACACAACTTCCCCAATCACGGATTTCTTTCCCTTTTTGTGGTAATGAGGATTTTAATGTCGCGGGAACCAGGGCCCGTCACTGAATTTTTTAAAAAAAACAAATGATTTTTTTTTGGGGTTAAAAAAAATTTGGTACGAAAGATATTTAGAAAATTTAAATTTTGGAACTTGCTTTAAGGGAGTTTCCCTTCAGGATGGTTTTGTTTTTTTCCATTTTTAAAAATTTCCCTGGTCAAAATGATGTCAAAAAAAAAAATGACTTTCACTCTCCGTGTACATAAGTTACGACTTTATTTTACTAAATTGCGGATTTCCCCCGATTAGAATAGCAAAAAAAAAACAATGGGAAAAATAAAAATTAAAAAAGGGAAATACCACCCTAACCCACTTAAAAAAATGAAAAAAAAATAAAAGAATTGAAGAATACAATTGATGACCTTAAGCAGAAAAGGTTACGGAAAGGGGTTAAATGCAATAAATGTGAAATTTTCCAGTTGAAGTGTGCCCCCCCAAAAGGGGGCGCCGGTTCATTTGCCAAAACTGCCAAACTGCACGACCAAAAAAAGGAAAAACTGGATCGCACATTCCAACGGGGCACACCAAAAACCAACTTTTTGCAGATCCCCAAAAACACTGGGGAAAAAACACTCTTTTTCAAACGCCGTTTAAAAATTTTACCCCCTTTTAAAACTAAAAAAGGGTTTGGTTTTTGTCCTGCTTTTTTAGAAATCCAGGGGCGGGGGCCAAAGAGCGAAAAGAGGGGGCGGTGCGGGGCCCTTTAAAACCCCTTTTGGACCCAAAAGGCTTTCTTTTCCCCACGGGCAGGTCAGTTGGTTTAAAAACAAACCCCCAGGCGGGCAGGCTTCAGCAACCCCCAAGGGGTCGGCAATCAAAGACCACCGAACATGGTGGGGGAAATTGTGGGGGGTTTGTGTGTGGGTGGGTTTGGGGGGGGCACAGGAGGGGTTCCCAGATGCACCGGCGGGGCAGCACCGAGGTTTTCCTTTCTTGCGCCTTCCGGTTTCGTGCACTGGGGTTTGGGAAAGGGGGACCTCAGACTTTCCCCTAGTGCACTTTGGGGCCAAAAAGGGGGGGGAAAAGGGGGAGGGGGGGGGTTTTTTTTTAAACAGGGGGGAAAAAAAAACTCAACGTCGCCAAAGTTTCTCCTTGTCCCCCCACCTACCCCACCCCCTCCTCCCCTCATACATACACACACACGCACGCGCGCGCGCGCACACACACACACAATACACAAAGTAATATTGTATTTTCAATAATTAAATATGGTCGTCTAAAACTAAGGTCCTTCCACCCTTGAAGTGGAAATAAAATGAATATTCGTTCCCCATCAAAATCACGGCCGGGGTGAACGTCAGAAAAGATATATCAGCCTTATCGAATAATGAATGATATGTGTTCCATGCTCATGAAATATTCTCTCAAGTTAACTATCATGTTCTGCGTTTAGGGTGAGCAAAATGCCCCCACTTTGGCATGTACTCCCGGACCAGATATAATCCTGGGCGATTCAACACACAGCAGAAGTCCATTCTGGCAAAACCCGCGCAACACAAGTGGACGCCCCCGTCTACGGGCAAAGTTACACAGGGGGTAGTATCTATAGGGACGCAGCATAACGTGCCAAAACAAACACGTTGTTTTCTCTGTGTGTTTGTTTCCCAGTGTGACGTCCCCTTGGTCTTTAAACGGGTGCTGGCGAGTCCGTTGCGCGAATGTTATTTTTCGACAAGCTCCAGGTTTATCAAAGGTATTTCATGGACCGGGCATTTTGCGTCAATAAACGTGAGGTGTGGGTAGACAGATCACTACGCCCACTTTGTACGAAAATCAAATAGCTTACTAAATAAATTGGAAAAAAAATACCCCCCCCCCCCCCCCCCCCCACACACACACACTCGCACACACACACACCATAACGACAACAACAACAAAACAAACAGACCAGTTTCAAATTCTTAACATAGATAAAACAAAACATCGAGAACAAACACAAACAAACAGACAGTGTCAAGTCTGACTGATGTGTTCCAGGACAACTCGCCCTGCAGGGCACGCAACAGAAGGCGACAAAAACAAACAAACAAACAAAAACCCACAGTTGAAACACAGGCAGATGGACCTGAAGACGATTTCTATGTACACCAATCATATTCACAGCCAACCGACCACAAAGACTACATCAGGGCTTCGTGCAACTGTCGGGAGGTACAGGGCAAATCGCGCGATCTGGTGTCAATAGAAAGGGGGGTGGAGGTGGGCTGGGAAGTGGATGGGGGAGGGGGTGTTAGTTTTTGTTTTCGTGCGACATGCAGGACAGCATAACAAACCATGGATACGCGTTGTACTGAATCCGTTGTTCCTTTCAGGAGAAATCCCCATGTGATGAAACAGGCACAACCTGTGCACAGACGGGGCCGACCACAGGCGTCATTTCAGCGGTCTTCACTCTTTCACACCTTTGTGAGCGTTAATCACCTCCGTTCAAATCAGTTTAGTGGTTTCCTTGAACGACTCTACGTACGCCTAAGTTCAAACGATCGATGAACAAGAATATCAATCATTCAACAGTTATACTCACAGAAACCCTTAGGCTGCGGCCATAGTAAACCCGGTTTTTTACCGCCGTCTTTTTTGCCGGCCCGGGTAAAAGATCCTGCCCGGCTTAATTGCTCTGTAGCGTCCCCGATGACGGATGTGGGTGGCCATAGTGAAGCAGGCCCGGCCCGGCATTTACAACCCGTCGTTCCGACTTTCGTGCAAAACGTCCGTTTGCCGGGTCGACGGAAAGGAAAAGGGTAAGGGGAAGAACTCCGTTCCTGATTTCTCAATGACTTATCTCTCTTGCAAACATGGACGAAGAGAAGTTGATCAGTACTGTGAGGCTCAGAACCTTTATTTACAGCAAAAGTGACAAGAGACATGCCGAAGTTAGTTTACTTTTCTCGAAGATCAGGTGCACAGAGTTCAAAATGATGATCAAAAGAATGAGGTGTCATTCTGAGGTACTGATGAAACTTCTGAGTGATTGCGCAGTTGGGACATCAGATGGTGATATTCTCCATACATGCGTCTCGATCTGTTGGTAGGATGAACAGCGAAACGTCGTAGGCTCCCTCTTTTCTTCCTCCACCACCACAACAGCAACAACAACGATCTGGTCCGTTTTGTCCGCGCCATTTTGATAGTGACGACTCACATTTCCTTTGACCTCAGCAAGAGACGGCCGTCAAAACTCCGGAAAGCTGAGAGAACTAATAAATGCCGCTTCTAACTCACTTTCGCCCTCAACTAGTTTTCGGCGAAAGTGACCTAGAAGCGGCATTTATTAGTTCTCTGACAAGTAAGACTTCAATAACCAAAAAAATAACGATTATCTACAAACAAACATACTGTGTAGGGTTATCCGTTTTCAATACTAATTTATTAAACTTTTCAGATTTCAGTTTTTGCTTAATCCTGTGTTTTTCCTGATCATTTTCAATAACATCATTTTCACGCATACAGTTATCAAATGCGTCTCTGTCTTTCATGTGAAATAAAACTACAGTCTTTAACTGTTCTCTAAAGTCTTTTAAAACGGAGTTATATTTTTGACATAAAATCCACACACTTATCCCATCATGTCTTCCGCTGAAAGCCAGTTTTGACAAAGTGTTTCTCTTTTTAACTATATCTTTTTCTGCCGAACAGTCATCTATAATAAAGAGTGTCTGCGTTCCTTCAAACACTTTATAAAAGTATTCTAAACACTCACTCAGTTTAGTGCTAGGATTAACTAAATATACGTCATCGTCTGTCCATATAAACCTTCTATCATGATATGCTTTGTTCCTTTTAAGTGTTGGGCAGAAAATTACAATATAATTAAAATTATAGCGATAAACTGTTTGTAATAGGTCGAGGACAAATATTGTTTTCCCACAACCAGTTTGTCCACAAATTAATGAACAATGAGGGGTTTTTGTCATAAAGTTTAACTGCTCCATAGTTTTATAACAGAATTTAATCTAATCCAGTTATTGTTTTTATCATGCTCTCTGTCAAAACTTGTTCAGTATAATAAAATCCTATGAGGCCTAAATGCGTAAGATTAATCCAATTCAGTTCTGTAAGATTGTTTCTATTTAGACTAATATTGATTTTGTTGCTTGTTGTTATGACCTTAATATCCTCACCATTGTGAAGAATGACGACGGTAACTTTAAGTTTTTCAACGTCTAAGTTTTGCCAGCTAATTAGAATTCCTTTTAGAAGGACGTCACTAACGCCCACAACCCCATCCCTCCCCTTATCTTTTAAGACAGAAATTTCAAATATCATTGTGAACGCATCTCCTAATTTCATTTGCGGAATGAACTGTAATTTTGTAGAAGCATCCTTTAAAACCGATTCTCTTCTGTGGAGGATGTACTGTTTATTCCCATACGGCTTTATTTCAATCTCTTTCCGACTATTGTCGTCCGGCATAAGACTTACATGTAAAGGGCCAGAGTTGAATGCTTTTCTGAAACTTTTTTGACGGCTAAAAAATGTAAATGGGCTTATGAATTCAAATTTTATGTCCCATTCTAAATATGGTTCCAAGTGCCATTTGAGGTCAGGTTTTCGAACTATTTTATATTCACACTGGCCAACATTATTTGCTTCTAGATTGCGCAGCTGTTCTAGTTTAGGAAACTTTTTGCTGTCGCCAACCTCTTTACGTTTATAATCACCATCTTTAGTGTACTCAAAACCATACAAAGCGCCTATCTCACTGTTTTGTTCAAAGTCCGCAACGTCTGCAAGGTCTTTTAATTCTAAGGTTATACACCTTACAGGCGCCAATGTAACTCCCGGTTCTTCTGGTCCCTGCGACATTATTTTTTAGTACAACTTATTATTTTATTTCTAAAACAATGTGTAGGTTATCACATTTTACGACTTTTCCTGTTTTGTCTGTGATCTTTATATTAAATGATCTGACCCTCCCACAAACTAATTGTTTAAACTGTAAATTAGGGAATTGTATAATTTCATAATCGCAATATGCAGCTTTCCCTGACGGAAGAGCTCTTAAAACAGTTGAGGGCCTTCCATCATATAAGTTTTCATCAGTGCTCAGCTCATCCAAATGGACATAGAGTAATGAATGTAATGCAAGATCGAGCGGACTTTCCCCTCATAAGTAGTTTTGTCTGGTGTAACACTAAAACTATGAAAGTCCTGACTGTCAGTTGCAAAGCCTAACATTTTAGCTAGCTCTTTATCAAAATAGTAACCTACTTCTTTTTCAGGCTTGAATGTTAACATTGTTTTCAGATTTGCATTGTTAAGTTTGAGAGTAATGTCGAAGTTACTCATTGCTTCTTTTAGTGAGCAAAACCCGTAATAACCATCAGGTATTGTTAACTGGCTAACTAAGTTTCTTCTATTGTCAACTTTTTTAATCTTATTATTGTTCTTGGATTCAGTTATATTAAACCATACGACTTTGTAAAAAATTTCATGGAGTGCGACCATTTTGGTTCCGCAATCGTTCTTAACAGCATGTTCTAAAAACGAAGGACGGTCTTGGGTTGTTATTGTTACAAACATTTTTTAAAACGAAATAAAAATGAGTGCGTTTAAATATACTGATGCAAAATATTCTGTTGGGTCGCACTACAATCTTAAAAATATAGCAACTGACACCCTTGACATTTCTGTGACCCAGTCTGACGCCTTTCAAGTAAAGGTGAGTACTCCATTGAACAGATATCTTAACCCTCCTGTTAAAAAAGACTACATCGCAAAAGTGTGGTTCAGTCATCCGATGCAGTTTTATCAGAACCAGCTAAACTTTGCTGTGTTTTGTGCAACAACTGGGTGTGGAGTGTCGTATGCCGATCATCTAAATCACCCTGATCCTTTGGTGAGGTCAGTGTACAGATTTCATTTTTATTACACCTTCAGACGTATTTTGACTGAACTGCAAGCACCATTGCCAAATGACAAAACGTTTAATCCATTCAGCAACCGAATAGACATTAAGGCTTTTGAAAGGATCTGTAACGAATTCAATATTAATGTTAAGGAAGACTTTACACAAAAGTTGGATCTTAATCATGGCTTAGGCACCCCTTATTTTTGGGGCGTGCACAGAAAGTATAACTATGACTGGAATCCTCCTTACACATCTTTCTCTTCAGGCACAGGTGTTCACCTCGGGTCCATAGAGCAAGAGCATAAAACAGCATGGACAACATTTATCTTAGACACTTCTAAGGGCCTAACTAGAGCGGGAATAGAACGAATAAACGACTCTATTCGTACTTACGTTTGGTGTTTGCTAGGCTCGCAAGCACAAACAAGGTCGAGCATAACTAATCCTTCTACTGGTTTTGACGCACAAAAACAATACTTAGCAAATTTAGAGGACGCCATTAATTCTACAGTTGATTTACCTTCGAGTATAAAAAGGTACCAAAATGTTTTACAATACGCAAGATCAAAAGTAGACTTTGCTGTTGGCACTGGTTTATACATGCTGCCTTCTGACCTCAGACTCCAGATAGGTACAATAATAAACTACAATAATGAAATCCTTGTGGCAGGTAATGAACAGAAGGTTGGACAAAACGACATAAATTCTGAGCCAGTAATATTACAAACAATAAAAAAACACGATGACCCCCCAAGATTAAGTCATCCAATCCCCGAGGTCCAAAGCCCAAAGACAGTTGAAGTTAAAAATAATGACCATGAATATGAAAAGACAGCACTTGTTGTTGGATTAACTGGCTTAGGATTACTTGGTCTTTATCTTACTAAATAGTAACCCAACTATTAAGAGAACTAATGCCCATAAGTGCTCAGCCATAAAGCCAACTACTTTGCTTGCAGTAGACAAAAGACAGCTAACGATACTCCCTAATATACCAGGTAAAGAGTCTATAGCTTTACCGGCTAATTTTTTTTAATAAACTCGCAAGATGATCAAGCTGTTTTTTTACCCATGATTTATCAGGTGGTGATGGAGGTGATGGTGGTGGAGGTACTGAACTTTGACTACCACCGCCTGTAATAGCCATCACCAGTGTACTTATTGCAAATCCTAAGGCTGTTATAACGCTTGCTAATGTGACGCCTTGCTCTCTAAACAGTGTTCGTATTCGTTCTGCTAGCGTCGCGTCTTCATATAAATTTTTTTCGATAGTTTCTCTTATTCTGTTCACTTGAGTTCGTAATTGGTCTCGGTTAGTAGTCGTCGCTTCTAGTCTTGCTGATCTTTCTTGTTCAAGATCTTTTAGTCTTTGTTTTATTCTTTCTTTAATATCAGGTCCTAAGTTGGCGTCGTCAGCCTCAACGTTTTTTTCTTTTTCTCTTTTTATATGCTTATCTGGTTCACCCAGTTTTGCTAAATTGTTTTTTAATTCACCATTGATGGTCTTAAAGTACGATCAAGGGCTAATAATTCTCTCTCAGGTAGCCGTGGTTCGTGTATAGTTGTTAATGCTGTTTCTTCTTCTTCAGTGGTTTCTTCTTCTATTGTATTTATTATTCTGTCTGCTGTTTGGCTTAAAATCTTCAAGTTCTATGTTTTGCATTTGGTTATCTGTTGGGAGTTCTTGTTGTATGTTTTGAAGTTTAGCAACTGCTTCCCTATCTGATTTTGGTTTAACAATGCCTAGGCGATTCCGCTCGCTTGCACTGAGCCTTTGTTTAATTGTATTCATACCTACAAACCTTGATGGGTCTTGTTTATGCGTAAGCTGAACAAGTTTGTTCTCGTCGGGGCCGCTTTTCACAAAAAAATGGCCACCTTTTACTTCAAAATCAGGTCTATAAATTGGGGTGGTTCTATGCCTAAACTTTTATAAAATGCTCCGGCCGTACTTTCTGTTAATTCACGCTGCAATGAGAGCGTTGAGCGATGCTGTATCAAAGGAGCCGTTTCACTCATGTCGTCTCCAAGTTCAAAATCATAATTTTCTTCATCTTCAATGCCTGCCATGTTTTTAAATAATTAACTTTTTATTTTGTTTTATAAAAATGTCACAAGCATATGGCTCGATTCTTGACCCGCATAGAAAACTGAAAAAACCCCATGCCGTGAAGGGAAATAAACGGAATATTACTGTTCCAAATAATCCATCTACTATTGATGCGGATCAAATTTTTACTGTTAAATTTCCAGACCTAGGAGCGGATGAAGTGATTGTGGGCCCGGCTCTGCGCGACTTACTTTCAAAATAGAACTCGCATCAGAAACAGACCTAAACAGGACGGTTGTCCAGAATCTGGACGGGCAATCGTTAAGAAAATTTCTATAAAACTTGAGGGGCAAGAAGTATTTTCTTTACACAATGCAGACATATTTTTAACCTATTTTTGATCTATGGCAAACCGGGAACGAAAGGGCTGATCTTGCGTTTTTAAGGAATCGAAAATGAAGATGCACTAAAACAAGAATAGGCGCCGCAGATGCTGAAGCCGGCAAAAGGTATGTAGCTGTAAGTTATGCGTTATGGTAATCGCTTTTCCATACCCTTAGATTTTGAGTTGTTAAAAGCGCATGCCCCATACTTTCAAGGAGCGTTAAAAGACAGATTGTCATATGAACTAACTTTTAATGACTACAAACATGTTATTCTATCTGCAGACACCGAAGCAAAGTACAGCATTTCTGACATCTCGTTAGAGTTTGACGTTGTTAGCAACTCTAATTTAGCAAGGCTGATTGAGCAACAATATCAGTCAAAATTAGCAATATATTACGAAAGAGTGCATCATCATTCAACATATCCTAAAAGCAGGGCAGACACTATATGGAATTTTAGTTTTAGCACCACAGCACATTCGCTTAAAGGTATTTTATTGCTGTGCGAAGATGAAGAACCATTCAAAAGACAAACTGAAAATTTTGTTAATCCCAAAATAACGAAAGTGCAATGTACAATTGAGGGTAGTCCTAACCAAATCTACGCTAGCGGGCTTAAAACCTTATCAGCATTTTGATGAAATAAGAAAACTGTTTGGAGGCGGGAGGTGTAGAAATCCAACAGTTGACCTTGTGTCTAAAGATCTACATCTCACAGCGTTAGGCTTGATCATTATTTAACAACGAAATACGGTTTATGGATTGACCTAAGGTCAACGGAGGATAATCAGTTATATGGAAGCGGAGAGATGTTAGAGACATAATAAACATTCAAATTGATAAAGAAAAAGAGGCTGATAAACCGCTTAATGTACATTTGTTTTTATTATATGATGCGCAGCTAAATATTAAAGATAACAGATTAAAAGATGCAATATACTAAATTATTTTTTTTATTTTATAAAAACCATGTCTGTTCAGGTTTATCCAAATGTGCCTACAGCGCCAGAGTCGCCAAAAGAAGGGATAGTAGAAAACCCTGACATAAAAACCTTTAGATTAACAAACATTACGCAAATGCAGCAAGTACTAGAGCAAGACCTTTCAAAATACAGCAAAACCAAACGAAGGTATTCTGCCGCCTTTAATGCTGCTACCTATGTTAATACTGGAGCATCAACTATTAGTGCTCTATCAGCAGGAACGAGTGTAGGCCTCTTAGCAACGGGCATAGGCGCACCTGCAGCTTTACCTCTAGGTGGTTTGTCTTTAGCTCTCGGCCTGTGTTCATTAGCTGTAGGTGCTGCCAGCAAAAAATTAAAAACTAAACTCCAAAAGCACACAGCCATGGTTCAACTAATAACAGCTAAACTTAGTTCCTTCAATCTGATAATAAATAAAGCACTAGCTGACTCAAACATCACGGATGAAGAATTTAGTCGTTTACAGGCTGATTTTAATGACTACAAAAGACAAAAGTTTGATCTTCAAAGAAAGGCAAGGACAAGTTTTTCTCAACAGCCAGACACCGATCAAATAAAAAAGGAATGTTTAAAAAAAGTAAACGAAACATTAAACTCTGTTCTAAACAGCTCACATTAACAACGCTAAAGGGTGTTTATACTTTATGAGTCCAAGCACAAAAAGACCGTCGATATTGATTCCGATTAATTATTTTTTTGATTTAAATAAATATTTTGAGTTAGAAAAGAAACTCAGCATGGATAAGATATATGAAGGTCCAGACGAATTGTTTGAAGCAATGCAAGAAGATTTATCAAAAGCTTTAAATGATATCAGTCTAGAAGTCATTGATCCAGCAAACGTACAGGCAAGTGTTGCTCATGCTATTTCTCAAGTTCCAGGTAAACTAACAATAGACCCGCCAGTTAAAGTAATGTTAGCTGTTTTAATCGACTATGTAACAATAAATGAAGAAAATTTAGAAGTCTGGGTCTCAACTAAACAACAGACTATTCTTTCTCATAATGACTTAACACCTGGTTGGGCAGACGAACTGCTTACACAGTTTGATGTGGCCGCTGAGGAAGCTAAAATGAGAGGCTCTGGTTGGTCAGAGGGCGAAGTCCTAGAGATCAGATTAAAACAGGCTAAGTATGCACCGATTGTTGGCAAGGCTTACATTCCGCTGCCCCCAGCATTGGTAGCGAAAAGAGCAGTTCTAAACATACAAAATACAGACAACAAATGTTTCATGTGGTGTGTTCTTGCAAGGCTGCATCACGTCCGCAAAAACGCAGAGAGAGTGTCTAACTATCACCCTTACATCAATGATCTTAACTTCAGAGGAATATCCTTTCCTTTTGCGTGGACAAAATTGATCAGTTTGAAGAACAAAACAAACCAATAACTGTCAATATCTACACATGGGATGAAGAAACAAATCTACGACCTATTAAAGTGTCCAAGAACAGTCCAACGATTGGCGAGCCAGGCAAAAATCATGTGGACTTACTACTGATGTTTTCACCAGCGGGGCTACCGCATTACACATTGATACGAACAATGAGTAGATTATTGCGGCATACTTCAAAGCATTACCATAAACAAGAATTCTGCAGAAAATGTTTAACAAGAATTCCATCTGTTCAAGCCGCAAGCGAACATAAGAAACATTGTATCGGCCCAGTTGACTGTAATACAGAACTAATTACGCCCCCAGAAGGCAGTAAAGTTAGTTTTAAGAACTGGAAACGGATGCAAAATTCCCCATATGTTGTTTACGCAGACTTCGAATCACTCATTGTTCCTTATGAGGGGCCAACCTCACAGAAACTTCCAAAAACAGCCTTAGTGAGTAATCATCAGATTTGTTCATTTGCTTTTATCGTTGTCAGGTCGGATGGCGCCCATTCAGCACCAGAATTATATAGAGGACCAAATGCTGCAGAATACTTCTTAGAACGCATGCAAAAAGTGCGTAATGACTGTTCTAATAATCTGAATTTATCTGAAATCATGACACCTGAAGACCAAGAACAGTATGACTCAGCCACACATTGTTGGATTTGTGGTTTAGAACTCAGTGAAGAAGCAACAAATCCAACAGTAAGAGACCATGATCACATTAGTGGGAAGTTCAGAGGAGCAGCGCACAGTAAATGCAATCTTCAATTAAAGTTTGAACCAAAGACATGGAAGCTGCCTATATTCTTTCATAACTTGCGAGGTTACGACTCTCATCTTATAATGAAAGCAGTAGACAACGCCTTCAGGGTGTCATGTATTGCACAGTCATCAGAAAAGTACATGTGTTTCACTTTAAATAACATGTCTTTTTATGACTCTATGCAGCACATGATGGGATCATTAGAGTCGCTGGCTATGACCTTAAAGTCCTGCCCAATAACAGAAGAATATTTTGACCCAACTCTTGTTAGAAAGGGCGTTTACCCTTATGAGTACATGAACAGTTGGGAAAGGTTTGACGAAGATACACTTCCTCCTAAGGGCGCGTTCTTTTCTAGTCTTAGAGGAAAGGAAATCAGTGATTCTGATTACCAACATGCTCAAGATGCGTGGCAGAAGTTAGAGTGTAAAACAATGGGAGACTATCATGATGCATACTTGATGGCCGATGTATGTTTGTTGGCGGACGTCTTTGAAAATTATAGGAAGACCTGCATGAAACATTATAGCCTGGATCCCGCGCATTACATTTCTGCACCCGGGATGAGCTGGGACGCTTTCTTAAAGTTTACTGGAGTACAGATTGATTTATTGTCTGACCTACCAATGATTCAGATGATTGAAAACGGATTGCGTGGAGGAATTAGTATGGCGTCGCATCATTACTGTAAAGCAAACAACAAATACTTGGACGACTATGATTCTAGTAAAAGGTCTAACTATCTCATGTATTTAGATGCAAACAATCTGTATGGTTGGGCAATGGCGCAATCGCTTCCATTACGCAACTTTAAAATGTACACAGATAATACGAATAATATTCAAAAAGCATTAAAGTGGTTGAGCAGTTTGACGCCGGGTCAACAGCGTG
This sequence comes from Conus ventricosus, assembly GCA_018398815.1. Taxonomy (NCBI): domain Eukaryota; kingdom Metazoa; phylum Mollusca; class Gastropoda; order Neogastropoda; family Conidae; genus Conus; species Conus ventricosus. Next base: position 60,297,819 of record CM031607.1, on the reverse strand, counting down.
GATACATTCTAGAAGTTGACTTAGAATATCCTCACGAACTCCATGACCTGCATAATGACTATCCGTTAGCAGCAGAAAGCCTAAAGATGGCAAAAAACAGAACCGCCTAAACTTGTGCCTAATCTTCGGGGCAAAAAAAATTATGTATGTCATTACAGACTTCTACAATTTTATTTAAGACATGGTTTGAAGTTGACAGCTGTTCATCGTGTAATTGCTTTTCATCAAGAACAGTTCATGAAACCATACATCATGAAGAACACTGATCTCAGAACTAAATCCACAGATGCTTCAGAAAAAGACTTTTTCAAGCTGATGAACAACAGCTGTTTTGGAAAGACTATGGAGAATCCGCACAAGCGCAAAGACGTCAGATTGGTCACCAAGAGAACGAAGCAATTAAGCTGACTTCAAACCAAATTATCAGGACTTTAGAAGGTTTTTGGCATAATGATGAAAAAAAAGAAAGTCAAATTGGACAAACCTGTATTATCGGGTTTACTGTTTTAGAATTATCAAAGCTTTTGATGTTAGAATTTCTTTATGACTACTTTAAACCCTCGTATCCCGAGTCCAAAGTACTTTACACAGATACAGATAGTTTTGTATAGATATCCCTACTGAAGATATCTATAAAGACATGGAATTAGAAGTAGCTAAAGGGCATGCAGGATGGTACGACACATCTGATTATCCTAAAGATTCGCCTTTGCATTCAATTACTAATAAGAAGGTTTTAGGAAAGATGAAAGATGAATTATCTGGAAAGGTGATTAAGGAGTTTATTGGTTTAAGGTCGAAAATGTACAGTATTTCGAGCCAGGAGAAAACCATTAAGAAAGCAAAAGGAATATCTCGCAGTGTTGTGCAGTCAAACATATCGCATGACAACTATAAAGAAGCATTGTTTGACAATAAGACTTTCATCATGACAACGTAAAACTGCGATCTAATCTACATGAGATCAACACAACGGTTGTAACAAAGAAGTCATTAGATAGAACAAACACAAAACGTGTGTTTGTTAATCCAGAGTTTTCATATGCAATTGGACATTGGAGAACCGTAAATTAATTAAAGCGGAACTGTGTCTGGCGGAATTATCTGCAGTTCCTCCTTCACAAAAGATCTTTGAGGAGCTGGTTGTTTTGTTGTGTCAGTTTCTCGTAAATAATACACGGGCGGATTCATCTTTACAATTCTTTTTATTTCATATGGATCAACACTCCAAACTGGATCGGTTGCCCTGATGCGAGTGTCACCTTCTGCTTCCCCCGGTAAATAAAGGTACCTTACTTTTAAACCAAACGGTAATAGTTTGCTGGTTGTACTGAGTCTTCAGCAACATTTATTATTTGTTTTTTGATTGCTTGTACTGGCTTTAAACCCGTTAATTTAAATTCTTCATTATTCATTGCGCGAAAAAACCGAGGGCAGTCTTCTAACCCATTCTGTGTTGCGGAATTGTCAATAAGCTCTCTGTGATACTGGTAGGAGAAAAGTCTTTCAGATAACTGTTTGTTAAAGTTTTCAACCAAAGCCTGTGATCTGTGAACTCCTGGAATGCCTCTTTTAATGGTAACTCTATGTTTTAACAATAATTGATTCACTCGACCTTTAAATTCTTTTCCATCATCGACTTGAATCATGCGAGGGTAAGTTAAAGGGCCTCGTTGATATATTAGTTGTATAGCAACAGCAACAGCAGAAGCACCCTTTGTGTTAAGGGTTTTCCGCATCTTGTATCTTGAAGCTACGTCAATGACTGTAAGCGCGTACTTAAATCTTTTTCGTCTAATCGTATCATGGGTAAATATAGAAGATCCATTTGATGGGTGTCGTTTGGTGTTGTATTCACAAAGTGTGGTCTCTGTATTCGTCTAGGTGCAGGTAAATAAATTTGCCAGATTGCTTGTTTAGATAACCATTCCTTCGCTGTTTGTTCGCTAACTCCCGCTGCTTGGCTTAGCTTTTTGATTGCCGTAATTCCCTTCCAATATCCTTTTGGCGAATAATAGATTTTGTTCATTTTTATTCAGCCAATATTATGGGCAACAAAATACACGACGGTCATGCCAAAGACGATAAACGCGATTTCTTGCATCTTTTGTTTTTCTGATGTTGATAAAGTCAACTGAATTTTGGCGGGGGCAATGTCTCGATTGGTTTGCCTGTTACAAGATAATATTCTTTTATTGCTTGATCAACATCTTTAAATGTGTAAGCTGCATGCCCCTGTTTTTTCAGTTTGTTATTAATAAAAATCTAACTGCTCAATTCTCTGCTTTTCATAGTGATCTTGTGCTGCGGCTAGTTGCTCCAAGCTTTGTTATGTCTTTTTCTCTCGCCGTCATCCCGCAGTTTACTAAATGCATAATTACTTCTGCTAAAAGCAAGCGCATTAACCACTGCACCGCCTATCATCATTACGAGTGAAGCCATTTTTATAAATGTATTTTTTTTACATATTTATATTATCTGGAATTATTCCTTGTTTTAACAAGAAAATCTTTCGTAGCGAACGAAGCTGCAATAATAGCAATCAGCCTTGCCGAGTCTTCAAAGTCCTAGTTTGCCAAATCTGCCGGTTTTATTTTTAACAACTTTACCAAGCATCGTGCATCCTACACTTAGGCCTCCAATAACAGCAGAATGGTATACAAGGTTGGCGACAGTTTTTTTCGGTGCTCATTTAAAAAATAAAATAATTATAATTAATAAAAACAGAACAGCGATGATCTGCTAGAGCTACAGAGCAGCCTAAACCGTCTTGGACTTACAAATGAAGAAGTTGATGACCAAGCTATTATGCCCAAAAAGGAGAGGCTGTATTCTTTGGCAGCATGTGGAAAAACAAAACATTCCTCGGAACTGAATTCAGCATAGAACAAATTCAACAGATGTCGCCACAAGAACATTGTAAAGTATCATAACAGTATGAAGCGCAACTAGGATCAAGAATGGTAAAAAGTGTAGGGCAAACGGTTCTTAGTTTGTACACTAAACTAGTCAGTAGATTTGCTCCCCTTGATTCTGAACAAGACTTTATGTATGATTTAACGCAGGATCCAGTTTTAACAAAGTCATTAGAGTCTCTAGGGTGTGATCTGTATTACAGATTTGGAACAATTGTTATCGCCAAATTTAATCATGGATTAATTACTTTTAATCATAATAGATTTTATTTCCCTTCAAAATGACCGAGCCAGAAAATCAGCAAATCAAAAACATTGAATCCAGTGAAGAAAGTGACCAGTGAGAAGCATCCTGGGCGTGTTGAAGCAGGAAAAAAATTAGCAGAGTGGAACAGACAAAAAAAATTACAGTTACAATCACAGAATATAAAATCATCATGAAAACAAACACCGCCAACGCCAGAACAAGTTGATTCAATGCCAGCTATAAAAACTCCATGTGATTCAAGGCCTACAGCACCAAAGTCTTCATGGAATATGAACTTAAAACTGTTGTCATTTTTGGCGCCCTTGCTGCCGCTGGGGGCGTTATTACGGTTATAAAATATATAAACAATGGCAACAAAAACAAAAGCAGTCAAAACAACCTGAACCACTAAATACAGAAGACAAAAGCATGCCAGAACCGCCAACAACAAAAGATCATTTTGATCCATTTCAAATGCAATAATATTTTAAGAACTTAAATTTAATTTTTTTGATAAAAATAGATCATGACGGATTATTATTTGTTTAAAATGATGGAGTCAATAAATAAAGACATGGAGTCTATAAAAGACATTTCCGTAGACCAGAATTGTAATCAATGCGGTTGCTTAGGATGTAAGAACTTCATTAAGATCTATGCTGACCAATCTTGCGCAGAGGACGCCGAGCAAAACATCCTAAGCGATGACGCATTTTTTGAGGCGTGTGTGTACTATATTAGGCATCTACTATTTAAGACAAAAAACATAGATTGTATTGTTTTTTTAATAATTATAAGATAACTTGAATAAGAACTTGGTTGTACTTAGAGGATGACTTAGTTATGATCTTGAGGTGACTTGAGTAAGAACTTGAGGTGACTTGATCAAGAACTTGAGGTGACTTGATCAAAAACTTGATTAAGAACTTGAGGTGACTTGATCAAGAACTTGATTAAGAACTTAAGGTGACTTAATCAAGAACTTAGAGGTGACTTAATTAAGAACTTAAAGGTTACTTGATTAAGAACTTAAAGGTTACTTGATTAAGAACTTAGAACGACTTGATGGCAACTTGACTAAGAACCTGTGGCGACTTGATGAAACGTAAAATAAAAACACAATCCATTGTTACATTCTTTTTTGGGAAAACAACTCTTCTCTTATTCTAAAGGGCTGCTTTCCTTCGTGCAAACCCTTCAATTATTGGCTTACAAAATTGCAGAGCTGGGGCGGCGCATTTGTCACTTTACTACATGCATGTTCGTTACTATATTTAGAGCCACGTCAGCCGCAAAACAGCAGCCGCGTGAACATCAGAATAGCCAGTTTTTTCTTCTAGCCACTCGCGGAGTATCTAAACAAAAGAAAATCAGGTGGGCCCAGTTTCTTTACAGTGGACTTAATTCCATAGGCATGCGCAGTGGATTTAGTTCCACTAGGCATGCCTAGTGGACTTAGTTCCACTAGGCATGCGCAGTGGACTTAGTTCCACTAGGCATGCGCAGTGGACTTAGTTCCACTAGGCATGTGCAGTGGATTTAGTTCCACTAGGCATGCGCAGTGGACTTAGTTCCACTAGGCATGTGCAGTGGATTTAGTTCCACTAGGCATGCGCAGTGGATTTAGTTCCACTAGGCAAAGCCTAAGCTGAACGTTGTTGTAATAATTAAACTAGTCTGTTGCTGAGAATAATCTAAAAGGTTTTAATGAACTACTTGTGATTCACAAATTTCCTTATTTAATTCTTGCGAAGAAGGACTACCTAATAATTCTACTTTTTCACAAGAAGAAACACTCACCCGACATGAAATCAAACAGCAGAAACAGTTTTAAAATCAAACACTTTTCCCAGCACGTCTTCGTCGCTCAACACCACCAAAGAAATGACAAGACAGGGTTGGGGGGCGTTCGTCATGTAGTATAAAACCTTGCCAAGTTAGAAGACCAACACGGCAAATTAAGTAATCAGATGTCAACCTAATGACAGACCTCGGCAGTATTCTGATAGTGCGGATTCCTTAGGCAGGTTGACAATTAGCAATTAAAGGCTTACCTGCTCCACCCTTTGTATATGGGGTGTGTTCAGCGGCTGCTGCTTTTCCCCTACGTTACACTATGGGGTATGTTCAGCCACTGCTGCTTTCCCTACGTTACTCTCTGAAAAGTTTAGTAAATTAGTATTGAAAACGGATAATCCTACACAGTATGTTTGTTTGTAAATAATCGTTATTTTTTTGGTTATTGAAGTCTTACTTGTCAGAGAACTAATAAATGCCGCTTCTAGGTCACTTTCGCCCGAAAACTAGTTGAGGGCGAAAGTGAGTTAGAAGCGGCATTTATTAGTTCTCTAGCCGTGTTTACTATGGCCACTTTGACGGACCCGTTCTACCGGCTAAAGAGACGGCCGTCAAAACTCAGGACAGCCGGGTTTACTATGGCCGCAGCCTAACAGTTTATCAAGTAGAATCAAAAGATCAAGCCTCACATACAGAGCAACACACACAAATGCGCGCGCACACCCAGAGAGAGAGAGAGAGAGAGAGAGAGAGAGAGAAGAGAGAGAGAGAGATCACAGAAGCCTAAATGGCGTTCCTATTCAGATCACAATATAACTCTGCCTTTCTGTTGTATCATTTCGACCAATACGTCTACAACCACATGACAGCGCTCTGACGTACAGACTACAATGGTTAATGGCACCCACACACCGTCTGTCACCTCAAAGGCTACACACATATGGGAGAGTTCCCTTTATTCCCATTTCTGTTTAGCTTTCATGTGCGTAATAGGATAAGATGGGGGGGGGGGGGGGGGGGGGGGGGGGGGGGGGGGGGGGGGGGGGAGAAAAAAGTTGCTGGGGAATTCGATGAAAGTGATGACTTTCAAAAGAGTGGCAACTGGGAAACAAACCGAAAGCGACGATGAGAGCTTTTCTTTTCACTCTTCAGCGCCTGTGTCACTTTTATTTAAAAAAAAAAAAAAAAAAAAACCTGCAAGTTAATTTTGTGCAAAGAAAAAAAAAATTCAATTACTGTTGCACAGTCATAACTAAAAATGCTTAAGACTCAAAACCTGTCTCCCGGTTCTATATTTCATACAAGATGAGTTTGAACAGAAAACCACGTCCTACACGTTACGCCGA
>CM031607.1:60274014-60276514 GCA_018398815.1 Conus ventricosus | reverse complement strand
CTCTGTGTTTCAGTTTGACTCCAGGGGAGTTATTCTGACATACCACCAGAATGACCCCACTCACCACCCACAACCCACTCCCCGCACCTCGCTACCACCCATGCATCTTATATATATATATATAAGATGCATGCATCTTATATATATATAAATGTGTATATATATATATACACATTTTCGAAATGTGTGTGTGTGTGTGTGTGTGTGTGTGTGTGTGTGTGTGTGTGTGTGTGTGTGTGTGTGTGTTCTTACACTAACTTGCCAGATCAAGACTTGTCAGGTAGAATTGTTTCCTTGGTTTCTGTGAATAATAATAATAATAATGAATATTTATATAGCGCCTATTCTCGGCTAGAGGCCAAGCTCTAAGCGCTTTACAATCAACACTCGTTTACACAACGGGCTGCCTACCTGGGTAGTGCCAACTGAAGAGCTGCCAGCCGGCGCTTCATTCAGTCGTTTCCCGTGTCATCCAGTCAATATCATTCAATATCGATCACTCATTTTCCTTACTTCCTTCATTCTTTCCATTTCTCACGCAGGGTGCATGCTATGTGTAACGTGTCATCCATACCAACGCCGAAAGTTGGTGATGGGATTTTACGTGTGTGCAAGATGTTATGCGTGCGTTCACACACGGAACCTCGGTTTATAGTCTCATTCGAAGGACTGTATGGGAAATAGTCAGAACCAATGTTAACTCCGAGGGAAAAATCCCCCTGTACCGAAACGCCCCGGCGGAGGTTCGAACCGGCAACCCCAGGATCACCAAGATTACGAGTCCGGCGCTCTACCAACTGAGCTATTCCGGCTCCAATAGTCACGAATTAGTCACGTGTCCTGAATTTTATTGAAAAATGTGTGTTTTTCTGATTGGCTGGCCGACTTTCACTTTTAGCTTGGCACACGCACACCACACCTGTGACGAGTCACTTAGCAACTTCATCAGATCGGTCCCAAGCAGCCACCCTCTTGTACAAATTGTACAAAAACAGCCCCCCCCCCGCCCCCCCTTTTTTTTTTCCTTCTATCCCATATGTCTCACACACAAAGTTCTAATCTATGCCAACCCTTTTTCTCCTTCCTTCTCTCCCAGATGTAGCGAGTCAATACAAACAATTTTACTTCACGTCGCGACTACTCGTCATTCTCTCCCACCTTCCTTACCCTCTCAACACCCCCCCCCCCTCACTCCCTAATTTGGCGGCATGACACAATGAAAAATTGAAAATTTTCCATTTCTACACCATTTGAGTGTAACAGCCTACACTTATAGGTGACTGTTTGATAGTCGCATAGATTCCACGAGAGAAAGGAGAGAGAGAGAGAGAGAGAAGAGAGAGAGGAGAGAGAGAGAGAGAGAGAGAGAGAGAGAACGCCAAAGACTGAAGGGTTACAGTATTTTCTACCAAAGGCATCAAACCATTAATTCATGTACATACAGACTTTACATATAGACTATATATAAAAAGGCATAGTAAAATATCAAGGACATGCATAGATGAGCACATGAATATGTACACGGACATTTCCTTTCCCTATGATGATGATCATGAACATTAAATCCCCTTCTCCATTCTCTTACAGAAAGACACCTGGGAATAGGTGGGTGGGGAGTCATCTTAGTCATGATCAGATTAACTCCCCCTCTGTTACAAAGTAACTCCTGGGAGTCAGAAAACACGTGTACACATTAACTCCCAGGGGAGTTATTCTAAACTGTGAAAAACTGACTCCCTCAGTGGGCGGGGAGTTAAACTTTTACACGCCTGGATTAACTCCCGGGAGTTAATCTGTACTAACTCCAAGGAGGTCATTCTGTTTCAGGGTGGGAGTTAAGTCTGATATATGTACAAAATGACTCCCCCCTTTATGTTTCAAGAATTTGTTGAGACTTGTACAAAAAAGATTTTAGAACATTTTGAAGTTTTACTGAGTGGAGTTATTTTGGCACAGGGTGGGAGTCATTCTAGTTTAACTCCGGGGAGTTAAAATTTACACGTGAACAGTTTAACTCCCTGGGAGTTGAACCATTCGGGAAGTTTAAACTTTTCGTTACACCGGCCCCGGGCTCGTCTAGTCACTACTGCACCACTCCACCTCTCTTCCACCACACCCTTCATCCCTTTCCCATGCGTGTTCCCGTTTTAGTCTCTCTCCATCCACAGCACTGCAGCAGCAGTTGTACTGTTTCTCTCGCCCCACTAAAGACTGCTCTACACAAATTATTTGCGAGGTCTTCACTGCAATGTCCTCAATCTGCCCACCCCTCCACCTTCCCACTTTCATGTTGAGCAGTCTTTCTAATTAACACAGCACCTGCCACCTCATGAGGGCGACGCTCCGCGTAAACTTAATGGAAGCGTGTTTGTGCATTACAGATGGAACTTTGACGGATCCGTAAAACACGAACATTCTCAAACTCCTGAGTACATTACCCCAAACCTGACTAACTTTATCTAACCCTAAACCTAAGCGAACCCTAATCTAACCCTAACGG
>CM031607.1:60264014-60269014 GCA_018398815.1 Conus ventricosus | reverse complement strand
GCTTTTGTGGTTTGATACGCAGCGACTGGGTTTTTCTTCTGTACTGACGACCATCACTTGACTTCGTTTGACTTACCCTTCCAGGCTCTTCGCCTTCCTGACCGCTTCCCGGCGGAGAGGGAGGAGGAGGAGGAGATGAAGGGCAAGGTGAAGGCCGATCCCCTCCTACCGGTGCCACGTGCTGTCCAGGAGGCCAGTTCCACGCTGGCCAGACTGTGCCTGCAACACAAGAGTCGGTGTGGTGCACGCCTGTAGACTTCCTCTTTGGAAAAGGGAAAAAATAACTATTGGAGAGAGAGAGAGAGGGAGAGAGAGAGAGAGAGAGAGAGAGAGGAGAGAGAGAGAGAGAGAGAGAGAGACAAGACATGACATGACAAAATTCTTTGTTTACGAGGACTATAGATAAGCAATGATGTGCTTTTTTTACACACAGTCCTCGCCCTGAGTTGAGTCAACAATGCAAACTAAGATGAGGCAACAAAAGAAGCATGCAAAAAGTGACTAGAACTACAATACGATACGGAATTAAAATTTAAAAAACAAACAAGAGAGACAGAAAGAGAGAAAGAGAGAGAGAGAGAGGAGAGAGAGAAAGAGAGACGCAGGAGCGAAAGGAGTGCAGGGAAGAGGGACAGGAGAGAGAGGGAGAAAAAGTCGTGAGTGGGTGCGAGAAAGAGCATGTTTAGAACAATCTGACAGAGAGAGAGAAGGGGGGGGGGGGGGGGGGGGGGAGAGAGAGAGAGAGGGGGGGGGGGGGGCAGAGAGAGAGAGAACTCGAACTCGAACTCGAAATCTTTAATGAGGGTGAATAGATAAGCTGGAAGCTTTTTTACACTATGCCCTCAGAATAACAATAAATGAAAGGAACAATTAAATCAATTTGACAAAATTAAACACAGCAATAAGAAAAACAAACAAAACTTTTTTTTTTAATATAAGAAAATAGTAAGCAATCTCATTATTATAACATATTGCACACACACACACACACACACACACACACACACACACATGCAAAACTAAACATATGTAAACATCGCACAGGCATACATAAACATTTCATAAGTCAATCATGTGATATGGCTATAGCCCAGCCGACCACGAAGACCATTTGTGTCAAAAGGAATATCAAACTTGGGAGACTATACAGTTAGGTGAAACATAATTTACAAATGGTCTATGAGGTATTTGAAATATGCTTTTTTAAACGCTGTTAAACTATTTTTCTGTTTTAAATGTGTAGGGATTTCGTTCCATAATTTACTCCCAGAGTAAGTAAGGGATGACTTAAAAAGATCAGTTCGTGGTCGAGGGGTATATAGGATAGTTTTGCCTCGAATTTTGATTAATGGAAATTTGTCATGAAGATAAGGTGGCGCAAGATTATTAATAATTTTATACATAAAGACAGCTTTATTAAAGCAGCATTTTAGATCGAATGGAAGAATGTTAAGATCTTTATAATCACTAGCTTGTAGAGAAGATTTCAAGAGTATGAGCTTAATAGCGCGTCTGAGTCTGTACATGCTTTCTAGTGGTTTTAAGCAATTTTTGCTGGCTAAATCCCAGCATGTAGAAGCGTAGTTAATGTCTGGTTGTACATATGCATAGAAATATAACTTTCTGGTATGTTGATCAAGGAAATTCTTGATTCGGTTCAACAAGAATAATTTTTTAGATAATCTTTTGGACAATTAGAAATATGATCAGACCACGAAAGATTATTATCAACTGTAAGGCCTAATAATTTGTGTGATTTAACGTCTTCTAAGACTTTATCTTGTATACGTATTTTAAATAAATCGGTTTTCATATTCTGACGTTTTTGTCTGGTTGTAGTCATCATAAATTTAGACTTTTGAGGATGGAGGGCCATATGGAGGAGAGAGAGAGAGAGAGAGAGAGAGAGAGAGAGAGAGAGAGAGAGAGAGAGAGAGAGAGAGAGTAACAGAGACAGAGAGAATGGGGACAGTATGTTCATCTTCTCGCGCTTTCCCACTGTCCACATTTTTTGTTGAAGGCCCGTTCGCTCGAGCAGGTCACTGAGCACCTCCGTTCGCCACAGTTACCGCACGCTCTGAGAGAACCGTTCACTCTACTGACCGCCCTCTCGGGTAAACACGTAAGTCAGCTTTTTGTCGTCCGCTGTAAAGCACGGTCGGCCCGCTGCCTGAACGTAGCCTCTGTCCGTGTGCAGACCACCGTGTGAGCGCTTCATTCTCTACACCTTTAACTCTATCAATACCGCAGTGTGGTGAACAGCCAGATCAATTTCGTGCACAAGAGGCAGACAATCATTCAGATGAAGACGAAGTGGCGAATGCCTTTAATATGTGCTATGTAAACTTTGAAAACGAAAACAAAAACAAAGAAAAAAAAAAAGGGGGGGGGGGGGGGGGGGGGGGGGGGGGGGGGGGGGCAGGGGGGGAGGGGAACACCAGAGGTGTTTAGATTCTTCGGAGAAATCATTAAAGCGTTGAAAAAAAATTCTAAATTAACTCATGATCTGCAATGCTCTTAGTCGTGAGTGCGCGAACGCCAGCGCAGACTCGGAGTAACCCGCCAGATCAAGTGTGTGTGTGTGTGTGTGTGTGTGTGTGTGTGTGTGTGTGTGTGTGTCGGTGTGTGCAAGTGCGTGTGTGTGTGAATGAGTGAGTGAGTGAGTGAGTGAGTGAGTGTGTGTGTGTGTGTGTGTGTGTGTGTGTGTTTGCAAGTGTGTGTGTGTGAGTGAGTGAGTGAGTGTGCGTGTGTGTGTGTGTGTGTGTGGGGGGGGGGGGGGGGTACTCATATGCTGGCATGGATTCAAGAGTTTGCATGCTTGCTCATCGTGTTTCAGACATCAGAAACCGTACAGGATTGTGACCGGGAATGGCGAGACAAATGAATCTGAGGAGGAGAGAGAGAGAGAGAGAGAGGGAGAGAGAGAGAGAGAGAGAGAGAGAGAGAGAGAGGAGAGATCTACTGACAGGAGCGGTTATCCCCACCCTCTCTCTCTCCCTCTCTACTCAAATCCCACATAAACGCACGCACTCTGAGACGCACACACACACACATCATACACATAACAGACACACACGTGCGCGCGCGTTTGCACACACACACACACACACACACACACACACACACACACACACACGTGCGCGCACGCCTGCACACACACATATAAACACACAACACACACACACACACACACACACACACAACAGATCATCCCTTCTCTACCACCCCAAATACTCAAACCTTGACCAGGCCCAGCGTAATACAGACAGTAAAAGCTTTTCCACAATTATGCGTACACGAATATTTTTGTTCCAACGTCTTTTTGTCTTTTCTGGCAGGGTATCCAGTGAATAACGAGTCCCCTCTGCAAACGAGAAGACCTCCCTGTCCACATCCAAGTCTTGACCATCCCACCCCCCTCATCCCCTCACTTGTAACTAGACCTCAAGAGGTGGGTCATGATGTGGTCTTTTCGGGGAGGCGACCAAATCGAACTCTTGCGTGCAGCAAGAACTCCGCGAACGCAAAAGTACCAAGGACTGCAAAGTAAGTTATCCCTGGCAAAAATTCTGTAGGAAAATCAAGTTTGGCAAATACACGACGAAACACAAGCAGACAGAGAAAGAAGATGGATGGTGATGTACTGCGGCGACACGCTCTCCCTGGGGAGAGAGGTCTAAATCACATACAAAATAATCTGATGTGTTGGAAGTTAAACGATGACATATAATCCACTGTAATAGCAAAACATATAAACGCATTCCTAAACTCCGCCACCCCTCTTATTAACATGGTATTCCCTTCCATATGATCTGATGACCTCTGCGATGACTTCAGTGATGATGGTTACGAGGACGATGACGACGTCGCTCTCAGGGTTCCTCTTCCCGCCCAGACTGACCGAGCCTCTTACCAGTGACTCTGCCAACGCCGGAGTATGGAGCCCACCAGCCAAAATGACCGCCAACTCCGGAAGTGTGTGTTGACGCCTGGGATTGTGGGATGGTGGAGGAGCCAAGACCATGGCCAGGGCTTCGGCGTGGCTCCGAGACCTCCTGAGAGAAGCCCTTGTGGCACGGGCAGAGACAGCAGGGATCTCGTGATGTGATGGTGATCAGCGGTGAACCAGTGTGAATCCGACATGGTTTCTGGCCTCCAGTCGTTCAGTGACTACGGATGTCGAAATCTAGGCTTTGATAATCACAAGTAATCTGTGTTTGTTTTTATGCACCCATCGGGCATTTGAAAATGTAGTCAACACCGGTCTTCGTGGAATGTCGATTTTAGGCCTGAACATAAGATAACACCAACTTTGATGAACGTTTTCGCACGCGTTCATACACGTTGTCGAATTTCACTTGATTATTTCTGTCCAGCGAGCTCTCACGCAAGACACCGCGCTGTGTCAAACTTCATGCTGCTGAGGGCTAACAGGTGAACCATTCACGCCACCAGACGTGACGCAACCCTCACCGACAGTAAATGCTTTCATTATTTTTTTAAACGATGCAAGGAAAGCAAATTATCAAACAGCAGTTACATATAAGAAGCAACAGAATGGGCTCGATTCTGAGTTCACTGTTATGAATGTTGAAATTACTGTAAAAGATATTCACTATTTAAAATACGGAAGTTTGGGGGGCGAAGGGGGTGTGGGGGTGTGGGTGGGGGAGACAGGTACAAAAGAGACTTCGAACAGCGTGTTGCCTTGAACTTTCACGATTGTACGTCTTCACGTCAAAGCTGATGTAGTCTGTCTCCGATTTTTGCTGCAGGTGAAGAATCAGATTTACACTTGCAGTTGGTACAGTTTCCTCTATTTTGGAGCGTTCTGTGCCATGACATTGTCATACATTTACGGAATAAAAAAACCTAAGTATCTTCTTTAAAAGTTCAACATTCAGGAAACACTGGCGGTCAACAAAATACCAGAATCCAGAATACGATTTTACCGATCATCTTGACGTAACTTTTGACTGTTTTTCGTACGCAGCAGAAAG
>CM031607.1:60249014-60259014 GCA_018398815.1 Conus ventricosus | reverse complement strand
TCTATTGTCCCTGGCTGTGCAAATGAACCACGTGGCTTTGTTCTCACCCTTGATTTCTTCGTACTCCACACAAATTCTGTTCCCTCCTACGTACGCTAAACAAATTCTGTTATACGCTTTGTAATTTATACAAACTCTGTTATCACCTCTATACACTACACACTCTTTTCCATTTTACGCTTTAAACGAACTTTTGTTCTCTGTTCTTGTCTCTTGTTACAATATTCTAAACAAATTGTTTTTTTCACTGACGTACGCTAAAAAAAAAAAAAGAAAAGAAATCTGTTCTCAAACTCTAAGCACTTTTCTTATCTTTGGTTTCTCAACATATGTTTTTTCAGTGATCTCTGTCTCTACTGTGCTCTAAACAAACACTATGCTGAAAACAAATTCAGTTTTCATCTTTGTTCTTAAAACAAGTTCTGTTCTTATCGATGTTCTCTCTGCGCTATGAACAAATTCTCTACTCATCTTTGTTCTTAAAACAAGTTCTGATCTTATCGCTGTTCTCTCTGCACTCTGAACAAATTCTCTACTCATCTTTGTTCTCTTAACGTACTCTGTTCTCGTCTCAGTTCTATTTGTACTCTAAATTAACTTGGTTCTCATGTCTGTTCTTTTTTTTCAAACACTGTCCTCAGCTCTGTTACGTCCGCAATGTAAACAAATTCTATTCTTACTCATGTTCTCTTTGTTGCAAAGAAAGCGGTGTTCTCTTTGCATTCTCACCACCCCCCTTGTTCTCTAAAGAAAGTATATCATGTTTTTCTTTTCTTTTCTGAACAAAAACTCTCTTTGCACCAAAATAATATTTCCCCATCCTGTCATTTCTGTTAAAAAACAACAACAACATACTTTTTCATTACTATTCAATGGCCAATCAGTCCTCTGACAATGAATTTAAGTTACTCGCCTTGTACCTTACTGACTGTGGTAGACCCCAGGATCCAGACAATTCGATTCTGCATTTTTAGAATACAAATTTGCGTGCATTTTTATTTGAATAATACAGAACTGACGATAAAGCAGACACACACACACAAATCATTTCGAAACATTATCATGGATAGATTACTTTCTGGAATTAATGTGTACTATATTGATAACAGAAACATGATTTAGACATCTACCATTTTATTTTTGTACTTTTTTTCTTCCTCTGCGAGAATTCCAAGGTTCCATATTAGAAAGATTTTTGCGAGCGTTATTAATACCATCAAAGGCAACAGAAAAAAAAAGTTGTCCGTTTTGTCGGTTACCCAACCGACCAAAAACGTTGCTATCGACGCTTAACTTTTCTCTCTCGCTTCTGGAAAAAAATGCACACTAACATAATGAATACAGAAAAACTGTTCAAGGACAACAAAAGCAGACGACAGAAGTACTCCCTTACAGATTCTTACTCCTCGGATAAACAGTTTGAAAAACGTAGAGTTGCGAAACGATGTGGCATAAAATAAGTGTGTTGCACGGTTCTAGCGCCCATTTTTGTCGTCTTTAACAACTTTTGACGTACCTCGCGAATTTTGGCGTACCTCACGAGTTTTGTTCCCAATTTGGTAACCATTTTTGTCGCCCTTAACTGCTTGGGAGCCTGCCGGTGTTCCCCGGGTTCTATGTTCCCCAGTAGCGCTGTTCCCCGTGTCTCTGTTCCCCAGTGTCGATGATCCCCGACCGAAAAAGCGTGCCGCTGTTCCCGAACCGGTGTTCCCCAGGTTCTCTGTTCCCCAGTAGCGCTGTTCCCCAAACCTATTTCAATGCACGTTAGCGCCAGTACGGGCCCTACCAAACAAAAAAATGCACATGCCCACCCCCACCCCCGCTCCCCTCCCCGCAGAGAGAGAGAGAGAGAGATGAGAGAGAGAGAGAGAGAGAGAGAGTTGCACGTGCCCCACGCGTGTCAACTCAGGTTGTTCCCATTTTAACCGCTACATTGGAAGTGTCATCGCGCTTCTGTCGTCTGCGAAGCGTGTCACTTGGCTTGGCCCCCAGGACGCATTGCCCGGCACCGTTCCAACGGATGGGGTGGGGGGGGGGGGGGGGGGGGGGCAATTTCGCTGTGAGTTGCTTGGTCAAATCAGTAAGAAAAACGGAATATTTCGATCGTGTATGATTCTAGAACGGGAAGCATGAATTTGTGACTCCAGAAAAGGGTTTTGACAGTGATGTGCTTCTTTTTACGCTTTGAACTCCTATCCCTTTATATCACTCTTCGCGTGAGCTACACCTTTTCTTTTGCAACGGGCCATTTTACTTTTAGACTGTCTACACAGACCTGATAGGGTCATGCAAGTGCTGACCTGCTGGTTCCAGCGCTGTCCAGTCGGCATGAAGCCCCTCTTCTACGGCCCTCCCGCTCCACCCCAATACCCCGACCCTCCCCCCTCCTCCCCCCTCCCACCCTGCCCTCCCACTGCCTCTCCTATAGCAATGAAAACAACAGTAACAACGTTTAAGTCAGCAAAACCCACCAACACCACCAACGGCAAAAGCTTGGGGAACAGCGGGCCTGGGGAACACCGGGACTGGGGAACACCGGGACCGGGGATTAATTGCGGGAATGGGGAACAGCGGGATCGCCACAGGGTGGGGAACAACGAAACTGGGGAACTTAGGGACTGAATTTCGATTTTTTCTTGAGGGGAACACCGGAACTGGGGAATATAGAGACTGGGGAACAAAGAACCTGGGGAACAGCGGCATGACCCCAACTGCTTTTGTCGTCCATGGGTCCAGGCAAGGTCACGAGATTTGTCGTCTCCATGAAAAATGGACGACATAAGTGGTTGTGGCGACATAAATGGTTGTTAAGTGACGACAAACAGCGTAAGGTGCGACATAAATGGTTGAAATGGAGGACAAAACTCGTGAGGTGATACATGTGGTACACACGGTACCTCTAAAGTTTGTCGTCTGACGAACTTCAGTCTGAAGCAGGTTTTTTGAAGCCGTTCATGTTCTGTTCTAGCTACCTACGTAAGAACTAGGCCTACGTCTCTTTTATTTTTCATCATTAGCCAGTAGGTGGAGCTGTTGGTTTACACGTCACTATAGCGAGCTTGACAACAACAAAATCGGACGAGAACATTTTTTTTTTTCAATTCTTAACATGATGAAAACTTTACTAAGGTCTGATTCATTCCTTTGCCATCTAGTCTGTGGAATGCGATATTTGAAGGAACAGGCATCCAAAAGTTAAGCTGACGGAAGTCACTGATAAATATAAAAGCAATGTAATTCAGTGCAATTAACCAAAAGTGTGACATTTCAACAAAGTTGTAATCTTATCGCGTTACGAACTTCACCTTGAATACCTGCACATTATTTACTACCTTGAACTGCTGTACATTTGAGTTTTCTACTCCGAGTAACTGCACTTCGAGCTCTATTCTACACTGAATAACTTGCACACGTTCAATAAATTGCACACATTTTTTTCCAGTAAGCAAGCGCAAACTGAGCTCCTGTCTACCTCCAGTTGGTGCACATTGACCTTGAATATGTGCACGGTGATCTTTTAATTAGCTGGATGGAATACATATCAATTTAGATTTCTGTTGTACCTTGGGTAAATGTTCATCTTTTTTAGCTTGGGTACCTGCGATACTTGAGCTTTTTTTTTTTCAACCTTGAAAACGTGCCTGTTTCACATCTTTTCACATCTGAAAAGACGAGCACTGCCATTCAAATTTTGTCTTTTTTAACCTTCGAGAACTGTGAGATGAGATCTGGTTTACCTTTAATAAGTGGTCACCTACCCTCTGCACGAAGACTGGGGACTGGGCACGACCAGACGACACAAATCGTTGTCACTTTTTGCCCCATGCATCATCCTGCACGTCGTAGTCTGCTCACCGAACTCTCCAACAGTCCCCTGCATACTGCACACCTTCCCAACCTCTCGTGGTGTGTGACCCAACAACCGATCGATCAGGATGTCCCGCACAAATGTTTCTTTTATTGATCTGACGTCACAACAGTGGCCCAGTTGATTTTACGACAGCCGAGAGCCACTGCAACAACTGGTTGAAATTATAAAACGGCGGAGATCAGCGCTGTGGTCCATCACTCGAGTTGAGAGAGCAGCGTTTGGCAGGTTTACAGTCTGTCTCAGGTTTTATGGCAACAGCCGGCTACTTATAACTTTGGCCTCAGCAAAATCCACGGGATGGCACAGGGTCAGAGGTAACTCACGTCACGGAGCAGACGACATTTGCAGTTGACAGGGCCAACCGCACGTTTTTCCCGAAATAAACGTGTTTTTTTTTTCTTTTGAGACAGAGTGGCGTGGACCAGTGCGTTGGCGTTTGGGGGTGGGGGAGGGAAGGGAAGAGGTGGAGGAAGGGGAGGGGGAACGGAAGGGTTAGAGGCAGAGAGCTTAATGTGGGAGGACAGAACAGATGAGAGCTTACACTGACTGTTGAAACCATCCAAGCGCCCGTGCGTGCCATGTTGTAACTCTCGAGCGATTGAAGACCAGGTCCAACCACAAAAGTGTCAATGCACGGAAAAGAGCAAGTTTGTTTGCTATGCTCAGCTCCGATTCTTCCAGATTCTCATCCCCATCCACGTCTCTTACAGCTCAAGCTTTTGACGGATGTCTTAAAGAAAAGAAAAAAGGGAACACACGTCTGTCACGTGAACCAGTGTAAAAACGAGGATGTTCTACGGCACAGCCAGCCTGAGAAAAAAATGATGAGTAGGTCTGCATAATTAGGAGTTGGGGTGGGGGGAATCCTTTTCTGATCTCTGTCTCTGAGAAATCCAACGTCTGTTTTGTACTTTCTTTTTTTTCAATTCAGGACAACTTCTTTTTTAATTCAAGATCACGTCAACGTTTTTTACACTCGCCATGAAAAAAAAAAACCCCGTCTGTCTTGTACTGGTGCACCGAAGTTTATTCTAAGTGCAGCAGCGTCAGAAGGTATTTTGCTGAGGGAGGGGGGGGGGGGGGGGGGGGGGAGGGGGAGGGGGAATGGGAGGGGTATAGCCAGAACAAAAACTGGCAAAAACACCACTGAAGTGTACAGTTTCAAAATGTATAGAAAAGGTGGGGGAGAGGGAGCGGGTGTAAGAGCGCACTCTCATTGTACAGTTTCAAAATGTATAGAAAAGTGGGGGAGGGAGGGGTGTAAGAGCGCACTCTCATTGTACAGTTTCAAAATGTATAGAAAGGGTGGGGGGAGGGAGGTGTAAAGAGCGCACTCTCATTGTACAGTTTCAAAATGTATAGAAAAGGTGGGGGAGAGGGAGCGGGTGTAAGAGCGCACTCTCATTGTACAGTTTAAAAAATGTATAGAAAAGGTGGGGGAGAGGGAACGGGTGTAAGAGCGCACTCTCATTGTACAGTTTCAAAATGTATAGAAAAGGTGGGGGAGAGGGAGCGGTGTAAGAGCGCACTCTCATTGTACAGTTTCAAAATGTATAGAAAAGGTGGGGGAGAGGGAGCGGGTGTAAGAGCGCACTCTCATTGTACAGTTTCAAAATGTATAGAAAAGGTGGGGGAGGGGGAAAACGGGTGTAAGAGCGCACTCTCATTGTACAGTTTCAAAATGTATAGAAAAGGTGGGGGAGAGGGAACGGGTGTAAGAGCGCACTCTCATTGTACAGTTTCAAAATGTATAGAAAAGGTGGGGGAGAGGGAACGGGTGTAAGAGCGCACTCTCATTGTACAGTTTCAAAATGTATAGAAAAGGTGGGGGAGAGGGAAGGGGTTTGTAAGAGCGCATCTCATTGTACAGTTCAAAATGTATGAAAAGGTGGGGGAGAGGGAACGGGTTTAAGAGCGCACTTCATTGTACAGTTTCAAAATTTTATAGAAAAGGTGGGGGAGAGGGAACGGGTGTAAGGGGCCACTCTCATTGTACAGTTTCAAAATGTATAGAAAAGGTGGGGGAGAGGGAACGGGTGTAAGAGCGCACTCTCATTGTACAGTTTCAAAATGTATAGAAAAGGTGGGGGAGAGGGAACGGGTGGTAAGAGCGCACTCTCATTGTACAGTTTCAAAATGTATAGAAAAGGTGGGGGAGAGGGAACGGGTGTAAGAGCGCACTCTCATTGTACAGTTTCAAAATGTATAGAAAAGGTGGGGGAGAGGGGAACGGGTGTTAAGAGCGCACTCTCATTGTACAGTTTCAAAATGTATAGAAAAGGTGGGGGAGAGGGAACGGGTGTAAGAGCGCACTCTCATTGTACAGTTTCAAAATGTATAGAAAAGGTGGGGGAGAGGGAACGGGTGTAAGAGCGCACTCTCATTGTACAGTTTCAAATGTTTTAGAAAAGGTGGGGGAGAGGGAGCGGGTGTAAGAGCGCACTCTCATTGTACAGTTTCAAAAATGTATAGAAAAGGTGGGGGAGAGGGAGCGGGTGTAAGAGCGCACTCTCATTGTACAGTTTCAAAATGTATAGAAAAGGTGGGGGAGAGGGAGCGGGTGTAAGAGCGCACTCTCATTGTACAGTTTCAAAATGTATAGAAAAGGGGGGGGAGAGGGAACGGGTGTAAGAGCGCACTCTCATTGTACAGTTTCAAAATGTATAGAAAAGGTGGGGGAGAGGGAACGGGTGTAAGAGCGCACTCTCATTGTACAGTTTCAAATGTATAGAAAAGGTGGGGGAGAGGGAACGGGTGTAAGAGCGCACTCTCATTGTACAGTTTCAAAATGTATAGAAAAGGTGGGGAGAGGGAACGGGTGTAAGAGCGCACTCTCATTGTACAGTTTCAAAATGTATAAAAAAGGTGGGGGAGAGGGAGCGGGTTGTAAGAGCGCACTCTCATTGTACAGTTTCAAAATGTATAGAAAAGGTGGGGGAGAGGGAGCGGGTGTAAGAGCGCACTCTCATTGTACAGTTTCAAAATGTATAGAAAAGGGGGGGGAGAGGGAGCGGGTGTAAGAGCGCACTCTCATTGTACAGTTTCAAAATGTATAGAAAAGTGGGGGAGAGGGAGGGGTGTAAGAGCGCACTCTCATTGTACAGTTTCAAAATGTATAGAAAAGGTGGGGGAGAGG
Source organism: Conus ventricosus (assembly GCA_018398815.1). Classification (NCBI taxonomy): domain Eukaryota; kingdom Metazoa; phylum Mollusca; class Gastropoda; order Neogastropoda; family Conidae; genus Conus; species Conus ventricosus. The sequence continues at coordinate 60,252,007 of CM031607.1, read as the reverse complement.
GAGCGGGTGTAAGAGCGCACTCTCATTGTACAGTTTCAAATTGTATAGAAAAGGTGGGGGAGAGGGAACGGGTGTTAAGAGCGCACTCTCATTGTACAGTTTCAAAATGTATAGAAAAGGTGGGGGAGAGGGAACGGGTGTAAGAGCGCACTCTCATTGTACAGTTTCAAAATGTATAGAAAAGGTGGGGGAGAGGGAACGGGTGTAAGAGCGCACTCTCATTGTACAGTTTCAAAATGTATAGAAAAGGTGGGGGAGAGGGAACGGGTTGTAAGAGCGCACTCTCATTGTACAGTTTCAAATTGTATAGAAAAGGGGGGGGAGAGGGAAGGGGTTTGTAAGAGCGCACTCTCATTGTACAGTTTCAAAATGTATAGAAAAGGTGGGGGAGAGGAACGGGTGTAAGAGCGCACTCTCATTGTACAGTTTCAAAATGTATAGAAAAGGTGGGGGAGAGGGAACGGGTGTAAGAGCGCACTCTCATTGTACAGTTTCAAAATGTATAGAAAAGGTGGGGGAGAGGGAACGGGGTTGTAAGAGCGCACTCTCATTGTACAGTTTCAAAATGTATAGAAAAGGTGGGGGAGAGGGAACGGGTGTAAGAGCGCACTCTCATTGTACAGTTTCAAAATGTATAGAAAAGGGGGGGGAAAGAGGGAACGGGTGTAAGAGCGCACTCTCATTGTACAGTTTCAAATGTATAGAAAAGGTGGGGGAGAGGGAACGGGTGTAAGAGCGCACTCTCATTGTACAGTTTCAAAATGTATAGAAAAGGTGGGGGAGAGGGAACGGGTGATAAGAGCGCACTCTCATTGTACAGTTTCAAAATGTATAGAAAAGGTGGGGGAGAGGGAACGGGTGTAAGAGCGCACTCTCATTGTACAGTTTCAAAATGTATAGAAAAGGTGGGGGAGAGGGAACGGGTGTAAGAGCGCACTTCACTGTACAGTTTCAAAATGTATAGAAAAGGTGGGGGAGAGGGAACGGGTGTAAGAGCGCACTCTCATTGTACGTTTCAAAATGTATAGAAAAGGTGGGGGAGAGGGAACGGGTGTAAGAGCGCACTCTCATTGTACAGTTTCAAAATGTATAGAAAAGGTGGGGGAGAGGGAACGGGTGTAAGAGGCACTCTCATTGTACAGTTTCAAAATGTATAGAAAGGTGGGGGAGAGGGAACGGGTGTAAGAGCGCACTCTCATTGTACAGTTTCAAAATGTATAGAAAAGGTGGGGGAGAGGGAACGGGTGTAAGAGCGCACTCTCATTGTACAGTTTCAAAATGTATAGAAAAGGTGGGGAGAGGGAACGGGTGTAAGAGCGCACTCTCATTGTACAGTTTCAAAATGTATAGAAAAAGGTGGGGGAGAGGGAACGGGTGTAAGAGCGCACTCTCATTGTACAGTTTCAAAATGTATAGAAAAGGTGGGGAGAGGGAACGGGTGTAAGAGCGCACTCTCATTGTACAGTTTCAAAATGTATAGAAAAGGTGGGGGAGAGGGAACGGGTGTAAGAGCGCACTTCATTGTACAGTTTCAAAATGTATAGAAAAGGGGGGGGAGAGGGAACGGGTGTAAGAGCGCACTCTCATTGTACAGTTTCAAAATGTATAGAAAAGGTGGGGGAGAGGGAACGGGTGTAAGAGCGCACTCTCATTGTACAGTTTCAAAATGTATAGAAAAGGTGGGGAGAGGGAACGGGTGTAAGAGCGCACTCTCATTGTACAGTTTCAAAATGTATAGAAAAGGTGGGGGAGAGGGAACGGGTGTAAGAGCGCACTCTCATTGTACATTTTTCAAAATGTATAGAAAAGGTGGGGGAGAGGGAACGGGTGAAAGAGCGCACTCTCATTGTACAGTTTCAAAATGTATAGAAAGGTGGGGGAGAGGGAACGGGTGTAAGAGCGCACTCTCATTGTACAGTTTCAAAAATGTATAGAAAAGGTGGGGGAGAGGGAGCGGGTGTAAGAGCGCACTCTCATTGTACAGTTTCAAAATGTATAGAAAAGGTGGGGGAGAGGGAGCGGGTGTAAGAGCGCACTCTCATTGTACAGTTTCAAAATGTATAGAAAAGGTGGGGGAGGGGGAGCGGGTGTAAGAGCGCACTCTCATTGTACAGTTTCAAAATGTATAGAAAAGGTGGGGGAGAGGGAACGGGTGTAAGAGCGCACTCTCATTGTACAGTTTCAAATGTATAGAAAAGGTGGGGAGAGGGAACGGGTGTAAGAGCGCACTCTCATTGTACAGTTTCAAAATGTATAGAAAGGTGGGGGAGAGGGAACGGGTGTAAGAGCGCACTCTCATTGTACAGTTTCAAAATGTATAGAAAAGGTGGGGGAGAGGGACGGGTGTAAGAGCGCACTCTCATTGTACAGTTTCAAAATGTATAGAAAAGGTGGGGGAGAGGGAACGGGTGTAAGAGCGCACTCTCATTGTACAGTTTCAAAATGTATAGAAAAGGTGGGGGAGAGGGAGCGGGTGTAAGAGCGCACTCTCATTGTACAGTTTCAAAATGTATAGAAAAGGTGGGGAGAGGGAGCGGGTGTAAGATCGCACTCTCATTGTACAGTTTAAAAATGTATAGAAAGGTGGGGGAGAGGGAGCGGGTGTAAGAGCGCACTCTCATTGTACAGTTTCAAAATGTATAGAAAAGGGGGGGGAGAGGGAGCGGTGTAAGAGCGCACTCTCATTGTACAGTTTCAAAATGTATAGAAAAGGTGGGGGAGAGGGGAAGGGTGTAAGAGCGCACTCTCATTGTACAGTTTCAAATGTATAGAAAAGGTGGGGAGAGGGAACGGGTGTAAGAGCGCACTCTCATTGTACAGTTTCAAAATGTATAGAAAAGGTGGGGGAGAAGGGAGCGGGGTGTAAGAGCGCACTCTCATTGTACAGTTTCAAAATGTATAGAAAAAGGTGGGGGAGAGGAACGGGTGTAAGAGCGCACTCTCATTGTACAGTTTCAAAATGTATAGAAAAGGTGGGGGAGAGGGAGCGGGTG
>CM031607.1:60234014-60239014 GCA_018398815.1 Conus ventricosus | reverse complement strand
AGTGTGGTTTGCATAGTATTAACCATTTTTCAGTTAAACATAGGTTGCACCTTTTTGAAACATTGCTGTATGGTGATGCTCTTTTTATGATTTTCCAGGATATATTGTAGCTTGTTTTTGCGTCTTTAAGTTTCCAGATATATTTGCTCAGAAAACAAGTCGGACTATACAGAGACGATGGCCTTGCTGCACTAACCAACAATCCAAGAACCATCGAAAACAAGAAGAAAGAACTATGCAAAATCTTCCAAAACCACAACTTGAAGATTACCATTGAAGCAAACAAAAAGGTAGTGAACTACTTAGACATAACACTGGATCTCAACAATCACATATATAAACCATACAAGAAACCCAACGATACACCTCTTTATGTACACACCAAAAGTAACCATCCACCATCTATATTAAAGACCATACCCCATGGCATAAACAAGAGACTATCAAACCTGTCATGCAGTGAGAGAGTGTTCAACAATGCAGCAGTAGAATACCAGGTGGCACTACAAACAAGTGGATACAATTACAAATTACAATACAACCCAGACAACAACACAAATAAAAGCAAGAAAAATAGGAAAAGAAAAATCATATGGTATAACCCCCCATATGACGGGAAACTCAAAACAAACATAGGGAAAGAATTCTTCAAAATCCTAACAACTTCATTTCCAAAAGAACACAAACTGTCCAAAATATTTAACAAAAACACTGTCAAACTATCGTACTCATGTATGCCCAACCTCAAAAACCTAATTGACGCATCCAACAAAATGAAAATCAACAAAGCAAAGAAGGGTGAAGAAAGGAAATCTTGCAATTGCACCAGAAAGGAGCAGTGCCCCCTAAACAATAAATGTCTTCACAACAACATTGTATACCAGGCAACTGTGACATCAGAAAATGAAAAAGAAACATACATAGGGATCACTGAAAACCACTTCAAAAACCAGATATGCAAACCACAAACAGTCATTTAATAAAGAAAAATATAAAACAAACAGAACTGAGCAAATATCTGGAAACTTAAGACGCAAAAAACAAGCTACAATATATCCTGGAAAATCATAAAAAGAGCATCACCATACAGCAATGTTTCAAAAAGGTGCAACCTATGTTTGACTGAAAAATGGTTAATACTATGCAAACCACACTTAGCAACTTTAAACACACCAAAACAGAAATAGTAAACAACTGCAGGCATAAATGGAAATCGTTGTTAGTGAACACACCCAAAACAAAAACTGAAAGCCCCCCAAAAACACGTGCAGCCAACCCGCACGTGCAAACAACCGCAAACGGGAGCCCACACGCTATATAACATCAGCGGTGGCAAACAAAAACTATCCTGATGACAGCGCAACATGCTTGAAACAAATTTGTAGATAGTTTTAAGATTCCTCTTTTAACTTATTTTAACCAATGTTGCTCCCAAGGGGTTGAGCACTTAAAATTGTTTTAGGCATTTTAAATATACTGATCTCTCTCTCTCTCTCTCTCTCTCTCTCTCTCTCTCTCTCTATATATATATATATATTATATATATATATTTGTGTATACATATATATAAAACGAAACTGTCTGATTGTACAGGAGTCCTGAAGAAGCCATTTACATCGTCTATCATTGTGCTTAACAAAGTGCATATAAAGTGGTGTCCCGCAGGATACGTAGGATAAGAACAGGATTTACTGATGTGATTTCCCACAGTGCAGTATCTCCTCCGACGGGGTGGCCACCTAGCAACCTGATGTTGATAGCTCACTTGCACTGCCAATAACGATGCTGCAAAAGAATATCCTGGGTGTCGCTGTGTGAGGGGTGGCCGGAATGAGTGGGATGGGAGTAATATTAATCGAGGTTGCACGAAAAACAAGACGAAACCAATCAACCAACCAACCAACTAACCAACCAACTAACTAACCAACCAACAAGCAAACAACAGACAAATGAATCACCCAGTGTGCTGAAAAGGCTCATTGGCCAACTCTGGCCATCTACTCACAAACAGGTCAGTTCTGACGCGAATTATCACACTCACCTTTCCTTCATAGTGACCGGGTATAACAGGCACACAGAAACACACACACACACACACGAATCACCACCCTGCGAAAGAAACCAGCAACTCCTGAGAACGTCCGAGTAACAATGCGAGGCTGAACTCTCTCATCAGCCTTCCTGCTGAAGAATGCAACAACCCTCCAGAGATTACGAAGAGAGGCAACAACCAATCCTCACTCACAAAAAAGGGGGGATGGGGATCGGTGGGGGTGGGGGATAAAACCCCTGCAGGAGAGGGGATTAGAAAGGGAGAGGGAGGGAGGGTTGTGTAGGAAAGATAACTAACACACTCGGGACACACCCTCAATTGACTGAATAACAAGCATTGAAGCCAGACTAATGGAGTGTGAGCGGAAAGGTCACTTGTGTTGTCGGTTAATATGGCACAGAAACTATGACCACCCACCTGATCTGCATCGAGTGGGCAGAGAGAGAGAGAGAGAGAGAGAGAGAGAGAGAGAGAGACAGAGACAGAGAGAGAGGAGAGAGAGAGAGAGAGAGAATGGAAGAAAGGGTGTGAGGGTGAGGGTGAGGGGTGGGGGTCTCGAGTGGTGCTGGACCAACACTTTCTGCTAGTAGATGGCACTCCTCTGGCACAGATAAGTGAGGGGAGTTCTGGCGGGATCACAGGCGTCGGAGTCAATCAGTCTCTCTTCGGCTTTCTGGGTCTTTGTATTTGATGCCCACGTCTCTCTCTCTCTCTCTCTCTCTCTCTCTCTCTCTCTCTCTCCTGGGAGATTAATTCAGCTGTATCAAAGAGGTCTTGGGGAAATGTTGTAAAGCTCACCTAGTTTTCTTACAGTTCACTTAGACCCCTCTCATTAGCGCAGGAAACTAACCCCTTTCGGGGTGAAAAACATTGTTCAGCTGGCGGTGCTGCCCTCTCAGGTAACCACAAATACCAGGTTAACGTTGTTCACTACTCTGTGAGGTCGGCCTACTGCCTGCACATAGGCTTAGCCCTCCCTGCAAGCTGTGCCCCATGTGTGTGCTTCAAACTTGAGAAATATGACGCAATCAGCTGTGACGTGTGGTGAATAGCCAGCCAACCCATGAACAGAGGGCAGACACAGAGCCAGTCCAACCAACGGGAAGTAGTGAATGCCTTCAATGTGCGCAAAGAAACTCGACTTGCGGAGAGACACAAAGTTACAATTCATTCTCTCTCTCTCTCTCTCTCTCTCTCTCTCTCTCTCTCTCTCTATATATATATATATATATATATATATATATATGAAGCAGCCATATTTGTTGAAATTCCACGTATTTATGGATCAAATAAAAGCGTTGTTTAGCACTCTGTTTTGTGTGTGTTTATTTGTTTATTATCATATCACGAGTTTACTGCTGCATTGCTGAAAACAAACTACAATACAAATAAACAACAAAATAGGATACAAAGTAAACAAAGCGCGCAATACAGAACAGACACGTGAAATCTCAATAAATAGATCTTCTCTATACGGTCATTATAACAGACATGAAAAATGTACAGTACTATAGCTTTGCTGAAAACATGTTCAAATGCATACAAGCAGGCAAAACAGACTGAACAACAACATTACTAATACTGAAAAAACAAAATTACAAAACAACCATGTGAATTTTTTTGTAAATTTTAGTCATGTTCCCTGTCCACGAACTGTAATGACAAAGTATTTCTTTTCAAAGTTTACTCCCGACGCCTGTGCTTAGTTTCCGTCTTTCGACAAAGAAGCAACCCAAACAATCGGTTTTTACTTGGAGAGGGTGGGGGAAGGGGACGGGTGGGGAGGGGGGGATGTTAGAGAGTTACGACCCTCCCACAATTTTAAACCCGTCAAAGGCATTCCACGGAGCTTGTTGTCTCTCGTAACTTTCTTTAACACTGTCGGTGCTATGGCCTGGCTTTGGGATTACTGGTGCTTGACCTGGCCTTCAACTTTGACCTCTCTAGTTCCTATACAAGCGGACCTTCCTGTGTGTGTGTGTGTGTGTGTGTGTGTGTGTGTGGAATTTCATTACGGTTGTTGATACTGATGAGCAAGTCTGTTTATAGGTCAGACTGCAATCGTTTTTACTGCTTATGACGGGAGTACCTCCCTTTAGTTTCTGTGCACAAATCAGTATTGTTGTGCAGGTAAACAAACCGTACACCATTACACACTGAAACTGACCTGGCGTTCACGTTTCCTCCTTGTTCTCTTTTTCCCCCTATTTTCTTTTCTTTTCTTTCTTTCTTCCTGCCTGCCTCTATTTCTATTCTTCCTTTCTTTCTTCACCCCTTCCTCATTTTACATCTTTCTCCTTTTCCTTCTTTCTTTTTCTCCCTATCTCTTTTCCCCATTTTCTTCTTTCTTTTTCCTCTTAACATTTCCTCTTTATCAATTTCTGTCGTCCTTTCTCTATCTTTCCTTCTTTTCTTCATACTTTCTTTTTCTTTCTTTCCTTCATTCTTTCTTTCTCTCTTTCTTCCTTCCTTCCTTCCTTCCTTTCTTCTTTACGTGTTTGTTCTTTTCTTTTTCCATTTCAAATGTTCTTTCTTTCTTCTTTCTTGTCATCCGTTTTTTTTTTCTTTCCTCTTTCCTTTTTTCTTCTTCTCTTCTTTCTCTTTTTTCACTTTTCCGTCTTTCTTTCTCCATTTTGTTTTACCGTTCCTTTCATTTCCATTTCTTCTTTGTTTCTCAGTTCTTTGCTCCTTTCTTTCTTTCATTCTTCTTTCTTTCGTTCGTTCTTCTCTTTCCTTTTTCCCTATTTATTGTATCTTTGTCTCTTCTTTTCTTTTTTATTTTCTGTTTTTTTTCCCGCCTTTTTCTTCTTCTTCTTACGTTCCTAACTTTCTTTCATTCTTCTTCTACTCTTTCTTCATATCTTTTTTTCTCTCTTTATTTGAACATTCCTTCCTTCCTCTTCTCCTTTCTGTCTCCACCCCTCTCCCGTCTTTCTTCCCTTCTTCT
>CM031607.1:60214014-60221514 GCA_018398815.1 Conus ventricosus | reverse complement strand
CAGGTGACTCCAACGTTGTACAGTTTCCAACTCTCGTGGAGATGATGCTTGACGTTGACGACCTACAACAATGGATACATCAGAGACAGTTGTGATCCAGTTGCTGTAAGACAGGTGAGATAGAAGTAGCCCGTGAATTATGTAAATCACTGTCTTCCACGTATTACAGTAAATCACATGTCTCTCTAATGCTATGTTAAATGTAAATGACTGTCTCCTTCATGCTACATGTAACATGTAAATCACTGTCCCCATCATGCTAAATGTGACTCATAAATCACATGTCTCTCCAATGCTATGTCAAAAGTAAATGACTGTCTCCCTCATGCTACATGTAACATGTCAATGACTGTCTCCCTCAAGCTACATGTAACATGTATATCACTGTCTCTCCAATGCTATGTCAAATGTAAATGACTGTCTCCCTCATGCTACATGTAACATGTCAATGACTGTCTCCCTCATGCTACATGTAACATGTCATTGACTGTCTCCCTCATGCTACATGCAACATGTCAATGACTGTCTCCCTCATGCTACATGTAACATGTCATTGACTGTCTCCCTCATGCTACATATAACATGTAAATCACTGTCTCTCTAATGCTATGTTAAATGCAAATGACTGTCTCCCTCATGCTACATGTAACATGTCAATGACTGTCCCCCATGCTACATGTAACATGTCAATGACTGTCTCCCTCATGCTACATGTAACATGTCATTGACTGTCTCCCTCATGCTACATATAACATGTAAATCACTGTCTCTCTAATGCTATGTTAAATGCAAATGACTGTCTCCCTCATGCTACATGTAACATGTCAATGACTGTCTCTCTAATGCTATGTTAAATGCAAATGACTGTCTCCCTCATGCTACATGTAAAATGTAAATCACTGTGTCTTCAATGCTATGTTAAATACAAATGACTGTCCCCCTCATGCTACATGTGAACGACTGTCTCCCCCGTGCTATGTTAAATGTAAATGACTGTCTCCCTCATGCTATGTTAAATGCAAATCACTCTCTCCCCCATACTAAACGGAAATCTGTGTCTTCTCCATGCGTCATGTAAATCACTTTCTTCCCTATACATCACGCACATCACTTTCTTCCTCATGCTACATGTAAATCACTGTCTCTTCTATGCTTTATCTAAATAACGTTACCCCCATATGCTACATGTGAAACACTGTCTTCTCCTTATCACATATAAATAACGTTCGCCCCCACGCTACATGTAAATCATTGTCTCATCCGTGCTATGTGTAAATCATTGCTTTCCCTATGTTACATGTAAATCACTGTCTCCTCCACGTTACATGTAAATCACTGTCTCCTCCACGCTACATGTAAATCACTGTCTCCTCCACGTTACATGTAAATCACTGTCTCCTCCATGCTACATGTAAATCACTTGTCTCCTCCATGCTACATGTAAATCACTGTCTCTTCCATGCTACATGTAAATCACTGTCTCCTCCATGCTACATGTAAATCACTGTCTCCTCCATGCTACATGTAAATCACTGTCTCCTCCATGCTACGTGTAAATCACTGTTTCCACCAAGCAACGTGTAAATCACTGTCTCCTCCATGCTACCTGTAAATCACTGTCTCCTCCATGCTACATGTAAATCACTGTCTCCTCCATGCTACCTGTGAATCACTGTCTCCTCCATGCTACGTGTAAATCACTGTTTCCTCCATGCTACGTGTAAATCACTGTCTCCTCCATGCTACCTGTAATCACTGTCTCCTCCATGCTACGTGTAAATCACTGTCTCCTCCATGCTACCTGTAAATCACTGTCTCCTCCATGCTGCATGTAAATCACTGTCTCCTCCATGCTACATGTAATCACTGTCTCCTCCAAGCTACTTGTAAATCACTGTCTCCTCCATGCTACATGTAAATCACTGTCTTCTCCATGCTGCATGTAAATCACTGTCTCCTCCATGCTACGTGTAAATCACTGTCTCCTCCATGCTACGTGTAAATCACTGTCTCCTCCATGCTACGTGTAAATCACTGTTTCCTCCATGCTACCTGTAAATCACTGTCTCCTCCATGCTGCATGTAAATCAATGCCTCCTCCATGCTACGTGTAAATCACTGCCTCCTCCATGCTACATGTAAATCACTGTCTCCTCCATGCTACATGTAAATCACTGTCTTCTCCATGCTAAATGTAAATCACTGTCTCCTCCATGCTACATGTAAATCACTGTCTCCTCCATGCTACATGTAAATCACTGCCTCCTCCATGCTACATGTAAATCACTGTCTCCTCCATGCTGCATGTAAATCAATGCCTCCTCCATGCTACGTGTAAATCACTGTTTCCTCCATGCTACGTGTAAATCACTGTCTGCCCCGTGCAGCCTTACAATCACCGTCTCCTCAATGCTCCATGCAGAAAACAGTCTCCCTTGTGCTACATGTAAATCACTGCCCGCTCCCCGCCTCCCCCCCCCCCCCGCCCCCCCCCCCCCCTCATTAGGCGTAATCAACGGCTTCTGCCATGTCAGGGAAACAGAACCTAAATTAGCCGGGTCGGCTCAAGAGCTGCAATTTAATTCATTTGACTTGACCACGACTCTCTTCTGCGCCAGTTTGCTTTTACTTTGACCACTCAACCCCAGTGTTGTTGCCAGGGATTTTTTTTCCCATATAGCAGAAGCACAAAGCGTTGAATCAGAGATTACATTTCTTTCTTTCTTTCTTTTTCTTTGTTTTGTTTTTGATGTCACAAGGCTAGTTTGAAGACACTCACGCCTTACAACAATAGGATCTACTTTGTTTATGGTCTATTGCGTCGAAAGACGCAGAAAAGCAAGGCACTTTTATGTCTAGACTGGTGGTGAAAGAGTTATGTGAAAAGGCAGGACAACCTTACGATCTATTATTATGGTGACTGATTTAAAACGAGCAGAACGAAAGAAAACACTTGTACATCAGGGTTTCAAACACACACCCTGTCGTTTTCTTCCCCGACACCCCGGCAAGGTCACCTAGTTGGAAATTTGAGGCTCTAGAGAAAGAAAAAACGAAAGAAAGAAAGAAAGGATGGAAGAAAGAAAGAAAGGAAGGAAGAAAGAAAGAAAGATTAAAACAAAACAAAGCCTGGACATTGTTTCCTTGTTCACAGGCCTGTCGCAGTGAACTCAACAGGTGAGAGACCCTCTCCACTTACACCAACCACGGGGAGTTGACAGAGTTCGTCTACTCAGGTAGCCCGACACACAGATGTGACCCACGAGGAAGAAATGAGTCGCTGGTCACCTGAGGTTTTTTTTTCAGGTTATGCTTTTCTACGTGCTTTTTGTTTTTTTAAAGTGAATATTGTTTTAAAATCGGATGTTTGTTTTGTGATGTATAGTCTTCATTCGATGGTAACGCACCGACACTCGCTTTTGTGTATATAGATAAAAAATGAATAATCAATCACAAAATTAAACACACAGATTTCTTTGCAACCGACATCAGACTTTAACAGTTTTTATTCACACGTCAATCACATGAAAGATGGCATATTTACAATATGTGATATCTACATTAGAATTCCTCCTAAAGAGGTCACACTCTTATAGAGAATCAATTTGTGATATTCTGATTTTCAAATAAAATTTCAAAATTAATTATATACATACATACATATATATATATATATATATATATATATATATATATATATATATATATATATATATATATATATATATGTGTGTGTGTGTGTGTGTGTGTGTGTGTGTGTGTGTGTGTGTGTGTGTGTGTGTGTGTGTGTGTGTGTGTGTGATTTACAGACATTTGCTCGAGCATGAAAAATCAAAGTGTCCGTTTCAACACAGATCCCCAAATCGATCCCTCACACCCCTACCTCCTGTTCTGGCTGCTAGCTGAATATAATAAGAGGTGACAGACGACTCAATCCGTGGTGGGAGGTCACAACAAATAAAAAAAAGGCACAGATGACAAATGTTACGCAACCCATTTATTGATTCAGTTCCTGTCCGTTAAAAATCCCCTTTGTCTTCATTTTACAAACAAAATGAATGTTGTCTTTGAGGGCCAGCTGGCAATTCTTATTAGTCCATATAACTATTTTTCTTATTTTCTTCTGGAAGGAAGAGATACACCGAAGGTACCAGTGGGACTTGGAGAAGTGCTGTCCTCAACTGACCACCCAGTCAGCCTGGAGCAATCAGGATCTTGCACCAACCTTGGAGGCCTGTGGAATGGATTTTCAATGGAAATGAGCCTTCTTCCTTGCGCTGAAGCCTGAGCAATCTGAAGCGACCAAAGCTAAGTGAATTTTCGTTGTTTTATTCGTTTAATTATCACCAGATGAAGACCTAAGAGGTCGAAACGCGTCGTGTTTTGTCTTGTAACTCGTTTGTCCACGTTCTCTGGGCGGTTCGCTAACATTTATTTAAGATTTGTTAAGAAGAAATGTTTTTTTTTTCCTTATTTTCTTGTCATGTTCATTTGCTACTTTTCCCCATAAACGATAAACAGAAACGTCATCAGACTGATCTTCCCAAAAATGCGCTATAATGCTTTCAAACGTTTGACCTTAAGGGGTCATGAAACTCAAAAATTCAAACTGTTAAAAAAATCTCTAGCTTCTATCGTATGATCAAGGTTGGGTGCCTTCTAAATTCGCATATACACGTATAACTTCTTGTTGCCAGGGGAACAAGATGTTGCAGAAGAAAATAAAAATACCAATTTTTGTACATCAAACAAAGGGACACAAACCATGACAGGCAAGGCAGCACGCAGTTTTACTCACATATCTGACTACGACGTCCCTTCAATATCTTGTGAACACCCGGAAAGTCCGGGTCCTCCTTACACAGCGATCGCACGGCAAAAGCCAGGATCGGAATCAAAGCCCGTTTTATACCCCAGCCGAACTAAACTGCCAATACGGGTGTTTTGGAAACAGGCTTAGGAGGCGAGAGCACGTGAACGGGGTGACGTCAGCACGTCAAGAGCAGATAACAAACGAGGGTCCTGATTAATCGCACAGTAGGCGGACTTGGCGACGGTCGCGTGTAATCACGCCGCTCTTGATTACCTTTCCTGACTCTCCCGTGGACTCAGCTCCTGACACAGTACATACTGCCCTTTGTGGACGATGATTAGGGCTGTTCTGCAGCGCCCATCGGCGCTCCTGGATAAAACACGAGGAATTAGGCGGCGTCTGAACCTTGGAGGGTGGGGTGAGTGGCGAAGGAGGAGCGGTGGATGCATCCACCTGTGCCACTGCAAAGATGAGCATGATGACTGTTTGTTTTAATCAACAACGTCCACGTATTCTTACTTTCCCATACATCGATGTAGTATTACAAGAAAAAAATTTAACAAAGCCCGAAAAAGAAAAAGAAAACAAAACGCTGACTAAGTGGACAAAATCGTAAAGACGTGATCTAGACGTATGGGTGCCGCGTACAGCATAACTTTGAGAGCTATGAGCATGTAAAAAAAGTCTGTGAAAGCAGAATTTACCTTTTATTATGAAAGCAGAATGTAGCAGAATTTACCTTGATTACGAAAGCAGAATTTATTACCTTGATTATTGATCATCGTCTATCCACCGTTACATTACCGTTTACTTCATGTTTGGGTTCCCTGCACTGCCCCTTAAGCTGCTGTGACTATGGATGCTGCTACCAACACCATTGGTTGCTGCTGTCGCTGCTGCTGCTGCTGCTCATGCTGAAGTTGATGCTGCACAAGCCTGCTGCCGCTTCATCTGATGATGCTGTACACTGGCGAGGAAGCTGGTGGGAACCATGGCAACGGTTAGCAATTCTGCCGTGGGTCTCTGATCGTGTCAGGCCGTGCAACAAAGTCGACTGATGCAGCGCGCCAGTTCCATGGCGGCGTGTGACCACCTTCAGATGTCCTGCTCAGACTGCAAGCTGTTATGCCAGGGATGCCAGTCAATGGTCTGATGAGTCTGCCGACACACAAGAGCAGGTACTGTCATGTTCTACACTGCTGGAACACGTAACATGACTAGTGTTGGATATCAGGAGTTATCGACATAAAAATGGACAATATTGGCGATGTCCTGATCCCAAATGATGAGACACTGGCGGACTCCGGGGGGGGGGGGGGGGGGGGGGGGGGGGGGGAGATTCAGATTCAGATTCAGATGGTTTACTGACGTAAGCATTTGCTCATATCACAATGGATTTGTTACATTATTCGTGTCGGACATTGCAGACTCTAACGTTAATTTGAAAGCAAACACGACACAGAAGAAACACTTACAGAGAATAACTACAAAACGCGTGCGCGCACCACACACTCACACACCAATGCGCGAGCGTGCACGCGCAGATACACGCACAATCTCTCTCTCTCTCTCCCTCTCCCCCCCCCTCTCTCCCCTCTCTCTCTCTCTCTCTCTCTCTCTCTCTCTCTCTCTCTCTCTCTCTCGAGAGAGAGAGAGAGAGAGAGAGAGAGAGAGAGAGCGAGAGAAAGGAGAGAGAGAGAGAGAGAGAGAGAAGAGAAGAGAAGAGAGAAAGAGAGAGAGAGAGAGAGGAGAGAGAGGAGAGAGAGAGTCGACATTTACACTTTTTTAATTGGAGATAAAAAATGAATAAAGTACAGAAGTTTTGGACGCCATGAGAGAGAGAGAGAGAGAGAGAGAAGAGAGAGAGAGGAGAGAGAGGAGAGAGAGAGAGAGAGAGAGAGAGAGAGAGACGAGTAGAGAGGAAGAGAGAGACAGAGAGAAGGGGGATGAGAGAGAGGAGAGAGAGAGAGAAGAGAGGAGGAGAGAGAGAGAGAGAGAGAAAGAGAGAGAGGGTGGGAGAGAGTGGAGAGTTCATTATCCGGAGAGAGAGAGAGAGAGAGAGAGAGAGAGAGAGAGAGAAGAGGAGAGAGGAGAGAGAGAGAGAGAGGGGAGAGGAGAGAGAGGGGACAGACAGACAGACAGACAAAACAGACAGACAGACAGACAGACAGACAGACTACAGACAGACAGCAGATACACAGACAGACACAGTCTCTTTGTACATGTGAGAGAGAGAGAGAGAGAGAGAGAGAGAGAGAGAGAGATGAGAGAGGAGGAGAGAGAGAGAGAGGAGTGAGAGAGTGAGAGAGAGAGAGCGACAGGACAGACAGACACACAGACAGACAGTCTCTTTGTACGTGCATGAGAGGGAGAGAGAGGAGAGAGAGAGAGAGAGAGAGAGAGAGAAGGGAGAGAGAGAGAGAGAGAGAGAGAGTGACAGAGACAGAGAGACAGAGAGACAGAGACAGAGACAGAGACAGAGAGATGTTCTCACTCTTTCACGAGCGCACATATGCGAGAGCAAAAAGGTCAGCCTCTGTGTTCTGCACAATGTCAATCTACTCTTCTGAACACAGGCAGTTTACCAAGACTGTACGCCCTACGTCCGTAGGGCGAACTATCTTTGGTTCTACGTAGCGTCACCGAAACAGCTGAAACAAAAGACAACCCCATCTTATCTATGTACC
>CM031607.1:60208073-60213914 GCA_018398815.1 Conus ventricosus | reverse complement strand
CTGTCCCTGAAATCGACCCTTAATCTTTGCCTCCTCAATTGCATGGTTAAACTGTGTAAGCATGTAGTCAGCCCAGTCAGAATTAAGGTCAAGATAGCTAATAACTTCTTTCTGTTTAGTTGAAACCCAGACTTCCAGTTACTATCATCAGGCGTTATATAATCAATCAGAACAAGCCAACAGCACTTTTACTGCGGCTCCATCTGAAGAAACTCTGGGATTTTAGGATAGCATGTGTCACGCTTTCCTGAACGTTCGTAGGGGTAATGATGTCCATGTCTACTCACTAAAGTTATTGCTTAATTGTTTGTCACTACCAATATTTCTTCCATCGTATATAGTTTTCCATCCTCGATTTACTTGTGGTCGTCATTTTTAAAGCCACAATATTTACGAAAATTTTAAAAAAAAAATTGTAAATAAAAGTAAGTAAACGCGCTTTATTCTTCGCCCAAAGCAATTGCAACACTTCAAGATCCGTTAACCTTACAATAAAAACCAGCTAATATTTTAGCTTTTTCTGAATCACTACAGTCAATGTTCATCACTTTGATTGCTTCGTTGAATAGTTCACTATGATTTTTTTATTATATTGTTTACATCATTCTAAAAAACCCAAAATTCACTAAAATCAATGTTTAATACTTTCTTGTTTCGTCAAATAGTTCATTAAAATTCTTTAAATCGATTCGCTGAGTTCGACAGCCATTTTAAATCTAAATAAATAAAAAAAATAATTGTAAAGGGTAAATTCAGCTGTTATTCATAGTCTTTTCTAATCGTAAAACCTGATTTTAAATTTTAAAACGAATAGCTACTCCTTCAGGGCCGGTAGAAACAGTCAGATTAACATCTTCAGGAGCGATATTATCAACTAAAATGGCAAACAACTTTATAACCGGTTGGGGCCAAGAATCTGGTATTTTACTGATGGCTTCCACGACATTTTTCTCGTATATCTTTGCGCTCAAAAAGATCAGTATTAATTTCCCTTCAAACCTGCTCTTTAACTGATCTTTATCAGTCCCCCACTTCCTCTCCTCCCCCCAAATTTACATATGTTACTAAGCTCTGTAACTACTTGGGGCTTCATTTTTTAAACCAGAATAAAAAAACAACAATTCAAAAATAATTAATTTAGCCGTTCCTCTTGTTTGTGGCAAGAATCGAAGAGAAATCAATAACGGGTATCTGACTAAGTGCTGCCGCGCACGCTTGGGTCGTCTCACGGTTGTTTTAGCGTGACTCATGTGTGACGCTACCATGTGCAATCACCCAAAAAATCTATTGTCGCAATGCGAAATTCAGTCGCGCATTTTCCCTGTGTGGTGCAACTCATATGTGATGTGATCGTGAGAAATTTCTTTCTATAAAAATGTATTGCCGCAATGCGCATGTGGCGCCGCAGAGGTAGTTTTTCATCCTTCTCTCTCACTGACTGCATGCGGAAGGTTTTGTTTGCTGTGTTCCTACCAACTTACTGTGTTTAGCTGTGTTGTTATTTTAACAATGGCTAACAGGTTTACCGAAGAACAGCTCGCGCTATTAAGATCACAAGTTTTACTTTAACTGCATGTTAGAGTATTTGTCAAAAAAAAAGAACTAGGCGAAGCCTGTTCTCTGCCAGCAAAACCCAAAAGAAGCATTGCTTTTTTGAAGGAACAGAAAAAGAAAATGGCGAACCAACTGCTTTAGAAATGAACGCCTATCTTAAAGACTTGTTGGTTAAGGAAAAATGCAAAAATTGAAAATGACATTAGCGAACAAGATGTGGTCAATTTTCATAAGTGTTTGACTGTTGATGGGATATTTCCCTTTCAAAAAGCGTGCTATTTAATAAAACAAAATAAAAGCAAAACAATCCATCACGCGTTGATTGTTGGGCGCTGGCTTGAGACAGCTCAACCATGTTTAAAAGAACAAAACCACTTCAAACATGGCGTTCATTCTAAGGCGCAGGTGGGCATGTCTGATTCATATCCCCAGAAAATTTATTCAGCTTTCAATATGTTTTTACAACTATCCCAATTCCACAAGGGGGATCAGCATTGCTGAACGGTGTAGCAAACGTCAAGTATCATTAGGCTTATGCAACTGAATACGATTTTCGGGAGTTTCTGGCAAACAAACTAGATAGGGCTAGGCAGATCTTAGTACATTACCAGTAGGCGATTAGAGCCGCATAAAGCTCGGCTACAGCAGTAACAGTACTGCTGTAACTCTGCCAAAGCCATTTTGTAAGCCTGGTTGGAAAAGAGGAACACAGCAGCAGTCTAGACAGAGCAAATCTCACAAGAACGTTTGACCTATTGCCATCCTGTAAACTAGGTCAAACGTTCTTGTGAGATCGCTCAGGCCAGCAAAGCAGTGCAGTAAACTAGGTCAAACGTTCTTGTGAGATCGCTCTGCCCTAGCTGATTAAAGGCTTTACTTAGCCAAGGGAGAAAAATGTAATATGTTTGTTCACGATCACCAAATCATATTTTGCACGGAAACCCCCCATTTTAAAATAACAATTACGTCGATTTTTAGAGGTTTCTGTGTGTTAATTTTTTTTTGAAAACAGGTGTTAATTTTTGGCCAAACTGACATGAGAAGGACGTGATTTGTATGTGAAAAGGGGGTTTTCGTGCAAAATAAGATGGGTGGTCTTGAACCCGCATATTTACCTTCTCTGATGTTGACACCTTTTGGGCCAAACCCGTATCATTGAATGGATGTTGACACCTTTTGGCCACCTGTATCATTGAATGGATGTTGACACCTTTTGGCCAACTGTATCATTGAATGGATTTTGACCAACCCGTATCATTGAATGGATGTTGACCACCTGTATCACTGAATGGATGTTGACACCTTTTGGCAACTGTATCTTGAATGGATGTTGACCACCTGTATCATTGAATGGATGTTGGCCACCTGTATCTTTTATGGATGTTGACACCTTTTGGCCACCTGTATCATTGAATGGATGTTGACCACCTGTATCATTGAATGGATGTTGAAAACCTTTTGACCACCTGTATCATTGAATGCATGTTGACATCTTTTGGCCACCTGTATCATTGAAAGCATGTTGACACCTTTTGGCCACCTGTATCATTGAATGGATGTTGACACCTGTATCATTGAAATGATGTTGACACCTTTTGACCACCTGTATCATTGAATGGAATGTGACACCTTTTTTGGGCCCCCTGTATCATTGAATGGATGTTGACACCTTTTGGCCACCTGTATCATTTAATGCATGTTGACCACCTGTATCATTGAATGGATTTTTGACACCCTTTTGGCCACCTGTATCATTAAATGCATGTTGACACCTTTTGTCCACTGTTTCATTGAATGCATGTTGACACCTTTTTACCACCTGTATCATTGAAGGATGTTGACACCTTTTGGGCCACCTTTATCATTGAATGGATGTTGACACCTGTATCATTGAAAGGATGTTGACCCCCTGGACATTGAATGGATCTTGACCACCTGTATCATTGAATGGATGTTGACCCTCTTTTGACCCCCTGTATCATTGAATGGATGTTGACACCTTTTGACCACCTGTATCATTGAAAAGGATGTTGACATCTTTGAACACCTGTATCGTTGAATGCATGTTGACACCTTTTGACCACCTGTATCATTGAATGGATCTTGACACCTTTTGACCACTTGTATCATTGAATGGATGTTTACACCTGTATCATTGAATGCATGTTGACATCTTTTTTACCACCTGTATCATTGAATGGATTTTTGACATCTTTTGACCACCTGTATCATTTAATGCATGTTGACACCTTTTGGCCACCTGTATCATTGAATGCATGCTGACATCTTTTGACCACCTGTATCATTGAAAAGCATGTTTTACACCTTCTGACCACCTGTATCCTTGAATGCATGTTGACACTCTTTTGACCACCTGTATCATTGAATGGATGTTGACATCTTTTGGCCACCTGTATCATTGAATGGAGTTGACACCTTTTTTGGGAACCTGTATCATTGAATGGATGTTGACACCTGTATCATTGAATGGATGTTGACATCTTTTGACAACCTGTATCATTGAATGGATGTTGACATCTTTTGACCACCTTATCATTGAATGGATGTTGACCACCTTTTGACCACCTGTATCATTGAATGATGTTGACTCTTTGACCACCTGTATCATTGAATGGATGTTGACACCCTTTTTACCACCTGTATCATTGAATGGATGCTGACACCTGTATCATTGAATCGATGTTGACACCTGTATCATTGAAAGGATGTTGACCCCCTGTTCATTTAATGGATGTTGATCACCTGTATCATTGAATGGATATTGACACCTGTGTCATTGAATGGATGTTGACCACCTGTATCATTGAATGGATGTTGACATCTTTTGACCACCTGTATCATGAGTGGATGTTGACCACCTGTATCATGAATGGATGTTGACATCTTTTGGCCACCTGTATCATTGAATCCATGTAGACACCTTTTGACCACCTGTATCATTGAATGGATGTTGACACCTGTATCATTGAATGGATGTTTAAAATCTCTTGACCCCCCTGTATCATTTAATGGATGTTGACATCTTTTGACCACCTGTATCATTGAATGGATGTTGACATCTTTTGACCACCTGTATCATTGAATGGATGTTGACATCTTTTGACCCCTGTATCATTGAATGGATGTTGACACCTGTATCATTGAATGGGTGTTGCATCTTTTGCCACCCGTATCATTGAATGCATGTTGACATCTTTTGACCACCTGTATCATTGAATGGATGTTGTCACCTTTTGGCCACCTGTATCATTGAATGGATGTTGACATCTTTTGACACCCCGTATCATTGAATGCATGTTGACACCTTTTGACCACCTGTAATCATTGAATGGATGTTGGCCACCTGTACCATTGAATGGATGTTGACCACCTGTTCATTGAATGGATGTTGACAACCCTTTTTGGCAACCTGTATCATTGAAATGCATGTTGACACCTTTTGACCACCGTATCATTGAATGGATGTTGGCCACCTGTACCATTGAATGGATGTTGACCACCTGTATCATTGAATGGATGTTGACACCTTTTGACCACCTGTTAATTGAAATAGATGTTACATCTTTTTGGCCACCTGCATCATTGAAAGCATGTGACACCTTTTTGGCCACCTGTATCACTGAATGGATGTTGACCACCTGTATCAAATTTAATGGATGTTGACACCTTTTGACCCACCTGTATCATTGAATGGATGTTGACCACCTGTATCGGTGAATGGATGTTGACACCTTTTGACCACCTGTATCATTGAATGGGTGTTGACATCTTTTGGCCACCTGTATCATTGAATGGAAGTTGACACCCTTTTTACCACCTGTATCATTGAATGCTGTTGAAAACCTTTTGGCCACCTGTATCATTGAATGGATGTTGGGCCCCCTGCTCATTTAATGGATGTTGACCACCGATCATTGAATGCCCTGTTTTAACCTTTTTACCACCTGTATCCTTGAATGCTGTTGACACCTTTTGACCACCCGTATCATTGAATGGTGTTGACATCTTTTGACCACCTGTATCATTGAATGGATGTTGATATCTTTTTGACCACCTGTATCATTGAATGGATTTGGGAAACTTTTGACCACCGTATCAGTGAATGGATGTTGACATCTTTTGGACCACCTGATCATTGAATGGATGTTGACCCCCCTTTTGACCCCCCTGTATCATTGAATGGATGTTGACACCTTTTGGCCACCTGTATCATTGAAGATGTTGACCACCTGTATCATTGAATGGATGTTGACACCTTTTGACCAC
>CM031607.1:60190573-60198073 GCA_018398815.1 Conus ventricosus | reverse complement strand
GAAAGCTGCTGTTGTTTTCAGATCCTCCATTGTGCCCCCAAAGCTTTGCCGCCAACGTGGCTCCGTATGGCCAGCGCTGTATCCGTGCATCCTGGTGAAGGGGCAGGACTGAAGAATGTGCTCGGAGGGTTGTGGGCCTGTCTCACAAGGGCAGTCAGGTGTGTGCGATAGCCCGATACGATGGAAATGGGCTCGCAGACGGCAGTGACCAGTTCGTAGTCTGAAGATTGTGGTCTGTTGGTGTCGCTGTAGTTGGGGCAGCTGGTCATCAGATGGATGTCTGTGTTCTTCTTCCCAGTCTTTTATACTGGCTTTTAATGACAGTTTTGGCCTCCCTATAGGAGATGGGCAGGTCTGCCTGCTCGAGTCTGCTGCCACATTTGGCAAGCCTGTCTGCCTTCTCATTTCCTGCCAGGCCGCAGTGGGCAGGGATCCACTGGACAGTCACCTGCACTCTTTGTGACAGATCGTTGAGCTGTTGCACTGTCTCTCTTTCCATCTTCTCACTGGGCGACTGTGAATTCTGGATAGCGGATTTTCAGTCTGTCAGGAAAACGATGTGTGAAGGCGGGCGTTCTTCTGCACCAGTGAGTCCGGCAGTGTCTCTTAGAGCAGTAAGTTCAGCCCTGTAGTTTGTTGATCTTCGTCCAGCAGGCAGAGACCTTGACAGGGTTCGTCCATCAGGGCGGCAGATGAGGATCCCACTTCCTCCATTTTTACAGCCCATGGGTGTAGATGTGGGTCCACACAGAGGCGTTGTATTCTGAATGCATCATTTCCAGTGTCAGAGACCTAAAAATGTAGTCAGGTTGCTCTCCTTTCCTGGTCACTCCTGGAATGTCAGCAACAAGGGTAACACGATCTGTGGTGCTCCACTGTTCTGCATCATAAAGCATCTCTCGTTCTTCAGGAGTGCTTGGTAGGATGTCACTGTAGGCCATCAGCTGTTCCTTTGCCCGGTGATTGAAGCTGCTTCTTTTCAATCTGTTTGTGTGTGTGTGTGTGTGTGTGTGTATGTGTGTGTGTGTGTGTGTGTGTGTGTGTGTGTGTGTGTGTGTGTGTGTGTGTGTGTGTGTGTGTGTGTGTGTGTGTGTGTGTGTGTGTGTGTGTGTGTGTGCTCCTGCATGAGTTGGTGGGCTGCATGAGAGGGCAGTCTTTGCAGTTTTTCATGCTGGGTGAGGACCCTCTCTTCTCGTCTGATGTCAAGTAAGGGGAGTCCTGTGGTGGATTCGAGGGCGTTGATAGGTGTTGTTTTTAGCCCTCCAGTGATGAGTCGCAAGCCAGCATTTTGAACTTTGGCCAGTCTGCTGGTGTTGTGCTTGGCGGCTGTGGCCCATGCTGCTGATCCGTACTCCATCACTGGTCGTATGCTGCCTTTATCGTCCCTGTGGGACCCCCTCTCTGATCTTTACTCTGCTGTTCAGGTTGCCATCGAGCTTTACTCTTGCGGATCTGTGGCACAGGAAGCTCCTGATCGAGCTGAACATGCATCCAGCAATTCCTGACTTCAGTAGTTTTAGGAGGAGGCCTTCTTTCCATCCTTTGTCAAAAGCTTTTGACAGGTCAAGAAAGGTGATGACCTTCATTTTCTCCTGAAAGCTTCATGGACGTGTCGGTGGATGATTTGGTCTTCGTACCCCGGTTTTTTTGTTTGTTTTGTTTTTTTAAAGGCTGGTGTTTTTTTGACAGGTTTTTGGGTTTTTCAAATTTACTTTAGTTTTTTTATTGCCCATGCCTCGGATCTTCCCAAGGCGGCTGAGCAGGCTGGGCCGGCTGGTTTTTTTTTGTGGATCTGTTCCTTTCTTGAGGACTGGGATGTGACAGCTTCCTTCCAAGCCGTGGGAAATCCCTACTTCCATAAATTGTAGAAGAGCCAAGACTTCTTTTTGGCGGGCCTAAAGTGTTGATCTTTTGTTGCAGACCCCATCTTTCCCGGGGAATTTCCTGTTTTTGATTTTTCTGAGAGCATCATTGGGGTTGCCCTTTTTTAAAATATGTGTCAAATTTTGCAGTGAATTTGATTACGCTGGGTTTCTCTTGAAGTTGTTGTTTTATTCTTTTTCTTTTGATGGGTATCTTTTTTTGTTTCCCCCTCTTCAAAAAAAGTTGCAAGGGGGTTTTGCACTCTTTTCCTGTGGAAGCCTCACCCTTTTACCAGTACCGTGGCTCTGGGAATTTGGGGACTTCATTTTAAATGCCTTAGTCATTTCCAAAGCTTCAAAACGCTGTTTTCCAGGCTGAGTGCGAAGTTGTTTCACCCCAGCATTGTTGGATTTCTTTTTTTTGGGGGTTTAATTTTTCTTTCAACTATTGTCCGGGCTGTTTTTTGTGCGAAAGGGGTTTTTGCTCCAGCTTCTCGGGCTTCCGATAGCTTTGGTGGGGGGAGGCCGGGGGTTTGGGCCCGTGTGGCTTGTAGTCCTTTCTGGAGCCCGGGAAGGGGCCCCTTTGCCGCCCTAGAATGTGCGTACAACTTACATTCGTTTATGCTCCTTGAAGTGATTTTTTTTTTTTACATTATAAATATGTACGGTGATTTAAAAAACAAGGTTTCAAAAAAATCGCAAAAATTTTTCAGAAAATAGGCAAATTTACTTTTTTCACTCGGGTTTTTGTCTTTTCCAAAATTTTTAAGGATTTTAAAAAATTTACTTTTTTTTGGATGACTTTCTCGACTTTTTCGCAAAAGGGGTCGGTAATTTAAAAATTCGAAATACATGTCAATTGAACACAGTCTTTACAAACTAATCATTTAGATAAAAACACGGGTTTATATTAGGGGAAGTAAAAAAAATGGAAGCAAAAAAAAAAAAAAGGGGGGAAAAAAACCACAGGGATAAGGCATATACTTGTTTTAAAAATGAAATTTAAAGCAAAAAGGGAAAGGCAAAGAAAAAACAAGAATGCGAAAATTTCTGCAAGAAATCAATATATGATTTATACATAGCCCCCCCCCAAAAAAAAAAAACAACCCACCACCGTCCAACAACAGGCTTGTAAAATTACACACAGAACATGTAAAATTCACATCAAAAAACGTTTCTTTTACAGAGCGAAGAAGAAGAGAGAGAGGAGAGAAAGGGGGAGAGAAAAGAAAACAAGCGATGGGGAAAAGGAGGGATGGAGGGGGAAAAAACAAAAGGGGGGGGGTGCGAAGGACGGGGGGAGCGGAAAATAAGGTGGTGGAGGAAAAAAAAGGGGAAGGAAACCCATAACCCACAAAACCTGAGTCAGCTCTCGTTCTGTCATTTTTAAAAAACATCCAGCCCCCAGTGTTTTCCCCCCCCTGGTTGCTGCGTTTGACTGTGAGTAAACGGTCCGCTTGGGGCTTTGTGATAACATGTGGGTCCTGTACTGAGCGATGGGAACACGATGCTTTCACACACTGGTCTCTTCACTATGTCTGTCTTTTTGCACGCCCGTCGTGGTTTTCCCTGCCCTCCATGTCTCTTCAGTACAAAGCCTGCGACGAAAACAACAAAACGGGAAAAAGGAACATCAAAAAGGGGACAAAACAGTTACGCAAAAAAGTCGAAATGAAAAAAGAACATTGGTCGGTTCGGTATAGGTTTTTGTCTATTGTATCAAGGGTTTTGTAACTTTTTTTTTGGGCGTGACTATTGGGTTTAAAAACCCCTAGTAGGTACCGTGATCCAGGGGTTTTGTAGGGGTCCGTTTAGTAATCCGAAAAGTAAATATCCAATGGGAATCCCGCTCGGGCATGATAGGTATTATCCCCCCTGTACGTGACACGGGAAGTAACCCCCCAGGTAACCCGTTAGAGAAATTTTCGTCGATGAGGAATCATAGCTATTTTTTTTTATGACAAAACCCTGCCCCTCCTTTTTCGGGGGGATCGGATCTGGAATGAAAAAAGAAGGGGCGGCGTTGTGGCGGTTGGGGGGTTTGATGTAGACGCCCGGGATTTCCCTAACGCACGGGACATTCGTGTGCACTGAAGCAGATCTCTGACGAAGTTACACGACAAGAAAATAGTTTTCCCCCGCTTCTCCATTCTCGTTGCGCTGAAATGCGTAGTTTTTTGGTGGACGTGGGGGGTTGTGGGGGATGAAGGGTGGTAAAACCTCTTGGCTGGGGGCTTTAAATTCCGGGCTGTGATAAAACAACGTATACTTCTTTAGTGTGGTAGAATCCCTTCGTGGGTGTAGTTCTCCATAAAGTCAACGCCAATCGGGCTTCTCATCTTTCCGCCCGGAATAGTCCATCCCTTTGTGCACACTCAAAACAACTCCGGGAGATGCCGGGCTCCAGAGTAATTTCGGTTACGTGTGAATCTGTACGTGCTCTTTCTAGCATTTCCTAGTAGCGCCCCCTTTTTTGGGAAACTGGACATTTTTAACACTCTCCGGGGCCCGGTTTTTCTGAAAACGGGTTTGATATTCAGTCCAGGGATTTCTTTGTGCGTTTTGGCATTCGTTGGTACTGATTTCATTACAACTTAACATCCCCGGGGTGTCCGCGTGTACCCGTCCCTAAAATCGCAGCCACGACCCCCCACGAAAAAAAAAAAAAACATGAAATTTTGCTCTGTTTTTTGTCCCAAACTTCGTTGTCTTACTGCAAAACGTTGCTACTTGCCCCGTTTTTGAGCAGTTAGCGGGAAAAAAGGGAAGAGAAAAAAAGGAAAAGGGGAAAAAAAAAGCGAGGGTAAAAATGAAGATGAAAACAAAACCCGGGGGGGGGAAACCAAGCCAGGGAAAAAATCTGGGGAGGGGGGAAGAAAAAAGAACTTAAAAATTTTGGTTGTCTGAAAACTTCCTGACCCAAAATCTGCCGGTTACACCCCCGGTCCGTGAAAAGGCAAAATAAAACCGTTATGACGCCCCCAATATTTTTCAGTACCCCCCCGTTTTTAGCCAGGGGCCCCCAATTTTCCCCAGTACATTTGACAGTGAACGAGAGCGATGTGATAATTATTTTGGAACTGCCACCCGCAAACCCCCACCTTTGGGAAGAGTTATTCAATGAGATTTATCCGACCTCCTCTGGCCTCCCAGATCGGGGACGGTATTGACCCTCCCCCCGACGAGGATTGACGGCGAGGCTGTTATTACGGGATGCAGGCAAAAGGAAAAGACAATTCTTTGGTTTGTCCCCTCTGTTTACCCAATGTGGAAAAACCCGTACCCGCCCATATGTTTCAACGTTTAACACGGCTCCTGTTCCCCCGGCCATGGTTCCTTGCACCACGTTCGTGTTACACCTGTTGCCACACTTAGGGCGGGCCCCGATATTTTTTCCCCTATCCGGGCCTGCCCCCAACACTGAAAAGGGGGAGCACCGCCAGTATGTGGCACCTTGCTGGGGGAGGAAAAAAAAATTGGAGCAACAACTCCAAAAAAAACAAACCCCGGCATCGCTAACGTTTTCAAAAATTCCTCCTCAATGCCTGGGAATGGAAAGGGGCAGCGATGGCTTCCGGAGACGCGTGTAATCGGCTAAAGAGGGTTTGCCCGCGTGCCCAAACGCTCCCAAAATGTGAAAGAGGAGTACGATCGCCTGAACAAAAGAAATCGTCTGGCCTTGACCACTATGGGAATGGGGCAACGCGACTCTTCTGCGAAAAGCGCAGGAATAGTGAGCGCATCGGCGCAAAAGAATTCTTTACAAGTCCTTCCTGACATCTTCCCGAATTCAACAAACGAAGCCATCATGAAAGTGATCCAAGGGAGCTTGCGGGTGACGTGCTGCCCTGGCCACGAAAAGAAAGGTATATGGGTTCAGATCTGTCCCAAGGATGCGGGATCTCAAGTGCATCACTTTTGCCCCACCTCTTTAAAATCCTTGTCGGAGTTTCCCGAGGGGGGCGTCAGCGATGGTGCGAAATCTTTTACCTTGAACAGGGGGGCTTCGGTAGAGTAAAGAGAAAACCCCACCCCTCCCCCGCTCGCCCCAAGCCCCCAACCAGACTAATTATGTTTTTTTGTATGATACTACTTTATATAGTTTTACCCCGCATTTTCCCTCTAGGAGACGAAACTTGCGGAGATGCTGTATACCTAGCTGTGCTCGTCATGATGGGGAACGAACGTCTGCCAAGAAACCCGGGGCAGGTCGAATGATCTTCGTTTAGCAGCCCCGGATCAAAGGGGTGATCAAGAGCAGTGTTTACCCTTTGGTGGTGTGACATGGTGACACTTCCTTCCTGCTGTTTGTGACCCAAAACCAAGGAGTTCAATAATGGGGTTTTTTTTCTTTTGTGATGTGTATATTTCCCGGGGGAAAAAAAGTTTTGTGGTGACAAACACAAAATTTTAGGTAAAAAAAAACCCCCAAAAAGGGAAATTCCCCGCATGTTTGAGTATGTACAATCATGTGACACTTTGTAACCCCAAAATAAAAAAAACTGCCAGGACTGCTGTTTACAAGGTGAGGTAGGCCACCCTTGATGATTTTTAAATAACAAATGATGCCGACAATGTTATTGCTTTTTGGTGTATCATAGTAAAAAATTGTCACGTGGTAAAAAAAAGAACCACCACCATCCCAAACTGTGACATCTCTTCTTATAAAATGAGTATTAGAATTTTTTCAAAACGCTGCAATGACAACTTTTTCCACTACAGCCTTTCAAAAGGGAGTAATGAATTTAGGTTACATTTCTCAAAAAAATACGAATACTAGGGCATTCTGGCTGGAAAAGCGAAAGCAAAAGGGGTTTTAAAGTTGCTGCTTCGCAAAGGGTTTTTATGTTATAACAAAAGAAAGAGCTTCCCCTTGTCCTAAATAGTTTAGAGAGAGAGAGAGAGAGAGAGAGAGAGAGGAGAAAAGAGAGAGAGGAGAGAGAGAGAAGAGAGAGACGGGAAAAATATACCATGCAAAAGAGAGAAAGAAAGAGATAATGAGATGCGTAGAAAGATTTTAAACAATAAACATGTTTTTATTATATGTTTAAAAGAGAGAGAGAGAGAGAGAGAGAGAGAGAGGAGGAAGAGAGAGAGAGAAAAGAAAGAAAACTTTGTACTCAGAACAATGTATTTTAGTTTAATAGAGAAAAAGAAAGAGGGGGGAAAGGGGGAGAGAGACAGAAAGTGAAAGAAAAAAGTGTGTGTGTGTGTGTTTTATATGTTAAAAAAAAGAAAAAGGGAGAGAGGGAGAGAGACAGAACTGAAAGAAAGAGATGTATGTGTGTGTTGTGTGTGTGTGAGAGAAGAGAGAAGAGAGAGAGAGGAAGAGGAGAGAAGGGGGAGAGAGGAGGAGAATGATTGTTTTATATAAAGGGGGAGAGAGCGAGGAGAAAGAGAGGAGAAGAGGAAAATGTATTGTATTAATGAGGAGGGAGCGGAGAGAACACAGAGAGAATGACAAAGAAAAAGAAAAAAAAACGTGAAAAGAGTTTTCCCCCTTTTAGACTTGTTGTATTATATGTAAAAAAAAAACGAAATTGAGAAATTTAAAAAGCTTGTGGGGTGTGTGTGTGGGTGTGTGTGTGTGTGTGTGTGTGTGTGGTGTGGTTGTGTGTGTGGTGGTACGTACACACAC
>CM031607.1:60182129-60187973 GCA_018398815.1 Conus ventricosus | reverse complement strand
ACTGGCCTACAAAGCATGTGCAGTAAACTAGTCAAACGACCCTATGTGATCACTTGGCCTAGTTGCCGCCCTAGTAAACTGGGTCAAGCGATCACATAGGGTTGTTTGACCTGCAAAGCTCAGCAGTAAACTAGGCCGAGTGATCACATAGGGTCGTTTGACCTAGTTGAATTGAGGTGTTTGGCAGAAAGAAAAACTTTGTCAAAACTGGCTTTCATGGAAGACATGCTTTGGATAAAGTGTGTGGATTTTATGTCAAAAATATAACTCAGTTTTAAAAGACTTTAAGAACAGTTAAAGACTGTAGTTTTATTTCACATGAAAGACAGAGACTCATTTGAAGAATGTTTGCGCGAAATGATGTTATTGAAAATGATCAGAAAAACATAGGATTAAGCAAAAATTAAAATCTAAAAAGTTTAGTAAATTAGTATTAAAAACGGATAATCCTACACAGTATGTTTGTTTGTAGGGTTGTTATTTTTTGGTTATGAAGTCTTACTTGTTAGAGAACTATAAAAAGCCCCATTCTGGAGTCGCCCGGTCGAAACGTGTTGAGACCGGGTGAGCCAGAATGAGCTTTTTATAGTTCTCTATTTATCCTGTCAGTTTTGATGTTGATAAGATACCAGACAATGATAATGAGTCAAAGAAACTATCGTAATAAACCGTGAGCCTTGAAAACTCTGAAATGTGGCTGTTGAATTAATTCTTCCATACTACCCCATTGCAAAGCCTTTTTTTTGTCGTTGTTGATGTTTGTTTATTTGTTTGTTTGTTTGTTTTTGGTTTGGTTTGGTTTGTTGTGTAAAGCCTACAATCTGCGCAATGACGCCAGCGCTCACGTGTATTTGTCATAACTGTCTATCTTCATGAGTTCTAGTAATTTATCATCAAGAGTTATAATGACCAGTTTCATCATGGTGACGTCAGACCAAGAAAGGAACAACAACAGTGACGGCAGCAGCACAACAGAACAAGAACAACAAATTAAATAATATGAAGCAACGTGAGTTATAATAGAACCTTTTTTGTCATGTAAAAATCGAAAGTTACTATTTTCGGTAAGAAAACCGTTATTAAGGCTTTTGAAGTTGACAGGCTTAGTGTCTTAGTTTCACTTGGATTTGTAGCCCAGGAGACCACTAAGGGTTCTTTATGGGCTGTCATTTGTTGAAGAAAAGAAGTCGAAAGCAAACAAGCGCACACACAACACACACACACACACACACACACACGCACGCACGCACGCACGCACGCACGCACGCACGCACGCACGCACTCACACACACACACACACACACACACACACACACACACACACACACACACACACACACACACACACACACGTGTGCATGAGTCTACCCTATGGTCGTTTGTTCATAGTGGTCCCCCTCTCTCTCTCTCTCTCTCTCTGTCCCTCTCTCTCTCACTCTCTGTGTCCCCTCTCTCTCTCTCTCTCTCTCTCTCCTCTCTCTCTCTCTCTCTCTCTCTCTCTCTCTTCTTCTTCTTCTTCTTCTTCTTCTTCTTCTTCTTCTGTCCAACTCTACCCCCTCTCCTTTTCTTTACCATTTATCACCCGCCTCCCCGCCCCACCTTTCCCTTCCTCTCTCGACCACATACGTCCTCTCGTATTGACTCTCTCTGTTGTGGTCTCTTTCTCTCTGTAGGTCCACAGAGCTGATGTGCTCTTGGACGTCGGCCGTAAAAAAACAACAACAACAAAATGGCTGTACTTTTGTCGACCTATCTGCCCTTTCCCTATCTCACTACCCCCTCCGATCACTCTCTCTCTCTCTCTCTCTCTCTCTCTCTCTCTCTCTCTCTCTCTCTCTCTCTCTCTGGACCATATGTCTGGAACTCACTTCCACCGAATCTACAAAATATGAATACTTTAAAACTTTTCAAGGAACATTTGCATAAAATTTTATGACCCAGTAATTATTAAGCAATTATTCGATTACAATGATTAGCGCCCATTCGCAAAGTCTTCTGGGAACCATACTTTGAATAAATCGCCTAAACATAAAAAACTACTCCGTTAAAATCGATCATCCCCATTCCCACTCTGTCTACCATCCCTTTTCTTCCCCCCCCCCCCCCCCCCTCTAGCTACCATTCTCTCTTCCCCACCCTCCTCTGACCTCTCTGTGTGTAGTTTTGTTTGTTTGTTTGTAAGTTTCCTTCTGTTTTACCATCCCCCATCTCATTAGTACTTTTATTAATAGTTTGCTTATCATTTAAGAATTAGATTACAAAGTTGCTATGTTGAATTGTCAGTATGAATAATATGTGTTGAAATAATGTATGCATGACAAGGACAGATTGTAAGACTAGGCTTTGGCCTAAAATCTTCATCCTTGTGTATTAAAGATCAATCAATCAATCAATCAATCAATCAATCAATCAATCCGTCCTTCTCTCTCTCTCTCTCTCTCCTCTCTCTCTCTCTCTCTCTCTCTCCCTCTCTCTTCTATATTATATATATATATATATATATATACGACCCCTCCCCTCCCGATCCCCTCTAATTCTCTCTCTCTCTCTGTGTCTCTGTCTGTCTGCCTCTCTCTCTCTCTCTCTCTCTCTCTCTCTCTCTCCTCTCTCTTCTCTCTCTCTCTTTCTCTCTGTCTCTCACTCTCTCTGTCTCTGTCTGTCTGTCTGTCTGTCTGTCTGTCTGTCTGTCTGTCTGTCTCTCTCTCCCTCCCCTCTTCTCTCTCTCTCTCTCTCTCTCTCTCTCTCTCTCTCTCTCTCTCTCTCTCTCTCCACTCTCTCTCTCTCTCTCTCCCCCGCCGTTCGTCAGTGCCGAGATCGCGCGGCTGATTTGACATGAGGACAAACATCAGGGAAAACACATTAGTGTTCATTATGATTCGCCGTGACAGGAGAGCGACGGTCGCTTTGTTTGCGCGCGCACGTACCCGGCCCCGCTGACTGAGCACAAAGACCTGCATCTCTGTTTCTTGTTTAGTTGCTGCCATTGCCCGTCGGCTTCTTGCTGAGGTTGTTTTCACTATTGTTGTTGTGGTTGTGGTTGTTGATTAACTTCCTCTTTGTTCTTCTTCTTCTTCTTCCCATTTTCCCCCCATTCCATCCTTGTTATAGAACAGGGAGTACTTTAGAATGGGAACGAGGAAATGCTATCTGTGTGTGTGTGTGTGTGTGTGTGTGTGTGTGTGTGTGTCCGTCCGTAGTCAAAATGTGTTCCACTCGGAAGAAATGCTATCTGTGTGTGTGTGTGTGTGTGTGTGTGTGTGTGTGTGTGTGTGTGTGTGTGTGTGTGTCCGTCCGTAGTCAAAATGTGTTCCACTCGCTCCAGACAAAACAACTGGACCGATCTTTCTGAAAATTTGTAGGTATGTTCATTATGGGTCACGGATGACGTCCAATGTTTTAGTAACGGCTATAACGGCTCATAACGGTTTTTCTTCTTTATGGAATATCTTAGAAAGTACTTGGCCGATCTTTGTGAAAATTAGCAGGTATGTTCATTATGTGTCACGGATGATGCCCGATGTCATTTTACCATTATAGCCGTTACTAACGGCTGTAAAGGCCCATAGCGGTTTTTATTCTTTATGGAATATCTCAGAAAGCACGTGGTCGATCTTTCTGAAAATTGTAGGTATGTTCAATATGGGTGACGGATGATGCCCAATGTTTTATTTTACCCCTATATCCGTTACTAACGGCTATAACGGCCCATAACGTCTTTTCTTCTTTATGGAATATCTCTCGAAGTACTTGAACGATCTTTCTGAAAATTTGTAGGGATGTTCATTATGGGCCACGGATGATGCCCGATGTTAACCAGAATAGCCATTACTGACGGCTATAACGACCCAAAACGGTTTTTCCTCTTTATGGAATATCTCACGCGTATTCAAGATAAACTGGGAGTACGTTTATATGCTTTTCATCTTGTTCTTTCTTCTTTCACCCTTCTTCTATTTATTTTCAACATCATCATCATCGTTGACATTATCATCATCATCATCATCATCATCATCATCATCATCATCATCATCATCATCATCATCATCATCATCGTCGTCGTCGTTGTCGTCATCGTCATCACCGTCCTCCTCTTCCTCCTCCTATTTTTGTGATTGAATTTGCACGTGCGACTTTAGTCAAGAAACTGTGCATGAATACATGCACTGTTCATCAGACGATAGTCACTTAGACATCGTCACAGTCATGTTGTCATGTGATGCAATCAACCAGTTACATTATGTAACTTACGAAACGCATCTCTCGTAATATTGTTACCAGATAACAAGGGATTGCTACAGTATCAAAAACAGACTAAAAAGGTACAACACAACACACACACACACACACACACACACACACACACACACACACACACACACACACACCACACACTTTCTCCTCTCTCTCTCTCTCTCTCTCTCTCTCTCTCTCTTTCTCTCTCACACACACATTCTCTCTCTCTCTCTCTAACTCACATCACTCACTCACACGCGCGCGCTCACACATACAGAGAGAGAGAGAGAGAGAGAGAGAGAGAGAGAGAAGAGAGAGGAAAAGAGGAGAGAGAGAGAGAGAGAGAGAGAGAGAGAGACGCGAATAGTCTGATGACAGTATACTGATGAGGAAAGTGGTGGACACTATCTTTCAACACACTTCCATTACACTATTTCCACTCCACCTCAGAAGTAGGCATCACCAACGAAGAGCGAAACCCCAAACATCTGCATACTTCTTTTGCTTTCAAACGATTCTCCTCTTCCTTCTTATCCTCCTACTCCTGCTCCTCCTCTCCTTCGAATTCCTTCTCCTACTCTCAAAGTTAGCGTCCGTCTTTGGAGCTTTCATGCAGTCAGTCTCTAGTTTGTTCTGTGTGATGGGATTTTACGTGTGTGCAAGATGTTATGCGTGCGTTCACACACGGAACCTCAGTTTATTGTCTCATTCGAAGGACTGTATGGGAAATGGAGTCAGAACCAATGTTACCTGCGAGGGACCCCCCCCCCCCCCCCCCCCCCCCCCCCCCCCCCCCCCTGTACCGAAACGGCCCGGCGGAGATTCGAGCCTGCAACCCCAGGATCACCAAGATTGCGAGTCCGGCGCTCTGTCACTGAGCTATCCACCCCCCCCCCCCCCCCCCCCCCCCCCCCCCCCCCCCCCCCCCCCCCAGGCGGGGGTCAAATCATCGCGGGAGGAAAGGTAGTTCCCCACGGGGCGAGATTGCCGAGAACGGCGTGGGTCCATGAGGCGGTAGAGGTAATTAGGGCACCTTCATATTGCATAAAAAAAAAGAAGAAAAAAAGAAAACACAACACACACACACACACACACACACCAAAGAAAAGGAAACAAAAAAAAAGAAAAAAGGAAAACAAAAACAAAACAAAAAATAACCCGCGCATTTTCACTGTCCCCAATAGCCACTTTGTCTGGAAGTGATGCTGATCTCCAAATAGCTTTTTACTGGTGGTTAAATTTAATACGATTCAAAAGTTTTCGCTTCCCTTTTTTGGGTTGGGGGTCGATCGGAGGGGATGGTGGGATGGTATTGCCATCTGTCATATACGTGCCCTATCTTAATATAGTAAGATAAACGCGCCCGCGGACTGAAAGAAATTAATTTTCTCAGCAGTCATAAACCCCCTGCCACAGAGAGAGAGAGGAGAGAGAGAGAGAGAGAGAGAGAGAGAGAGAGAGAGAGAGAGAGAGAGGATCGGGTTGAGGACACTGTTTACGCGAATCATCGAGTCATACGTACGCATATTGAACAAGTCCTCGGATATAAGATACCTGCACGTGTACATATTCAACGTGCTAGGTGCGCGCTTTTTGCTTCGCCTGCAACTT
>CM031607.1:60157129-60179629 GCA_018398815.1 Conus ventricosus | reverse complement strand
TAGAGGGTAATATTGTTAGACGATCAGAACAGACTCTTTACAGTGACCAACTGGATAGCAGCTTCGTACAGATGCGGGATGACGCTTTAACTGTCTGCAACCACAACCATAACACGGTCATGTAGAATTGAAAAGAAAAAGAAAAATCAGCCAATCCTACAATCAATTGCACCGACGCCAGAAGGAACGTGTCCGTCGAAATGAACTTGTCTTTTTTTACATTGTGTATTAAAACAAACAAATGAACAAACAAACAACAAAAACAACAGCAACAACAATAAACAACTTGGTCTGCGCTGTGTTTTGTGTGTTTACGTCTTCTTATCACGATTCCACTTACCATTTGCTAAAATCGATTTTAAAAAAAAGCACACATCAGACAAAAGACGCCATCTATTCACGCTTTACCATGAAGCCTGCTTTGAAAACAAAGCTCTTTATATGTTTTTTTTTAAAATCCTCTTTTAATTTGCAATTATCTGAATCGTATCAGCAAGGCAAACAGCAGGCTTCATACACCCCATACTGCGAACTTCACGACCGGAAGTAAGTTTCCCCGACGCGTGCCGAAACGTCCTAGTCCGCAAGTTCAAAACAAAAAAAGCTCAAGGCCCAGTCAAACGTACTTTTTTGCCGCAGTTGGTTATCCCTTCGAATACAGTCCCTGACTTTAGCAGGCTGGGGAAGCATTGTCCTCCTTTGTTTGTCACCCAGAACCTGGTTCAAGGACAGGCATAGTCATGGCTCCAGCAGCCTGTATTCTTCTCCTGTGTGTGGGAGTGAGGAAAACTTTTTTTTTTTCTCTTTTTTTTTTTTTACCGCCTCAGAATACGTCCACGGCATACCATGCAGACGAATTCACACACTTGGTAAAGGTGTGTCCGTGAGAACCACACACCGCACGCGACGCACCCGACACACCGCACACACACACCACAAACACAGACACAACACAGCACACAACACACCACACACCACACCACACACACACACACACACACCACACACACACACACACAACAAACACACGCGCACGTGTGTGTGTGTGTGTGTTGAGAAGAGAGAGAGAGAGAGAGAGAGAGAAAAGAGAGAGAGAGAGAGAGCAGAGCACCACACACACACACACACCACACACACCACACACACACACACACACACACACACACTCACCTCTCTTCTTCTCTCTCTTCTCTCAACACAACAACACAACACACACAACACACAACACACCACACAACGCACGCACACACACACACCACACACACCACACACACACACACCACACAAACACACGCGCACGTGTGTGTTGTGTTGTGTGTGTGTGTGAGAGATGAGAGAGAGAGAGAGAAGAGAGAGAAAAAAGCGGCACACACACACACACACACACACACCACACACACTCACTCACTCTCCCTCTCTCTCTCTCTCTCTCTCCTCTCATCTCACACACACACACACACAACACACACACACACAACCACGCACACACCCACGCACGCACACACGCACACACACACACACACAACACACACACACACACACACACCACACACACACACACACATACAGACACACACACACACACATACACACACACACACCACACACACATACAGACACACACACACAACACACACACACCCAACACACACACTACACACACACATACAACACACACACACACACACACACACACACACAACACACACACACAACACACACACACACACACACACACACACACACACACACACACACACACACACACACACACACACACAACACACACACACACACACACAACACACACACACACACAACCACACATACAACACACACACACACACACACACACACACACACACACACACACACACACACACACCACACTACACCACATCACACTTTGTTCGTTTGCTTCTTTACAGATCTCTACTCTTGGCTTGGCTTCCTTGTTCTCTGCTGTCCGTTGTATTTTTCCCACCGACCCTAATCACATTTATAGGTAGATAAATATACAACACAGATTAAATCACATTTCTAAAATAAGTGTATTGTGCATAATAAATGTCCTGAAATAATTGAAATGGACATCAGCAAACAGATAAAATACCATAATTGGAGACGATATGCTAAATTACAGCCGCTAATCGCACGCATACACAAGTATTCATAGAGACAAATTACATTCATGGACACACACTCAGGCCCCCCCCCCCCCCCGACTCCCCTCACACCTCCATTCTCATACAATATCCACGCTCCTCCTCCCCCCTCCCCCCTTCCTCGCTCCCCACTCACTCCAAACACACATGCACATAGGCCCGCGTGCGCACACTCCTCACTCATTTGTTCATTCTCACACTTTCACTTACAGATAAACCCACCCCTTGAGAGAGAGAGAGAGAGAGAGAGAGAGAGAGAGAGAGAGAGAGAGAGAGGGAGGGAGAGCGAGAGAGAGAGAGAAAGAGACAGAGACAGACAGACACTAAGACAGACAGACAAAGAGAGAGAGAGACAGACACACAGAGAGAGAGAGAGAGAGAGAGAGAGAGAGAGAGTGAGAGAGAGAGAGAGAGAGAGAGAAATTCTGTGCATAGATTAGCACATAGGCCCGCGTGCGCACACTCCTCACTTATTTGTTCATTCTCACACTTTCGCTTACAGATAAACCCACACCTTGAGAGAGAGAGAGAGAGAGAGAGAGAGAGAGAGAGAGAGAGAGAGAGGGAGGGAGAGCGAGAGAGAGAGAGAGAGACAGAGATAGACAGACACTAAGACAGACAAAGAGAGAGAGAGAGAGAGAGAGAGAGAGAGAGAGAGAGACAGACAGACAAACAGAGAGAGAGAGAGAGAGAGAGACAGAGAAAGAGAGAGAGAGAGAGAGAGAGGGGGGGGGGAGGGAGAGAGAGACTTCACACACGCCTGGCACGCGGGCAGTCACATTGTGTAAAACTTCAAAGATTATGATCATACAGGATCACTGCACCCATCATGGTAAACAAGATCAGCTCTACAACTGGGGAAACAAAACTCAGTTCGACCCTTCTACGAACTCCAGAAAAGTACAGCTCTCAAACAAATCCCCCTCCTATCCACCCACTATCCATTCACGCCCCTATCCCCATCCCTAGATCCGACCCCCACCCATACCAACCTCCCCCCCCCCCCCTTCCAAATCAACAGCAATAAGCCAACAAAGAAACCACAGAAAGATGACGAATCAAGCTGACTTACTGCAAAGTTTCCCTTCAGCCTCTCAGAGAGATTTTTTTGCTGTTCGACATCGAGTCTTTGCTTCAGTCGCTGTGTTAAAGGCATAGTGATGGGAATGGTTCACAGGCAACTTCATCTTCTTCTTCTTCTTCGTACCCAGGCTGATACTCCTGCGGACACTCCGTATATGGACAGACAAGTATTAATCCCATCTACCCAACAAAGGGAGTGGAGGTTTGTGTGCATAACCGTGTTTTATCCCGCCATTAAGGCAGCCATACTCCATCTTCGGGAAGGTGCATGCTAGGTGTAACGTGTCATCCATACCAACGACCAAACTGGCCTTCTCTTCCGAAAGTTTGTGGTGGGATTTTACGTGTGTGCGTTCACACACGGAACCTCGGCTTATAGTGTCATTCGAAAGACTGTATGGGAAATGGAGTCAGAACTAATGTTAACTCCGAGGGAAAAATCTCCCTGTACCGAAACGGCCCAGCAAAGATTCGAACCCGCAGTTCGCGCAACCCTTGGATTACAAGTCCGGCGCTCTACCAACTGAGCTATTCCGACCCCCGTTCACAGACAACAACTGAGGAACTACGAATATTTCCTTTAGCTACACGAAATAACGAAGTCACAGCCAGTGTAAGAATCCACGACACAAAACCCCATGGATACCAGGAAATTAGGAATCCTTACTGACGACAGCTGAAGCACGGGAATACGGGAATCTTCTTCGTACAATGACCAAAGCACTGTGAGTCATGACAATCATTCACACATCAACAAGACAGCTCATGCCGGGATCGTTCACACAACAACGACGAAATGACCAGCGAATATGGCATAGATTTACACACAATAATCAAGACAGTCAAAAGAATGTGGGAAATCATTTAAACGCAATACCCGAGGGACGATGAATATGGGAACCGTTCTTGATAATAAGTCAGGGTACAGCGAACATGGGAATTTCTTCACTTGCAATAACCAAGAGACAACGAATATCGGAAAATCATTCACAAAGAATGACCAGCACAGAGCGAACATGGTAAATCATTCATACACAATAACCGAGACACAGCAAAAATGGGAATTCATTCACACACAATAAACAAGATACAGCGAAAATGTGAAATCGTTCACCTTCAATAATAAACACAGACTGAATGTGGAAAATCGTTCACAAGCAATACCCACGACACAACGAGTATGGGAAATCCTTCACACACACAGCACAACGAATTTGGAAAATCATTTTCACACAACCATCAACACACAGCGAGTGTGGGACACCATTCACGCGCAATAATCAAGACGTAACGAATATGGCAAATCATTCATACACTGTAACAAAGGCTCAGCAAATATGGAAAATTATTCACAATGTACAATACTCCAGAAGAACACACAGCTGGTGTAGGAAATCATTCAAACGCAGTAATCAAGACAAACATACAGCGAGTACGGGAAATCTTTCAAGCGCAATAATCAAGACATAACGAATAAATCGTTCGCACACTGTAACAAAGACTCAGCGATAATGCAAAATTGAATTCACACGCACTAATCAAGACACTGCGAATATGGAAATGATTCACACACAGTAACCAAAACACAACGAATATGAGAAAGAATTCACATGCAATAACCAATACACAGCGAACAAAAAAAAAAATCATTTACACACAAAAACCAAGACACATCAAATATGAGAAATTATTCTCACCCCAATAATCGAAGCCAAACCAACATAGGGGAATCATCTGAGCGCTGCAACCTTAACACAGCGAACACTGAAAACCTTTCACATACAGTAAGTAAACAAAGCACTGGGAAGATGAGAATCGTGGAGACACAGAGAATAATGTCTATAGGGGCAGTAGCACCCACACCAATCACCTGAGCACAGCGGACACGGGGATCTCTGACACTCATACACTAATGACAGTTGTCACAGGGGAACCACGATGCACACTGTCACCTAGTAACACGTGGAATGGCGTGGAATGCTGACAACGAGATAGGCTGTCCACACGGGCACGCAATACTTGCGGCTGTCCATTGCTGGAGAAGGACGGTGGGGAGAGAGAGAGAGAGAGAGAGAGAGAGAGAGAGAGAGAGAGAGAGAGAGAGAGAGAGAGAGAGACAGAGAGAGAGAGAGACAGAGACAGAGACAGAGAGAGACAGACAGACAGAGACAGAGAGAGAGAGAGAGAGAGAGAGAGAGAGGGGGGGGGGAGAAGGAGAGAGAGAGGGAGACAGACAGAAAAACAGAGACAGAGAGAGACAGAGAGAGAAAGAGAGAGAGAGAGAGAGAGAGAGAGAGAGAGAGAGAGAGAGAGAGAGAGAGGGAAGAGAAGGAGACAGAGAGACAGAAAAACAGAGAGACAGAAACAGAGAGACAGCGAGAAAGGAGGGGGCAGAGAGAGAGAGAAGAGAGGGGGGGGGGAGAAAGTGAGCTAAAGAAAAAGTAGCGCGCGTGCGCGAAAGAGAGAGAGAGAGAGAGAGAGAGAGAGAGGGAGAGAGAGAGAGAGAGACAGAGAGAGAGAGAGAGAGAGAGAGACAGACAGACAGACAGAGAGAGACAGAGAGAGAGAAAGAGAGAGATACAGAGAGAGACAGAAACAGAAAACCAGACATAAACAGAAAGAGAGATACAGAGACAGAGAGAAAGGAGGGGGCAGAGAGAGAGAGAGAGAGAGAGAGAGAGAGAGGAGAGAGAGAGAGAGAGAGAGAGAGAGAGAGAGAGAGAGAGAGAGATAGAGAGAGAGAGCGAGAGAAAGAAAGACAGACACAGAGAGAGAGACAGAGACAGATTCAGATAGAGCGAGAGAAAGAAAGAGAGAGGAGAGAGAGAGAGAGAGAGAGAGAGAGAGAAGAGAGAGAGAGAGAGAGAGGAGAGCCAGTTGCTGTCTGTCTGCAGCGCATCAAGTTACAATCATTACAGCCCTGCTGACAGCACAGACCCGTTTCAAGGTTGACAAATTCACACAAGGGGGAAAACCCGTCACACTGCTAAAAAAAAAGTCAGACCATCGAGAAAAATAACAAACAAACATACAGAATCTGAAAAAAAAAAAAAATATTAGTCCGTGCTGAGAGGGCCAGGCATTGCTGTGAATTTTTCAATCCTACATTATAAAAAAAAGTTTAAAAAAATGAATAAATAAAAAAGTAAAAAAAACAAACAAAAAAAAAAACAAACAATAAAAACTATTTCAATGCCACAAAAGATGTACATACAAACACCATAAAGACAAATAGACACAGCAGAGCAGACAGCTAGTGTCCCCTCTGAGCCGTGCACCTAAATGTTCGCTTCCTAATAACCAGATAGAAACGAATGTTCACTTCCTAATAACCAGATAAAAACAAATTTTGACATCCTAATAATCAGAAAAAAAAAAAAAAAAAAAAAAATGTTGGGGTCTAAAACCAATAAAAAAAAAGCCCCTTAAAGAAAAAAACAAAGTAAAAAAACCCAAAAAAAAACAATTTTTAAACCCAAAACCAGAAAAAAAAATTAAAATTAAAAAAGTAAAAAAAGAGTTCTTAAAGTTTAAATTTACTTCCTAATCCCCAATGAAAACGTTTTTTTTGGGTTCCTTTTCCCAGAAAAAAAAAAATGACACGTCCTAATCACCAAAATGAACAAAATTGAATCCTTCTCCAGAAAAATAAGTTTTAGATTTTTGAAAAAAAAGGGGAAAAAAAAAAAGGGGAAAAAAAAAAACAAGTAAGGAAAAAAAAAAAAGGAAGGAAAAAAAAACAAACGTGAAAGAAAAGTAAACAGAAAAAAAAAATGTTTAAAATTATAGAAGATGCAAAGAGTTTACCCCTTCCGCGGAATTTGGGGTTTTTTTTGGTTTTTTTTCTTTCCAAAAAAAAAATCGTCCGGTTTTTTTTTCCCACCCAAAAATTTTTAAAAAACGGAAATGCCCCGACTAAAGTTTTAAAATTATTATGAAAAAGAACGGGGGAAAGGGGAAAAACTTTAAAACGTTTAAAAGGTTAAAAAGGGGGGAAATCGTCCCCCCAAAAAATTTATAATAATAATAATTTATTTTTTAAAATAAAATTTTTTTTAATTAAAATAAATTTTTTTTTTTTTTTACTCACCTTAAAATCAAAAAAAAAAATTAGCCCCTCGGGACGGGGCAAACCAAAAGGGAAAAAATTTTTTTTGTTATTTTTGGTTTTAGTGAAAAACATGTTTTGAGGAGAGAAAAGTGGAATATTTAAATTTTTAAAAAAAAATTTTATAATTTTATTTTTATTTTTTTTTTTTTTTTTTTTTTTTTTAAACCGAAGGTTTTGCTCTTTAAAGGGAGCCCCATTGAGGGGCGAGGACCCACTTCCAAGGGAAGAGGGGGGGAAAAATTAAAAGGGGGGGGGGGAAAAAAAAAAAAAAAAAAAAAAAAAAAAAAAGGGGAAAAAAAAAAAAAAGTTGAAAAAAAAAGGGAAAAAAAAAAAAATAAAAAAAAAAAAAAAAAAATTAAAAAAAAAAAAAAAAGAAAAAAAAAAAAAAACCCCCCACAAAAAACCCCCCCCCCCCCCTTAAAAGTTTACTTAATCCCCCCCCTCCCCCCCTCCCCCCCCCCCCCCCCCCCCCCCCCCCCCCACACCCCCCCCCCCCCCCCACCCCCCCCCCACCCCCAAAAGAAAGAATAAATACAGTTAAAAAATAATGCAACAGAATGAAAAAAAACCCAGTAACAAAACCTAACTCTTCAGGTCTTCGTACACTCAGACAGAAACCCCCCGGCACGGGACAAAGGTGCTGTACAGAAAGGCCCCCTCCAGGTCCATAGAGCTTTCCTCGTCGTTGTGGGCAGGCCGGTCTTGCCTTAGTTTTTATGTGGGGAAACGTCTACAAGAAGTGTTCCCATTTCTTTGGGGAAAAGGACCGCATGGGACCTTAAAGATCCCAAATTGGAATTGGTAAACGTGTTGTTTGGTCTGGGTACCCTGCCTCGTCCCACAATGCTCACTTGGTCTGTCTGGGCAGAGGGTAATCGCTCTTCTTTTTGAATCGGGGTGCTTAAAAG
The DNA here is from genome assembly GCA_018398815.1 of Conus ventricosus. Taxonomy (NCBI): domain Eukaryota; kingdom Metazoa; phylum Mollusca; class Gastropoda; order Neogastropoda; family Conidae; genus Conus; species Conus ventricosus. Next base: position 60,171,362 of record CM031607.1, on the reverse strand, counting down.
CATTTTTTTTGCTTTTTCCCCTTTATAGTGCTTTTTGGCTTCTTCAAAGGAACTTCCTGCTCGTTGGGGTGCTGCCCAAACTTTTGCACCAAACTGAAAGATTTATAAATGGACGACGTCGAACCAGTCGAAACTTTCTCCCCATGAAGACTTGAAAAGCGAATGACGACTTTAGGGATGACGATTCAAAGAATAATGATTGAGCCCCAAAAAAGGTTTGACGACTCAAAGGTGAGATGATAAAGAATCAAAAACGATCACAAAGTTTTGAAAAAACTCAAAAGAGTGTCTGACGATTTAAAAAGAATGAGTAATGATTCAAAAGAAGATGACAACCCAAAAACGTGGCAAAACGACTCAAAGAAGATCACGGGACTCAAAAAAGGAATTGACAACCAAAGGGGACTGCCGACTCAAAGAATGATAACAACTAAAAGACGTCATGACAAATCAAAAGAGTGACTGAAAACGCAAATAAAAATTAAATACTATAAAAAAGCGATTTGACAATCGAAAAAAAGGGCCCGACTCAGCGAGAAATTTCTCGATAAAAGAAAATGGGATAAAAAAAAGAGGGACTGCTAACCCCAAAAGAGAGACAACTTCTTAAAATGGGGATAACAACTCAAGGGTGATTGGCGCTAGAGTGTGACAGACGCTCAAAAGGGGGGTGATTGCACCCAAAAAGGGTTGGTTTAACAACTTGCGAGTCGCTGAGGCTCAAGAATACTCGTAAAGGGAAAAGGGAGTGATGACTAAAAAAAGACTGATTTTTTTAATAGAGAAACGACTAAATATTAAAGAGTGATTATGCTGAAAGAGTAACAAACTAAAAAATAAACGCAAAAAGAGAATGAAGAGTTTCTAAAGAATGAAAAAAAAACCCAAAGGGGAATGCCCTTTCGCTCGGAAAAAAACGAAAAACGAGGACTGAAACACAAAAAGGGGAGAAAGGAATAATAATGTAGTGGTGGACAAGCCAAAAAAAAAACAAACAAAAAAAAAAACAAAAAAAATCGCGGCGAAGAATAACAAAAGAGAACCTGATGATTCAAAAGAGAGAAGACGGGAGGAGAGAAGAAAGACGATTCAAAGAGGACTGGGAAACAGAATCGTAAACCCTCAAGAGTGACAGACTTTTGAAGAATGCACGACGAGGGCGATTCAAAAGAGTAAAAGACGACTCAGAGGGGGTGACAATCGATTCATAGAGCCCCAAATTTTTAAAAAAACCAAAAAAAACAAAAAAACAAAAAACCCAAAATGATTGACTGTTTTTAAAGTAGATGCCAAACCCCCAAACGGTCATGATGCAAAAAAAAAAAAAAAAAAAAAAAAAATTTTGACGTGACAGAATCTGGGGACTTTAAAGATGAAAAACGTTCAGTTAGTAACAAAAACTCAACAGAATAATTGGCGGAGAAAAATCGCCACAGCGAAAATCTTTAAAATAGATTAAAGCGCTTTTAATTTTCGTTTTCTCCTTCTCACCCCCATCCCCACCCATCTCTCTCTGTGACCTTTTAAAGTCTCTCTCTCTCCTCTCCCTCTCTCTCTCTCCCCTCTCTCTCTCTCTCTCTCTCTGTTCTGTCCTCTCCCCCTTCTCTGTTCCTGTTTTTTGTCTTTTTTTCTGCTTTCTGTGTTGTTTGAACATTCATCTTCTCTCTCTCTCTCTCCTCCTCTCTCTCCCCTCTCTCTTCATTGAGTCCAATTGTCAAATGTTCATTCGGGCCCAAAGGAGATTTTTTTATCACCCCTCTAGGTTGGGGGTTGGTGTCACGACCGTCCCCTGGAGTTCCCTAAAGGGATGGGTCAGGTGGGAGTAAAGGGAGGAGACCTCACACCCCCCGCAAGAACAAAAAAAAAAGATTACGATACAAACCCCATTTATTCAAAACAACACAATCGCAAAAAAATATTTAACACCCCAAAACCATCCCCCTTCACAATAAAACTTTCCCAAACACAAAACTGCACAATCACAATCAAGCATTTCCCATCGCCGTACACAATCACAAAACAACATCTCATACGTATAACTTTCCCCAAATTATAAATAAAATTTTCCCAGATCCCCCCTTCCCACCACCATGGGTGCCCCCGCACCCCTGCCTCGTAAATTTATGGGGCACCTGTCGCACTAGGTGCTCCAAAAACCGGGTCGGTTCTTAAAGGGGAGCGTCAAACCAAACCCCCTCGCCACAAAAGGCAGTAAGAGCGGTCCCGGGGGGGGGGGGGGGGGGGGAAAAGTGGGTTTTTAAAATGGGGCCGGGGGGGTCAGGGCGGCCCTTAAAGCCGGCGGGCTTTTTACCAGTCCGCGGCCCGACCAGGCGTGCCTAAACCCAGGCGGGCACCACCAGCCCCGGGGGTCCCACCAAGCTGGCCAACCGCACGGGGGCAATCCAGGGGTCCCCCCCAGAGTGGCCTAAACCCAGACGTGGCCCACCCGTCCCCCCGGGTTCCCACCGAGCGGGGCCTCAACCAACGTGGCCCATCCAGTCCGCGGTCCCAACAGGCGTGGCCAAAACCGACGTGGCCCCACCCAGTGGGACCCCGGGGTGAAGCCCCGGGGGGGGGGGGGGGGGGAAACGTCGGGGAGGAGGAAGAAAGGGGGGGAAGGAAGAAGGAAGGAGGGGGAGGGAAACCCCCGCCGTCGTACAGTTTGCCCCATGTTTTAAAATCTTAACAGCCCTCGCAGATGGGCGAGGGAATTTTCCAAAATGACCAAAAACCCCGCTAAACCAACCGAGCATAACACGTAAACCCATGGGAACGGGAAATGTTCACTAGGGTCTTTCCAACGAGCAGGTAAAAGACTGCATTAAAAAAACAGGTTTTTAAAAAATTGAATTTCTTCCCCCTTCTCTCACCCGTTTAACTTGTTTTCTTAGGAAATCCCCAACCCCCAAAACCATCGCTTAACCTGCCACCACATTTGCAAAAAATAATTAAGGGATAATTGTACTTTTTTTATGGCCATTTTTCAAAAAAACACAATTCCCCAAACCCACCACCCGAACGCAAATCAGCGTACCCGCTCGCGAAATAAAACTCGTTCCCCTTGCCACAAACAGACGGGGGCCCGAAGGAAAGAGCCCGGCAAATGTGACAGGGGCGGACGGCGAGCCCAAGAATTCCCAAAATAATCACCAGGTTCTCCCATCCCCCCGACTACGATACCCAAAGCATAAACAGGAGAAAGTTTTTTGGGAAAAAATTTAGAATGGCCGGTTAAAGTTAATTAACCAGAGAAAAGGTTCCCACAATATTTTTCTTACAATTTCCCCCAAAAAAAATTGGGGGAAAAAGAGAAGACAAGCCGGCAACAAAAAAAACCCAAAACAAAAAAAACCACGAACTGAGCTTACCAGCTACCCGTGGGGGGACCAAAAGAGGGGGGTCAACGACTCTCTCTGCCCTCTGCCCTCGAGAGGACAGAAGCGCAGGTGGGGGAAAAAGAAGAGTGATGTCCCTCCCTACGGGCCCCGGACTGTAGGAAATTTAAAGATACCGCTGTACTTGATGATAGGTAAAGAAAAAAGACCGGGCAGGCGCCCCCGAGAACTTCCGTGAGTGAAGGCTAACCTCCTCACGATGGCGGCCAACATGCCCCCTTTTTTGCGTTAAGAGTGACATATTTAAAAACTAAAAAAATGAAGCACGTGCGACAGGTAAAAAAGACGGCGAGGGCCGAAGACAGCAAGTTCGAGGAAAGGAAAGCCACCCGTAAACCTACGGATGATGCAGGGCAGTGGAATTAGGGAGAGAGAGAGAGAAAGCAACCGAAGTTGAGCTTTAAAACACCAAGGTCAACCCCCACCACAAGCCACTTAAGGGGGCGGATACACACAACAGCAACGCAAAAAATAATGGGAATTTCCCCCACCCCGTGGGGGCAAACGTCGTAGGTCGTGACAAAACCCTGACAAAAACCCCCCTAAAAGCATTTTTCTTGGGAAAACAGGCTCCTTTGAAACCCTTTACCATGTGCAAATTCACAAATGGGGGCCCAACTCAACTTCTGTGCTCGACAAGGGACGAGGAATCCAAGAAACATTCTACGATAGAATCCAAGGGGAAATAAAAAATTACATTTTATCAAACAACTAAGCAAAATTCCAACCATGAAAGTCAATTCCCCCATTGGTTTTTCACTTCCGTTTAAAATCATGAAGTGAAAACTGTCACTTTTACTGATTCAGGACCAAAAGGGGTATAAACCCCCGGGTTTGGGGGGGTGTCCCCGACCGATTTTCCAAAGTGCTGATAGGGGCTCGGCTAAGTAGTCGCCCGATTTCGGAAAACCCTTTGACGGAAAAGTGAACGCAGACTCTGCAGTTCCATGCAAACCCTGGTGTGACTGCTGGCCCGGGTCCGGTCCCGGCCTGGGAGGATGTGACGCTCCCAGTAAAACTTCCCGGCCCACTTCTTCTTGGGGAAAGCCGTTCGCGTCCCAAAATTTCTTGAAAGGTTTTAGCAAAAGTAGGGGCAAGATAGTCCCAAACGGGGCAGCCCGGGTACGACTCGCAGATTCTACCACTACCGAAAATGAGCGGTGCCGCGTCGGTGGAGGATTTAAAGGGCCCCCCAGGGCGACCCCACCTTTCTGAATGGCTCCCAACGTGGCACTGACCCTAGGGGAACACCTTCAAGCGCCCTAGGGTTGTCCGTTGGCGACTCGCAACTGCGGATACTCCCAACCTTGTGAGTCATCCCGCCAAAAAAAGTTTTTCTTACTCGCTCGGAGGGCCTTGGAGCCATATGACCGCCCTGGGGGGAAGTGGGCCCGCCGGAGAACAGATTCTCTCAAGCTTTGGGAACGACAAACTGCTTGGCCCCACGACTGCCCGAGTGAAAACCCTAAAAGGGGGTCCCCTTGTGGGGCTTTAAGCTTTACCTTGGCTTGTCGGGCCATGGGGGACGTCCAAAGTTGTCGAAAGGGGTTGGGGCATCCAAGTCCCGGCCTGAAGGGGGATAAACTAGAAGGGTCGGCCTTTCCCGAACCTGTTGAGATGGTGAAGAACGGGACGCAATTCCTGTTCTGCTTTTAGCTTTGGCGGTGTGGGTTTACTCCCAACCGCCTGTCGGGAAATCCGTAGACCGGACTGACTGCGTCCGTCTGCGAAAGGGGATAGTTTTCCCTACGATAAAGGGAAAAAGGGTCGCTCCACCGCGATGGGCCCCCCCCCCGCCACAGAAGTAGGGGGGGGAATAGAAAGAGTACTGAGGAGGGTGGAGGTAAAACCGCCCCCAAAACCCCCACACAGTAACGGGCGCCCGCCGGGGTTAGGGGGAACTAAATCCTTTTTCCCCAAAATTGTTGTGCTCCCGAAACCCTTGGTGTCCCAAGGAGAACCAACAAAAGAAAGAAAAACGGACACTTGTCCAAGAAGCTGGGTGGACCCCACATTAGCCAGGCAGAGGACTGGGGAAAGGCCCGCCCCTGTACCGCGGCTTTAGGGCAATTTTCCTAATGTGGCCGGGACGACCACAAAAAAAACACAGTCGGGGCGCTGAAAAACCCCGATAAATGCCTGCCTTATTCGCCCATATTTGTCGGGCCTTTTTGCCCCTAAATCCCGTGGGGGTTCCTCTCCGTTCTGGGCGATGCCCATAAGCCCCCCGAGCTTTAGCAAACACCCCAGGGTGGAATCGCGCCGCGAAAAACCTGAGGGCTGTCTCGCCTATCCGGGGTCCCAACTCTGGGGGCACGTGTTTGGGGAGCTGTTCAATGGGAAACAGTTCCCCCAGCTCCAATTAGCCCAAATGACGCCAGTACCCTAGCGTTTTGCGCGCCTATCCCAAAAAGCACGAAGGCTCGTCATTTTTTTCTTCATGGACCTGAACTTCCCTGTCGTCTCTGGGGGAAGGTGGGGAAAAGCTTACGCAGAGCCAAAATGCTGTCGCTAAGACGCGCCTTCATTAAGTGGCACACACTCCCCGAGCACCGATAATCCAGAAAAAAGGTGCATAGCCTTTTGGGCCTGAAATTGAAGAACTACCATTTTATCAAAATGTTAAAAAATATCAAGTCCCCTGGGTTTTAACTCCCAGCTTTTTCTTTTGGGCCCCTAAACCCACCTTTCCTGGGGATTAACCCCCTGTTTTCAGTTTCGGGAGACCGCGAAAGAAGTTTTTCCCCTCTCCCCCCTCGCGAGCCCCCATCCGTCTGTTCTTCCACGGAGGCTTCCGCCTGGCGCCTCTTTCCCTCGCCCATCCCCTGTTTGGGAGCCTCCTTCCTGCGAGTAGCCTCTTCCCTAGCAGAATTCCTGTCTGTCATTTCCCCTTGCGCAGCCCCCCTCCTTCAAATCTTCCCTTCGCGAGTTTCCTGCCCCAGCGCCCCTTCCCTCGTGAGAGTCTTCCCTAGCGGCAGCTCTTCACAAGCTGCCCCCTAGGAACATCGGACAGAGGTGTGTCTGGGAAAGGATCACCCCTCCCGCATGGGGGATACCCGTTTGACCGTCCCCTTGGGTCCGACTTTCCCCTAAAAGGAAAATCTTTTGGGGCATGCTCCCTTTCGAGGGGGGAACAGGAGAATAGGGGGCTTTTGGTTTCGCGACTCAACGAAGCCCAAGTTGCTTCGTATACTCTGCGCTTCCCACGGAAGTGCCCTGGGGTCTCGCAGGAAAAACCCCCCAGCGAAAAGAAGTGAAATTTCGCGGACTAGGGTACGCATGGAAAAAGTGGAAGTCACTGTAGTCGAAGTACTGGTACTAAAAAGGGGGCACATTTGAAGACCCCTTTTTTCGGCCCCAGTAGCCATACCACCAGCACCGGACGTTGCCCGAAACTATACCTACAGTTATCAAAAAAAAGGGGAAAGAAATTCCACTTGAAAAAAAAAATTTAGGGGGGTGGGGTAATGGTGTATGTGCGTGTGTGGTGTTTTGCGGCAAGTTCCCGGGCTCCCATTGGCAACACCGCGTCTACAACACGAGCAAAAAGGCGGTGGGGGTCACCGAAAAAAAAAACAAAACAAAAACTATTCCGGCTGCCCCCCCTCTGGGAACACCGGTCACAGAGAGCAACAGTGCGGTGGGTGGCCGGGGAAAAAAAAACGGCAGACGGAATCCGGAGGAAAAAAAAAAAATGACATAAAGTCCGTACAACCCCTGTACTCAATAAACCGGTAGAGAAAAAAAAAAAAAAAACTGCTAAAAAACAAAACAGGAATGGAAGAAGAGCGGGAACAGAAACAAGCTTACGGCCGTACCTGGTGAGGTACCCCGGGGGAAGGAGTCTGGGGCTGGTCGATCCCTTCTCACCTCACCCCCGGCACACCGGATTTCCTTTAGGCCACCAAAACTCCCCTTTACCTAGAGTCACCCAGCCAACCACCCCCGAACAAAAACACAAACTGATAAACTAACAAACAGACAAACCTAAACAGGGACTCCCCCGAAAAGAGAGAACAGTCAAGCCTTCACATCCCGGCGAGCCCCCCCCAATTGTCACGACCGTCCCCCGGAGGTTCCCCAAAAAGCTAGGTGGGGTGAAGGGGTGATGACCCCACACCCCCGCAAGAGGCCACACAAAAAAGATTTCGTAAAAACACCCATTTATTCCAACACACCAAACGCCAAATAAATATTTCAAAAAAACCGCACCCTGCACTTTTACAATCAAAAATTCCAACACACATAAAATCACAATCACAATCAAGCATTTCACCCTACGGTTCACATCACAAACCCCAACACTCAAGTATAACTATACACAAATAAATAAACATTTCCCGCATCCATCCCCTTCCCCCACCTGGAGTGCCTCCGACCCCTGCCCGTCAAGTTACTGGGCACCCTGTCGCATAGGTGCTCCGAACGGGTCGGTTCTTGAAGGGAGTCCTCAAGCCCCACCCCTCGACACACAAGCGGCGTGAAGAGCAGTCCCCGGGGGGGGGGGGGGGGGGGGGGGGGGGGGGGAAACGTGGGGTTGTTACTGGGGGTCTGGACGGGGATCAGGCGGGGCCCGCAAGCCCCGGGTTTTCTACCAGTCCCCGGTCCCCCCGAGGTGGCCTCAAAACCAGCCGTGGGACCCCAGTCCGGGTCCCCCGCCAAGCGGGCCTCAACCGCAGTGGGCCCCATCCTTTCCCGGGGCCCAGCCGAGGTTCCTCAACCACACGTGGCCCTCCGTCCGGGCCCAGCCATGCGTGGCCCAACCAGCAGTGGCACCCTCCAGTCCCCCGGGCCCCCCCAAACGTGGCTAACCCGACTGGACCATTTTTCCCGGGCCCCGGGGAAGCCCCCGGGGGGGGGGGGGGGGAAAAAGTACTGGGAGGGGAGAAGAAAGGGGGGAAGGGAAAAAGGAAGGGGGAAGGGGGACGGAAACCCCCCCATCTACGTCGACCCATGCTGTTAAAACTTTTAAAAGCCCCCCGCATGTGGGCGGGGGGTCACTAAATGCACCAATAACCCCCCCCAAAACGACCCCGGCTACACGTAAACCCCCCAACAGGAAAGTTTCATTGGGGTTTCCACACGATGCAGGGAAAAGACTGCTTAATAAAGGTTTTAAAAAAAATATGAAATTATCTTCACCCTTCTCTCACTCCCTTTAACATTGCCTTTCTTAGGAAATAACCAACACAGCGACCATCGCTTTATCCCGCCACCCATTGCAAAAAAATTCAATGGCATAATTGTCACATTTTATAGCCCCATTTTTAAAATAACACAAATCCCAACCACGCATCCCAACGACAAACGCGACGCACGCTCGCGAAAAAAAAAACTGTTCTCCTTGCACACCAAAAAGCGGTGGCCGAAGGATAAGGTCCGGCGAATTCAGGGGCGGGGAGCGAACCCGCGTTCCAACCCGAATCACCCGGTTCTCTCCACCCCACCGATACCCCATCACCAATGAAAACAGGGAAAGAATTTGGAAAAAATTTTTAAAGGCCAGGTTAAAAATTGAATTAACCCAAAAAAGGTCTCCCCCAATATTTCTCTTACAATTCCGAAAAAAAAGAAAAAAGCGCAAAAGAGAAGACTAAAACCGGGGTAACAACAAAAACAAAAAAAACCCCAAATGTTCTTACCCGCTACCCCTGGGGGACCCGAAGAGGCGGCAACGACTCTCTTGCCCCTGCCAGTCGAAGGGCAGAAGGAAAGGGGCGGAGAAGAAAAATGATGTCCCCCCTCCACAGGCCCACTGTAGAATTGAAAATACCCACTTACTTGATGATACGGGAAGAACCAAGACCGGGAGGCGCTCCCAGAGACTTTTCCGTCGAGTGAAGAGCTAACCCCCTCAGCGATGGGGCCAAAATGCCACGCTGCGTCCAGAGTAGCATACTTCAAACTAAAAAAAATGGCCGGCGACAGGGAAAAAGACAGGGGAAGGCCGTAGACCGAATTTTAGAGAAAGTACCCGCCACCCGTGAAACCACAGGATGAATAGCAGGCAGTGGAATTAGAGAGAGAGAGGAAAGCAAACCCAAGTTGGGGAACTAACAAGGGCAACCGCACCACAAGCCACATTAGGGACGGTCACGAAAACGCAACGCAATAAAAAAATGATAATTCCGCCCCCTGATGGGTCAAACGTCGTAGGCTTCGTGACAAACTCGTGACAGTTGGTTATTCGCTGCAGGGAAGGGACGGAAACTGAGGGGGAGCAGGAGAGATATACGACGAAGGAAAGGGGGGCAGGGGGGGTATAAAAGGGAGTGGGAACTGGAGTCAAAGTAAGAGTGATCGAAATCGAGTCATTTCTGAGGAGCGTACCGTGCTAGAAATACCTCCCCCGTTTTGAAGAGCAGCCGCGTGACTTACCTCCCCCGTTTTGCAGAGCAGCATACCTCCCCCGTTTTGCAGAGCAGCATACCTACCCCGTTTTGCAGAGCAGCATACCTCCCCTGTTTTGCAGAGCAGCATACCTCCTCCGTTTTGCAGAGCAACATACCTCCTCCGTTTTGCAGAGCAGCATACCTCCCCGTTTTGCAGAGCAGCCGCGTGACTTCACGATTTCTAGAATTATGTATCGGTTTCATCACCAGAGGGACACTGCTTATGTGCTAGAAAAACCTCCCCCGTTTTGCAGAGCAGCCGCGTGACTTCACGATTTCTAGAATTATGTATCGGTTTCATCACCAGAGGGGCACTGTTTATGTGCTAGAAAAACCTCCCCCGTTTTGCAGAGCAGCCGCGTGACTTCACGATTTCCAGAATTATGTATCGGTTTCATCACCAGAGGGACACTGTTTATGTATGTTTTCTTGCTGATTGGTTTCATCAGTTTTGTTTGTCTCCGGGTTGGGGGCGGCAGTGGAGGCGGGACTGGGGAAGAGTAATGACAGAGGGTGGGGTGGGGTGGGGGTGGGGGTGGGAGGGGGGAGAACCCCAGTAACCCTCTTTGTTCCCTAATCTTCTCTGGCTATGCGAGAGAGAGAGAGAGAGAGAGAGAGAGAGAGAGTGTGTGTGTGTGTGTGTGTGTGTGTGTGTGTGTGTGTGTGTGTGTGTGTGACAGAGAGAGAGAGAGAGAGAGAGAGAGAGAGAGGAGAGAGAGAAGAGAGAGAGAGAGAGAGAGAGAGTTTGTGTGTGTGTGTGTGTGTGTGTGAGAGAGAGAGAGAGAGAGAGAGAGAGAGAGAGAGAGAGAGAGAGAGAGAGAGAGCTAGAGAGACAAAGAGACACAGAGAGAGAGAGTTCATAATAACTTTAACTTTCCTTGCAAAACATAGGCTTTTCACTAACAGAAAATAAAAGCACACTCTTTGCCTCTTCAACAGAGATTCCTCTCCTCCCCCCCCTCATCCCCCTCCCCCCGCCTCCCACTTCCTCCCTCCCCCATTGATGGCTCTCAAGTTGCTTTATGTGCAATCCGCATCAATGACGTCACTGTCTGTGTGAGTCCTGCCAACCTGACGAAGCGATAACGGAACATAATTCTCCGTGAGGAAGGACAGAATGCTGATAGAGTAAATTGGAAGCAGACAAAAGTATCTAAGGATGATAGCCTTTCTCTTCAAGTAGGATTCGGCGCAAAATTCAGGACGAAACTTGCCTTGAACGCAGTGTTTTTTTCTTGTTTTTCATTTATGCTTTTTCTACGGGAAAAAAAGTCTTCATTTTCTTTCAATTCTGAAAAACAAAATGACTGCTTATTCTATCCCTTATTCTCTCTCAGAATTTGATGCACAAGGATATCCTCCGTCTACCCCTCCCCTACGCCTGTGTGTGTACGTGTCTGTGAGGAGAGAGAGGAGAGAGAGAGGGGGGGGGGGGGGTAGTGTAGTGCTGTATACTTTCCTCACCTAAGAAGTGGGTTTGCCAACAAGTCAAAATCCGGAAAGTTGGTACCCTTCCCCCTCCCCCGAACCGCCCTCCTCCGTATACCCGGTCTGTTTTCATGGATTCCATTTGTTCTTCGTCGGAAATATGTTTTAAGTGACAGAGGCCTTCCAAGACACTAATTTATAAAACAAAAGTACTTTTGGACAAAGACAAACAAACAAGAAACAAAAACAAACAAAAAACTGAATATCTGAAAAAAAGTGTTGTTAATGTTTTTTTTAAGTCGTCGTGGAACATTCTAGTTTCGGTTTTAGTGTCAATATATATATTATATAGAGAGAGAGAGAGAGAATGCTGAACAATTAAGTAGTGGGGGAAAACAAGTGCAGGTTAACAATTCTTCAGTCGTTATAGTAATGACTTGGAAAAGATTTGAACTTTAAATAAATTAAAAAAAAAAAATTGAAGATGAAGAAAATGGGGGAATATATTATAACTATGAGAAGCCCTTCACTAGCTGCCTGAAGGAACCATCATAATCTCTCTCGAAGGCACATATACCTGTATTGCCTGCTTCTAGGCCTTTCGTCCGCTGGATCGGACTCATCAGGGAGACACGGCTGATTGTGTTTGTGCTCTTGGTGTCTAATAGAGACACACCACAGTCCATAATTCTGTGGTGTTCTCACTCCCAAGGGTTCAAAAAAGAATCCAACAGCACCCCCAAAGCAGCCAGCGAAGGGTAGTAAATGGAACAAAACAAAGGTGTGGAGAGGAAAAAGTTGCTGAAAAACTAAAAGCATTATTCAAACAGTATAAAATGTAGGGGACAATCTTTGAGCCTATGCTTGAGGATCCATTCAAGGATGCAAGGGAGGTCAAAAGATATGGAACAGTCTGAGTGGTCAGCTCTGCTGTTCAATAACCCAAGCATTGTGAGTGGCTAAAAATTGTACAGAACAACCTTTACTTGGATCTCTTAAGAGATGCAATCTCCCACTGATTGACCAAACAATAGAATGCTGAACAATTAAGTAGTGGGGGAAAACAAGTGCAGGTTAACAATTCTTCAGTCGTTATAGTAATGACTTGGCATATATATAGATAGATAGATAGAGAGAGAGAGAGAGAGAAGAGAGAGAGAGAGAGAGAGAGAGAGAGAGAGATCTAGATAGACAGAGAGATAGACAGATAGATAGATACAAATATAAATCTATGTAGCGTATGAGAATGTGTGTGTGTGTGTGTGTGTGTGTGTGTGTGTGTGTGTGTGTGTGTGTGTGTGTGGTGTGTGTGTGTGTGAAACAGAGAGAGAGAGAGAGAGAGAGAGAGAGAGAGAGAGAGCACGTGTATATGTGCGTGTTCTTCTTTTCACTCTCTCTCTTTTCATCGCCGGGCAAGCCAGGTAGGCACAATATGCCTTCGTGGGGATTTAAGAACTTTTCAGGAGAAATGCAACCCGGTTGAAAACATCGCATGACGACAACTTGATGAGGTCGACAATGTTCCGATGCTTCTCGACAACACGCGAAAAACTTCAAGCCAAGGGCGGTAATCTCCTGTTGCTGCTTGGCCCATTACCATGACTACCAGCACTGCTGGTACGGCACGGTACTACTGCTGTTGTTACTGAGGCCATCTCTACATCAAGCGAAGCAAACTCCGCTACAATAAAGGTTATCTGAGATTGCTATGCTAAGAGAAGAAGAAAAAACAACAACAAAACAACAGAATAAGAACAGAAAAACAACGGAACACACACGCACACGCACATAAAAAGAGAAAGCGGAAGAGAAAAAAAGGCAACAGAAAAGGAAAAAAAAAAAGATTAGAACAGGAAAAAAAAAGAGAAAGCGGAAGAGCAAAAAAAAAAAAAACGCAACAGAAAAAACACACAAAAAGATTAGATCAGGACTAAAAAGGAAAGAAGAAGAAGAAGAAGAAGAAGAAGAAGAAGAAAAGAGCAGAAAATAACACAGGAAAGAAATAGAACAGAAAAAGAACAGACCCGAACAGAAACCAGAACAGAAGAGAACAGAACAGGAAAAGAATGTTACTAGAACCCGAAAAATAACAGACGAGAAATAGAACAAAAACATAACAGAAGAAGAAATGAATCATAAACAGATGAATAAAGGTAAAAGAACACGAAAAGAAAGGAATAGAACTGAAAAAACAAACACAAACAAAAAACTAACAACAACAAACCACACAAATAAATCGGAACACAAGAAGAACGCAACATTAACACAGACTAGAAACTTAACTAAAAACAAAGCGAAACAGAACATAAAAGAAAAAGACTAAAACAGAAAGGAAACATTAAGGTACGCTAAAACAGAGAAAGAGAAGCAGAACACACACACACACACACACACACACACACACCACACACACACACACACACACACTCTCTCTCTCTCTCTCTCTCTCTCTCTCTCTCTCTCTCTCACAGAGAGAGAGAGAGAGAGAGAGAGAGAGAGAGAGAGAGAGAGAGAGAGAGAGAGAGAGAGAGAGAGAGCAACACAACAAGAACCGAGCAGGCAAAACAGGACAGAAAAAAAGAACATCCAACGATTGTCCAAACAAATCGCACACACGCTCACCTGCTCAGCTCCTGCCAGAAACGAACTCAACACTGCTCAAGGAAGTCCGTCACCAGGGCCACCCTTCCCATCTCTCGCCCACCCCCACTCATCTCTCCCATCTCCTCTGTCCTTCATCCTGTTCACTGCCCTTTTCCACCCCCCATAACCCCACCTCCCTCTCTTACACCGTTTTCAACGCAGTTCGCAACACAGTCACGTCATATATTATTATGGTGTCTCTAACAGCAGCCTGTTCCTACTGAGAGTGCCAGGCAAGGTAGTAGCAGCGTGAGGGGCGGGGGGAAGGCAGTGTGTGGGGGGGGGAGGGGGAGGGGGAGGGGGGGGGGGGGCGGAGGGGGGAGGGGGGGTAGAGGGGAGGGGAGAGGAGGGCAGGAGGGGGGGGGGGGGGGGGCT
>CM031607.1:60135629-60157029 GCA_018398815.1 Conus ventricosus | reverse complement strand
AATATAAATAATAATATATATAATATAAATAAATAAAAATATATAATAAATATATATATAAAATTTTTTTTTTTTTTTTTTTTTTAAACTCTGAACGTCGTATATTGCAAATCAAAAGTCACAACTGGGCAGCACCCATCTGATTGGGCGAGGAGCTCACGTCTCATTTTAGGGAAGAGGGATGGGATGGGAGGGGTTGGGAGGAGAGGGCGAAAGGTGGTGAGGAGGGGGAGAGGGAAGGAGAAGCATTCATTTGTCAAGAGAAGGGAATGGTGCCTTATGAAGTTTTGACGTTGTTCCCTCACTGTGGACTGCTGGAGGACTTCTCACTCTGCAACAGAACTGGATTTGGCTCTGTATGAGGGGAGTCGGGATGAATGGCGTAAGATTGAAGCCACTTACAAAGCAGGAAAGATAAAACGAAGAAAAAAAAATAACCCCATCTACACCTTCCCCCCCCCCTTCAATGTCTTACTTAATCTCCCCCACCTACCCCTCCCTCCCCCCCCCCCCCCCCCCCCCCCCACCACGCACCCCTCCAAAAAGTAAGAATAATATACAGCTTAAAAAATAATGCAACAGAATGAAATAAACCAGTAACATAACACTAACTCTTCAGCGTCTTCGTACACTCAGACAGAAACCCCAGCGGCACTGACGAAGGCTGCTGTACAGCAGAGGCCCTCCAGAGATCCATAGAGCTTCTCCCTCGTCGATATGTCGGCAGGCCAGGTCTCTGCTCTTAGCTTTTTATGTGTGGAACAGTCTACAAGAAGTGTTCCACTGTCATTGGGGATGGACCGCATGGGCACCTTAAAGACTCGCCAATGTGGAATTGTGTGAACATGTGGTGTTTGAGTCTGGAGTACCCTGTCCTCAGTCCCACAATGCTCACTTGGTCTGATCTAGGCAGAGGGTAATACGCATCCTTCTTGTTGAAGTCTGGGTGCTGCTCAAGCCATCTTTTTGCTACTTCTCCTTTATAGTGCTTTTGGCTTCTTCAAAGGAGACTTCCTGCTCCAGTTGGGGCTGCTGTCCATCTTTTGCACACAAACTGAAAGACTGATAAATGGTATCGACGATCGAACCAGTCAGAAACTTTCTCTCCACTGAAGACTTGAAAGAGCGACTGACGACTTTACGAGTGACTGACGATTCAAAGAATAATGATTGACGACTCACAAAAGGTATTGACGACTCAAAGAGTGATGATGACTCAAAGAATCATTAACGACTCACAAAAGGTTTTGACAACTCAAAAGAGTGTCTGACGACTTAAAGAATGAGTAATGATTCAAAAGAAAGATTGACAACCCAAAAACGTGGCTAACGACTCAAAGAATGATCACTGACTCAAAAAAGGAATTGACAACTCAAACGAGTGACTGCCGACTCAAAGAATGATCAACAACTCAAAGACAGTCACTGACAACTCAAAAGAGTGACTGACAACGCAAATAATAATTAATACTATGAAAAAGACGATTTGACAACTCGAAAGAATGGCCGACTCAGCGAGTAATTCTCGACTCAAAGAAAATCGGATAACTCAAAAGAAGGGACTGCTAACTCCAAAGAGAGACCAACTTCTTACATGAGTGGATAACAACTCAAGGGTGATTGGCGATCTAGAGTGTGACAGACTGCTCAAAAGAGGGTGATTGACATCTCAAAGAGTATGGCTAACAACTTGCTGAGTCGCTTGAGGCTCACAGAATGACTCGTGAAGAGAAGAGTGAGTGATGACTCAAAAAAGACTGACTGATTAATAGAGAAACGACTAAATATTCAAAAGAGTGACTTATGACATGAAAGAGTAACTAACTAATAAATGAACGACAACCAAAGAGAATGACTGATGATTCTAAAGAATGACTAAAAACTCAAAGGAATGACCTTCGACTCGGAAAAGAACGACAAACGAGTGACTGAGAACCAGAAAGTGAGAAAGGAATAATAAATGATAAGTGGTGGACAAGCCAAAAACAAACAAACAAACAAAAAAAAAAAAACTCGCAGCGCAGAAGAATAACAAAAGAGAACACTGATGATTCAAAAGAGAGAATGACGACTCGGAGAGAAGAAAGACGATTCAAAGAGAGACTGGCGACTCAACAGAATGCGTAAATCCTCAAGAGTGACAGACGATTTGAAGAATGCACGACGATGGCGATTCAAAAGAGTAAAAGACGACTCAGAGTGTGACAATCGATTCATAGAGCGCCAAATTATCAAAAACAAACAAAACAAAACAAAACAAAACAAAAAAACCCAAAATGATTGACTGTTTTAAAGTAGATGCCTAACCCCTAAACGTGTCACTGATGACAAAAAAAAAAAAAAAAAAAAAAAAATCATTGACGACTGACAGAATCACTGAGGACTTTAAAGAGTGAATAACGATTCAGATTAGGTAACTGAAAACTCAACAGAATAATTGGCGGAGAAAGACTCGCCACAGCGAAAACTCTTTCAAATAGATTGAAGCGCTTAATCTTTCGTTTTCTCCTTCTCACCCCATCCCCCACCCCATCTCTCTCTGTGACTCTCTCTAAGTCTCTCTCTTCTCTCTCTCTCTCTCTCTCTCTCTCTCTCTCTCTCTCTCTCTCTCTGTATCTGTCTCTCTCTCTCTCTCTCTGTCTGTTTCTCTGTCTGTTTCTGTCTTTCTGTGTTCGTATTGCCAAACATTCATCTCTCTCTCTCTCTCTCTCTCTCCCCCTCTCTCTCACTCTCTCTCTCTTCTCGAGTCCATATTGTTCTGTTCATTCTGTGCCAAGTGAGATTTATTGTTATCACCCAGCTCTAGGTTAGGGGTTGGTGTCACGACCGTCCCCTGGAGTCTCCCTGACAGGATGGGTCTAGGTGGGAGTGAAGGAGTGACTGACCTCACACGCCCCGCAAGAGACACACAATAAAGATTACGATACAACACCCCATTTATTTCACAACACACACAATCGCAAAAAAATATTTCAACACACGCACCATGCACTATCACAATCAAACATTCCAACACACATAACATGCACAATCACAATCAAGCATTTCACCATACGCCGTACACAATCACAACCACAACATCTCATCACGTAAAACATATACCCAATTATAAATAAACATTTCCAGCATCCATCCCTTCCCACACCATGGAGTGCCTCCGCACCCCTGCCTCTGTCAGTACTGGGGGCACCCTGTCGCACTAGGTGCTCCAAAACCGGGTCGGTTCTTGAAGGGAGTCGCCCCAAACCCGACACCCTCGACACACAAGCAGGCAGTGAAGAGCGCGTCCCGGGGGGGGGGGGGGGGGGGGGGAAACGTGGCGTTGTTACTGGAGGTCCTGGACGGGGATCAGGGCCGGCCAGTCAAGCCGGCGGGCTTTTCTACCAGTCCCCCGGGTCCCGACCAGAGCGTGGCCTAAACCCAGCGCGTGGCACCATCCAGTCCGCGGTCCCACCAAGCGTGGCCTCAACCAGCACGTGGCACATCCAGTCCGCGGTCCCCCCCAGAGCGTGGCCTCAACCAGACGTGCACCACCCAGTCCGCTTTCCCAGCCAGAGCGTGGCCTTCAACCAGCACGTGGCACCATCCAGTCCGGGGGTCCCAGCCAGAGCGTGGCCTCAACCAGCACGTGGCACCATCCGGGTCGGACTCCGGTGAAGCTCCGGGAGGGGGGGGGGGGGGGAAAACGTAGCTGGGAGGAGAGAAGAAAGGGAGGGAAGGAAGAAGGAAGGAGGAGGGTACTGGAACCCGCCGTCAGTACAGTCTGACCCATGCTGTTAAATCTTAACAGCCACTCGCATGATGGGCGAGGGAAGTCTACTAAATGCACCAATAACCCCAGCTCAACACAGACCTGAGCATAACACAGTAAACCCATGGGAATCAGGAATGTTCACTAGGGTTTTTCACACGATGCAGGTAAAAGACTGCATTAAATCACAGGTTATAAAACAAATATGAATTATCTTCCCCCTTCTCTCACTCACGTTTAACATTTGCCTTTCTTAGGAAATAACCAACACAGGACCATCGCTTTATACCTGCCACCACTTTTTGCAAAAAATTAATTCAATGGCATAATTGTCACATTTTATAGCCACATTTCAAAATAACACAAATCTCCAACCAACGCATCCGAACGACAAATCATGCGTACGCACGCTCGCGAAAAAAAACTCGTTCTCCTTGCACACACAAACAGACGGTGGCCGAAGGATAAGAGTCCGGCGAATGTGACAGGGGCGGACGAGCGAGACCAAGCAAGTTCCAACCCTGAATCACCAGGTTCTCCCATCCCACCGACTACCGCATCACCAGATGCATAAACAGGAGAAAGAATTTTGGAAAAATTTAGAATGGCCAGGTTAAAGATTGAATTAACCAGAGAAAAGGTCTCCCACAATTTTTTCTCTTACAATTTCGAAAACAAAAAAAAATTGCGCAAAAAGAGAAGACTAAGCCGGCTAACAACAACAAACCAAAACAAACAAACCACGAACTGAGCTTACCAGCTACCCGTGGGTGACCCAGAAGAGGCGGGTCAAACGACTCTCTCTGCCCTCTGTCCGTCGAGAGGACAGAAGCGCAGGTGCGGAGAAAGAAGAAGTGATGTCCCTCTCCTACGGGCCCGACTGTAGGAATTGAAGATACCGACTGTACCTTCGATGATACGGTGAAGAACCAAGACCGGGCAGGCGCTCCCAGAGACATCTTCCGCTCGAGTGAAGAGCTAACCTCCCAGCGATGGCGGCCAACATGCCACGCTGCGTCACAGAGTGGCATACTTCAAACTAAAAGAAATGAAGCACGTGCGACAGGTAAAAAGACAGGCGAGGGGCCGATAGACAGCAAGTTCGAGAGAAAGGTACCGCCACCCGTGAACCTACGGATAAATAGCACGGGCAGTGGAATTAGAGAGAGAGAGAGAGAGAAAGCAAACCGAAGTTGAGTTTGAACTACACCAAGGTGCAACCGCACCACAAGCCACTTAAGGGACGGATACACACAACAGCAACGACAATAAATAATGAGTAATTCCGCCACCCTGATGGGTCAAACGTCGTGGGCTCGTGACAAACTCGTGACAAACCCCCTTCTAAAAGCATCTGTTTCTCTGAGATACAGTGCTCCTTTGAACCTTGACGCATGTGCAAATTCACAATGGACCGAACTCAACTCTCTGTGCTCGACAGAGTACGAGGAATCCAATGCAAACATTCTACGATAGAATCACACAGGGAAATACATAATACTACATTTATCAAAAAAACTAAGCAAACCTTCCAACCATGAAATTTAAAATTCCGAACCATTGGTGATTCACTACCGTTAACATCACTGAAGTGAAAACTGTCACTACATCTGATACAGAGACCAAAAGGGGATATAACCCGGGTTTGGGGGAAGTGTCCCTCTGACCGATTTTCCCAATGTGCGGGACAAACGGAGCTCGGCTAAGATAGTCAGCATCCGTATTACGGAACCCTTGATATGACGGAAAGTGAACGCATGACTCTGCAGTTCCACTGCCTAATCATGAGTCGATGACTGACTGGCGGACCCGGTCCAGGCACTGGAGAGGATGATGACGCTCTCCAGTACAAACTTCCGGCCGTACTTCTTCTTGGGCACGCCAGTGCGCGTCCAAATCTGCTTGAGAGATTCAGCAACGTAGGGGCATCGATAGTCCTAAGCGGGACAGCCTCTGGGTATCGACTCGCAGATTCTACCACAAACCGAAGTTAGCGGTGACCGCGATCGGTGGGGGAAATTAATGGGCCCACCAGGTCGACCCCAACCTTGCTGAATGGCCCCCCAACCCGGGGCCCACTGACCCTAGGGGAACACGCTTCAAGCGACCCTTAGGCGTTGTCCGTTGGCAGCCCATCGCAACTGCGGCATACTGCCTAACCTGTGATTTCATCCCTGGCCAAAAGAAGTCTTGTCTTACTCGCTCGAGAGTCCGTTTGGAGCCCATATGACCTGCCGGGGGGGGAATCGTGGACCTGCCGGAGAACAGATTCTCTCAAGTTTTGGGGGAACGACAAGCTGTTTGGGCCCACACGACTGCCTGAGTGAAAACCCTAAAGAGGAATCCCCTTGGGGAGCTGAAGCTCACCTTGGCTTTGTCGGGCCGACTGAGCGGGACGATCCACAAGTTGTCGTAGGCGTTGGACATCCAAGTCCCTGGCCTAAAGGGACGGATAATGCTAGCAGGATCGGCCTTGCCAGAACCTCGTTAGAGATCGGCTGAAGAACGGGACGCAATTCCTGTTCTGCTTCTTAGCTTTGGCGCGTGTGGTGACTCCCCACACGCCTTGTTAACGGGAAAATCCGTAACACGGACTGACTGCGTCCGTCTGCGAAGGTGATAGTTTTTCCCTACGAAAAGGGGAAATTACAGAGGTCGCTCCACCGCGAGGGGCCCATACTTCGCCACAGAATAGGGGGTGGAGATAGAAAGAGTACTGAAGGACGGGTGGAGGTAAAACCAGCCTCCAACCCGCACACATCTTTAACTGGCGCCCCCCGGGCCTTGGGGGAAAACTAAATCCTTATCCACAAAGATTTGTTGATGCTCCCGAATCCCTATGGTGTCGACCAAGGTGAACCAACAACAGAAAGAAACATGGACACTCTGTACCACCAGAAGCTGGGATGGACCCCACATTAGCCGGGGCACGAGGACGTGGGAAAGGCCCAGCCCCATGACTACCAGCGGCTTTAGGGCAATCTTTCCTAATGTGGCCGGCGACCAAAAAGAAAACACAGTCGGGGCGCTGAAATCCCCGATGAACTGCCTGCCTTATTCGACCCACTAGCAGTCGTCGGCGCCTTATTGCCACTAAACCCGGGTGGAGGGCTTCCTCTCCGTATCTGGGCGATGCCCATAAGCCCTGCGAGCTCAGCAAACACCTCACGGTGTGAATCGCAGCCGCGAAATCCTGAGGTGCTGTCTCGCCTATCCGGATCCCAACTCTGGGGACACAGTGTTGGTGAGCTGTTCAATGAGGATCAGTTTCCTCCAGCTCCAACTTAGCCAACTGACGCCAGTACCCTAGCTTTTTTGCGCAGCCTATCACCAAACTGCACGAAGGTCTCGTCATTATTCTTCTTCATGGACCTGAACTTCCTCCTGTACGTCTTTTGGGGTAAGGTGGGAAACGCTTACGCAGACCCAACTGCATGTCTGCTAAGACGCGCCTTCATTTAGAGTGAGCACACACTCCCTTGCAGCACCAGATAATCCAGAAAAAAGGTGCATACCCTTTTTGGGTTCCCCTCAGAAATTGATATGAACTAGCCACTTTATCAAAATGCATCTAAGAACATATCAATGTCCTCACTGGGTCTGAACTCCGGAGCTTTAACTTTGGGCCCCTAACTCTATCCTTGCCTGGTAAATTAACCCCCTGTTTACAGATGCGGGGAGACCGCGAAAGAAGTTGTTCCATCTCTCCCTACGCCAGAGCCCCCCCATTCCTGTCTAGTTCTTTCCTACGGAGAGCTTCTGCCGGGCCCAGCCTCTTCCCTACGCGATCCTCCTGATGGCACCCTCCTCTGCGCAGTAGCCTCTTCCCTAGCAGAATCTCCTGTCGGGTCACTCCTCTTGCGCAGGCCCATCCTTCCACTCTTCCCTTCGCGAGTTTCCTGCCTAGCGCCTTTCCCTCGCTGAGCAGTCTTCCCTACGCGTGGCCCCCTCTTCACTACGCTGCCGCCTAGGAACTCGGACAGAGGTGTGCCCTGGAGGATCACACTCCCGCACTGGGGGAAATGACCGTGACCGTCCCTTTGGGGTCTCGACTTTCCATAAAGGAAAAGTCTCTGGGCATGCTCCTTACGAGGGAACATGGAGAATAGGGGGCTTTGGTTTCTGCAAACTCAACGAAGCCCCAAGTTGCTTCGCTATACTCTGACGCTTCCGACGAAGTCCCAATCGGGGTCTCGCAGGAAAATCCCCTAGCGAAAAGAAGTGAAATATCGCGGATTTCGGTACAGCATGGTATAAGGGGTGTCACTGTAGTCGAAGTACGGGTCTAAGTGGGGACACATTTGAGCCCTTTCTTCGCGCGAGTACCCATACCACCAACACCGGACGTTCCCATGACAATATACCTACAGTAAAATACAGGGGAAAGAAAATTTCCCACTTGAAAAAAAATATTTAGGGTGTGTGAATATGGTGAAATGTGCGTTGTGCGTGTGTGCGGCAATTTCGGTGCTCCCATCTGGCAACACCGCGCTCTACAACACGAGCACAGTGCGGTGGGGCTCACCGAAAAAAAAACAAAACAAAAACTATTCCGGCTGCCCACTTGGCAACACCGGCCCAAGAAGAGCAACAGTGCGGTGGGGGCGGAAACAAACGGCGGACGGAATCCGGGGGAGAGAAAAAAAAAAATAAACACTAACGTCCGATAAAACCCCCCTTTTACTCAATAACCCGGTAGAGAAAAAAAACAAAAACTGCTAAAACAAAACAGGAATGGAAGACTGAGCGGCAACAGAAAGCAAGCTTACGGCCGTACCTGCGTGAGGTACCGGCGGAAGGGGGTCTGGACGGGGTTTCGACATCCCTCGGTCTCACCTCGACCCCCCGGTCACCCCGGGATTTTCCTTCAGGCCACCAAGACTCCCTTCACGCTAGAGTCACCCAGCCAACCACCCACGAACAAACACGACAAACTGATAAACATATACAAAACAGACAAACCTAAACAGGTACTCCGCGAAACGAGAGAGACAGTCAGAGCCCTTCACATCCCGGACGAGCCCCCACAATTGTCACGACCGTCCCCTGGAGGTCTCCTGAAGGATCGGTCTAGGTGGGAGTGAAGGGAGTGACTGACCTCACACGCCCCGCAAGAGACCACACAATAAAGATTACGATACAACACCCATTATTCACAAAAACACACAATCGCAAATAAATATTTCAACACCCCGCACCATGCACTATCACAATCAACATTCCAACACACATAACATGCACAATCACAATCAAGCATTTCACCATACGCCGTTACACAATCACAAAACCCCAACATCTCATCACGTATAACATATACACAATTTTAAATAAACATTTCCAGCATCCATCCCCTTTCCCCCACCATGGAGTGCCTCCGAAACCCCCGCCTCTGTCAAGTCTACTGGGCACCCCTGTCGCACTAGGTGCTCCGAACCGGGTCGGTTCTTGAAGGGAGTCGCTCAAGCGACACCCTCGACACACAAGCAGGCAGTGAAGAGCACGTCCCGGAGGGGGGGGGGGGGGGGGGGTGGGGGAAACGTGGGGTTGTTACTGGGGGTCCTGGACGGGGATCAGGGCCGGCCAGTCAAGCCGGCGGGCTTTTCTACCAGTCCGCGGTCCCGACCAGAGCGTGGCCTCAACCACGCGTGGCCCATCCAGTCCGCGGTCCAGCCAGAGCGGGCCTCAACCAGCACGTGGCCCATCCAGTCCGGGTCCCAGCCAGAGCGTGCCTCAACCAGCACGTGCACCCTCCAGTCCGCGTCCCAGCCAGAGCGTGGCCTCAACCAGCACGTGGCACCATCCAGTCCGCGGTCCCAGCCAAGCGTGGCCTCAACCAGCACGTGGCACCATCCAGTCCGGACCCGGGTGAAGCCCCCGGGAGGGGGGGGGGGAACGTAGCTGGGAGGAGAGAAGAAAGGAGGGAAGGAAGAAGGAAGGAGGAAGGGTACTGGAACCCCGCCATCGTACAGTCTGACCCATGCTGTTAATCTTAACAGCCACTCGCATGATGGGCGAGGGGAAGTCTACTAAATGCACCAATAACCCCAGCTCAAAACGACCTGAGCATAACACAGTAAACCCATCGAATCAGGATGTTCACTGGGTCTTCTCACAAAGATGCAGTAAAAGACTGCATTAAATCAACAGGTTATAAAACAAAAATGAATTATCTTCACCCTTCTCTCACTACGTTTAACATTTGCCTTTCTTAGGAAATAACCAACACAGCGACCATCGCTTTATATACCTGCCACCACATTTGCAAATAATAATTCAATGGCATAATTGTCACATTTTATAGCCACATTTCAAAATAACACAAATCTCCAACCACGCATCCGAACGACAAATCATGCGTAAAGCACGCTCGCGAAATAAAACTCGTTCTCCTTGCACACACAAACAGACGGTGGCCGAAGGATAAGAGTCCGGCGAATGTGCAGGGGCGGACGAGCGAGACCAAGCCCAAATTCCAACCCCGAATCACCAGGTTCTCTCCCCTCCCCCCCGACTACCGCATCACCAGATGCATAAACAGGAGAAAGAATTTGGAAATAATTTAGAATGGCCAGGTTAAAGATTGAAATTTAACCCGAGAAAAGGTCTCCCACAATATTTCTCTTACAATTCCGAAAACAAAAGAAAAATTTCGCAAAAGAGAAGACTAAGCCGGGTAACAACAACAAACCAAAACAACCAACCACGAAATGATGCTTACCAGCTACCCCTGGGTGACCCAGAAGAGGCGGGTCAAAAGACTCTCTTGCCCTCTGCCAGTCGAGAGGACAGAAGCGCAGGTGCGGAGAAGAAGAATGATGTCCCCCCTCCTACAGGCCGACTGTAGGAATTGAAGATACCGACTGTACCTTCGATGATACGGTGAAGAACCAAGACCGGAGCAGGCGCTCCCAGAGACATCTTCCGCTCGAGTGAAGAGCTAACCTCCCTCAGCGATGGCGGCCAACATGCCACGCTGCGTCACAGAGTGAGCATACTTCAAACTAAAAGAAATGACACGTGCGACAGGTAAAAAGACAGGCGAGAGGCCGTAGACAGCAAGTTCGAGAGAAAGGGACCAGCCACCCGTGAACCTACAG
Organism: Conus ventricosus; assembly: GCA_018398815.1. Classification (NCBI taxonomy): domain Eukaryota; kingdom Metazoa; phylum Mollusca; class Gastropoda; order Neogastropoda; family Conidae; genus Conus; species Conus ventricosus. The sequence continues at coordinate 60,146,181 of CM031607.1, read as the reverse complement.
GATGAATAGCACGGGCAGTGGGAAATTTGAGAGAGAGAGAGAGAAAGCAAACCGAAGTTGAGCTGAACTAAAACCAAGGTGCAACCGCACCACAAGCCACATTAAGGGGGCGGTACACGACAACAGCAACGACAATAATTAATGAGTAATTCCGGCCACCCTAGATGGGTCAAACGTCGTAGGCTTCGTGACAAACTCGTGACAGTTGGTTATTCGCTGGGAGGGAAGGGACGGAAACTGAGGGGGAGCAGGAGAGATATACGACGAAGGAAAGGGGGGCAGGGGGGGGATAAAAGGGAGTGGGAACTGGAGTCAAAGTAAGAGTGATCGAAATCGAGTCATTTCTGAGGAGCGTACCGTGCTAGAAATACCTCCCCCGTTTTGAAGAGCAGCCGCGTGACTTTCCTCCCCGTTTTGCCCGAGCAGCATCCTCCCCGTTTTGCAGAGCAGCATACCTACCCCGTTTTGCAGAGCAGCATACCTCCCCCGTTTTTGCAGAGCAGCATACCTCCTCCGTTTTGCAGAGCAACATACCTCCTCCGTTTTGCAGAGCAGCATACCTCCCCGTTTGCAGAGCCCGCGTGACTTCCGATTTCTAGAATTATGTATCGTTTCAAACACCCAAGGGGGCATGCTTATGTGCTAGAAAACCTCCCCCGTTTTGGGAGAGCAGCCGCGTGAAATTCACGATTTCTAGAATTTTTGTATCGGTTTCATCACCAGAGGGGCACTGTTTTTGGCTAGAAAAAACCTCCCCCCTTTTGCAGAGCAGCCGCGTGACTTCACGTTTCCAGAATTATGTATCGGTTTCATCACCAGAGGGACACTGTTTATTATGTTTTTTCTTGCTGATTGGTTTCATCAGTTTTGTTTTTCTCCGGGTTGGGGGCGGCCCGTGGAAGGCGGGACTGGGGAAGAGTTAATGCAGAGGGTGGGTGGGGTGGGGGTGGGGGTGGGAGGGGGAGAAACCCAGTAACCCTCTTGTTCCCTAAAACTTCTCTGGCTATGCGAGAGAGAGAGAGAGAGAGAGAGAGAGAGAAGGTGTTGTGTGTGTGTGTGTGTGTGTGGTGTGTGTGTGTGTGTGTGTTGTGACAGAGAGAGAGAGAGAGAGAAGAGAGAGAGAGGAGAGAGAGAAGAGAGGAGAGAGAGAGAGAGAGTTTGTGTGTGTGTGTGTGTGTGTGAGAGAGAGAAGGGGAGAGAGAGAGAGAGAAAAAGGGGAGAGAGAGAGAGAGAGCTAGAGAGACAAAGAGACACAGAGAGAGAGAGTTCATAATAACTTTAACTTTCCTTGCAAAACATAGGCTTTCACTAACAGAAAATAAAAGCACACTCTTTGCCCCTTCAACAGAGATTCCTCTCCTCCCCCCCCCTCACCCCTCCCCCCGCCCTCCACTTCCTCCCTCCCCCATTGATGGCTCTCAAGTTGCTTTATGTGCAATCCCACAATGACGTCACTGTCTGTGTGAGTCCTGCCCAAACCCGACGAAGCGATAACGGAACATAATTCCCCCGTGAGGAAGACAGAATGCTGATAGAGTAAATTGGAAGCAGACAAAAGTATCTAAGGATGATAGCCTTTCTCTTCAAGTAGGATTCGGCGCAAAATTCAGGACGAAACTTTCCCTTTAACGCAGTGTTTTTTTCTTGTTTTTCATTTATGCTTTTTCTACGGGAAAAAAAGTCTTTATTTTCTTTCAAATTTTGAAAAACAAAATGACTGCTTATTTTTATCCCTTATTCTCCTCAGAATTTGATGCACAAGGTATCCTCCCCTCTACCCCTCCCCTACGCTGTGTGTGTACGTGTCTGTGGAGAGAGAGAGGGGAGAGGGGAGGGGGGGGGGGGGGTAGTGTAGTGCGTATACTTTCCCACCCAAGAAGTGGGTTTGCCAACAAGTCAAAATCCGGAAAGTTGGTACCCTTCCCCTCCCCCGAACCCCCCCTCCGTATAACCGGTCTGTTTTCATGGATTCCCCTTTGTTCTTCGTCGGAAATATGTTTTAAGTGACAGAGGCCTTCCAAGACACTAATTTATAAAACAAAAGTACTTTTGGACAAAGACAAACAAACAAGAAACAAAACAAAACAAAAAACTGAATACTGAAAAAAGTGTTGTTAATAGTTTTTTTTAAGTCGTCTTTGGAACATTCTAGTTCGGTTTTAGTGTCAATATATATATATATATGAGAGAGAAGAGAGAATGCTGAACAATTAAGTAGTGGGGGAAAAAAAAGTGCAGGTTAACAATTCTTCAGTCGTTATAGTAATGACTTGGAAAAGATTGAACTTTAAATAAATTAAAAAAAAAAAATTGAAGAAGAAGAAAATGGGGGAATATATTATAACTATGAGAAGCCCCTTTACTAGCTGCCTGAAGGAACACATCATAATCTCTCTCGAAGGCACATATACCTGTATTGCCTGCTTCTAGGCCTTTCGTCCGCTGGATCGGACTCATCAGGGAGACACGGCTGATTGTGTTTGTGCTCTTGGTGTCTAAATAGAGACACACCACAGTCCATAATTCTGTGGTGTTTCACTCCCAAGGGTTCAAAAAAGAACCAAACAGCACCCCCAAGCAGCCAGCGAAGGGAGTAAATGGAACAAAACAAAGGTGTGGAGAGGAAAAAGTTGCTGAAAAACTAAAAGCATTATTTAAACAGTATAAAATGTAGGGACAATCTTGAGCCTATTTCTTGAGGATCCATTCAAGGATGCAAGGGAGGTCAAAGGATATGGAACAGTCTGAGTGGTCAGCTCTGCTGTTCAATAACCCAAGCATTGTGGTGGCTAAAAATTGTACAGAACAACTTTACTTGGATCTCTTAAGAGGGTGCAATCTCCCACTGATTTACCCAAAAAATAGAAATGCTGAACAATTAAGTATGGGGGAAAAAAAAGTGCAGGTTTTAAAAATTCTTCAGTCGTTTATAGTAATGACTTGGCATATATATAATTTGATAGATAGAGAGAGAGAGGAGAGAGAGAGAGAGAGAGAGAAAAGAGAGAAGAGAGAGATCTAGATAGACAGAGAGATAGACAAAAGATAGATACAAATATAAATCTATGTAGCGTATGAGAATGTGGTGTGTGTGTGTGTGTGTGTGTGTGTGTGTGTGTTGTGTGTGTGTGTTTTGGGGTGTGTTTTTGTGAAACAGAGGAGAGAGAGAGAGAGAGAGAGAGAGAGAGAGCACGTGTATATGTGGTGTCTCTTTTCACTCTCTCTCTTTTCATCGCCGGGCAAGCCAGGTAGGCACAATATGCCTTCGTGGGGGTTTAAGAACTTTTCAGGAGAAAATGCAACCGGTTGAAAACATCGCATGACGACAACTTGATGAGGTCGACAATGTTCCGATGCTTCTCGACAACACGCGAAAAACTTCAAGCCAAGGGCGGTAATCTCCTGTTGCTGCTTGGCCCATTACCATGACTACCAGCACTGCTGGTACGGCACGGTACTACTGCTGTGTTACTGAGGCCATCTCTACATCAAGCGAAGCAAACTCCGCTACAAATAAAGGTTAAACTGAGATTGCTATGCTAAGAGAAGAAGAAAAAACAACAACAAAACAACAGAATAAGAACAGAAAAACAACGGAACACACAGCCACGCACATAAAAGAGAAAGCGGAAGAAAAAAGCAACAGAAAAGGAAAAAAAAAAAGATTAGAACAGGAAAAAAAAAAAAGAAAGCGGAAGAGCAAAAAAAAAAAAACGCAAAAGAAAAACACACAAAAAAATAGATCAGGACTAAAAAAGGGAAAAGAAAAAGAAGAAGAAGAAGAAGAAGAAGAAGAAAGGCAGAAAATAACACAGGAAAGAAATAGAACAAAAAAGAACAGACCCGAACAGAAACCAGAACAGAAGAGAACAGAACAGGAAAAGAATGTTACTAGAACCCGAAAATAACAGAAAGAGAAATAGAACAAAAACATAACAGAAGAAGAAATGAATCATAAACAGATGAATAAAGGTAAAAGAACACGAAAAGAAAGGAAAAGAACTGAAAAAACAAACAAAACAAAAAACTAACAACAACAAACCAACAAATAAATCGGAACACAAGAAGAACGAACATTAACACAGACTAAAACTTAACTAAAAACAAAAACGAAACAGAACATAAAAAAAAAAAGACTAAAACAGAAAGGGGAAAAATTAAGGTACGCTAAAACGAGAAAGAGAAGCAGAACACACACAACACACACACACACCACCACACCACACACACACACACCACACACACACTCTCTCTCTCTCTCTCTCTCTCTCTCTCTCTCCTCTCTCACAGAGAGAGAGAGAAAAGAGAGAGAGAGAGAGAGAGAGAGAGAGAGAGAGAGAGAGAGAGAGAGAGAGAGGGAACACAACAAGAACCGAGCAGGCAAAACAGGACAGAAAAAAAGAACATCCAACGATTTTTTTGTCCAAACAAATGACACACACGCTCACCTGCTCAGCCCCCTGCCAGAAACGAACTCAACACTGCTCAAGGAAGTCCGTCACCAGGGCCACCCTTCCCATCTTCGCCCACCCCCAATCATCTCTCCCATCTCCTCTGTCCTTCATCCTGTTCACTGCCCTTTTCCACCCCCCATAAACCCCCCTCCCTCTCTTACCCCCGTTTTCAACGCAGTTTGCAACACAGTCACGTCATATATTATTTTTGGTGTCTCTAACAGCAGCCTGTTCCTACTGAGAGTGCCAGGCAAAGGTAGTAGCAGCGTGAGGGGCGGGGGGGAAGGCAGTGGGGTGGGGGGGGGGGAGGGGGGGGAGGGGGAGGGGGGGGGGGGCGGAGGGGGGAGGGGGGGGTACGAGGGGGAAGGAGAGGAGGGGAGGAAGGGGGGGGGGGGGGGGGGGTTGGAAAGACACGCAGAAGATCCCTCTGTGCAACCAATATGTTCATTATAGCTATGGCTTGGCGTGCGTAAGGCGAATTTGCCATCGGTTTTCAGAACATCAGCTTTTTGCTATGAAATCGAAAATGCTCGTGCCAGAATTTCAAAATTGCCCGGAGGTCTTGTTTGCCATTCTTAGTGCAAGGCTCAGATGCGATAAAGACTTTTCCCTCCATAAATTACCCAAAAACAAAGGAATAAATGGTGTTTCGCACAGACGCACTGATATGGAAGGCCCACGAGTTTTGTGTCGTCTGCTTAAAAAACCTCGGTCGTTCTCGAGTCGATATTATAGCCAATCGGAACAGACTTTCTATACTGACCAATCGGAAAGCAGCTTTGACCCAAGTGCAAGATGACTCTTAATCGTCTGCAGTCACCATCGTAACACGTTCAATACAGATTCAATAAAACCACATTATATCAATCCTATCGTGGCGATGACCAGTTCAAGTCAGGCAGAGCAACGATTTGTTTGCATCATTTTACACATTCATGAGTCACGTCTGTTCAGGTGTATTTTGACTCTCTTTAGCAAGTTGCGGTCTGTTACTGTCTTTTATCATTAATAATTATTTTGGCTACCTTTGCTGAAATTCAGTTCAGGTTTCCCCCCCCCCCCAACTAAAACTCTTACTTCTTGCAAACATAGTTTCACTAACAAATAAAGCACACTCTTTGCCTCTTCAACAGAGATTCCTCTCCTCCCCCCCCCTCATCCCCCTCCCCCCGCCTCCCACTTCCTCCCTCCCCCATTGATGGCTCTCAAGTTGCTTTATGTGCAATCCGCATCAATGACGTCACTGTCTGTGTGAGTCCTGCCAACCTGACGAAGCGATAACGGAACATAATTCTCCGTGAGGAAGACAGAATGCTGATAGAGTAAATTGGAAGCAGACAAAAGTATCTAAGGATGATAGCCTTTCTCTTCAAGTAGGATTCGGCGCAAAATTCAGGACGAAACTTGCCTTGAACGCAGTGTTTTTTTCTTGTTTTTCATTTATGCTTTTTCTACGGGAAAAAAAGTCTTCATTTTCTTTCAATTCTGAAAAACAAAATGACTGCTTATTCTATCCCTTATTCTCTCTCAGAATTTGATGCACAAGGATATCCTCCCGTCTACCCCTCCCCCTACGCCTGTGTGTGTACGTGTCTGTGAGAGAGAGAGAGAGAGAGAGAGGGGGGGGGGGGGGTAGTGTAGTGCTGTATACTTTCCTCACCTAAGAAGTGGGTTTGCCAACAAGTCAAAATCCGGAAAGTTGGTACCCTTCCCCCTCCCCCGAACCGCCCTCCTCCGTATACCCGGTCTGTTTTCATGGATTCCATTTGTTCTTCGTCGGAAATATGTTTTAAGTGACAGAGGCCTTCCAAGACACTAATTTATAAAACAAAAGTACTTTTGGACAAAGACAAACAAACAAGAAACAAAACAAAACAAAAAACTGAATATCTGAAAAAAAGTGTTGTTAATGTTTTTTTTTAAGTCGTCGTGGAACATTCTAGTTTCGGTTTTAGTGTCAATATATATATATATATAGAGAGAGAGAGAGAGAATGCTGAACAATTAAGTAGTGGGGGAAAACAAGTGCAGGTTAACAATTCTTCAGTCGTTATAGTAATGACTTGGAAAAGATTTGAACTTTAAATAAATTAAAAAAAAAAAAATTGAAGATGAAGAAAATGGGGGAATATATTATAACTATGAGAAGCCCTTCACTAGCTGCCTGAAGAACCATCATAATCTCTCTCGAAGGCACATATACCTGTATTGCCTGCTTCTAGGCCTTTCGTCCGCTGGATCGGACTCATCAGGGAGACACGGCTGATTGTGTTTGTGCTCTTGGTGTCTAATAGAGACACACACCACAGTCCATAATTCTGTGGTGTTCTCACTCCCAAGGGTTCAAAAAAAGAATCCAACAGCACCCCCAAAGCAGCCAGCGAAGGGTAGTAAATGGAACAAAACAAAGGTGTGGAGAGGAAAAAAGTTGCTGAAAAACTAAAAGCATTATTCAAACAGTATAAAATGTAGGGGACAATCTTTGAGCCTATGCTTGAGGATCCATTCAAGGATGCAAGGGAGGTCAAAAGATATGGAACAGTCTGAGTGGTCAGCTCTGCTGTTCAATAACCCAAGCATTGTGAGTGGCTAAAAATTGTACAGAACAACCTTTACTTGGATCTCTTAAGAGATGCAATCTCCCACTGATTGACCAAACAATAGAATGCTGAACAATTAAGTAGTGGGGGAAAACAAGTGCAGGTTAACAATTCTTCAGTCGTTATAGTAATGACTTGGCATATATATAGATAGATAGATAGAGAGAGAGAGAGAGAGAGAGAGAGAGAGAGAGAGAGAGAGAGAGAGATCTAGATAGACAGAGAGATAGACAGATAGATAGATACAAATATAAATCTATGTAGCGTATGAGAATGTGTGTGTGTGTGTGTGTGTGTGTGTGTGTGTGTGTGTGTGTGTGTGTGTGTGTGTGTGTGTGTGTGTGAAACAGAGAGAGAGAGAGAGAGAGAGAGAGAGAGAGAGAGCACGTGTATATGTGCGTGTTCTTCTTTTCACTCTCTCTCTTTTCATCGCCGGGCAAGCCAGGTAGGCACAATATGCCTTCGTGGGGATTTAAGAACTTTTCAGGAGAAATGCAACCCGGTTGAAAACATCGCATGACGACAACTTGATGAGGTCGACAATGTTCCGATGCTTCTCGACAACACGCGAAAAACTTCAAGCCAAGGGCGGTAATCTCCTGTTGCTGCTTGGCCCATTACCATGACTACCAGCACTGCTGGTACGGCACGGTACTACTGCTGTTGTTACTGAGGCCATCTCTACATCAAGCGAAGCAAACTCCGCTACAAATAAAGGTTATCTGAGATTGCTATGCTAAGAGAAGAAGAAAAAACAACAACAAAACAACAGAATAAGAACAGAAAAACAACGGAACACACACGCACACGCACATAAAAGAGAAAGCGGAAGAGAAAAAAAGGCAACAGAAAAGGAAAAAAAAAAAGATTAGAACAGGAAAAAAAAAGAGAAAGCGGAAGAGCAAAAAAAAAAAAACGCAACAGAAAAAACACACAAAAAGATTAGATCAGGACTAAAAAGGAAAAAGAAGAAGAAGAAGAAGAAGAAGAAGAAGAAAAGAGCAGAAAATAACACAGGAAAGAAATAGAACAGAAAAAGAACAGACCCGAACAGAAACCAGAACAGAAGAGAACAGAACAGGAAAAGAATGTTACTAGAACCCGAAAAATAACAGACGAGAAATAGAACAAAAACATAACAGAAGAAGAAATGAATCATAAACAGATGAATAAAGGTAAAAGAACACGAAAAGAAAGGAATAGAACTGAAAAAACAAACAAACAAAAAACTAACAACAACAAACCACACAAATAAATCGAACACAAGAAGAACGCAACATTAACACAGACAGAAACTTAACTAAAAACAAAGCGAAACAGAACATAAAAGAAAAAGACTAAAACAGAAAGGAAACATTAAGGTACGCTAAAACAGAGAAAGAGAAGCAGAACACACACACACACACACACACACACACACACACACACACACACACACACACACTCTCTCTCTCTCTCTCTCTCTCCTCTCTCTCTCTCTCTCTCTCACAGAGAGAGAGAGAGAGAGAGAGAGAGAGAGAGAGAGAGAGAGAGAGAGAGAAGAGAGAGAGAGAGCAACACAACAAGAACCGAGCAGGCAAAACAGGACAGAAAAAAAAAAACATCCAACGATTGTCCAAACAAATCGCACACACGCTCACCTGCTCAGCTCCTGCCAGAAACGAACTCAACACTGCTCAAGGAAGTCCGTCACCAGGGCCACCCTTCCCATCTCTCGCCCACCCCCACTCATCTCTCCCATCTCCTCTGTCCTTCATCCTGTTCACTGCCCTTTTCCACCCCCCATAACCCCACCTCCCTCTCTACAACCGTTTTCAACGCAGTTCGCAACACAGTCACGTCATATATTATTATGGTGTCTCTAACAGCAGCCTGTTCCTACTGAGAGTGCCAGGCAAGGATAGTAGCAGCGTGAGGGGCGGGGGGAAGGCAGTGTGTGGGGGGGGGGGGGAGGGGGAGGGGGGAGGTGGGGGGGGGGGGGGGGCGGAGGGGGGAGGGGGGTACGAGGGGGGAAAGGGGGGAGGAGGGCAGGAAGGGGGGGGGGGGGGCTTGGAAAGACACGCAGAAGATCCCTCTGTGCAACCAATATGTTCATTATAGCTATGGCTTGGCGTGCGTAAGGCGAATTTGCCATCGGTTCTCAGAACATCAGCTTTTTGCTAGTGAAATCGAAAACTGCTCGTGCAGAATTCAACTTGCCTGGAGGTCTTGTTTTGCCATTCTTAGCTGCAAGGCTCAGAATGCGATAAAGATCTTTCCGTCCATAAATTACCCAAAACAAAGGAATAAATGGTGTACGCACAGACGCACTGATATGGAAGGCCCACGAGTTTTGTGTCGTCTGCTTAAGAAACCTCGGTCGTTCTCGAGTCGATATTATAGCCAATCGGAACAGACTTTCTATACTGACCAATCGGAATGCAGCTTTGACCCAAGTGCAAGATGACTCTTAATCGTCTGCAGTCACCATCGTAACACGTTCAATACAGATTCAATAAAACCACATTATATCAATCCTATCGTGGCGATGACCAGTTCAAGTCAGGCAGAGCAACGATTTGTTTGCATCATTTTACACATTCATGAGTCACGTCTGTTCAGGTGTATTTTGACTCTCTTCAGCAAAGTTGCGGTCTGTTACTGTCTTTTTATCATTATCATAATTATTTTGGCCTACCTTTGCTGAATTTCAGTTCAGTCCACGCTGTTTATAGCCCAGCCGACTGCAAAAGACCATATCAGGGCTGTCACCCTACTGAAGTCAAATCTTAAATTACGTTATCTTAAAAAAAAAAACATAAAAAAAACCATAGGCCTACTGAAGTCAAATATCAAAAAACATTATTTAAAAAAGAAAAAGAAAAAAGAAAAAACAACAACATACACACAACATATTGAGACAGATTTTTTAAACACATGGGGGATTTCGTCAAAAAATTTTTTTTAGAAAAATTTTGATCAGGTGAAAAAGTCACCCTTCCAAAACTCAAAATCACAACAGGGGGGATATTCTGAGGAATTTTTCAGGGAGTCTCAGGAAGTGATTATGCCCGACATTGTCAAAAGTCCCAACATTTTTAAAGAACATTTGTATTGTTTCTCTCCTCTCCCCCTCGTCCCTTCCTCTCTCTTCTCTCTACTCTCTCTCCCCCTCTCTCTTTCTCCTCTCTCTCTCCTCCACACACACACACCCACCACCCCCAAACCCACCACCACCATCACCACCACCACCAACAACAACCCAACACAACAACAAAACAACATATGTCCGACCAAAAGCTTTGGGTTGGACCTTTTAGACCTTTCAAAAAAAACAAATGAATAACAAATAAGAATAATAAATAAATAAATAAAAAGATAAAAAAAGGCAGCTTTTGTAGCAGACAACAGCAACAAAACAACAACACAATAACAATAACAAAAGGGGGTATACAGGGCCCGCGCCGTGTTTGGGGCTTACGTGTGTGGGGTCGTGCGTGCGGCGTGCGTGCGTGCGGG
>CM031607.1:60073129-60128129 GCA_018398815.1 Conus ventricosus | reverse complement strand
GCCAACAAAGACTTGGGCACCCAGTGGTTAATGCATAACCTCCTATTCAAACTCATGTTCGATTCCCCGAAGCTACCCATTGAACTAACAGCCTGGACTTCTCTTCCAGCCATGACTGATGCTTCAAGTATTTACTACCTCTATAGACAACAAGGCGCAAACCACTCGATAGGCCGCAGCCTTCCATTCATTCCTCAGAACAAGGACGACTGAATGGTCGCTGTACTCTGCCTGCAGGCTGACGGTCACCTACCCGTGACGGTCACCTGACACGATTGCCTTTCTGTCCGGCCCACTGGAGAGCCCAGTGAATTAGCCAGCCAGTGGTCGGACTGGACACTCCTGTACCCAGGAACGGCAGGTCGGCAACTCCTTGTCAATATCCCTTGGACATGCAAAACACTTCCCAGCACTCTCCCTCCTTCAGTATACGACTCGGGGTATCCCCCCTGGTGATGCCTGAATTCGCACCCTTGAAGACCCAAGGAACGTGCTCTCAACAACAGCAACTACCCTTAATTTGCCTAAATGCTCGAGAACATTCGGCCGACTCATTACACCCCCGTACCTAAGAATGTTGTTCCAATCAACATTTCCTCCAGGACGAATGTTCTCAGATTGGATAAAACAAACTCAACTGCATGGGTCAATATACAGTGCTACCCCTATGCTTCAAGACATCACTTCCATCAACATCTCTAACATGGATAATGTACCCAATTAAAAACACTAAATCAGTCAGATAGTCCATTGAATCACTCAGTCGTAAACTGGCTCACATATAATCAAGAACTCTGTCCATAGCGTTAGCTATCAGCATGTCCATACATGTTAATTAATCACTCCATTCACTTCTAATATAGCACAACCATGATTACCACAACATCCAAATTCAGGTGTGTGGCCCAGCCTACTTAACATCAAAATCAATTCAGGCGTGTGGCCACAATCCACAAGGACAGATTCAAATTCAGGCGTGTGGCCCAGCTTACGTAACATCAAAATCAAATTCAGGCGTGTGGCCCCAATCTGCTCACACGGTCTCACACACAATATGCAAATCAAACATTTATCCTGATTTCACAACATAAGGACATTTTCACACTTTACCGAGTGTGACAAAACAACAAAGCAAACAGATATCAACCAGAAAAATCATAAATCATAACACATGAGCATGCACTCAACCATAATGACAATGAACAAAAGCAACATCAACTGATAACCATTAATCAGAAAATTAAAAACAACAAATGAACACAGACTCAACCCCGCCCTATACTGGGCAATCAAAATCAATAACACAACTGGCCAGCTACATTATTTACACAGTAGTGTCCGTAACAGATGACTGCTCACACCACCACCACAACAGCAGCAGCCTGTAGGCATTGCTCCTACCATTGTTCTACTTCTGTTGTTCACACTACAAGAGCAACACCCAGGAGGCATTACTCCAACCCTTGACCTACTCTGCCCCTCTCAATCTTGACCGCCGTTTGTGGCTCGCCAATAGTACCTGGAGCAGATAGTTTGCGCATTCCTGGCTTTACAAGAGAGTCAGCGCACCTTTCACACAGTTTAGTCCTTAAAGGAGCGCGTGAAAATCTGCGCGATCCTCTTCTAGCCTGTCGCACCCATGCACTGCGACGACGATCATCTCCCCTTTTCAAAATGTCATGAGATGATCCCTCACTCATCTTATCCGAACCGATTTTCTTTTTCTGTGTGGAAATTCCTTGGTTCGAATCCCGCTCATGGCCTATGCCCATTACTCTGATCATGGGCAGATTCATACCTGTCTGCAACTTTCACTAACTCCTCTAAACTTCCTAATTCTCTTTCTGCCAAGAATACTGTGAGATCCTTCCGACAAGTGGAGAGAATTTGCTCCTTAACGATCTCCTCCCTCAAAGATTCAAAAGTTTGCTCGATGTTTCCTAACCTTATCCATTTGTCAAAGAGAGCCTAAGCCGATAAAGGAACTGTACGTGCGTCTCACCTGATTTACGAACGGTTTCTCTGAACAATTTCCTATATCTATCGGCGGTTACCTGGTACCTCTGAAACAAAGCATCGCGCACCGACTCATAATCTGTCTGTTTTTCCGGTGTAAGCAGAAAAAAGCATCCCTAGCTTTGGGTGTCAGCAGCGCAGACAAATTTGTGGCCCACCGTTCTTCGGGTAAGCCCTGATCTTTGGCAATCCTTTCAAATTGCGAAATGAAGTCTTCTAAATGGTCGGGATTATCATCGAACCTTGGCATATTGATCAAGGGACTGACATGTGGTGCAAAGTTCACTTGAGGTTTTGCGTCCACGTCCCGTTCTTTCTCCAATTTTAATTTTTCTAACTCAAACTGCCTTATCTCCCTTCTTTCTCTCTCTTCTCTTTCCCGTTCTCTTTCTCTCTCTTCTCTTTCCCGTTCTCTTTCTCTCTCCTCTCTTTCCCGTTCTCTCTCCTCCTTTTCCCGTTCTCTTTCTCTCTCCTCTTTTTCCCGTTCTCTTTCTCTCTCCTCTCTTTCCCGTTCTCTCTCCTCCTTTTCCCGTTCTCTTTCTCTCTCCTCCTTTTCCCGTTCCCTTTCTCTCTCTCTTTTTCCCGTTCTCTTTCTCTCTCCTCTCTTTCCCGTTCTCTCTCCTCCTTTTCCCGTTCTCTTTCTCTCTCCTCTTTTTCCCGTTCCCTTTCTCTCTCCTCTTTTTCACCTTTTTTCTTTTCTCTCTGTTCTTCCCGTTCCCTTTGTATTTTCTGGGCCTCGATTACACGGGGCCAGTTCTCATCTACATATGCCTTCAGTTCCGGACCCTTCAGTCCTAAAGCTTTTCCTTCTTTCTATGAGGTCCATCTTTTTCAGCGGACCCATTGTCTCAGCACCCTCTTCAGTCGACATTCTGAAGCTATCTAACCCTCGATCAGCTAGTTAATACAACCACAGTAACAAGCGAGATATCCACACGATCACTTGTAAATAAGCGATCAAATAGTTGTGCTACACACAATCAACCTCAACAGCAACCAAATCAAGCAAGTTCAAATACAAGGCCCAGTCATGAAAAAAAAAAAGATCAAAACAATCAACACATGACTAACGTCTTTCCCGAAAAAGAACAACAATCTAGGTTTCCACAATTATGACAGATTTCAAATCCCTCTGCAATTGAACAAAACCCAGAATCAAAATCACTTATGGCTCATTTATGTTCATCCGGACGAGCCCCCAATTTGTGACGGGTCTCCGACGCCCCCCCTCGTTATTAAAATATGATTTTCATATTCAGGGATGCAGGGGGTTATAGACAGAAGTATTTACGCTTTCACAACCAAAATGCGCTCTCGCATAGGCACACGCACTCTGTCACTCACATCGGGCCCGCACAAAAGTGACGGGAAACCAATAACATTTCACAGAAAATAATCAACTTTTATTTAACTTGACTCCGAGCCCCCACCCGTCACTACACAACACAACCATCTGTATCATACAACAATGTAAACCTCATACAGACAATCTCATACATCGCATCCCCTTTCCTTCAAGTACTCTTCATTAACCAGGAAAGACAACATTCCACAATTCTGTCTGCACACTTATAAATTTAAGAACAAATAAAACGTCCATAACTTGCCAGCCTTCCTTGGTTGATCGCCAGTTTCTCTCATCCACTGTACGACCACGAGCTGAAGCTGCCACACTGTTGTGTCCTCCCGATTGGCCAAATCCCAGTTGGGGGACACTGGCAACGTAGCTTGAGTCGCACCCTCACACCAAGTCTCCCGGACTCCACCGTACTTCGCCCTCTCCACGGAAAGGGCTCCTGTCGGCCTCTCCCACAGGTCTCCTCTGGCTGCAAACACCCACCGTTGTCTGGCAGCTCCCTGTCTAGGCCCCAACAGGCTAACACGTCTTGCTGTCGACCGTCCCCACACGGGAGACAATTCTTCTCGTCGTCGGCTCCGAGGCTACAGCAACCTCCACTGTCTTACGTCCCCACCCAGGAGACAACGAGGCGACAGCTAACCTCTGCTTCACGCTGTATTTTCTTGAGCCCTCAGCAAGACGGGCGAGTTCACTTTCCCTTAAGTGAGTCACACACTTCCTGGTTTTCCAAGCACCTTATATTCGTTCTCAAAGAAAGAGAGAACCCGAGTTTAACTGGCTCAACCAATGGAATCACTGGCACACACACATCACACGATTTGTACCAATAAATCCCCAAGTTATTTTTATTCCACCAATGGAATCACAAGTCACCTACACATACACACACACCACAGCTGCTAGCGCCAACAAAGACTTGGGCACCCAGTGGTTAATGCATAACCTCCTATTCAAACTCATGTTCGATTCCCCGAAGCTACCCATTGAACTAACAGCCTGGACCTCTCTTCCAGCCATGACTGATGCTTCAAGTATTTACTACCTCTATAGACAACAAGGCGCAAACCACTCGATAGGCCGCAGCCTTCCATTCATTCCTCAGAACAAGGACGACTGAATGGTCGCTGTACTCTGCCTGCAGGCTGACGGTCACCTACCCGTGACGGTCACCTGACACGATTGCCTTTCTGTCCGGCCCACTGGAGAGCCAGTGAATAGCCAGCCAGTGGTCGGACTGGACACTCCTGTACCCAGGACGGCAGGTCGGCAACTCCTTGTCAATATCCCTTGGACATGCGAAACACTTCCCAGCACTCTCCCTCCTTCAGTATACGACTCGGGGTATCCCCCCTGGTGATGCCTGAATTCGCACCCTTGAAGACCCAAGGAACGTGCTCTCAACAACAGCAACTACCCTTAATTTGCCTAAATGCTCGAGAACATTCGGCCGACTCATTACACATGTACACAACGCACCTGAAGCCACACACGCTAGACCAATCAGGACAGGGTCAGAGGCTTACGTGTGTGACCTTTCTTTTCTTTTTATTTTTTATTTTTTTAACATTCTTACTTAGTCACGTCTACGGTCAATCTCTACCACACACCGTTGAAACAGAAGGTGAGGATTCTTAAGGGACGAGGAAGGGGGGGAGGAGGAGGGGGAGGGAGGAGGGAAGGGGACAAAGGAGAGGTCGGAAGGGAGGAGGTATGGGGTGGGGAGGGAGGGTGGGGGGTTGGGGGTGGGGGGTTGGGGTCGAGGATAGGGAGGAGCCGCAGGTAATGGACTTTGGTCGCAGTGGGACTGCTGACCGATAACAACCTGTTGACAGAAGACCTGGGCAAGGTTTAAGTTGTGCGTGGAATTGAAGTCTGTTAAAGGGAGGGAGGTAAAATAACTGTGCAGAGAGAGAGAGAGAGAGAGAGGGGTGGTGGTGGTGGATGTGTGTGTGTGTGTGTTGTGTGTGTGTGTGTGTGTGTGTGTGTGTGCGTGCGTGCGTGCGTGCGTGCGTGCGCGCGCGCCCGTGTGTGTGTGTGTGTGTGTGTGTGTGTGTGCTCGAGGAGAGGGTTTAGAGTAAAAGGTGAGAAGAGTGAGGGGGTAGAGTTAGGTGACGGGGATGGGAGGGGGGCGGGGGAAGGGGGGGGGGGGAGGGAGGGAGGGACGGTGGAGCGAGAAGGATTAAAAACATCACATTTACACTTTGACGTCATACTGAAACACGAACAAATGCAGCAGACTCTTGATGACGACTCATGCCTCAAGCCGTCAGCCTTACAACTTTGTATAGGCCTACCATCCTGAGTGATGACGTAACGTTTCCCCAGAGGATCGATGTTCTGCTTGACTTTGCAGGAGGCTGCGCTCTCCCGATAGCCAGTTGGCTTCTGTTCACTCCTTCACCCAGGGGCGGCGTAACATGATAAGGGGTGGACCACAATCAGCGCTACAGCTTACTCACCCATTCATCTATCCCAAACTGCACTGGGAAGACAGGGACTGAAAACCAGACGGGCACGGAAAAGTAGTCTCCCTGTGGACTCTGCGTGTCAGCTACATAATTATTGACCTGCGCTTGTTTTCCCCCCACTATTAGATTGTTTGTCTTTGTATTTGTCTGACTTAATT
The DNA here is from genome assembly GCA_018398815.1 of Conus ventricosus. NCBI lineage: Eukaryota > Metazoa > Mollusca > Gastropoda > Neogastropoda > Conidae > Conus > Conus ventricosus. Next base: position 60,122,127 of record CM031607.1, on the reverse strand, counting down.
CAAGTTTAAAAGGCTGTGCCAGTCTTGGATAAAAGTTACTCTGTGTTAGGTTTCCTTATGGGAGCAAGAGTTACCCTACTTGTTTATTGTTTACTGTTCCCTGCCTCATTTCATGTTCAATTACATATTCCGGGTCAGATTAATTCTAACGATGACAATAAGGCCAGCGCTACGTGCGGTAGAGGGTAGGAGGGAGGGGAAGGGGAAGGTATGGAAAAGAGGCGAACAGTGAACGGGTAGTGGTCTATTGTGGAATAAGGTCGCGGCAGTTGAGCGGGGACAAGGTGAGGATGAGGGGTGAGACGAGAGGACGGGCGGGTGGGTTAGGGGTGAAGGTAACTTCCTGTTATGCAAGAGAGAGAGAGAGAGAGAGAGAGAGAGATCTTAGTTTGGAGACACTGTCACTGACAGATGATTAACGCGAACGGAAACATACCACAATGTTTCCTGGTGACAAGAAGGAAACAATTCAGGGCTAAGAGTTCTATTTGTTTGATTGTTTTTAAACCGTTTCGTCACAGATCGACATACCACTCATAAATGTCTCCGACGACAAATTCTCAGATTCGAGCAGCTGCTCTGCTTCTCCAACTACTCGACTGATGTCCCACCAAACTGACCGTCATAGAGTGTCTCAGATGATAGGGCATCGATCGGCCTTGTGATCTCGGTAATGCGGGAGTTGTGGGTTCGAGTCTCTACAGAGCCTCCCGATGACGGAATTTTTTTTTCTTTCCCTCGGAGTAAACACAGGTTCCGGCTCCATTCTGTATAAAAGTCCTTCAAATGAGACTGTAAACCAAGACCTCTGTGAACGCCGCATAAAGTCAAACGCATGCGTTAAGTCACTATCCTTCAGAAGCAGATAATATGGGTGACTATACAAACGCAAACAGCATCTGATCCGTGTTCCTATAGTCTACCTGAGGACTGTTGAGCATGGGTCACGATGATATCCCTAACTAAAAGACAGATAGATCCAGCTGCCTTTTCGTTGTTTGCGGGTCCCTGTTAGATCCAGCTGCCTTTTCGTTGTTTGCGGGTCCCTGTTTCCTTTGGTCATCTACATCATGCCCGTAGGTCACGTGACTATGGAATAAATCGATTACGAACGTTCACAACGTGAAGTTGTTTTTTTTTTCCAGCGGGAGTGTTCTGATCACCTTGTGCTAGAATTTAATACGTGGCATAGTCATGTAGGCCTATCGACCAGAAGCGTCGTCCATTGAGTAATTATGAGAAACTAAGACACGTAGGCATACAGTGCCAAAACCTGAGCGCGTCATGAAACGAGAGCAGAGGCGATCAGAGGCGATGACGTGCTTCAAAATCTACTAAATCAATGGCGACAATCTCCTTTACAGAAGGAAAGCGAGGATAAGCTATAGGTGGAAGGAAGCTCCACTCGATGAACCCCTTTCCGTGGTGGAAGTTTACGCCATTGCATGAGGATTTCTTCTTCTTCCTAAAACACTGGTTCACTCAAAAACGAGTAGGTCACCAGCGCGCAATGTCAGAGTGCCAGACCGAAATGTCAGACACGGCTAAGAAATCAGTACAATATCATGAAGCTAGGTAGTTCGGCTACACGGTTAAGAAATCAGTACAATATCATGAAGCTATATACCGGTAGTTCGGCTACACGGTTAAGAAATCAGTACAATATCATGAAGCTAGGTAGTTCGGCTACACGGTTAAGAAATCAGTACAATATCATGAAGCTATATACCGGTAGTTCGGCTACACGGCTAAGAAATCAGTACAATATCATGAAGCTAGGTAGTTCGGCTACACGGTTAAGAAATCAGTACAATATCATGAAGCTATATACCGGTAGTTCGGCTACACGGTTAAGAAATCAGTACAATATCATGAAGCTAGGTAGTTCGGCTACACGGCTAAGAAATCGGTACAATATCATGAAGCTAGGTAGTTCGGCGGTCGTCTGCCGTTTGATTCCTCTAGCGAAAAAAGTCTAGGCCTAGTCAAGAGTTTACGAACTGAGTCGTTTATTGATTCAGTTTTGCTGGATCGTCTCTTCAATGCCAGTCGTGAACATAGATCTACAGTCGCTACAAAAGAGCGTAGACAAGATGTTGGAGTTAGTGGTTTGTTGTTCTTGCTCTGTGTGTGTGTGTGTGTGTGTGTGTGTGTGTGAGCGCCCGCGTGCGCGCGGTTTTTTCCTCCCGAAACCCGGAAAAATTCTTCGGGACCTGTTTTGAAGACCTGTTTCTATTGTACACAAACGCGCGCATCTGTGTATGTGTGTGTGCGTGCGAACGCGCGTGCGAGCATGTGTGCGCGAGTATGTGTGAGTGTGCGCACACGCGGGTTTGTTTGAATCTCTGTGTGTGTGTGTGTGTGTGTGTGTGTGCAAGAGAGAGAGAGAGAGAGAGAGATAGAGAGAGAGAGAATATGTGTGTGTGTGTGTGTGCGCGCGCGCACAAGTGTATGTGTGCACGTGCGTGCATTTCTGTGCGTGTATGCTCAAGTGAAAAAAAGTGTGAAGACTATAAATTGCACACACACACACACACACACACACACATTTGCTAGGTAGTGTAAGCATAACTTTTGTTCCCACACCGGTTTACCTTCATCATCAACCTCATCAGTCCCATAACGCTAGGGTCGAGGGGGCACCACACGAACAGACAATGCTCCTGCCTCGTCAGTCCTCCCCCACTCTCTGGTAACCGCCAAAGGTCAGGCCAGTGTTTTTCCTGGATGTTGTCCTCCCACGTTTTCCTCTGTCTGCCCCTGCTTCTAATTCCTGGTACAGTGCCCTGCAAGGTGGCTTTTGCAAGGCTGGGTGATCGAGAGAGGTCACCATACCATGTCAGTTTTTGTTTCTTAACTGCTGTCAGCAGGTCGTTGAAGGGGTCGATGGCTGCCTCCATCGATTCATTCACGCACTTCTTCATGGGTGAAATTGTCTCCATAGGAGAAGCATAGGATTTTGAGGTAGCACCTCATTTCAAAGATCTGGAATCATCTTCGTAGATCTGCTGTCAGGGTCCACGTATAACAAGCATAGAGGAAGATTGATATCACCAATGTGCGCTCCATTCACAGCTTGAAACTTCCCAGTTACCGTCCTCGTTTATCACATACTGTATACAGCACTGTACCTTCCTGAATTTCCGTAGAGAAAGAGCAAGAAGACCCGCCATATCTAGAAGACCCGAGTGTGACCGAGTCCCTCTCGCGTAGGACAGTCACCAATCATTTCAAAGCATTACAGAATTGTTCGTGCTGGCTGCTCTCCGAAGTAACTACATACATGTCCAAGCTTGCTGTACACTCTTCAGCGTGGTTGGCTCAGTGCGTATGCCAGCGTGCGAATCTGCATGCTCGTGCTTGGAGAATCAAATGTGACAGTCTGACACCTATCAGTGGCAAGTGTGACAATTAGCCAACCGATGAGCAGCGGGCAATGGTAATGTTGATTATAGCCCAGTTGACCACAAAGGGCAGATCAAGGCTGCCACCACGTTGGAAGTCAACTTACGAGTCATTTAAAACATAAAACAAAAAAAAAACATAACACACACTCATTCACACAACTCTTGTGGGGGGATTTGGGGGCAGCAAGGGGGTGGGGAAAAAGGCTTTTTTTTCAATTTTTTTTTTTAACATTGCCGTGCACATGTGTGTGTAGCACATGTGCAAGTTCATATTTAACAATGGTAGAGTGTGTTTGTGTGTGTATGTGTACATACATTATGTCTGTGGAGTGGAGAGAGAGAGAGAATTATTTTATTCTAAAATCCTAAAACTTTTCTTTTCTGTTGATCACTTTTCATAATTGTCATTACAATGGTACTAGCACAAAACTCTACAACAAATGCATCAGAGAGAGAGACTTTCCAATGTTGCTACCTTTTCATCAAAACAATTGGAATAGGAACATCATTCAGACAAGGGATTTCACTCAGAAAAAAATATACAAACAAACAAAACAAAAAAAAAGAAGAAAAAAAAAGAGGAATTGTCAAGTTCATGCATATGTATATTTCATTCGCATGTTTCATTTTTTGTGATGCGTATTTCATTTGTTGTAATGAAAAGCATTTGAATGAATTTAGATAGTGCTGATAAAAAAATAGCACCAAAAAATGAAAAAAAAAAAAAATTTTTGAGGGAAGCAAACCATTAGCTTGGGTGTTGTTGCGAATTCCAAGAGCACATTCTACTATAATGGGGGAAAAAAAAAGCATCAGATAAGCGTACCGGAAAATTTTGAAGATGCTGTTCTGGAGAAGCTTCATAGTTTATTCCCTGTAACTCTTTCCTGTATTTGCACTTGGTGAATGGGTGCCAGAAGCTGCAGTGGCTTTGGGTTGAGTGCCTTTTATTTCTTCACCCGAGGAGCAAGATAACTATATAACATCAAAGTGAGAAAAGAAAGGTTAAGTAAGGGTAGTATTGCCTTGCATAACTTTGTCACGACAGATTTTTCCACATGAAATTCAGTTTCTTCCTTGGAGTTTGTCGCCATTGTAAACAACTCACCTACATCTACACACACACACATACATATATATATATATATATATACACTTTTTTTTTTTTTTTTTTTAGCATGTGAGGTACTTTGTTAGAGTAATAACTTGTCTTTTGTGAGCTGTTGAGTGTTAGCTATTTTGCTCTTGTTGGAACTTCATTGCTTTCGAAGTTGAGGGTATGCAAATGTCTGTGTTTGATTAGGGGTATTTTGGACATGCATTTGTGTCACAGTGTACGCATTCCTGTTCCCCTCTTGTTTCCTAAACTTTAATTTCTTTGTTTTCTGCTCTCTCCGAACAGCTGGATTCTTTTATTGCTGTTAATAGTTCACGTAGATCTACAAATGTGGAGTTCTTTTTAAAACAGAATTTTGCCAGAGACAAATCCATTGCCCCTGAAGGTTCTATTATATGTGCCAAAAGCATGCTGCACACAGGATATCATAGTGAACTGGATACAGAAATGGCATTAACATTATGTTATACATAAACCAAACTGATATGGCCAGCGAAATATCACAGAACAATTGGTGTAAAATTGGTTTATTCTGGTTAAAGTATACAAAAACGAGAATGACACATTAAACAATTTCATATAAAAACTTTCACTAGTGAACTGATCAAATATTCAAATGCAACCACAGAGTAAATAAAGGATTGAAAAAGGAGCAAAACATGATTAAACCATATATGTATATGTGACTCTTAGGGTAAAAGTGTAGTATTCAAAAAGAAAGACAGAGGTTAACATGTGGGAAGAAAAAAGAATGCAAAATGCAAGAATAATATGCAACAAACTGTGGTATACAAGACATATTGAGAGACTCGGAGAGACATTTATGACTAACTGAAACAGCAACAACTTAAAAAGTGCACGTTCAAGCCTAGCAGTGTTATACAAATGAATATCTGAAGGCATACCAACAACTGACAAGAGAAAAACTACCTTGTTAAGGAAAACATACATCCTGCATTAGCTGGAATCAATCAAATGTCAACCAACAACATAATGTGGAAAGAAAATAAATCAGTCATTGCATTTCAAATAAGAAAAGTAACTAAATATTACACCAATTTCATAAACATGACATCAATCCAAAACCCAAGCTCTGAAAATGCATATCGTTGCAGCATATTCTTAACAATAAATTACAATCGAATATACAGTTAATTTTCCTCTCAACAGCTGCCAAGAATCATTATTATTATAATCATTAGGAGTGCTAAGAAAAAAAGAAAGAGAGAGAGAGAGAGAGAGAGAGAGAGAGAGAGAGAGAGAGAGGTGAATGTATATAGAAACGAAGAGTGGCTGTAAACATCTCTACCACTATACTTCCAAGCCACTTTATAGTCTGAATAAAATCACTGTAAACTAGATAAAAATGACCCCCCCAAAAAAAACAACAACAACAAAAAAACAAAAAACAAAAACCCCACCCCAAAACCACCCTGATTCCGAGACATATTCTGATTAAACAGCTTCCTGTAAAAGATCCATTGCATAAGTATGGTTTCAGCTATACAATATTCAAATGTAAACAATGCAGTTTCATGTTTTTATTACACACCAAGAAGACACCAAGCAGCAAGAGGTCTTTTGTGGCTATTGCAACCTCGATTCCATTCAAGCTGCCACCTCTCCCTCTTACAAAGTCTGCTGTTCACTTCAAGATCTTAACATTTATCAGACATCTAAAATAAAAATAAAAAGAACTTAAACAAAGAAGTCTTACACACTACCCTATCTATGGTTTTGATATTGCTTTTCATGAAGCAACCATGATCAAGAAGAAATAGTACACCTAGCCTTTCCTTAAATTGTTAGTCAAGATACTCTAGTCAAGAAAACAAACTTCAAAAGTAGAACATATAATCTGAATGCAAAATCATGTATCAGACGTAGAAGAAACTTGAAAAAAAAAAATGATCACTTTCTCCTTTGGCTTCAAATTTAAAATGAGATAACAAAAATGCCAACCAATCTGTCCCTAATCTGCCCTCTTGTCCATTGGAAAACATTCTTTTTTTCTTGAGGACGAATGAATTCCATCTAAAAAAAAAAAAAAAGGTGTGCTGACCAATTCATCCATAAATTGCTCAATCACACAAATCCATTTGCCAGACACTGGAACACAAAAGCTTTTTCAGGCTGTCTTTAATTAAAGCAAATCAAATGATAAGTAACACGACAGTTTGAATTCAGCAGCAAAAAAAAACTGTCTATCAAAATTAGTACAGGCTTTGATGTACAGCATAAAAGTCGCAGGACATTACTACAGGCTCTGTTGTTCATTTCTAAGCCCTGCAATCCCCCCGAGTCCCCATCAGTCCAATGCATAGTTCATTGTACTACCCGTGAAGGAAAAGATCCTGGCAGTATTGTTAGCTCTTCTCATGAGACTGGAGTGGAGTGTCTGTTGATATTTATATTTTCTGTCACAAACCTGGAAAATTCAAATAGTGCTCTTTGAAGAAAAAGATCCTGATGTTGGCAGTGTTGCTTCCTTTTCTCACAAAACTGGAGTGACTATCCTAATTTGTACTTCCTACCCAGAAACAGAGAAAACTGGAAACAACATTGGCAAGATAATCTGCGGCTGTGGCATGACATTGTCTGCAAAAGTTTCCCAGATCTGAGAACATGCACTGCTCACGGAGTAGAAGTTAACTAAGCAATATTTCAGGAAGAGAAAAATCTTTTTACAATGTGAGTGTGTACACAGTGTCATATTTCGATAAAGTCAAAGCCCATGACAAACTTTTGTTTTACCATAAAATCACAAAACCAGGTAATAATCAGCACAAACAGTCTGTGTATATTATAACAAGTCGAATAACACAAGACAGAAGTGGAGTGCAACTGATATGGTACACTTCAAATGAAACAACTCATGTCAAGGAAAATAATGATGCTTTTTTTTTTTTTTCAAAACCTGACTGGATTGATACTACTTTATACCAATAATATTAATTCATCATCTCATTTGACAAAATCTTCTTTTGAACTCAAATCTTTATTTTCCACTTCTTCATATGAAACTCAGCTTCATTTACTGGCAATCTTCTTTAAACTGGGTCACAGGAAATAAAAGACCACAACAAACAATTTCAATCGTTGAACATGGGGGGAACATTAATAAGAGAGAGAGAGAGAGAGAGAGAGAGAGAGAGAGAGAGAGTGAGAGAGAGAGAGGACAGAGAGAGAGTGAGAGAGATAGAAGAGAAGAAGAAGATCTTTTATCCCAAATATGGAAGATAAACACTATATACATCTCCCACTTCATCTAGCCGCTGATTCAACGGACAGAGAGAAAACGAGATCAGAAGATACACGGAAAGTCAGTGGAAAAAGTGGAAAAAGTAAAACTGATCATAGAAAAAAGTGTGACAACAGGATGGACTTCCATTATAGCTTTTCATATATACTTTAGGTCTAGCCGTTACCAAAACTACAACTACAGTACATCACCAAAGCCAGTTGGGTGGCCAGTAACCCAAGTCTGCAGCAGATGGCCACTGTGCGAACAGTGGTGAACAGAGCATACAGGTGCTGCACAACAAAAGAAAACCCCTGCATCTTCAGCATGCGGCTAATCCATCAGTTTCTCTCGGAGGGTGTTCTCCAGCTTGATGGCATCCGCCGCAAACTTTCGGATGCCTTCCGCCAGTTTATCAGTAGCCATCTCGTCTTCGTTCATCTGCCAGCGGAAGACTTTCTCGTCCACCGTGACCTTAGGGAGGTCCATCTTGGTGGCTTTTTCATTGTCCAAATGCTGAGTGACTTGCTCTGGTGACTGGGAGAGTTTCTCCAGCAGGGCAGGCCTGAACAGAACGGAACATATACAACCGTTTGAATGAGTGCAGGTAAGGAACAGACAATTGACATGTCCTGTGTATTTCCTTCCATAATTTTCTTTTTCCCCAAACAATTTACTGTCTCAGTTCTCCTGTCCTCTTGTCACTGTGTGTGTGTGTGTGTGTGTGTGTGTGTGTGTGTGTGTGTATGTGTGTGTGTGTGTGTGTGTGTGTGTGTGTGTGTGTGTGTGTGTGTGTTGTGAGAGAGAGCGTTCATGCCTTTTTATTCTCCGTCTTTTTACTGTGATATTTGACGTGTGTGTGCGTGTGTGTATGTGTGTGTGTGTGGTGTGTGTGTGTGTGTGAGAGAGCGTTCATGCCTTTTTATTCTCTGTCTTTTTACTGTGATATTTGACCATAAAATCTGATGACAGGACAGCGTGAGATCAAGGAGGGTGAACAAAGTAAAATGACATGTGAACAAGGTACTATGTGCACTTGAGGTTGTGTAGTTAAATACATCAGCAATAATATCATTTGGTGGCGTTGTGAAACCAGCAGTGACAAGACCTATGCCATCAGCTTATAAAAATGACTCAATGTCAAAACACCACCAACAAAGACAACTTATAATATGAAAATTTACCAATACCAGAAAATGTGTGTGTCCAAGTAACTTTGTTCAAGCACTGTGTGTGCGTCTTTCTGGTTAATGTTGGCCACTAATGATTCCAAATTTTCTCCTTAACTATATTTTACTCTTCATACTCTTCTTGTTCACAAGCGCATGTCAGTCAGCATGGATTCATCACATTCAAACCATTTCAGTCGACGCTGACAATGTAAGAAAGTCCAAATACATCTCTTCATAGGGACACACTCTGAGATAATGTAAAGCAAGTGTTCAGGATAATTATGAGTATGACTGGCAAGCAGAATCAAAATAACAAACATATCTTTAGGAGGTGTTCAGGAAAGTTAAGAGCTAAGAAAGAACATCATGCAGTAACCAGACATGCTCATTTTCCCATTAATTTGTTTCACATACAGCTGCCATGATCGTAAAATTGATAGAAAGGAACAACCCTTGAATATCATATCTATAAAAGATGTGACAAATATGCTTTTTGAGACTGATTCTCTATTATTCTAGAATACTTCAGATACTCTAACCACAGAAAGAAATGTACACACAAGAAGCAGACATGCCACTTATTATTGCTGAACCACTTACAATTTCTTGTCAGCTGGTAAAAATCAACCTTTTTTTCTTTGATCATCAATAAACAATTTTTTTCATTTTACTCCACTAAAACTTTCAGTTGGTTAGTCTGTATCTTTTTTTTTTCAATTGTTAAAATGTTACAGCAAAGTTTGTTTGGTTATTTGCTGATATTGTTGCTGTTTCACATGATGTTAGTAAAGTATTATCGAGTCTTGACACACAATGGTCTAAATAGTTCAGAAGTTCAACTGAACTTGAAACGTGTGTGCGTGTGTGCGTGTGTGTGTGTGTGTGTGTGTGTGAATGAAAGAGAGAGCAAGTTGTGTGTGAATGTGTGTGCGTTAGTGTGTGTATGAGAGAGAGAGAGAGAGAGAGAGAGAGTGTGTGTGTGTGTGTGTGTGTGTGTGTGTGTTTGTGCGTGCATGCGTGTGTGCGTGCGTGTGTGTGTCTGTGTGTTCCAGCCTCAAAACAGAGGAACAAAATGAAAATAAGGACAAGGTTCCAATTAACAAGGGTGGGATGGAGAATGACAGGAGAGGTGGGGGGGGGGGGGGGGGGGGGGGGGCATGAAGGCAGTAAAGTAACAACTGAACAATAAAGAACAGAAACTCCAGAACTTCACTGAACCAAGGTCTAAACAGAGATGCAGGGCGATTGATTTAACTTGATCATCATCTAAAATTATCATGAACATATGTTAAATGAAACCACAGAACTGTACTGAACTGAAGAGACGCCGAGTCTGAAAAAAAAAAACTGACTTGGGTCTACAGCGAATCACACCATCCACACAGCCTTTGGTTTCCAAAACAACCACAAAATCACTACAAGGAACCTCACAACTGAAGAAAAAGAATACTAGTAATTTGATCAGGATATCTGAAGTTTCTTCAGAAAAATGTTATTCTGTTCAGGGCATTTCCTCCAATTTTCCCAGTATGGTAGAAAATGAAAAAAAAATCCCAACTACTTTTCCCTAAAAAGATGAAAAACAGAACTTCCTTTCATTGAAAAGATCTTTTTGCAGACAATTTTCTTTGTGAAGAAATTGAATCTGATCTTTGTATTTTTCATAACCTCCAGGCTATTTTGATCTCAAACACTTGTATATGATAGTTGTCATCATTATGCAAGGTGAGATTTCTCTTCTTTCTTAACATCCAATAATCTGTAAAATGACAGCTGATGAATACCAAAGTGCAAACTGCTGTATAATGTAATCTTATGTGAATATCTGAATTAATTCTTAAGTGTTCTATGGCATCTGCCTGGAAGCTGTTATGTCACTTGACCTGTCAATAGCATGCTTTGTGCGTGCCTGCATCCTATGTGAACACAGCCCTGGCTTTAAATGCTGGGGCAGGATTGCGACCAGCTGGTAGATTCGGCAGTTGCGGACAGTGCATCTTTGGGTTCCACAAGCACCTCTGGGAATATCTTTTTCTTGTTTGCCTTTTGGTTGACTCTGGGTAAAGGTCCAGTAAGGAAAGACCCACCAACGGCAGAAAAAGTCTTGTTGACAGCAAGAAAGACTGCAACCTGGGGTGCACTTCAGAGGGCACGTAACACCTCATGTGGCAAAAACTCAGCTGTATCTGGAGCCGTGCTGTTTTCACCTACCAGTAGAATAGCGGCGAGCAAGGCTGCGGAATGCACACAACAGTTGCTGGATGGTGGCATCTTTCGCTGGTAGGCTCTAGTCAAGATGGTCTGGTACGTCCATCAGGGCGGTCCCGCAATGTTCTGTTGTGTCATATCCGGTGGCCACCTTTCAATGGCATCTGCCAGGGAGCAGTTGTGTCCCTTGACCTCTCAACGGAATGCCCTGTGCATTCCTGCATCCTAATTCAACACAGAGCAGGCTTCCAAGTCTCAAGTGGTGCAGGATTGCTCCTGACTGGCTGGCTCGACAGTTGTGGACAGCACTTTCCTGGGTCCCACTAGCACCTTCGGGTGCATCTTTTTCTCCCTCTCAAGATTATTTTAATCAGTTTTGATGTGCTTTTGTTTGTGTGTTTTTCTCCATTAGTTGTCGTAGTATACTACAGATGAAAAACCTAATTTCATATCATAAATATGTTTTATGTAATTGTTACATGCACTGTCATACACATGAAGAGAGGCAGAACACAAATAAAAATGCGCACACAAACGCACGAAACAAAAAACAACAACAAATAAACAAAAAAAGCTTATAAAAATCACCTGCCAAGGATGCTAATGAATTTTAGCTCTGTCAATGGACCAAAAAAATTCTCAGGTCCAGTTTTATGGTTTTACACAAGACTTAAACAGCCACTCAAGAATTTCTCCTATGAATACTCTCCCAAACAAAGCTCACATGGAAAATTCCTATACATGTGTCTTTATCATAACGTCTACATACATGTGTCCGTGTGTGCGATCGTGAATCAAGTCTGCTTGTGTTTCAGTGTTGGCTGTAGCAGGTGACTGAGCTCAATACGTGTCAAAACTCAAACTCACGAGATGGTGAGGAGGTCACATCCAGCCAGGCCCATGATCTGCCCAGTGTTGCGGAAGGAGGCCCCCATCACCACAGTCCTGTACTTGAACTTCTTGTAGTACTGGTAGATGCTGGTCACGCTCTTCACACCTGCCCACGCGGGGTGTCATTCAACAGGTGAACGTCCACAAGGCGTTTCACACAGATAGTTCTACTGTGAGGATTTTAACTCATTCCAGATAACCAATGACAGAATTCATAAATAGGTGGGCGTCACACCAGTGAACCAAGGAAATAACTGAGAGCAGCAAGTGCGGTCTGAATCCTTTGACAAGTCCAATAATTTTTAACCATGTTTTCGTGCTAATCTCCCTTCTTCAATATTGCTTGTCTCCCCCGTTCAATATTCTTCAAAAGTTGAATGTGTACCGTTGCTGCTTTCAAACGTGAAAATGTCACAACAAATCAAAAGTCAGACAGTCCCAATGTTTTGGCCGCATTGAACAGTGTAAATGTAAAGAAGATAGGGAGAGAGATACACCTGGCAATGAAAATTTTTCTCTTCAAGTGACTGTTGAAGAAAGAAATAAGTTACATTTATGTCATATTTTCTTACCCCTAAACCAGAATAACCCCCAAATATTGACAATACAGTTCCCTTTTAATATGGCTGATTTGAGGTTGCTACATCAGCCTACTTTCATTTCATTTCAGAATATGGTACAACCACTCCCCAGCACATTAAAACTTTTTTTCTCGAGTTCTGCAGATAAATAAATGAGCTGTCACTTTTTAAAAGCATGCACTTGTCTTTCGTCTGTATATTCATATGCTTTTCTCTATGTGTGTGTGTGTGCATGTGTGTTATGAAATGCATTGTGTGTTTGTGTGTTTGTGTGTGTGTGTGTGTGTGTGTGTGTGTGTGTGTGTGTGTGTGTGTGTGTGTTGTGTGCATGTTATGTGTATGTGAATGTGTGTGAGCATATATACGCGCGCGTGTGTGTGTGTGTATTGTGTGTGTGTGTGTGAAGAGCATAACTGAATCCACATGCCTCTTCCCTTTCCCCATTTGTTCTCCCTGCTCTTTGCCCTTCATCCTCCTATGGCTTGAATTCTTCCCATGAGTGGTTGAATACGGTGCATTCAAGACTCACAAAACACACACAGATCTGTGAATGTTAAACTAGGCACCACCACCTAATGAAAACGGGTTCTACCTGAGGAGACATCCCTTGTGACAAAAATATTACATCACACAATATAGCTGAATCATAATCAGAAACGTAAAACCTTCAAACTTATCAGTTGGTACAGATCATCTTGTCATGAAAGAGTTCATCTGTCTTTAAAAGTATCTGTTTATTAGAATTCATGTGTTTTGTCTTGCACAAGAACTACTATTATCAGAAATATACAATGCACAGAGAAACATGTAAACTCAGTATCCATCTTCACAAGGATTTGAATACTCCTTAATTTCACTGTGATAAAGAGTTATTCTATTATCACTGACCGTCACTTTTCACACTATCTAAAGACTGAGTGATTTGAAGACCATTTTTTTCCTTCATAGCACAAAGTCAATTCTATTTCCTGTCTTTTCTCACCTATGCAGAGATCACATGAAAACCACCATAATCTCACCTGGATCTTCTAACGGCTCGAACTCTTTCTGGTCAGTGTTCTTGACAAACCAGTCCAGGATACGTCCAACGAAAGGGGAGATCAGCGTGGCCCCAGCATCTCCACAGGCAATAGCCTGCACAGTCGTTAGGCACAACGATCACTGACCCCTCAAGTCTTGCACTGTTTCAGCCACTTGGGTGACTGTGTATGACTTCTTTTGTTCTTCTCAAGTATTTTCAGTGTCTTGCTGTATTTGTTTTTTTCATGTGTTTTTGAGCCGTGTTGTGTGTGTGTGTGTGTGTGTGTGTGTGTGTGTGTGTGTGTGTGTGTTTGTTGTGTGTGTGTGTGTGGTGGGTGTGTGTCTGATGTGTTTGCGTGTGTGTGCATGTGCGTGTGTGTGTGTGTGTGTGTGTTGTCTATGTGCCTGTGCACAGGAGCGCCCTGTACAAGCATTTGCTGGGGATTCATATAACTCTGATTTCTCTGTTTTCATTCTCTGTTAAGAGAACTTGCATCAAAATCCTTGACCAAAAAATGAGTGTCATCTAAAACTTCTGTGAACAATCAGTTCAGATCAGGACTTCATACGAGAGGGTTTACATGAATCTTTTTAGATCAAGCCTAAAAAACTGGCAAAGTCCTAGTTTGAAGCCCCTTACATGCCTTTATCTTATTTACTGGTGCTCATGGAAATTGCTTGTGGAGAGCAAACAGTGAAATCAACACAATTATAAGCTTCACAAAACCAGTCCCAAATCATTTCATCAGTGCTGCCCATGTAAATCTTTTTTTGTGTTTTGAACCGAGAACTTCTTCCCTATCCCCATTCTCTATAATGTCATCTCACACATGAGGCAGAACTACAACCGATTCTTCATCTTTTATATTTCAAAATGCCTCTTTTCTCTCTCAACAGATTTTGTGAGCTTCTATGGATAACTGAAATTCACTGAGGATAGCACCCTTCTTTTCAGGGATGACTTTCTGCACAACTGTCTTCTTTTCAGAAGACATGAAAATGCCACAGCAGAGTTAACTTTTCAGCAGTGTTTACTGTACAGATTGAATATCAGCAGTGTTTATCTTACAGATCAATATTAGCAGTGTTTACAATACAGATCAATATTACAAGTGTTTACTTTACAGATCAATCTTCAAGCCCTTGATTTCTCATTACAACACTAATTTTGCTGCTTCTACAGCCGTTTGTTGACTGATAGTTTGTGCTTAAGTTATGAGATTCAGATTGGTCGCTTGTAACTCAGATTTGAGATGCAGGTGTACTAGAGAGTCAATATATGTAATGAAGAAGATCCTTCATTTTCATTCAGGTCAAATATGGGGGGAAAAGTCATAATGTGAACGCTGGAATATGGGAGTTTCACAGGAGCATGTGTTCGTTCTACATGTGTCTTCAAAACTGCCCTTCACTGGAGGAAATTTAAAAACACCTTCTATCAAAATCATCTTTGTCAGGACACATTCTTCCGACTGAATTAAACTTACATTGAGATGATTCTCTTCAGTCAAAAATGAGGACTTATGTCTGTGAGCTCGCACATGCACACACACACACACACCACATGCAACAGTCACACACATGCATATACACTCACACACACACACACACACACACACATACCACATGCACATACACACCTGATAAAAGTTGAAAATGAGCGTCATGTTGCAGTGGATGTTTTCTTCCTTCTCCAGTTCTCTGCAAACAGATTCACGATACTGATTACACTTCCTGGATCTTTATTCAACCATTTGGTCTTTGACCGACATTGCTGAGATGCAGCACTAAAAATGACAATACACTTGCTGCTCATCACAAAATATAACATGGTTGTCATTGTTTTGTGATTGTCACTCGTGTACACTTTCCTAAACGTTTTATTTTTAATAATTCATTCCTTTTTTTTAACACTACCAACCACTTTCAAATCAAAAACTTTGCCTTTTCATTCATTTCTTTTTTTTCACCACTGCCAGTCACATGTTTCTTTAAGGCTGGTTATGTTACTACGCCTCTATAAACTTCGTCTCTGAACACAAGGTGAAAAACACTTTGTGTAAAGGCAGCCATTCAAATTGTGATTAGGTTTCATCATAAAATCTTGTTTCCTTTCTTTTTTTCTTTATCCAGATCAGCGTCGTTTTTGTGTGTGCACAAAACAGCTACCATATGATCACAGTGATCTCACTGTCTTTATTTCCATGTAGTCCCAAGCTACACCCTCTTCATCTGACCTCGGAAAACAAAGCCAAATGGCATAAAAGGCAACAGGTGTAGACTGCAGCCCTAAGTTCTTTTTTAACACGTGCTGGAAAAGACTGCTTGAATGAAGCAGTGAAGGTTAGGTGATTCAGCTACATGGACTTAATTCCTAAACAGTGAACATACTGAGCCACCACAGACCTAAGAGATGAGTTCAAAGTGAAAAATCAGTGCACAAAAAAAAAAGAAGTAAGGGGCTCCTAAATTACGGTATTGACCCAAATCAATCTAAGATGCCATGTTGATACTTTCTGATACCTGAATCTTTTAAACTTCTGCTCTGGTGCAAAATGACCAAATGTGACTTCAGACATACTGTATGGTGGCAAGTTCTAAGTAGGGGTTGTCAAGAACTCCACGGCTGTCTCTGTACCTTGATCATGCACAACATGTCAGAGGGATTCTGTGCAGTCAGGACTTACATGTTTTCCATCCAAGAATTCTGTCTGCTCTAACAACATCTAACCTTTGCTGTTCGCTGCAGAGTAATGCTGTTCAACAGAGATGTGGACAGATGCATAATCCTTGGCAGGTGAACAGCTGACAGGAGTGCTTGACCAGCATGTCACATGACAGCAGATTCCATGTTCTACGCTCACAATGTTTCGTTCTTCTCCAGCATGGTGGTAAAATCATGGAGTTTAGACTTACTGCCTCACAACTGGTCGCTGCCATGTGCACACCATGTTCTCACTCAAGCCAGCCAAACAGCTACACTCATGGCTTGTCTTCCATGCTATTCACGCAGTGAAATCAGGCTCACACACAGAAAGTGGGGGAACTACGACAAAAAGGCACTCGTCAGACCACAGACCTATATCAACTTAAATGGACACTCCAATCGCCACTCTGATCCAGATCCAAACAAAAAATTAAGAAGGGGCATCCTCTGGCTACATTCTACCTTCCCAAGTGTCGCTAAAATCTTTTTTTTTCATTTTTTTTTTTTCAGTCTTGCCTATAGACCCAGGATCCAACCTTTGATCAGGATCCCTGTCACAATGTATATGGGACTGTCCTGGACTTGCATGCCAACTTTACACCAACTTCCCTTACAATGAGTTTCAGTAAAATAGCATAACATCGCTGACAGGCAAACACACACACACACACAGATGTGGATCAAGACATAAACCTTCATATCAGAGACCTGAAATAAATTCATCCATCCACACACACACACACAGACACACACACACACACTCTCTCTCTCTCTCTCTCACACTCAGAAAAATGTGAATACCCATTCTGGCTCATATTTAGCAAATGACGAAAGAGGTGTGAGGAAGAGGGAGGTTGGATAGAGGATATAACGATAGTAAGGTGGTCTGTAGTTTACTTTTGGTTTCCTCAGCGCAAACACATAAGCTGTTATTCAAAGAAAAACAGGGGGGGGGGGGGGGGGGGGGGGGAAGCCAGCTTGAATCTCTTGACCATGGCTCAAGGATGGCTTGTACTTTAACAGAAGCAAAAACCTCAAAGAAATGAAAATGGATTTCTGTCTTCCTAACAAATGTCTAATGCAAAACAAGAAAAGAGACAGACCTAGGGCAAGAACAGCATGTGGCAAACACATGGTGATAATGGGCTTATGACACCAAGACATCACAATGCATATCTATGCAATGGCTCTCATGCACTGTTCTAAAAGAAACCTGGACAACATATGTTAACTGACAGCAACAGTTATTTGTGGCCCAAGGTAATTTTGTTGTCTGTAGTAGATAACTTTATAATATTCCTGGATTGTCCTAATGAATGATGGTTTTCCTTCCAAAAGAACTTAAAAATGGGCAAAGTGCAATTAAGCAAAAAACATCTAGTATGTTGGAATAAAAATGAGATTGGTTTAAACTGTTTATGAATATAAAATATTACGTTTGAAAAGATGAAGTCATTTTTTTCTATGTTGTTCCCACCTCCCGCCCTAAGAGAAATATTGGAGGAATGCAAAAATCCTTCTTACTTTTTCTTTTCTTTTCTTAATTCATTTGAAACCATGTCAGCCGTGCCAGTGGCCAAGAAAAGACTTGTTTGTTTTTAGCAGGTGGCCTGAGTATGACAACCTGTATTGGCAGCTCCCTGTCCACTAATGCCATAAGATGAACCTGGGTGTAGCTGGGTGCATGGCAGTTGAAATGGGAGCAGCAGTGTGAGAGAAATGCCACAGCGATGGCACAATGACAGGAAATAAGACTGAACAGTCATGCGTTGAACCATCAGCTAAGGCGAGTCCAAGACAAGACAGTCAAGGTGATATGCATGAACAAAACAGCAGCCTGTATTCCAGGAGCGACTGTACCTGGCAGCCTCAACCCCCTCCCAGGTGGAGGAGAGTTTGATGAGGATCCTCTCCTTACTGATGCCTGCCTCCTTGTACAGCTGGATCAGCCGCTTGGCCTTCTTCACCATGCCCTCTTTGTCGAACGACAATCTGTGCACACACATGCACACACACGCGCGCACACACACACACACACACACACACACACACACACACTCATGCATGTAAGCAAATGCACCCACATCCACAAAAAACATACATGAACTCACATACTGAGTATGTCACAGCCAAAGAACATGCTGACATTCTGATTATCAGTCAAATGACATCTTTTGGTCAGATTCCTCTGCATACCATAAATTTGCACTTGTTTCCTTCTGTTTCTTCTTACCTTCTGCCAGTCAAATTTATATCACAATATACATGTTCCCACATTCCTCATCCAAGTCCTGAAGACAGTCCTCACATGCAACATCAACCAGTCAAACTTTCTCTTACTTAATTACTCCACTTTGAGTCATCAGCTGCATTACGAAACTGTAGCACACAAGAAACAATGACTATTACTAATACTGCTGTATTCACAATTACTCCAGATGTTAGAAGAAATTAACCATCACAATCAATTCACTAATCAATATTTTACCAACCTTGCATCTACTTCTGTGGAGACCCGCCCTGGGATGTTTTTCAGAATCTCCACCCCGAAGTTGACGCACACCTTATCCATGGCATTGGTCAACAGGTCTGCTTCCGAGTGAACAGAGCATAAAAAACTGGTTGATGTAATATGCGCTGAAGGCACAGAAGACCAACAGAAAGACAGACAATTTTACATAAAACACACAAAACAGTGCATGTACATTTTTAAAACACAGAAATCTACTCACTGGAAGTAGTTCATCCTAAAGTTGAATTTCTCTCTCTCCCCTTTTCTCTCTTCTCACACCACACACACAAGCACACACACACACAGAGGCATATGCACACACCCCACACACCACACACACACACACAGACATAGACACCACACCCCACAGGCACCCCACACAAACACCGTGCACACACACACAAAAAACAGAAAACACACACAGAATTCGTTTTCTCTCAAACACTTATGTATTTTATTCATTCATTGTGTTGTTCAATACAGAGAAACTGTTTTCTTTTCTGTTCAGATCTGAGGGAACAAAAGGATGCATGTAACTGATAAGCACTCACACCAAAATCCCACTTTCTTGAACAACAACCATGGATGTCTGTGACATCATAAGCAACCGAAATTTGAGGTTGTTATGAAATATGCAAGAGAGGTACTGTGTGTTAAGGTTGCGTTAAACAAAACTAAAATTAAGATTGTCTCCAGTTTTCATGATGCCCCTGGGCAAGTTTGCCCAAGCAGAAGCTTAACTGTTAAATCAGGGAGAGAAAATTTAAAAAAAAAAAAAAAAAAGAGGGAAGCGAAAAAGGTGTGCCTGCACTGCAGGGCACTGATATCCTGATATCTCCTGGTATTATTATAATTGTCAGGTTTAAATGTTCCAAAGTTTGCCAACTTTCTCCCAAAATGTGCAAATGTCTACGTGTACACAATCACGTTTGCCAACTTTCTCTAATATGTGCAAATGTCTATGTGCACACAATCACGTTTGCCAACTTTCTCTAATATGTGCAAATGCTTACGTGCACACAATCGAAACGTGCATGCATTCTTGCACATTTTCCTATGCACTTGAAACCCGTTGAAGTACCTAGGCTTAAAATCACAACCATTTTGACTGAAACCAAAAGACACAAAAAGTGAGACTCAACAAGACAAACAAGGACCAAAACTTGCAGACGCTCCATTATCATGCACACAAAGTATTTGGGAGAAACCCGAAGGACCATTTGTTTTACTGAAAACCATGATCTGAAAACAAAACAAAAAACCCTAAGATAGGATAGGTAATGTTGCTTATAGCCCAGCCGGGGAAAAGGTGGAAAGAATACAGATAAATAAAGTAAAAACCATGATAAATTAAAGAAAAGAACGTAAAAGAAACAAACACTTCAAAGAAATGACTTGGGCTGAACAATGGACAGACAGACCCACCCTCCCTGTTTTTTTGCCCATTTGACAGCTTCGTCGATGAGCGCTGTGCACTGGGCATTTTAGATGCTGCCAAGATGAGAGACGGGTTGGTGGTAGCATCAGTAGGTTTGTACTTCTTCATGGCTGGAACACACAGCAAGGAAATCATGGTGGGTTAGTGTGAATGTGTGTGAGGGTGTGTACAGTGTGTGTGTGTGTGTGTGTGTGTGTGCGCGTGTGTGTGCGTGTGTGTGTGCATGCGCATGTGTGTATACATATGTGTTGTGTGTGTGTGTGTGTGTGTGTGTTGTGTGCGTGCGCGCGTGCACGCACATGTGTGTATGTGTGTGCATGTAAGGGCATAGACACTTAGTGCGTGGTGGTGGAAGAGAAGATTATGTAAAATACATGTAGTGACTGTTAGTGTGACTGAGAGAGAGAGAGAGAGAGAGAGAGAGAGAGAGAGCGGAGAGAGAGAGAGGAGAGAGAGGAGAGAGAGGAGAGATGAGACGATGAGAGAGAGAGACAGACAGAGAGAGAGCGAGACAAAGAGAGAGAGAGACAGAGGAGAGAGAGAGAGAGATAAAGGTATACATTTGTGTGATATAGGATTGGAAGCATAAATAAAATATGCACAGTAAGAAGAGAAGGTGTGGGAAGTCAGGGTAGGGAGGAAGGGTGGGGGATGAGGAGGCTGGGGGGGGGGGGGGGGGGGGTGAGGGGGGGAAGTGCAGTAGTGAGGTGAAAGGAGGAGGAATGGTATGTAAGGTTGAAGAGGAGTAAGAGAATCATAGCCACAGACTCCCACACACACCTTAACATGCTGCACATCACACACACACACACACACACACACACACACACACACCTTACACACACACACACACACAAAAAACACCCTCAGCCATCAAGCTTATGATGGCAGGTGACACACAAATGTGAGACAGTGTGAAAGTCCTTTGCTTTGTCTCTCTACAGACAGGAACATTATCATGTGGCCAGAGAAAAGTGGAAAAAAACTGGATAGCGACACCACCATGAATTTAGTTTTTAAATATTCTGCCACACTATTTAAATTACTGGTAGAGGCAGGTGTCACTGACATATATTTCTAGCCTCAGCTGCATGCATGCACACACACACACACACACAACACAAACACAGCACATGCACGCGCGTGCTTGCACACAGATAAACACACAGACAGACAAACACACACACACAAATGCAAATTGATACTGATAATATATTTGTAAATCAACCACGAGAATAAAGTGAACCATTTGAGTATCTTCTTATTGTAATTTCTAGCTTTGATCATGCTCTGGTACTTCCCTGGATTTTTCCTTGAAACTTTTCCATAACTGGATG
This sequence comes from Conus ventricosus, assembly GCA_018398815.1. Lineage (NCBI taxonomy): Eukaryota > Metazoa > Mollusca > Gastropoda > Neogastropoda > Conidae > Conus > Conus ventricosus. Next base: position 60,100,496 of record CM031607.1, on the reverse strand, counting down.
CCAAAAGTTATTTAGCTATATATATATAGGCACTTCATAATATTCCCACAAGGTATCTTCACCATAATATATATACATAAAAAAGTCATTGTAATTGAACTAATGTAGTCAACAATTATGAGAAATGTCTTAAAACGCTATACCTCAATGATCTTATTACACTACAACTAGTACAAGCAAGAAAAATACACTGGAAAATCATGAAAAAAATAATTTAAAAAAATGAATACTAAACCAATGCTGCACATATATACATGCAGTTCCAACACATGCATTTGTGACCATGACAGCTATTTATGGTGTGATAAGACTTATCATAAGTACTGTGTGGACCATGACCTACTATTCATGGTGTTGTGGTAGTATCATGTAGACCATGACTGCTATTTATAGTGTTGTGGTAAGTATCATGTAGACCATGACCTGCTATTTATAGTGTTGTGGTAAGTATCATGTACTATGTAGACCATGACCTGCTATTTATGGTGTTGTGGTAAGTATCTATGTAGACCATGACCTGCTATTTATGGTGTTGTGGTATCATGTAGACCATGGACCTGCTATTTATAGTGTGATAAGTATTCATGTAGACCATGACCTGCTATTTATAGTGTGATAAGTACTGTGTTGACTATGACCTGCTATTTATAGTGTTGTGTTAAGTACTGTGTTGACCATGACCTGCTATTTTAATGTTGTGTTAAGTAAGTACTGTGTTGACCATGGCCTGCTATTTATAGTGTTGTGATAAGTACTGTGTTGACCATCGCCTGCTATTTATAATGTTGTGTTAAGTACTGTGTTGACTATGACCTGCTATTTATAGTGTTAAGTACTGTGTTGACCATGGCCTGCTATTTATAATGTTGTGTTAAGTACTGTGTTGACCATGGCCTGCTATTTATAGTGTTGTGTTAAGTACTGTGTTGACTATGACCTGCTATTTATAGTGTTAAGTACTGTGTTGACCATGGCCTGCTATTTATAATGTTGTGTTAAGCACTGTGTTGACCATGGCCTGCTATTTATAATGTTGTGATAAGTACTGTGTTGACCATGGCCTGCTATTTATAATGTTGTGATAAGTACTGTGTTGACCATGGCCTGCTATTTATAGTGTGATAAGTACTGTGTTGACCATGGCCTGCTATTTATAGTGTTGTGATAAGTACTGTGTTGACCATGGCCTGCTATTTATAGTGTGATAAGTACTGTGTTGACCATGACCTGCTATTTATAGTGTTCTGATAAGTATCATGTAGACCATGACCTGCTATTTATAGTGTTCTGATAAGTATCATGTAAACCATGACCTGCTATTTATAGTGTTCTGATAAGTATCATGTAGACCATGACTTGCTATTTATAAATAGTGTTCTGATAAGTATCATGTAGACCATGACCTGCTATTTATAGTATGATAAGTACTGTGTTGACCATGACCTGCTATTTATAGTGTGATAAGTGCTGTGTTGACCATGACCTGCAATGGTCAGGGTTCATGCACACAGTGTGCCTTGTCTTGAGCTTTCTAAAGTTCAAAAATCAATTCTTTCAACTCTGGACACAATTCTTCGGTTCTTGAGTGAAAACACAAATATTGTTTTAACATGACAACATTTCTTTTGTCCCTTCCAACTCACATCCAAGGGACTTCAATGTGCTTAGAGATAAATAGGAGCTTGTTGGAGGTGACACCATCAAAATGGGTGTTTATCAATCTACACGACATAAACAGGTAACTAAGAATTCCGCCTGGGGCATTCTACTTTTCAAACTCCACATGCATTCAACCTTTTCTTTCTATGACTGTGAGAATGGCTAGCAAGAAGCATGCTTGACAAAGCAAGCACCAAAGCCGGTCAATGAAAGCACCCATGATCAAAAGCTGGTTTTATGAACAAACAATCACAGTCAATGGACCATGATAACGATGGTCACTCAAGTGAGTCAAAGAAAACATGGTTCACTGGAGAAGCGGAGAAGATTTTTTTTTTTCTTTTAAAGTATACTCCCTTTTTGGCAAAGTCTCATGCCAAACTGTTGCAAGCTACAGCCAAAGCCAGTGTGCCAGCTCTGTTTGATCAGATTATCATGGTTATTGCAGAATGAAGATGCCCAGTCTTCCATTTACACATACATGTATGTAACCTGAATTTTTCAAAATTCCGTATTTCAATGTCACACTGTTCCATGCTGCAGAATTCAAAGCAAAATGTGGAGGGATATTACCCTGAAGGTATGAATGAGGTGGTCCTGAGGTAACAGGAGATATGTCAGCTGCAATGTAGAATCACTGACGGAACCATCAGCCGTGGACTATGTGAAGCCCCAACTAAAATGAGTAATGAACAGCTCTTCCTATACACAGTGGCTGCCTCCTGGATGTGAGGGAGATGCACCAGGTGCTGTAACTGTAAGCCCTAAAATGACGATAGCTCTCCATCTCATGTGGTTTGGGTTTCATAAGGTACAAAAAAGACCTTGTTTTCCTCATCTTGCCTAGATCCGTGATGGTAAATAACTGGTCTGTGTGCCAGTGAAAAAGTGCCAGGGAGCTGACAAGGAGGTGGTGCCTCTTAGCTAACGCGCTCAACAGTAAGACTAAGAGCCTTGTCTTAGAACATTGGGAAATCCAGGGTCTCATACATGTGACTTATAGCTGCAGTGCAGGCTATATCTATATCTAGTATATATATAGCGGGATCCCAAAGGAGAGTCTTGACATGGTGGGACAGAATAGACTGTAAGCCTCCACTTGGCACAGCATCAACAGATGCACTACAGCCTGGCCTACAACTAGTACAAGCATGGTATGTGGCATACCATTTAAAAATTTAACACAAAAATATCATGTGTGCACCTGCAAGCTGAAGCCCTGCAAGTATAAACTGAGGAGTGTTTTAGCATGAGGAATCCTTGCATATGTGCAACAAGATTATTTATACACAAGTGCTCTGAGGCTCTTATAGAACATGCATGCAAATCATGCATGCAAGGGTATTATGTGAGCTATAAGCCCATTTATGTGCAGTGCACCGTTACAATCCATGAGAAAACTCCCACACTATGGTCAACAGCATGTGTAACAAGGCCTGTATGACAACAGTGAGTGATAAGACAAAAATGTATGCATGAGCACTCAAATCATGTAAACAGAATGTAAGTCAGTATGCGCCAAAAGGCAACATGCATGCAACACAGCACATGTATACAAGCCTTAAGGGCTACTCAGCTATTAGCACATAGTATTGTGCATACACTGAAATGCAGCTTGAATGGCAGTCAATTACTGTCTTTGGGAATTAGGAAGAGTACACAGTAAAAGCCCAGAACCAGGCTTACTGACTGCATGATTGCTCTCTTGTGGTGGAGTTGCTAAACTTTCCAACTTGAGTAGACTATACATTCCTCTTCCTTCTGTTCTAGGCCATGGTGGATGTGTACATGAGATACAGTGTAATTGAAGTGGTCTCTCATTCTCCAACAGAAACATGCACTCCATCTCAATTTTGGAAGGATCAATGAATAACAGCTGCTGTCACTGTTGCATGTTTATGAAGATCAATGTTACTAGTTCAGTAGTTGTTTAGAAAAAGCTTCATTTTAATTCTGTTTTATCATCATCACCATCATCATCATCTCTCTCTGAGTCTCTCTGAGTCTCTCTCTCTCTCTCTCTCACACACACTATCAATAAGCATCATAATTCGGACCTTGCCTTTCCTGTCGTATTTCGTTGCTTAAAGATTTGATTGTTGATTCTTGTGATTATACTTTCAGGAAATTCGGTCATAGGATACAACTCTCTCTCTCTCTCTTCTCTCTCGTTTTTAATAAGTATTACAATTCGGACCAGGCCTAATTAAACTAGACGGATGTAACGCAGGCTACATAGGCCTACACACTAACAGCAACACTGAACAGTGGTCAGTGGTGCGTAAGGCAGACACTTGTGACACAGCAAAAACACGTAGGCCTGCAAGGTCTACTGCCTGGCCTGGATGATTTGTCAATTTCTTGCTTGAAGTTAGTCAAAACACACACTGTGTAAATCAAAGGTCAAGACTTACACAAAACAGTAATAAGCATAATACTAGGTCAGATACCATCTGCCATTTTAATTGGGCAATCTGACCGGTTCGATTTCAAGCAGACGACCGCAAACTTGGGTCAAAGTACCGGTTGCGCACTTATTTGGAGAACTTCGGCTCATTTAACTGAAACATAATGGATCACACAACTTCAAATCGCTGTATCGCAACAACTGTGTGAATTTCTTCAGTGATCAAGGGAGGGGGTGTTTTTTCCTTGGGGGGGCATTTGGGGGGGGGGGGGGGGGGGGGGGGGGGGGGGGGCGGGAGACATTTCCAGCAGGGGGCACCATGATAATTGGGAAACTGCTGTGACAAAGAGCCTAGAACCGGATTTAAAAACCCGATGGGGGAAGAACCCAAAAGGGGAAACTTTTAATATGAATTTGAAACAGGTTCCCGAGGAGACCCAAAGAAAAACCCATGTTCCCCCTTTTCAACTCCTTTTTCCCTTTTGGCGGATCTAAACGGAAAAACCCCCAGGATTTTTCGGCCCCCCGGGGGAAACTTAATCCTAAAGGCCAACCAAAACCCGGGGCCCCCCCCCAAAAAAAAAAAAAAAAAAAAAAAAAGAAAAAAACAAAAAAAAAGGGGAAAAAAGCTTTTGCACAAAGCAGATGAATGAACAACCCCGGGTGACCGGCAATAAAACACGTGAACGAAAAAAAAGGGTCGGTTTTCAAATCACATCCCCAAGGAACCCGAAAGGCGGGAAAATTTTAAAACGGCTTCAAACAAAATAAAGCAACCCCCCCCCCCCCCCCCCCCCCCCCCAAAAAAAAAAAAAAAAAGAGAAAAAAAAAAAAAATTTACCCAAACAAACGGATGCGCAGAGAACGGAAAACCTTCATTCTCTCCTGTTTCCCCGTTTTTTGGGCGAAAGGGGCCTAAAACCCGCCTTTTCCCTGTGGGGAAAGAGAGAGAGAATCCCCCGGCAGACACAGAAAGAGAAGACAGAGAGAGAGACAGAAGACAACAAGAGCGGGCACACCACACCACACACTAACACACACACACGACCAAAACCACAACGCCATCTTTCTCTTTCTTTCTCTCTCAATTAAAAACCCATAAAATCCGCACATTCTTCTGACAATTTCTCCCTACAAATTTGCACAACAGGCAGACACGGGCTGAAACCGATCATTTAAATTTTACGGCTCGGGCAGTTTGCAAGTACCTAGCCTGGCTGTGTAAACGACCAGGGTGGGTTGCAACCCAAATTGCATCAAAAATTTCGGTTGCCACGTCGACAAACCGTTGGCTGTCACCGAAACACGCCCGGGGGCCGTCTTTGTTTTTTGGAGTCCCGAAAGGGCGGGTTTTTTCGACGGGCTCTGTTGTCCCCACGGTTTTAAATTGTGTTATTTTAAAATGGCTAAAACTTTACTAAAGAACGGGTTTGTTTTTCAGGCCTAAGTTTTACTTTAACGCTGTTAGAGTTTTTGTTGAAAAAATTTAGGCAAACATTTTTGGAAACCGGAGAGATTGTTTTTATAAAAAACAAAAAAGTGAACTAATGTTTTGGGAAAATAAACGACTACAAAAAGGGTTTTTTGGGTTTTCAAGTTAAAATTTGGCCAAGCAAAACAAACCTCAGGGTTTATTGTTGGGAGCGGTTGGGGACAGAAAAACCATGTTTAAAAAACATGGCTTTCATTTCTTAAGGGGAGGATAAACAGGGTGATTTGATGCTAAAAAATTATTTTGAAAACTTTTTTGGTTCCCCCCAAAGAAAAAAAATTTTATTTTGTATTAGACTTGATTATTGTTAACTACGATTCAGTTTTATGTGGCAGGTGATCGTGTTTTAAAGTGGTATACTTTTCTACTTTTCTAATTCTAACCATTTATCGCCTTTAAGTTGCCCTTATGCAACTGAAGGCGATTTTCGAATGTTCGGGAAAAAACAGATGGGGTTTAGGCGACCTTGTACATCTACCAGTATGGAGAGGAGTAGTGTGTGGCCACACTATCTTCATATAAACCCCAAAAAATTAAAATGACGGATGTATACTAGGGGTTTTTGAGCCCCCAAAAAAAGCTTGGCTACAGCGAAATTGCGAACCTGCCAAAAGCCAGTTGCAAGCCGGGTTGAGAAAAGAGGAGCACACAAACTGGGCAAAAAACCCCCTATTTGTTCCCCCAATGACTTAGCCCTGCAAAGCCGTGGCAAACTAGTCAAACGACCCTTGTGATCGCTTGACCTGCAAAGCGCGGCAGCACCTGCAAACCAGGGGAAAAACGGCCAAACGACCCTATGTGATACTTGGGGTTTTGATTGAGGTTGGGGCCGAGACACACCCTGTTTAGTCACAAAGAAAGAAGGGGCCCTGGAGTTCTACTTTTTGTTTTTGTTTTTTTTTGGGCCACCCCACGCACCACTCCCCCCCCCCCCACCCTGGACGTTTTTGGTGTGTTTTTTGTTTTTGTTTGTTTTGTCCTGCCCCCAGCATGCCACCCCCCCACCCCCCCCTGCCCCACCCCCCCCCCGCATGCACACACCAATTCCTTCAAGTTTTTAACAAGTTATTCTCAAGTTTTTATTTAAATTTATTCTTTTTGCCCTTTAAGCATTCTCAAATCCCCCAAGTTTTTAATAATTCTTGATCAAGTTTTAATTAAGTTCTTAATAAGTTTTTTCATTCTTGAAATTTCTTGTTTAAGTCACCTTTAAGTAAAACCCAAGTTCTTATTAAGTTATCTATAATTTAAAAAAAATAAAAGCTATTTTTTAACTTAAAATGTTGTCAAAAATTGACAACACCCTCAAAAAACGCGTATCGTTGAATGTCTGCTCAGCGTTCCTGCATAGATCTTAAGGAAAGGGTTTTTACATCCAAGCAACCGCTTTTATTACAATTGGGTCTAGGGAAAATGTTTTTTTAAAAGGGACTCCGGGCTTTATTTTTTATTGAATTATCTTTTTTAAAATACCCCATGACTTTTTTTATAAAAAAATTTAAAATATTATTCCAAATAAATGGATAAAAATAGCTTTGTTATTGGCGGTTTTGGCGTGCTTTTGTCTCTTTCGTTTTTAAAAGGGTTCAGATTTTTTGTTTGTTTTTTGTTTTGTTGCCCGTTATATATTTTATAACCAAAATAACTGCCCCCAACACAGCAATGGCCCCAAAAATGGCAACTTTTTTAATTCAATATTCCATGAAAAATTTGGGTCCCCTTGTTAAAGGGATTTTTAAAATTTTTTTGAACAACTTTTTCTGGCGTTGGCGGGTTATTTTTCATGATGAGTCATTTTCGAACATTAATTTTTTTTTGTCGTTCCACCTGCTAATTTTTTTCCTGCTTAAACACCCCCGGAATTTTTAATGGCTCCCCCTGATTCACGTTTTTGCTGATTTTTGGTTGGGTTACTTTCTCCACCTATCGGTTTTCTGATTTGCTGTTTTCCGCCTTTCATTTAAAGGGGAAAAAAATCTATTGATTAAAATTTATTAACCCCCAATTTAAGGGCGTAACAATTTTCCCCCAAATCTGTAAACAGATCCCCCCCTAGAGACCTAAGGGACTTTTTAAAACGGGACCCTCTTTAAAATCTACATAAAACCCTTTTTCAAATAAATGGCGCAAATTACTAACTAAGTTTAGTGTACAAATAAAACCTTTGCCCAATTTTCACCATTCTAGCCCCCAATGCGCTTCATCCCTTTAAAAGAAAATTATAAGTCTTGTGGCGACATTGTTGAATCTGTTCAATGCTAAATTCATTTGGGCTTTTTTTTTTTTTCCCCCCTGCCAAAGAATACAACCCTCCTTTTGGGGCAAACAGTTTGGGCCCATCAACTTGGTATTAAAATTCGGGAAGGGTTTTAGGCCCCTTGATGTAAGATACGTGTTATTTTTTTTATTAAATTATAAATTTTTTTTATAAAAATGAACCGAAAAAAATTTTTCCCAACCCTGTATCCCTTTCGCTGTTTTGGGGAGGATAATGTGGATACTAAAATGTTTTGGTAAAACCCTGTTAAAAATTTAAAAAGAGATCTTGCAAACTAACTTTGGAATTTCAGAAAAGTGTTTGCTATCTTGCAGTTTCGGTTGCCAGAAAATTTTTAGTTAAGCAAGGAAAATTTCCGAAAATAAAAAATTGAAAAGAAAAAAAAAAATTTAAAAAAAAATGGCTTCACCGCAAAAAAGCGGCGGTGGTAATGCGCTTTTTTTTAGCGAAGTAATTTCGCATTTAGTAAACTGGGGAATGACGGGAGAGAAAAAGACTAACAAAGCTATGGAGCAACAGCACGCAAAAGACGCCTATGAAAGGCAAGCGAGCAGTTAGATTTTTTAAATGACCACTGAAAAGCAGGGGCATGCAGCTTTACACATTTAAAAATTTGATCAAGCAATAAAACAATTTTATCTAGAAACGGCAAACCAATCGAGCATGCCCCCCCCCAAAAATTTCAGTGCTTTTATAACCAAAAAAAAACAAAAGAGCAAAAAATGGGTTTTTTGTCGTTGGATGACCGTCGGTATTTTTTTGCAATAATTTTGGGTGAGTAAAAAAATGAAAAAAATCTATTATTCCCCCCAAAGGATTTTGGAAAGGGCATCCCCGCAATTAAAAAAGCAAGCAAAGCATGGAGTCAGTGAAAAACAGCAAAAAAGGTTACTAAACAACGATTTGGCAAATTTATTTACCTGCCCCCCAAAGAATACAGAGCCCCTTGAAAAAACCAAAAACTCCAAAGAAAACCCCATCAAAGGATCTTCTATTTTTCCCCCTTGATGGGATTAGACGAAAAAGATTTAAGTACCATTACAGTTTGACTGGCTTCAAGATACAAAGATCAGACCCTTAAACGCAAAGAGTGCTTCTGCTGTTGCTGTCGCTATACAACGATATCCCAACGAGGGCCCGCAATTTACCCTGCAGATTCGTTAGAGGGAAAAAGAATTTAAAGGCCCAAGTGAATAAATTATTTTTAAAAAAACACAGAGTAACTTTTAAAAGACTTCCCGGGGGTTTTTTCACAGATCAAGGCTTTAGTTGAAAACTTTAAAAAAACAGTTATGAAAGATTTTTTTCCTACCAGTATCACAGAGAGCGAGACAATTTCCCGAACACAGAAGGGGTTAGAAGCGCCTCAGTTTTGCGCGCAAGAAAAGAAGTTTTTAAAAGGGGCTAAAACCTTACAAGCTCAAAAGAAAAAAAAAATTTTGGAAGATCCAGAACCCGGCAAATATATGTTTGGTTAAAAGAAAGGTCCCTTTTATTTACGGGGAAGCAAAGGGACCTCGCTCGGGCAACTGACCCGGTTTGGAGTTTTGATCCATTGAAATAAAAAGAATTGTAAAAATAAATCCCCCCGTGTATTATTTCGAAAAACTGACACAAAAAAACAACCCACCCCTAAAAGATCTTTTGTGAAGGAAAAACTGCAGATAACCCCGCGGGACAGTTCCGCTTTTTTTTAAAATTAAATTTTAAAAGGGGTTTCCCCAGTGCCCTTGCATATGAAAACCCCTTGGTTTAAAAACACACGTTTTGTTTTGTTCTACTAACGACTTCTTTGTTACAACAGTTGTTTTTGATCTCATTGATTAATGCAGTTTTAGTTTCAGATAAAAAGTCTTATTGCCAAAAAAATGTTCTTTTAGTTTCATGTGATAGTTTATGCAAAAACGCGCGGATTTTCCTTTGCTTTTTAATGATTTTCCCCTGGCCGAAATACTGTACTTTTGACCTAAACCAACAAACCCCTTGATCATTTCCTGTAATTCATCCTTCATTTTTCCTAAAACCTTCTTTTGTAATTGAATGCAAAGGCAATCTTTAGGAAATGGGGAGGTCATACCTCCTGCATTCCTTTTAGCTACTTCCATTCCTGTTTTTATAAAATCTTCAGTAAAAATACTATAACAAAAAATCGTATCTGTGTAAAGAACTCGGGAACTCAGGAACAAGGGGTTTTAAAGTAGTAAAAAAAACTCTAACATCAAAAGCTTTTGTAATCTAAAACAGTAAACCCAATAAAAACGGTTTGTCAATTTGACTTTCTTTTTCTTCATCTTTATGCCAAAAAAGCTGACAGAACTTCTGAATCCTGTAATTAGGTTTAAAATCAGCTTAATTGCTCTTCTCTTGGTGACAACTGACATCTTGCGTTGTCGGATTCTCCATGTCTTTCCCAAAAACACTGTTTTCTCGTTTAAAAAAGTCTTTTTCGGCCGGGGGATTTATTCTAAATCAGTGTTCTTCATGATGTATGGTTTCATAAATGTTCTTGATCAAAAGCAATTATGCGATGAACAGCTTTAAATTTTTAAAACCTGTTTAAAAAAATTTGTAGAAGTCTGTAATGGCAACAATTTTTTTTGCCTCGAAGATTAGGCCAATTTAGGTGGTTTCTTGGATCCACTTTAACTTTCTGCTGCTAATGGAAGTCATTATGCGTCATGGATTTCATGGGGTATTCAAGTAATTTTAGAATGAAACCACGCTTTGGTCGGGCTTTAAAAATGCCCAACCCTTTAATCCCTTTTGAATATATTCGTACCTGTGACTTTTTAAAGTTACGTAATGGAAGTGGCCCCTTTGGGCCCAAACCATACAGATTGTTTGCGTCAAATACATGAGATGGGTTAGACCTTTTACTTGGATCAAGTTGCCCAAAGTATTTGTTGTTTGCTTTACAAAAATGATGCAAGCCATACAATTCCTCCACGCAATCCGTTTTCAATCATTGAATCATGGTGTCAGAAAATAAATCAATTTGTACTCCAGTAAACTTTAAGAAAGCCCCCAACTCACCCGGGGCGCAGAAAATGTAATGCGCGGACCCAAACTGTAATGTTTCATGCAGGTCTTTCTATAATTTTAAAGCGCCCCGCCAACAAAATACTCAGCCCTCAAGTAAAACATGATAGCCTCCCATCGTTTTACACTCAAACTTTTTTCCAGCATTTTGGGCATGGTGTAATGGGGGGCGCTGATGTCCTTTCCTCAAAGACTAAAAAGAAGCCCTTTAGTGGAAGTGACTTCAAAAAACCTTTCCCCAACTGTTCATGTACTCATAAGGGAAAACCCCCCTTTTCAACAAAGTTGGGTCAAATATTCTTCCGTTTTTGGGGCAGGATTTAAGGAAAGGCCCAGTGATTTAATGAACCCATCAGGGCTGCATAGATAAAAAAAAAAACCCATTTTATTTAAAGGAAAAAGTACTTTTCTGAGATGTGCAATGCATGCTACCCTGAAGGCACGTCCACTGCTTTCTTTATAAGGTGGAATCGTCCCCTCGCAAGTAGAAAGAAACGGCACTTCCATGTTTAGGATAAAAATTTTATTTGAAGTTTTGCATTTGTTAGGCGCCGCCCCTGAACTTTCCGAATGTGATCATGTCTCTTATTTTGATTCCCCGGGCCCTGTGAGAGGCCAAAACCAAAAATCCAACAAGGTGCTGAGTCAACTGTTTTTTGGGTCTTAGGGTTCACAGATTCAGATAAATTAAATTTATTAAAAAATCTTTACGCACTTGCTGCATGCGCTGAAAAAATCTTCTACCCGCATTGGCCCTCTGTAAATTTGGCTTTGAATGAGCGCCATGACCTAACAAAAATAAAGGAAATAACAAATCTGATGTTTACTCCCATTAAATGTTTTTCGAAGTTTTTGTGGGCGGCCTTAAAAGGAACAATAACGACTCGAAGTCGCGTAAACCGTAGGAGAATGTTGCATTTTTTTCCCAGTTCTTAAACAAACTTTGATCCGGGGGGGGTAATTAGTTTTCTGATTACAGTCACGACTTTTCAATGTTTTATATGTTCATCGGGGCTTGAACAGGGCATTTTTTTTAAACTTTTTTCTACAGAATTCTTGTTTGCCAGACTTTTGAGTTCTGATTAGCTACCTTTTTTCGTTCAATTTAATGCGGTAGCCCCGGGTAAAAGCATCAGTAAGTCAAATATTTTTGTTGGTCGCCAATCTTTGGACTGTTTTTGGGACCTTTAATTGGCACCAAATTTTTTCCTCATCCCATTTTATACATTAACAGTTTTTGGGTTTGTTTTGTTCTTAAAACCCGTCATTGGTCTACACTAACGGGAAAAGGGGCACCCCACAAAGTTAAGATCATTGATTAGGGGTGAAAGTTAGACACTCTCTCGCGTTTTTGGGGGGTGAGCACCCTTGCAAGAACACACCACATAAAAATTTGTTGTCTGTTTTTTAAAAGTTAAATCTCTTTTGAACTAATCGGGAGGTAGGGAAGTAACCTTCCCAACAATGGGCGATATTTAAACCTTTTTTTAAATCTGATCTCAAAGCTTCGCCCTTGACCAACAGAGCCCTTTTTTGGTTTCTTGGGCCAGCGTCGAACTGGAAAGAGTTCGTCTGCCCAACCCGGGTTTTGGCGTTATGAAAAGAACAGTCTGTTGTTTAGTTGGACCCCGACTCAGTTTTTCTTCATTTATGTACATAGTCGTTTAAAAAAACACTAACATTACTTTTAATGGCGGGGGGTTTTTAGTAGTTTTACTTGGAACGAGAAAAAAACATGTACAACCTTTTCCCGCACGTTTGCTGGATCAAGACTTTAGATCAAAATATTCGGCCTTGTAAACGCTTCTTTAACATTCCTTCAAAAAAATTTTCTTTCCCCTTTTATATTTAGCCCCGTTAGCTTCTTTCTAACTCAAAATATTTTTTTAAATTAAAAAAAAAAATTTAAAACAGAATCAATATAACGGCCTTTTTTGCGCTTTGACCCTAAACTAAAATATAAAAACCCCTTCGTGTTGTTACGTGAGCTTTTTTAAAAAGGTTTAATTCTGTTTAAATTTTTTTAACATTCCTTTTTATCTGTCGGGTTTGGGTGTTGAAAAAACTTGTCACCCCCCTTTCTTTGAAGATCAAACTTTTTTCTTTTGATCATCAAAATCGGCCGTAAACGATTAAATTCTTCTCCGTGATGTTTGAGTCAACAAGCGCTTTATTTATTGTCAGTTTAAAAAAACTAAGTTTAAAACCCTTATTAGTTGAACCCTAGCTGTGTGTTTTGAGTTTTTTTTAATTTTTTGCCCGCGCACTTACAATAATGAACACAGACCCAGGCCAAAGCAACCCGCCTAGGTAAAGCGGGTCGCCTAGCCCGTTCTAAGAGAAAACCCAAATCGTTCCTCTGATAGAGCGCTTATGTCATCCCCCGTATTAACAATGTAACACATTAAAAGGGAGCAAATACCTTCGTTTGGTTTTGCCCGTATTTTGAAAAAGGGCCCGCTTGTTTTTTTTGCATTTGTGTAATGTTTGTTAATTGAAGGTTTTTTTCTTAGGGGGTTTTTAAACAGCAAAAAGCCTGCTATCCTTCTTTTTGGGGGGCGCTGTAGGACATTTGGATAAAACCCGAACAGACACTTTTTTAAAAAAAAATTTAAATTTTGTAACCATCTTTTTTAAACTTTATTTTCAATATTCAGTCGCATCATAATTAAAACAAATGTCTTAAGCGGTTTATCGGTTCTTCTTCTTTTTCAATTTGGAGTTTATTTTCTCCAAGTTTTCCCCCTTCCAGCAACGTTATTCTTTTTACCTTTGGGCTCCATAAACCGTATTTTGTGTTAAATAAACATCAAGCCAAAATTGTGAAGATGTAAACTTAGACACAAAAGGCAACTGTTTGGGTTTCAACCCCCCGCCTCCAAAAGTTTCTTTTTTCTCAAAATGCGTAAGGTTTTAAGCCCCGTACGTAGATTTGGTTAGGATACCCCCAATGAACATTGTATTTCGTTATTTTTTGGGTTAAAAAACTTTTCACTTTCCCCTTTTAACGGTTTTCTCTTTGCACAGCAATAAAATACCTTTAAGCGCTTTCTGCAACGCTAAAATAAAAAACCATATAGTGTCTGCCCTGCTTCTGGGTTTTGTATGATGAATCACTCTTTGTAATATATGGGGAAAAGTGTCTCATTTTGGTGCCAAACACCTTTCAAATTAGGGTGCAAAAAACGTCAAACTCAAAACCCCGGTCAGAAATGCTGTACTTTTCTTCGGTGTTGTTGATTTGATAAACCCTTTTGTATTTATTAAAAATTATTCATATGACAATCTTCTTTTAATGCCCTTGAAAGTATGGGGCATGCGCTTTTAACAACCAAAAAACTAGGGGAATGGAAAAGCGTTTCCAACCAAACTTTCGGGTAATACTTTTTTACGTTTTAGTATCTCCACGCCTATTCTATTTTTAGTGCTTCTTTCCATTTTCGATTCCTTGAAACGCAAGAACTCCCTTTCACCCCGGGTTTCCATAGATCCCGAATAGGTTAAAAATATGTCTGCATTGTGTAAAGAAATTTTTCTTTCCCCCAATTTTTAAGAAATTTTTTTAAAAGATTGCCCGCCCAAATTCGACAACGTCCTTTTTTGGGGCTTTGGGTTGAATCGGTTAATTGAAAGTAAGACCGCAGCCTGGCACAATCAAAATTTATCCGCCCAAGCTGGGGAAAATTTTCAGTAAAATTTGATCTGCATCAATATAATATTATTTTGGAACAATAATATTCCGTTTATTTCCCTTCACCCCCATGGGGGCTTTCGTTTTCTATGGGGTAAGAATCGAGCCATTTCTTTTTGTGGCATTTTTGAAACAAAAAAAAGTTAATTTTTAAAAACATGGAGGGAAATTTAAGGCGAAGAAATTATGTTTTTTGATCGTGGAGACGCATGAGTGAAATGAACCCTTTTACACCATGCCAACGCTTCATTGCACGGGAAATTTAAAAGCAGTACGGTCGAAACATTTACAAAAGTTTAGGCCAAAAACCCCCCCGAAATTTTTAAAAACCCCAAAGATTTTGATTAGAGATGGTCATTTTTCTGTAAAAAAAGATAAAGGGGAACTTTTTCGGTTACAACAAACCCACCCATCAAAGTTTTTAGTGTGGGGCAATTAAAATAGATCATGTGAAAGATCAAATCGCCTTGGCATTGCTAGACCGAAATTAAGGGGGGGCGTTGCTAAACTTCAAAAACACTACAAGAACTCCCCCCCACAGATAACCAAATAAAGCGGAACTAAGAAAAAAATCAACAAGGGGAATTTAAAAAATACAAAGAAGCAGAAACCCGTTTTTTCAAAGAAAACAGCGTTAAAAACATTTAAAGATTCCCCCTTGCCTATGCGAGAATTATTTTGCCCCGTCGTACTTTAAGAAACCCCAAGGCGAATTAACAAACAATTTAGCAAAAAAGGTGAACTAATGGGGATATAAAAAAAAGAAAAAAAAAACTGGGGAGGGGTGAGACGCCAATAGGGGTTGATATTAAAAAAAAGAATAACCCAAAGACAAAGACTTGAACAAGAGAGTCAGCAAGACTAGAAGTGACAACACTAACCGAAATATTACGAACTCAAGTGAAAGAAAAAAAAAACTATCGAAAAAATTTTTAAAGACGCAACGCAGCAGAACAATAAGAACATTTTTTAGAGAGCAGGGAGTCACATTAGCAAGCGTTAAACGCCTTAGGATTTTCAATAAGTACACTGGTGATGGCTATTACAGGGGTGGGGGAGGGCAAAACCCCCGGCAACCGCCGCCACCGCTATAAATCAGGGAAAAAAAAAAGCTTTATATCTTTCAAATTTTTTAAAAAAATTTGTGGGGAAAGATGACGCTTTACCAGGAAATTTTGGGGTATTGTTTTCTGTTTGTCTACTGCAACAAATAGTTGGCTTTATGGCCGAGCACTTATGGACATTAGTTCGTAATATTGGGTTTCTAATTTTGTAAGATAAAGACCCAAATAATCCTAGGCCAGTTAATCCAAAACAAGCGCTGTCTTTTTATATTTTGGGGCTCGCGAACGAGTCCCCAGCTTTGCTGATCTTCAATGACTTTGGGGGTTTGGGGCTTTGGGAAATTTGATGACTTTAATTGGGTGTTCTTTTTTTTTGTAATTTAGGTCAGAATTTTTTGCGTTTTTCCCAAATCTGTTCATTGCCTGCTATAAGAATTTCATTTTTATATTTATTTTTGACCTATCTGGAGCTGAGGGCAGAAGGCAGCATGTTAAAAAACCATGCCAACAGCAAATTACTTTCGACTTGCTAGTAAAAATGTTTGGACCTTTGAAACTTGAAGGGAAATAACTGTAAATTAAGGCGTCCTTAAATTTGCTAAGTATTTTTTTGCGCGTCAAAACCCAAAAAGATCGTTAGCCGATCTTGCCTGTGCTTGGAACCCAGCAAACACCAAACGAAGTACAATAAGTCGTTTATTCGTTTATCCCGCCCAGTTAGGCCCCTTTAAAAATTTTAAAAATAAGTTGTCCATGCGTTTTATGCTCTTGCTCTATGGACCAGGGTCAACAATTTTGAAAAGGGGAAAAGCCGGGGCAAAATATACTTTTGGGGCCCGAAAAAAATGACGCCTAGCCAGGGTTTGACCAACTTTTTTCAAAGTCTTCTTTAGTTAATATTGATTTGTTACAGATCCCTTTTAAAAGCTTCATGTTATTCGTTTCTGAAGGATTAAAACGATTTGTATCGGTAATGGCGCTTGCAGTTCAGCAAAATACGTCAAGGTAATAAAAATGAAATTTACATGCCCACCAAAGGGGTAGGGGTGAGTTTAAAAATTACAACGACATCCACCCCATTTTTGCCAAACACAGAAAGTTTTTAAATGGTTCGTAAAACTGCTCGGATGAAAACCACGCTTTCTGGATGGCTCTTTTTCAATAGGGGGGGTTTAAAATAGCTCTTCAATGGAGTACTCACCTTTTATGAAAAGAGGGGTTTGGTCCAGCAATGTCAAAAGTATCAGTTGCTTATTTTTAAGATTGTAGTGCGCCCCAAAAGAAATTTGCATCATATATTTAATGCACTATTTTTATTTTGTTTAAAAAAAAAAATTTTTAACAATAACAACCCAAGACCGCCTTTTTTTTAGAAAAGTGTTGAAAAAAAAATGCGGGACAAAATGGTTCACTTCATGAAAATATTTTTAAAGTTGTATGGGTTTTAATTAAAAAAGCCAAGGGGAATAATAAGATTACAAAATATGAAAGGAGAAAAAACGACGTTAAAAAGTTAACAAAAATGGGTTATTACGGGTTTTTCTCACTAAAAGAACAAAGAGTAACTTTGACATTATCTTTAAAATTTAAAAATGCAAATCTAAAAAAAATATTAAAATTCAAACCTAAAAGCAAAAACGATTTTGATAAAGAGCTAGCTAAAATGCTAGGCTTTACAACTAGCAACTACCCATCATAGTTTAGTGTTTCCCAGATGAAATACTTTGAGGGGGAAAAACCCCAATCTTGATTTAAAAATTCATTACTCTATGTTCATTTGGGGAGCTAAGCACGGGGTGAAAATTTTGGGGGGGGCCCCCAAAATGTTTTTAAGACCTTGCCTCAGGGGAAAACGATATTGCGATTATGAAATTATACAATTCCCCCAATTTACAGTTTAAAAGATTAGTTTTGGGAGGGGGCGGAATTTAATATAAAATCAAAGACAAAACGGGGGAAAATCGTAAAAAGTGTAACCGCACATTGTTTTGGAAATAAAAAATCCTATAAAAAATAAGTCCGTGGGCCAGAAGAACCAGGATTTTCATTTCGCCTGTAGGTTTAAACCCTTTGAATTAAAAGACCTTGCAGACGTTGGGGCTTTTAACAGAACTGGGATAGGGACTTTGTATGGGTTTTAGACACTAAAATGGTGATTTAAAAGCAAAGAGGTTTGCGACAGTAAAAAGTTTTTAAACAAACAGCGCGCAATCTGAGGCAAAAAAGTTTGGGCCCTATATAAAAATAGTTTGAAAACCCGACCCAAATGGCAAATTAGAAACCCTATTTTGAATGGGGGAAAAAAAATTTTAAATTTAAAAGCCATTTTAAATTTTAGCCGTCAAAAAAGTTTCAGAAAAGCATTAACCGCCCTTACATTAAGTCTTATGCCGGACGACAATAGTCGGGAAAAAAATTGAAAAAACACCGTAGGAAAAAAACGTACATCCCCAAAAAAAAACGTTGTAAAAAAGCTTTTTACAAAATTACAGTTCTTCCCAAACAGAAAATTAAGACATTCACATGATATTTAAAAAATTTTTCTTTAAAAAAAGTGGAAGGGGGTGGGGTTGTGGGCGTTTGTGATGACCTTTTTAAAAGGGAATTAAAAATTGTGGCAAAACTTAACTTAAAAAGCCTTAAGTTGTTCGCGTTCTTTAAATGGTGAGGGAAATTTAAGATCATAACAACAAGCAACAAAACACGTTACTTAAAAAAGAAACAAATCTTACAGAACTGAATTGGGTTAATCTTAACATTTTGGGCCCCGGGGTTTTATTATAGAAAAAAGTTTTGACGGAGATTGAAAAAAAAATACTGGAATTAGTTAAAATCTGTTTTTAAAACTATGGAGGATTTTAAACTTTTTGACAAAAACTCTATTCTCATTGATTGTGGGCAGACTGGGTTTTGGGAAAAAAAAATATTTACCTCGCCTTTTCAAACAGTTTATCGTTAAATTTTTAAACATATTGGGTTTTTGTCCAACACTTAAAGGAAACAAGATATTGATAGAAGGTTTATATGGACAGAAAGAAAAATTTTTATTATCCCCGCAATAAAATGAGTGAGTGTTTAAACAGTTTTATAGACTGTTTGAGGGGGCGAGACACTATTTATTAAATGACTGCTCGGGGAGAAAAAGACTAGTTAAAAAGAAAAACCCTTGTCAAAATACTTCGTGGAAGGCGCTGGATAAGTGTGTGGATTTTTTGTAAAATAAACTCAGTTTTTTAAAAAACTTTAGAGAACTTTTAAAAAATTAGTTTTTTTTTCACATGAAAGACAAAAATCATTGAAGAATGTTTTGCGCGAAAATGAGTTATTTAAAAAAGACCAGGAAAAAAAGGTTAAGCAAAAATTAAAATCTGAAAAATTTAGTAAAATTGTTTTGAAACGGAAACCCTACACAGTTGTTTGTTGTAGAAATCGTTTTTTTGGTTTTTGAATCTTTTCTGCAGAGAAGGGGGAAAACCAACCGGGTTACTTTCGCCCCAAAACTGTCTGTCTGTTGTTCTCTTGTCTCTCTCTTCCTTTCTTCTGTTCTGAGGGCAACTTTGACCTTAACGGGTTTTTTCAGGGGTCCGGGATTTTCTCTCTCTCTCTTCCCCCACAGGAAAAGGCGGTTTTAGGCCCCTTTTTGCCCAAAAAATCGGGGGTTTAGCAAATGAGTTTGATGAAAGGTTTTCTGTTTCCTTGCGGATACAATGAGGAAACAGCATCATCAAAAGCGTATGTGGATGCCTTAAAGATTAGTAAAACCGTGTTTATCTTTTTCCTGTTTTTTTGGTCATTCAAAACGAAAAAATTTTTTCGGGTTCATCAAAGGGATATCGAGATCATATAAAAGGAACAAAACAAATTGACCGCGATTTGGTTTTTTGCATAGTTATCTCCCGTGACTTGGCTCGTGATAAGAAATCTCTGCATAAAAACCTATCGCCCACTTTTGATTATTAACGCTTTAATAGGGTTTTCTCTTTGTTTTTCTCAGTAAACAAAAAACCCAAAACAAAAAATTTGCTTTCGGGGTAGAGGAGTTCTGCAACACTTTTCGCTGTCAGTCTCTCTCTCCCCTTTTTCTCCCTTCCTTCCCCTTCCTCTCTCTCCCCTCTTCTCCTCTCTTCTCTCTCTCTCCCCCTTCTCTCTCTTCTCTCTCTCTCCCCTTTTCCTTTTTTCTCTCGCGTGCCTCTGTCTCTCTCCGTCTCTCTTTTTTTTCCTTTTTTTATCTGTCTGCTTCTGTCATCTCTTTCTTTTTCTTTGTTTGTTTATTATTATTCTTATTTTTTTTTTGTTTTCATTTCTCTTCTTTTTATTTGATTTCCTCTATGATTACATGAGCTTTTCTTGCTTTTTGCTTTCTTACATTTTTTTGATTTTTACTGCATGGTGTAGTCCCCCACTCAGGGGGAAAGGGCTGGATGTAAAAAACCACGTCGGCATATTTATCCCCCCGTAAATAAAAAATTTTGTTTGTTTCTCTTTCTCCCCCTCTCTCTCTCCTCTCTCCCCCCTCTCTTTTCCCCCTCTTCCCTTTCCCCCCTCTTCTCCCCTTTTTTCCCCCTTTTCTCTCTTCTCTCTCTCTCTGCGCAGCAAGCCGGGGTGTGGTGTGGTTTTGGGGTGTGTGTGTTGTGTTTTTTTGAACGCGCAAAATATGCATTCTTTTGTGTCCGCATATGTGGGTCAGCCCGAGTTTGTGTCTGCCCGTCTTCATGTATTCAAAAGACTTTATGTTCAACCATTCAAATGTTCCAGATCTCAAGTTGAACTCCACTTGTAAATGTCAGTTTTTTTCTCCCTGAGAGCCACCCCTGGGCTGGTTTAATCATCTTCGTCAAGGAGGCCATGTGTTCACTCGCACTTCCTTGTTTGTTTGCATTTCGATAACACACATCACTCAAAAAGTTCCGACCCGATTTAATGACATTCAGTGACATAATGGAGTATGGCCAATGACGTACCGATGAAATGCTGATGTGTACCCGTTAAATGTTGGTCTATACCCGTAAATGTTGGTATGCACCTGCAGTGCGGATCCGGATCAACTCGAATAGCAGATCAAGGATCCGTTTAACAGGATTATTTACAAACATTTTTTTCTGAACATTAATTCATATGGTGAGGTTGTCGTTCATGAACTGATGGCTGTCTCTTAAGAAATATATTTCCTCGGAATATTAAAAATTCCTGGTGGTATACACATTGATATACTGCATTTTACCGGAAAAGAAAAATAAAGTAGGCCTACATGACAACATTCTGTGAGTGTGTGTGTGTGTGTGTGTGTGTGTGTGTGTGTGGTGCGTGCGTGCGTGCGTGCGTGCGTGCGTGCGTGCGTGCGTGCGTGGTGTGTGTGTGTGTGTGTGTGTGTGTGTGTGTGTGTGTGTGTGTGTGTGTTTGTGTGCGTGCGTGCGTGCGTGCGTGCGTGCGTGCGTGCGTGCGTGTGTGTGTGTGTGTGTGTGCGTGCGTGTGCGCGCGCGCGCGCGCGTGTGTGTGTGTGTGTGTGTGTGTGTGTGTGTGTGTGTGTGTGTGTGTGTGTGTGTGTGTGTGTGTGTTTCATTTTTTTCTTCTTCTCCTTTTGGTCCTCCTTTTCTTCTTCTTCTTCTTCTTCTTCTTCTTCTTCTTCTTCTTCTTCTGCTTCTGCTTCTCCTCCTCCTTCATTTTAGCTGACTCATCTTCTGTGACACTTCAGTAGCACTGCACCTTCGCCGCTCATTCTACCCTCCTCCCCCAGATCCCCCCACCCCCACCCCCGTCCTCCATCCGTCCTCAGTCTCAGTCTGGCCCGTCCTGCCATAGCTCCAGCATCGGCAATCCAAGGGAGGTGTCAATGTCAAGTCGTCACGCGGCAACCCACCAGAGGAGACACTGCACTGCTGCCGAGTAACTTCGGTGGTGTTCAGTGGTGCCTGTTCTGATCCATCATATACGGGACACCACCTACTAATCCCTCTACTGACAACTATAATTGCTTTTTCGTGTAGCCAGCGTGAATGAGCTCTCCCTCCAGGGGGCGCCACCACGTCCGTCCAGCGACTGTCCTCATGAATTTGCCGATACAGGTGACCCCGACAGAACGAAACGAAGGTCATAGCCGTGGAGATGTTATCGAAACTGAGTCATCATGAGAGCAGGTGTGAAAGGCCGCAGAATTTGTCTACCTTTTCTTTTTTTTAATACTGGTCGATGGGATGAGAATAATGTAGACGAATCTACGGATTTCCATTCTGATCTGAGTCTGCATGGCAAGGCTTCAGTCTGTGCTTATTTTCACAAATAACCCGGTATCAACCAGGCCCGAGAGAAGAGAGAGGGAGGAGAGAAAGAGAGAGAGAGAGAGAGAGAGAGAGAGAGAAGGAGAGAGAGAGAAGAGAGAGAGAGAGAGAGAACTGAGGATGACTGAGAGAGAGAGAGAGAGAGAGAGAGAGAGAGAGAGATGACACTGGCACGAGAGAGAGAGAGAGAAGGAGAGAGAGAGAGAGAGAGAGAGAGAGAGAGAGACTGAGAGAGAGAGAGAGAGAGAGAGAGAGAGAGAGAGAGAGAGAGAGAGAGAGAGACTGACACTGAGAGAGAGAGAGAGAGAGAGAGAGGAAGAGAGAAGGAGAGAGGAGAGAGAAAGAGGAGGGAGAGAGAGAGAGGGAGAGAGGAAGGGAGAGAGAGAGAGAGAGGAGACTGACACTGACACTGACACTGAGAAGAGAGAGAGAGAGAGAGAGAGAGAGAGAGAGAGAGAGAGAGAGAGAGAGAGAGAGAGAGAGAGAGAGAGTCTTGGTCAGGAAATCAAATACCATTCTCAGAGACGCAATTGAGCCCGTAGCAAACTCAAATCTGAGTAGGGGCCAATCGGGAAAGAAAAATCACACAAATGAATAGCTCTGATGGGGTTCGAACCCACGACATTCTAGCTGGGTGGCCGTCTTGTATTTTCAATGAAAAGAAAGATGCATGGAAAGTAACTCTTTCAGACCACACCTACCATTACTTCGTCTGACGGATAACTGGTTTTAGGTGTGGCGGGGTTCTGTGTTCTCCCGTGTGTCCATCTAGTTCCAAGTACTGCAACTATGTGCCTGAAAATGTCCGAGGACGGTACCAGATATCCAGCAGAAGAACTGAACTTTAGGAAGTTACCACTCTCGATGAATAAGACGGAATTGCGAATTGCGTATTGCAAGGTTTCATCAACATGAATTAGAAAAAGAGACAGAGGTGAGATATAACACAATGTTGAAATAATCTAGCTTCTGGTACTATCAAAATCCATTTTACCGTCAATACACCCAAGATCAATGTTTGCTGTAAGGGAGTAAAAGTCATAAAGCAAGTTGTTGTTGTTGTTGTTGTTTTTGTGTGTGGTATTTATCTATTATGTACCGTCAAGACTATATCTGGGCACTACTAATCTCTCTCTCTCTCTCTCTCTCTGTCTCTCTCTCTCTGTCTCTGTCTCTGTCTGTCTGTCTGTCTGTTCTCTCTCTCTCTCTCTCTCTCTCTCTCTCTCTCTCTCTCTCTCTCTCTCTCTCTCTCTCTCTCTCTCTCTCTCCGCGTTCCCAGGCTGATACTCCTGCAGACACTCCCTGTATAGAAAGGCAAAGCTAAACTCCATACACCCAACAAAGGGAGTGGTGTTTTGTGTGTATGCCCGTTTTTTCCCCCGCAGTTACGGCAGCCATACTCCAACTTCGGGGAAGGTGCATGATATGTGTAACGTGTCATCCATACCAACGGCCAAACTGGCTTTCTCTTCCGAAAGTTGATGATGGAATTTTACGTGTGTGCAAGATGTTGTGAGTGCATTCGCACACGGAACATCGGTTTATAGTCTCATTCGAAGGACTGTACGGGAAATGGAGTCAGAACCAATGTTAACTCCGAGGGTAAAATTCCCCTGTACCGAAACGGCCCGGTGGAGATTCGAACCGGCAACCCCAGGATCACCAGCGCTCTACCACTGAACTATTCCGGCCCCCTGGGCACTATTACTGATAACGTCCTCCGATGAATGGCACTGTAATCTTCATTCTCACTTTCATCAGTTGTAAAGACGACTTTTCAGTCTTTTTCGGTTTTTTAAGGCAGTCAAATCGTCTGTGCCACCTATACCGCTCAGACCTGCTTCACGATGCACATTCACACTCAGACGAGTCTTGTTTGTCGCAGAGCTAGAAGTTAATTGAGTAATCCATATCAAGTAGTTTTTGGGCAACGCACAAGAGAAGATACAGTTTCTTCAGTGGTGTTAAGCGGTGTCTTTTCTGATCCTTCACACACAGGACACCATCTGTACGAAACTCTCAACAACAGACAATATATTACCTTAGTCTTTTCTGATCCTTCACACACAGGACACCATCTGTACGAAACTCTCAACAACAGACAATATATTACCTTAGTGTGTATTACTTTTGTTAATAAACTATTTTGTTTTCTTATAGATTGCTATCATTACTGCGCCAAATCCAATCGTCTGTTCCGTGTGGTGCATGAAGTCAGCGTTATTTGACACTTTGTTTTGTTGTGTTCATTTATATTTCGCTTTGTTTTTCAGTACCTCTGCTATCTGTTTCATTTCCCTACTTCATATACTTTACACTGCAGTCGCTACACTAAACAACACCAAAACAACAGTAGAAACGACGTAGATGACAACCGCAAAACACTTGTCTTTTTTCTGCTCCCTCTGCGGAACGTCATCAGGGGTCCAGGTCTGGAACTAAAAAAAAGAAAAAGAAAAAAAGAGAGAAAACAACAACAACAACAAGAACAACAACAACAACAACAACAACAACAACAACAACAACAACAACAGCGATATAAACGCCGGCAAAGAGAGAAGTTGAGCAGGGTTTGACCGTGCTGGAAAGTCGTTTAAGCCATGATCCCTGAGCCCACAAAGCTCCTTTAGACATGCTTCCAGGCTGGAATCAATAACTTTTCATGCCTGAACCGTTCCGGGATCGCAGCAAAGGTTCTGCTTTTTGTGACGACCCACATACCCCGCGTTTCGCCTTTCGCCGTCACTGGGGTACCGTTCACGCCTCACTTCATTTGTCTGCTCTTCCCTGCCTGGATAGGCTCATTTCTTCTGTCACGGATACCTGTGTTGGCGTATGTTACTGTTCAGTCACGCAGAAAGACTCGTATTCTTTCTTGTATTGCCACTATCCCACCCTCACGAATGTACATAATGTACAGATTAGTTAGTCTGTCACTCTGGCACACATGTACCAACATGCTTATGAAAAACGCACACACTCAAATCAACCAACCAACCAACCAGCCAACCAATGAACCAAAAATCAAACTGACTTTCCTCCCTCATCGACGCGCGGTCGACTGTGTCTCATTTTAGCTTAAGTATCTCACGTTTACCGTGTATGTGGCTTTACGTGATGTGAACACATGCATGGTCTTTGTGATCAAATGCCATTACACGGGCTATAACTGAATCGGCATTAGCGAAATCGCCATTTTTGACCAGGAGCGGCAGGGAAGGGAAGTAACCCACACATGATACATGATACAACTTCCGGGCCTGTATCTCTTGTTGACAACATTCAGCTTGTTTGTATTGCAGAGGCAGTCGATTTTAAATTGAAATAATCAGGCTGGGTTGTTTATAGGTATGTTTGCTTGTCTTCTCTCTCTCTCTCTCTCTCTCTCTCTCTCTCTCTCTCTCTCTCTCTCTCTCTCTCTCTCTCTCTCCTCTCTCTCTCTCTCCATATACATATAGTATATATAAACACACACACACACACACACACACACACACACACACACACACACACATATGTATATATATATATATATACCAGTTTAAAATAGGATTTTTAAAATGGAAAAATTGGAAAAATCCCATTTTAAACTGGTATGTCGCTCCCTACATGGTTGAGCACTTTTAACGTTCTGAGTGGCTTTTTAACTCTGATTTTATTTTATATATATATATATATATATATATATATATATATATATATATATATATATATCTATCTATCTATCTATCTATCTATCTATCTATCTATCATAAAAACTGAAAAGGCAGAGGAGTCAAATTACCACTTTCCGCGGTAACTGAGGAGAAACAACCAGGTTTCGAAATATCGGTATATGACCAGGAGTTATGTGTTAGTGAGTTTCCCTCCCCATTGGAGGATGTCTCACCCTTGGAGACTATAAGCTTGCTGAAGGCTCATTTTGAGAAGCGTTTATTTTATATATATTTTTCCCCATTCACCCACTCAAGCATATACTGTTAGCTAGGCAGAATCATCTACCACTGCAGATATGAATGCTTATCTCCCCCTATTTCTTCAATCTAAGACATAAGAGCAAGCTTTGTTTATAATTCAATATTTCTTGCAGTCATTGCAACACCAAGCTGCTCTGTAAGTTGCTGGAACGGTGCTCGGTACTTATCCTTGGAATTTATTATATATATATATATATAATATATATATATATATATATATATATATATATATATATATATATATATATATATATAACCCAGTGTGTGATTATTTCCATTTGAAATGGTCAAAATTCAAAGTGTGTTTGGGGGTGGGGTGGGGGGTCACAGATTCACCGAATTTTGTGAACTTCCGTCAGTCTCGTACCCGACAGAACGCTGTCACCTGCTTGCGATACAATACGGAGACAAGAAGGTTTATTTGATCAAAGCCAAAGAAAACAAGCAGGTGAGGAGGAGTAAGAAACCTGAAGAGCTCTCCATGCTCACACAACTCCACCTGCTTATGATAGCATGCAACACTGAGACAAGGAGAGACCGGAATTCTTTTTATCAAAAGTAAACAAACAAACAGAGCAAGACAAAACCAACAATCAGCAAGAAACCCGAATACCTCATGATTTGAATGCAGCTCTGAACGCGCGCGCGCGCGAGCACACACACACACACACACACACACACACACATAAACGCACGCGCGCGCATACACACACACACACACACACACACACACACACACACACACACACACACACACACACACACACACTCACTCACACACACACACACACACACACACACACACACACACACACACACACACACACACACACACACACACACACACATACGCACGCACGTACGCACGCACACGCATCTAGGTATGTAACTATGTATGTATGTATCTATGTATGTATGCATCTATGTATCTATCTATCTATGGGGATTGACACCTTTAAAAAAAAGTTCCCATAGCCTTTCAGCCATAGGGGCAGCAAAGTATCAGAGGTTCACGGTGTCCAGGGCATGGCATGATGGAAGGCGAGCCCATCCCTCTCCTTCCGCCGCCTTTAGCCTTCGCGGAGGTCAGTCAGGTTCCCATTTACTGCAAGGCAGACAGAGAGGGTCTTCAAGCAAAAAATAAATGACCACTCCACGTGTGGCTCGAGCTCAGGACCGTCAGCTGTGAAGGTAAACGCTGTAACCATTTGACTAAGGCCCCTCTATTGACGCTCTAGATACACTCTATACTGCCTGTCAAGCTATTATATGTGTAGGTTCTCCGAATAGTTATCTTCGAACTTTGGCCCTCATAACGGAAATGCCCGCTTCTTCTTTTCCTATCAGTCTTAACCCCCCCCCCTCTTCCCCCCCCCCCCCACTCCCCGTACCTAAGATGTTACATTTGACTTTGGTTACCAGCAGGGGTAGACATCGAGGCTAACGTTCTATTGGCCAGAAGTCTCTAAGGGGACATTATTTCCA
>CM031607.1:60048129-60060629 GCA_018398815.1 Conus ventricosus | reverse complement strand
ATGACACACCACGCTACACTACATTATGCCACGACACACCACGCTACACTACATTACGCCACGACACACCACGCTACACTACATTACGCCATGACACACCACGCTACACTACATTACGCCACGACACACCACGCTACACTACATTACACCACGACGCACCACGCTACACTACATTACGCCACGACACACCACGCTACACTACATTACGCCACGACACACCACGCTACACTACATTACGCCAGGCTACACCACGCTACACTACATTACACCAGGCTACACCATGCTACTCTACATTACACCATGCTACACCATGCTACTCTACATTACACCATGCTTCACCATGCTACTCTACATTACACCAGGCTACGCCATGCTACACTACATTACGCCATGATACACCACGCTACACAACATTACGCCACGCTACACTAGATTACACTAGGCTACTCCACGCTACACTACATTACGCCAGGCTACACCACGTTACACTACATTACGCCACGCTACACCACACGACACTACATTACGCCAGGCTACACCACGCTACACTACACCACGCCACACCATGCTACACTACATTACGCTAAACTACATTACGCCACACCATACTACTCTACACGACACCATGCTACACTATACTACACTACGCTACAATACATTACACCAGGGAGAAAAGAGCCACACAGACACAGCGAGAGTCACAGTGTTCGCTTTCGCACGCGATCTTTTTGTCAGTCTTAATCTTCCAAGTCCTCGCATGTAAACTACCTCTTGATCATGTTTGTAGCAAACCGCCTCTCGAAAACTAGTGTGCCCATTGTGTTTCGCTGAAGAATGCCAGATTAACTTTCTGGCGAATTAGGAGGCGGGGGTGAAGAGAGAGAGAGAGAGAGAGAGAGAGAGAGAGAGAGGAGAGAGAGAGAGAGAGAAAGAGAGAGGCTGACGGAGGGAAGGTAGTGTAGAGGCAAATGAAAAGTTTGGCAGAGAGTGACGGTGAGAGGGAAAGGGGAGGGAGAGAGATGGAAAGAGAGGAGGGGCCCATAAAGTGAGAAGAACAATAGGGTGTGGGGGCGGAGTCAGTAGGGTAGGTGGCTATAACCCTGGCTACAACCCTTAGATAAACACAAGACTAAGAGACTCAAAGGCTACACCAGCCACAGACAAAGATCTCAGGGAATGGGTGGTCTTTTGAAGCTTTATTTGCTATTCTGCTGAGCCGCAAACGAAGATCTTGAAATGGAAACAACAAAGGGAATAACGTAACAACAGCAACAAAACAACAATGATACAGACGATAATTTCAATACCAATAGCATAAGGAATAATGATGCTAATAAGGAATAATGATGATACAAAGCATAATCGAAATGAAAATACGGAGACATATTTAAATTATTGTTATCAAACAAAAAGCTTTTAGGATGCCATGATCGTGAAGAGAGAGAAGAGAGAGAGACTACTAACCAATGTTTCTAATCGAAGTATGAAGAGAACTGGGATGATGAACTCATTGGATTCTGGGGGAGATTCAGATAAGATGGCGGGTGCAGAAACCGTTCAACATCATTAAAAAAAAAAAAACCCCACTGAATACGAATACTGAATTTTACTATTACAAATCGAAAACTGTCTAATCTTTGCAAATCAGTATTTTTTTCATGGAAAATGAAAACCTTTGAGTATGAACATTCACTTTGCAGTTTCATATTAAAGTGGAGTTTAAAAAAATGAAGGAGAAATAACTCTTTCAGTCCGTCTCTGCTATTAACTCCCTATCGGCGATCGTAGGGCGAGTCCAGCCAGGAGCAGTGTTTGAAAGTTGTGGTGGTCTGCGCTCTACCGTGTGCCCCCCTAGGTCTTTCGAAGCGGCGTCGCAGCAGACTCTGTATATGTAATTAATGTGAAAAAGCCTGTTGCACACACACACACACTGGTTATTTAAAGTTGGTTTTCCCAAACCTTTCTTTTTTTTTTCTTTTTCATTGTATTGTAAAGATTGTAAAGATGCTTTTGTTGTTGTTGTTGTTGTTGTTGTTGTTGTTGTTGATGATTGCAAGATAACCCACCCATTCACCTCCTCCTCATGCTCCCCCCCCCCCCCCTCTCCAAATCCTTTCCCTTCGTCTAATATCACTTAATATGGAAAGACGTTAAATTGAAGACAACAACAACACCAACACACACACACACACACACACACACACACACAACACACACACACACACACACACACACACACACACACACACACACACACACACACACACACACACACACACACACACACACACACACACACACACACACACACACACACACACGCACGCACGCACGCACGCACGCACCACCCCCCCCCCCCCCCCCCCACACACACACACACAGAGGTTTGTCTGGTATCACTATCTGGCTCAAATTAACTTAGGCCTGTTTGCTTTCTTACTTTAAGAGGTTTTGAAGACTAGTTCCAGGTGACGTTTGTTTTGCAGATCACGTGTGTCCAGGGGAGAAAATGGCATTGTTACAGATGGCGCTAGAACCTTCCGGAAGGTCCCTCAAGCGTTCAGAAAGATCCAGATGGGTGTTTCTAGAATATTCCATGCATTTTTTTTTTTTTTAAATAATTCAAATAAGTCCACACAGTACAACACATTAGACTATAAAATAAAAGAGAACAAATCCAAACAAACGATAGATAAAGAGGAAATCAACATACTAAACACAGCTACAATACCATTCTACATTTTTAAGGCACGCTTACAGCCTCTTTACGTGGTAGAGAGAGAGAGAGAGAGAGAGAGAGAGAGGAGAGAGAGCACATGAGGCAAGCCTAGTGTATTATGAAATTTTACATATGTCTTTGTTTTCTTTATATATATACACACACATGCATATGTACATACATACACACATATACACATACACACATACATATATAGACATCCACACATACTTATACATATACATATACATACATACATACATACATACATACACATACATACACACACATACACACATATACATATATACATATACATACACACACACATATATATATGAGAAAGAATTTAACAGTGCAGCAGCTGAATACCAAGAGGCGCTGAAAAAAAGTGGCTACAACTACAAATTACAATATAACCCAGATAGCAACATGAACAGCAACAGGAAAAAACAGGAAAAGAAAAATTATATGGTATAACCCTCCATATGATGGAAGAACAAAAACTAACGTAGGAAAAGAATTCCTCAGAATCCTTAAAACATCATTCCCAAAAGAACATGTACTATCTAAAATATTCAAACAAAAATACCGTCAAGCTATCATACTCGTGTATGCCCAACCTTAAAAATATAATTGATTCTTCCAATAAAACCAAAAACAACACAACCAAAGAGGGTGATGAAAGGATATCTTGTAATTGCACAAAAAAAGACCAGTGCCCTCTGAACAATAAATGTCTCTACAACAACATTGTGTACCAAGCTACGGTAACAACAGACAGTGATAAAGAAACATACATAGGGATCACGGCAAACCATTTTAAAACCAGATATGCAAACCATAAACAGTCCTTCAAAAATGAAAAATATAAAAACCAAACAGAACTAAGCAAATATATTTGGAAGCTTAAAGATAAGAAAATAGATTACAACATATCATGGAAAATTATAAAAAGAGCAACACCATACAACAACATTTCTAAAAAATGCAACTTGTGTACTACAGAAAAGTGGCTGATATTATGTAAACCCCATCTAGCATCTCTGAACTCTAGAGTAGAAATAATAAACAATTGCAGGCATAAATGGAAATCCTTGTCAATGCACCATTCCTAACACGCCCCCCCCCCCCCCCCCCCCACACCCCCCCCACCCTGAACGTGTGCCCCAAAAATCTGCAGGCACGTGCCACACGTGCAGAGCTCAGGCGCCCACACCACACCATATAAACCGGTGGCGTGCCCAAATTGTACACCCTGACGAGAGCGCCGGCTCGAAACAAATTTGTTGGTTTTAACTCTCCCATTTTAAAAATCCTATTTTAAACTGGTATGTCGTCCCTACATGGTCGAGCACTTTTAAAGTTCTGAGTGGTCTTTTAACTCTGATTTTATTGATTGCTCCTACTTTGGGAGCACTGTGGCCTAGCAGAACCTAAATTTAAAATGGAGAGAATTAACTTTGGGCAGTCCACCAAAAATATACCTTTTTCCAATCAAACAACTTTACATGAAAAACTCATAGAGCAGACTGAAACATTTGTGCGCAATATGAGGTGGAAAGCGTTTTCTTTTTGAACCCAGATGCCAAAAAGGAAGTATAAAAAACTTATGGTTTTAAGTCATGGAGATCGCCACCTACAATAGAGGAAATGAAACCTTTTGAAGAAAGTATGAAAAAACTAATAGCTAACATTGAATTCAGAAAACCTCATAATAATTTCCAAACAACATTGAATAATAACATAAAACAAATCCAGAATGACAAAAAAATATTCTAAAGGCTGACAAGACAAACAATTTCTATAAAATGGAAACTAATGAGTACTCTCAACTCCTCACAAAAAATATTCAGAAAAATTATAAAAAAGCTGATAAGACCACATATGACAAACATCTGCAAAAAGAAAAAGAACTTGTGCATCAGATGATTTAGGTGACAGGATAGAAGCAACAGCAATAAAGAAGCCTTTATAACCCTTAAAGACCATAAACCTAACTTCCTCAACAAACCCTACTTGTAGACTGATTAAACCCATCAAAATCTGAATTAGGCAAAATTAGTAAAAAGACCCTGGAAAAAAGCAATAGAGGACATAAAAACAAACACTGAATACAATCTCTGGAAAAACAGTTACGAGTTATCCAATGGTTTAAAGAACTGAACAAACAGAAAAATACAGTGTTCATTACTTTTGACATAGTGGACTTCTACCTTCCATTGATGAGGAATTACTCACTAAAGCACTAAGATTCGCCAACAAATATACAAATATAACAGATTCTGAGATGGAAATCATTCTCCACACT
Source organism: Conus ventricosus (assembly GCA_018398815.1). Classification (NCBI taxonomy): domain Eukaryota; kingdom Metazoa; phylum Mollusca; class Gastropoda; order Neogastropoda; family Conidae; genus Conus; species Conus ventricosus. The sequence goes on along the minus strand of CM031607.1, from coordinate 60,055,599 downwards.
AAGAAAACCCTTCTCCATAGCAACAGAGAAACTTGGATTAAAAAAACCAGCAGAAATTCCACATTCGTTGTCACGATGGGATCTTATGATGGAGCTGAAACGTGTGAATTAGTTGGACTTTTCATGTTGTCTCATATACAGAAAATACTTGGAAAAAGGTTGGCTTATACAGAGATGACGGTCTTGCCCGTTAAACAATAAACCAAAACCATTGAAAACAAAGAAAAAAGAAACTTTGTAAATTTTTCAAAGCCCTAACCTAAAAATCACAGTAGAAGCCCAAAAAAAAAACAGTAAATTATTTAGAATAACATTAGACCTTAAGGATCATACATACAAACCATATAAAAACCTAATGACACACCCGTCTATGTAGACATCAATAGTAACCATCCACCCTCCATCTTAAAAACCATACCTAATGGTATAAACAAAAGATTATCTAACTGTCATGCAATGAGAAAGAATTTAACAGTGCAGCAGCTGAATACCAAGAGGCGCTGAAAAAAAGTGGCTACAACTACAAATTACAATATAACCCAGATAGCAACATGAACAGCAACAGGAAAAACAGGAAAAGAAAAATTATATGGTATAACCCTCCATATGATGGAAGAACAAAAACTAACGTAGGAAAAGATTCCTCAGAATCCTTAAAACATCATTCCCAAAAGAACATGTACTATCTAAAATATTCAACAAAAATACCGTCAAGCTATCATACTAGTGTATGCCCCAAACCTTAAAATATATAATTGATTTTTTCCAATAAAACCAAAAACAACACAACCCAAAAAGGGTGATGGGAAAAGGATATCTTGTAATTGCACAAAAAAAGACCAGTGCCCTCTGAACAATAAATGTCTCTACAACAACATTGTGTACCAAGCTACGGTAACAACAGACAGTGATAAGAAACATACATAGGGTCCGGCAAACCATTTTAAAACCAGATATGCAAACCATAAACAGTCCTTCAAAATGAAAATATAAAAACCAAACAGAATAAGCAAATATATTTGGAAGCTTAAAGATAAGAAAATAGATTACAACATATCATGGAAAATTATAAAAAGAGCAAACCATACAACAACATTTCTAAAAAATGCAACTTGTGTTACTACAGAAAAGTGGCTGATATTATGTAAACCCATTTTAGCATCTCTGAACTCTAGAGTAGAAATAATAAACAATTGCAGGCATAAATGGAAATCCTTGTCAATGCACCATTCCTAACACGCCCCCCCCCCCCCCCCCCCCCCCCCCCACCCTGAACGTGTGCCCCCAAAAATCTGCAGGCCACGTGCCACACGTGCAGAGCTCAGGCGCCCACACGCCACACCATATAAAACCGGTGGCGTGCCCAAATTGTACACCCTGACGAGAGCGCCGGCTCGAAACAAATTTGTTGGTTTTAACTCTCCCATTTTAAAAATCCTATTTTAAACTTATATATATATATATACATACATACATACATATACACACATGCACACACACACACATAAATACATATATATATATACATATATACACATACATATACACACATATGTACATACACACACATATATACATACATACACATACATAATATATTGAAGGTTCTGTATTATATCCAAAGGGGCTGTTTTAGGCGGTGTAACAGTTTTAGGGTACTATATTCATGCTTGTACACGTATAATGTTCAATGTCATAATCATTCGTAATTCATTCTGAGCCTGCGAACATCGGCGTATATGGGTGCCATTTGGAAAGGAAATCATTATATACAAAATTTTTTCGAGCAATGTATTCTTCAGTTTTATATCTGTATTTCAGTTTATTAAGAAAAAACTTGAAGTCTGGGTGATTTCTGTTCTGTTCTACACTGATATAAATAGTGTTTTGCAAATAATACAATAAAATAAAATACATGGTCTATATGTATATCTTTATCAAATCCAACTATGGCTAATGGTTCAGTTATCTGCAAATTAAATGCACACATACATTTTTCTTTCATCAAAACCACCAGCGTTTCCCAAAAACGTTGTATGACCGTACAATACCAAAACATATGTGTAATACTGTCCTTAACAGAGGTACAGAAAGTACAAACATCGCTGTTCAATACACCCATTTTTTTCAGCACAACATTATACCAAGACATCTGTGTATTATTCGTAACTGTAACCATTTCATTTTTATGTCAGAAATTTTACTCAGATAAAGAAAACAGTTTTTCCAGTCATTTTCAACGTTCAGTTTTATATCCCACTTCGTACAGATTTTCGGGTGTGTATGATTATCTATAAAAATGTCATAATATAATCTTGGACCCTTTACAAACTGACGTTAACTTTTTGTAACATACATGCATATTTAAACATTCATTTGTATTTTCAACTTTGATTTTTGTTTTTTGTATATATTCAGTAATAGCTGCTTTAATACCAGAAAAGTGACAAAATTAATGTTTACATCATACTTTTGTTTAAACTGTTCGTAAGAAATAAACTGGCCATTGTCCAGCAAAAAATGAGCAATGCAATATATGCCCTTGTTGATCCATGCTTTTCCCGAAATAGTCTTTTTCCCGATTTGTATTCTGTTTGTACAAAAGACTGGTTCCGCAAGGATTTCATAAGATGTCTTACAGTTAACTTTGTAGAAAAATGTTTGTACGCCATAAATACCTCTGTCCAAAATACATTTGATTTACAGAAGGAAGAAAGTATTTTGGTCCATATTTCTCAATATCGCTTAAAAGTGGAAAGTTAGATATTGTAATAGTTTTCCATTTGTGGTGTGTAGTCTGAACTTTTTGCAGCCACGTCAATTTTAGGGAAGAAGCAAACGTTTTTAATTCGGGAAGTCCAAGACCACCATTTTGGATACTTTTGTGAGCAGTTTTTTATTTATTTTGTCTGGCTTTTTATTCCACACAAATTTGTAACAGTAATTTTGTAAAGTCTGAAAGAAAGTGTCAGGTGGGTTAGGTAGTAATATCCACAAATAGATGAGTTTTGATAAAATAAGCGATTTTTAAATTGCCACTCTGCCAAAGGAGTTAGTTGTCTTCTCACCCAAATCTTGAACAAATGTTTCACGTCCGCTAACTTTTCAGAATAATTTTAATATCTGCACAGTTTTGCAAATCGTTGGTAAACCATATTCCAAGAATTTGAATTTTTGTGGGTTCCACTCCATACCTAAATGGTCCATGTAACGAACAGCAGAATTTTTACAGCTCCCCCAAACAAACGGCGCTAGTTTTTCCAGGATTCATATATAACCCCGATATCGACCAAACATTTCCAGTACGTTTATACATGTTTCAAATGATTTTATGTCGCCTGCTAAAAGAAATTCCGTGTCATCTGCATACTGAGAAAGCTTATGTTCGACTGTATCTATAACTATTCCACGTTGTTTACATTTTCCCGAATCATTAATGCAATGCTAGAATTTCAACACATAATAGGAATAAATATGGCGATAGTGGATCACCTTGTCTGCATCCGCGGTCTATCTGAAACCAACTAGAAACTTGGCCATTAACAAGGACACATGAGTTAATATTTTATAGAATGTTTCAATCCATTTGCAGAAGCCCTGTTGAAATCCAAACGCTTTCAATACTTTAAACATAAAATCCCAGCTCACTGAATCGAATGCTTTCTCAAAGTCAATGTTTAATAAAAGCCCTGGTAAGTTGTGTTCTTCTAAATAAGCGATTGTGTCGTAAATGAGCCTAATATTATCCCCTATGTATCTATTCTTAACAAACCTGTTTGATCCTCATTGATGAGACCAGCTAACACATTTTTTTAAACGGTTGGCTATACACGATGACCCTATTTTATATACCACGTTTAACAACGAGATTGGTCTCCAGTTTTCACAAAGTGTCTTGGTTTATCTCCCCTTTGGTATACATACAATTAGTCCCTGTCTTTGAACACAAGAAAGCTCCCCCTTCTAAATCGGCATTTTAAAGCTCTGACAACAAAAACCCCTATTCTGCTCCAAAAACACTTAAAAAATTCTGTTGTGAAACCATCAGTGCAGGACTTTTGTTGTTTTTCATGTTCTTTAATGCTATACATGCCTCCTCCAGTGTGATTTCACCATCTAAATTATTTGCTTCGTCACGGTCTAAATGTGGAATATTTACAATGAGTTCATCCAAATCACAGTCGTCAACTTCACATTTTTTGTACAGTGATTCATAAAATCCTTGAACCTCATGAAGAATCTCTGTTTGGTCATTTAGAATATTGCCATGGTTATCAATTATCTAGTCATACTCTTACTTATAAAATGCCTTTTTTTTCTAGGTTGCAGAAATAGTTCGTCACTTTTTCCCCTTCAGCTATCCACCTAGCCCTCGATCTTAAAGTACCCCTTCTATTCTTTTCTCTCGAATAACCTTTAGCCTTTCCTTCTTTAACTCTAAAGCTTTGATCTCTTCTTCGTCTTTTGTCTCTTTCTTTCGAGCCGTTGTATGTCTTGCTGTATTTTACGTTCCTCTTCATTCGTGGTTTTCTTCTTCATAGTTGCGTATGAAATAGTTTGGATCTAAACTTCATCAGTAAAAAATCTAGAAATAAATCATCAGAAATTGTAAAATGTAATTCGGTCAGAGGAATCGTGTGTACTGCTTCTTTGCATATGGGCTTACAGCATATTCTTGTTTAACATTCTCAATTTCTTTATTAATTTCGTCGATATAGTCCTTGTCCTTTAATAATGACGAGTTAAATTTCCAAAAAGTATTACTCTTAATTCTTTTACCAAACCGTAACCTTAACACAATCATGGAGTGGTCTGTTCTATACCCACATTCAATGTCTACATCATCGACAAAGGAACAACGTGATCTGATATGAGAAAGAAATCCAACCGTGCTTGCTGGAAAGGATTATTCCTTCTCCAGGTATATCTGTGACAATCCTGATTTAAGTCCCTCCAAATATCATTTAATTCTAAATCGTTTATCATGTTGTCTACTGCTTCTCTCGCTTTGGGATTATTAACCCTTTTATAATTACAGTAATCTCTCGCGGGGTCCAAAACTAAGTTGAAGTCTCCTCCAATTACGACATTACTTATTCCTAAGTTACTAATTTGTTGATTCAAGGTATTATAAAATTCTGGGTCATCTCTGTTTGGTCCATATACATTTACAAACAAAAATCGTGTTGTTTAATTTCTGCTAAGACCATGAGGCTATTCCCATCATCGCCCTTGTGAACATTTTTAATTTTAGTTTCAAAGTTGTTATTGAAAAGTATTGCCACACCTCTTGCATTAGAAGCATGACTAGAGAAATATCCTAGGTATCCCCATTCAGATTGTATATAGCGTTCCACTTTTTCTTCGAAGTGTGTATCCTGCAGAAAGTAAATTGAATATTTTTTGCATTTTAAGTAATGAAATACATCTCTTCTTTCTGTTTATCATTCAGCCCCTGACAATTGACTGAGACAACTGAGACTGTACTATCCATGTTGTTCAATGTGCACAATTTGTAAAACTATGAAAAAGCCACCAACCAGATGCTTAGATGAAAATAACATAATATTGCATAATATCTACAGAACCAAAATATTCCCTAATACCTACAGAACCAGCTTGACCTCATAACAAAATAAATAGAGAGACATAGAGTATGCATTTGAAACCAGAACGTGCAAAAAACATATAAAATATCACAAATACATGTAAACAAAACAAGCTTGTCAAAGCAAAAAGAATACCAAAAAAAACATCCGTAAATCCAGCCAAGTGCCCCGCACAGATCAGCGTTTCAAGAGTAAATTTAAAATTTAACAATAGTTCAAAAATTCGAATTCAAACAGTATCAAAGACAGACGATATGGCGCGTGTGTGTGCGTGTGTGTGTGTGTGTGTGTGTGTGTGTGTGTGTGTGTGTGTGTGTGTGTGTGTTGTGTGTGTGGTGTGTGTGTGTGTGTGTGTGTGTGTGTGTATGTGTGTGTGTATGCGCGCGCGTGTATGTGTGTGCGTGTGTGTATGTGTGTGTGTGTGTGTGTGGGGGGGGGTATGTGGATGCGTGTGTGTGTGTGTGTGTGTGTGTGTGTGTGTGTGTGTGTGTGTGTGTGTGTGTGTGTGTGTGTGTGTGTGTGTGTGTGTGCGCTTGTGTGTGTGTGTGCGCGCGTGACCTGCTTGCTATTTGAGAGAGAGAGAGAGAGAGAGAGAGAGAGAGAGAGAGAGAGAAGAGAGAGAGAGAGAGAGAGAAGAGAGAGGGCGGACAGACAAGTTGGAGCCAAGCCAATGCACAGGAACCAGCCCATAAATTCTGAGCTTATTTCAGACATGGGCACAATAAACTCTCGAAAATCAAGAACATCGTCTGGTATTGGGGTCACGCACATCCTCTAAAATCAGTTGTCGCGGTGAGCAGAAAACACGCATTTGAATTGCCTATGCAGCACCATGGTTCTTGAACTTTTTAAATAAATCTCAATCAAAGGAATATGTGGGGAATTTGTTTTCATGGTTATATATCTTGTCATTAAAGTCCCCTGAGGAAGACCTGTTACAGGCCGAAATATTGGGAAGAATTTATGAGTCTGTTGTTTTATCTTTGTTTTGTGTGCGTTTATAGAATAATATATATATATATATATATATATATATATACAGAGAGAGAGAGAGAGAGAGAGAGAGAGAGAGAGAGAGAGAGAGAGAGAGAGAGAGAGAGAGAGAGAGAGAGAGAGAGAGAGAACTCGGAACTCGGAAAATTTTAATTGCAAAGGCCACCGACCTATCCGCAATGAGGTCAAGAAACAAAAATGAAATCACACACACTGACGCTGTAACATTTCTACTGATCACGATCATTTACAAAAGAGAGAGAGAGAGAGAGAGAGAGAGAGAGAGAGAGAGAGAGAGAGAGAGAGAGAGAGAGAGTATTAATATCAACTTAATGTCTTAGTTTATCTTAGTAAAAGCAAACTGCGTGCCAAATGTTTACAAACATGGTTAATTCCTAAATCTTCTGTTGATGTTTAAGCGACTTCGGAGAGAAACGTTCGCTGACTTGCTCAATCAAAATTTTGTTTCACCTTATCTAAAGCAGAGAGAGAGAGAGAGAGAGAGAGAGAGAGAGAGAGAGAGAGAGAGAGAGAGAGAGAGAGAGAGAGAGAGAGAGAAGAGAGAGAGGAGAAACAGACAAACAGACAAACAGACAGATAGATAGACAGACAGACAGACAGGCACGCACGCACACACACACACACACACACACACACACACACACACACACACACACACACACACACACACACACACACACACACACACACACACACACACACACACACGCGCGCGCGTGCACACAGGCGCACTCACAAACACGCACACATGTACACACACACACGCACAGAGAGAGAGAGAGAGAGAGAGAGAGAGAGAGAGAGAGAGAGAGAGAGAGAGAGAGAGAGAGAGAGAGAGAGAGAGAGA
>CM031607.1:60033129-60038129 GCA_018398815.1 Conus ventricosus | reverse complement strand
CAGTTCTTTTTAAACAGGTAGAAAAAGAACACCAAGCATGGCCACTACGCGAACACTGGACAAATTCATCACACATAGATTATTAAAAAAAAAACCCTATCCAAGTCAGGCAATGAAATAGTACATCACATATGAGCGAGAAACGGTTCCTTTTCCACACAATAAAAATACCCACATCGAACTGAAACTATAAACTCGTTTTATTCCCAGCACAGAAACATAACATCAAACATGAATTAAAAACCTGGTTCTTTTCTCAAAGCAGTCGCACACAGTCAGAACTAAAGAAATATTGCATCAATATGAACCTGAACTAAGTATTTTTTTTCTTCTGAAAATAAACTGATTATTTTTTTGCAATTAGAGAAAGAACTCATTGAACTTGAATTATAATTTTGCTCTCTTTCCCAAAGCAGTCAGAGGAATATTGCATCAAATACCATTTTGTATAATTATAGCCATGCTGTGTTGTATTGTGCTGCGTTGTGCCGTGTTTGTTTTGTGTCGTGCAGGGATGTGCTGTCTCGTGTTGTGTCGAGCTGTCCTGTGTACTGTATGATGTGTTTGTTGTTCTGCACCGTGCTGCGCGCTGTGGCTGGCGTGTTGTGCTACGCTATAGCCTACTGGCGTGCTGTTCTGTGCTGTGCTGTGCTGTGTTGCGGTGTGTTATACCGTCTTGTGTCATGCTGCGTTAGATTGGATGCTGTTCACCTGTGTTGCGCAGTGCTGTACTGTGCTGTGCTTGCGGAGCTGTGTTGCACAGTGCTGTACTGTGCTGTGCTTGCGGAGCTGTGTTGCGCAGTGCTGTACTGTGCTGTGCTTGCGGAGCTGTGTTGCGCAGTGCTGTACTGTGCTGTGCTTGCGGAGCTGTGTTGCGCAGTGCTGTACTGTGCTGTGCTTGCGGAGCTGTGTTGCGCAGTGCTGTACTGTGCTGTGCTTGCGGAGCTGTGTTGCGCAGTGCTGTACTGTGCTGTGCTTGCGGAGCTGTGTTGCGCAGTGCTGTACTGTGCTGTGCTTGCGGAGCTGTGTTGCGCAGTGCTGTACTGTGCTGTGCTTGCGGAGCTGTGTTGCGCAGTACCGTGTTATGCTGTGTTGTGTTACACTGTGCCGTGTTGTGTTATGCTGTGTTGTGATGTGCCTTTTTGTGTTGTACTGTGCTGTGCTGTGCTGTGCTGTGCTGTGGTGTTTTGTTTTGTGTCAGGCTACGTCGTGCTGTGTTGTGATTTGCTGGGTTGCTATCGTTTTGTGGAAAGCTTTCTTGCACTGTGTTGTGCTGTACTGTGTTGCTTTGTTTTGTTTTTCTTATGTGACAATGTATGAATGTTATGCTGTGTTGTGCTGTGTACTGCACTGTAAAATGGTGCAGTGCTGTGCTGTGCTCTGCTGTACTGTGCTGTACTGCATTGTATTGTGCTGTGCTGTACTGTGTTGTACTGCATTGTACTGTGTTGTGCTGTACTATGCTTTCTGTATTGTACTGTGCTGTGTTGTACTCTGCTGTACTGTATTGTACCGTGCTGTGCTGTATTGTGCAGTGATATAGTGTGCTTTGCTGTACAGTATCGTATGCTATACTTTGTTGTGCAGTGATGGGTTGTATTGTGCAGTGATGTACTGTATTGTACTGCACAGTATGGTTCTGTGCTGTACTGTATTGTGCAGTCATGTATTGTATAGTACTGTACTACATTGTATTGTTCTGTATTGTACCGTACTGTACTGCGCTGTACTGTATTGTGTAGTGATGTACTGCATTGTGCTAATCGTATTGTTCAGTGATGTACTGTTTTGTGTAGCGATGTACTTTGTGCAGTGATGTACTGTCTCGTGCAGTGATGTACTGTCTTGTTCAGTGATGTACTGTACTGTACTGTCATGTACTATATTGTGCAGTCATGTACTGTACTATGCTGTACTGTATTGTACTGTGCTGTAGTGTATTGTACTGTGTTGCACCGTACTGTGCTGTACTGTATTGTACTGTGCAGTACTGTGCTGTGTTGTACTGTATGGCACTGTTGTAATGTATTGTGCTTTACTGTATTTCACTGTGCAGTACTCTATTGTACTGTATGGTACTGTGTTGTACTGTATTGTGCTGTACTGTATTGTACAGTGCTGTACTGTGTGGTACTGTGTTGTACTGTATTATGCTGTACTGTATGGTGCTGTGCTATGCTGTACTCTATTGTACCGTGCTGTACTGCATTGTGCAGTGCTGGACTGTATTCTACTGTGCTGTACTGTATTGTACTGTGTTGTACTGTATTGTGCTGTGCTGTACTGTATTGTACTGTGCTGTACTGTATTGTACTGTGCTGTATTATATTGTACTGTGTTGTACTGTATTGTACTGTATTGTACTGTGCTGCACTGTATGGTACTGTGTTGTACTGTATTGTACTGTGCTGCACTGTATGGTACTGTGTTGTACTGTATTGTACTGTGCTGCACTGTATGGTACTGTGTTGTACTGTATTGTACTGTGCTGCACTGTATGGTACTGTGTTGTACTGTATTGTACTGTGCTGCACTGTATGGTACTGTGTTGTACTGTATTGTACTATGCTGCACTGTATGGTACTGTGTTGTACTGTATTGTACTGTGCTGCACTGTATGGTACTGTGTTGTACTGTATTGTACTATGCTGCACTGTATGGTACTGTGTTGTACTGTATTGTACTGTGCTGCACTGTATGGTACTGTGTTGTACTGTATTGTACTGTGCTGCACTGTATGGTACTGTGTTGTACTGTATTGTACTGTGCTGCACTGTATGGTACTGTGTTGTACTGTATTGTACTATGCTGCACTGTATGGTACTGTGTTGTACTGTATTGTACTGTGCTGCACTGTATCGTATTGTGCTCTATTGCATGTACTGTGTTGAACTGTACTGTACTGTACTGTATGGTACTGTGCTGTACTGTATTGTACTGTGCTGTACTGTATCGTACTGTGCTGTACTGTATTGTACTGTGCTGTACTGTATTGTAATGTCCTGTACTGTATGGTACTGTGGTGTACTGTTTAGTACTGTGTTGTACTGTATTGTGCTGTACTGCATTGTACTGCATTGTACTGTGTTGTACTGTATTGTACTGTGTTGTTCTGTTTTGTTCTGTGCTTTACTGTATTGTACTGTGCTGTGCTGTATTGTACTTTGTTGTACTGTATTGTGCTGTACTGTATTGTACTGTGCTGTACTGTATTGTGCTGTTGTGTACTGTATTGTACTGTGCTGTACTGTATTATACTGTGCTGTATTGTACTGTACTGTACTGTACTCTTCTTCACTGTATTGTGCAGTCTGTACTGTACTGTGCTGTACTGTATTGTACTGTGCTGTACTCACTGTATGTAATGTAGTGTGCTGCAGTGCATTGCACTGTGTTGGACTGCATTGTGCTGTACTGTATTGTACTGCGCGGTACTGTATTGTACTGTGTTGCACTGTATTGTGCAGTCATGTACTGTACTGTGCTGTACTGTATTGTACTGTGCTGTACTCCACTGTAAGTAATGTACTGTGCTGCAGGCGCATTGCACTGTGTTGTACTGCATTGTGCTGTACTGTGCAGTGTTGTGCCGTGCTGTACTGTACTTTATGAGTTGCACTGTGCTGTACTGCATTGCAATGTACAGTGATGTGCTGCGCTGTACTGTATTGTATTAATCTGTACCGTGCAATGATGTACTATACTACATCGGGCAGTGCTGTACTGTACTGTGCTGTACAATTCTCAGCTGTACTGTCATGTGCTGAGCTTTGCCATACTGTATTGTACAGTGACGTCGTGTGCTGTACGGTACTGTACTGACTGTATGTGTGCGGTGATGTATTCGCGTTGTACTGCGATTGTACTGCACTGTGATTCGCTGTCTGTGGTTGTGCCGTGCGGATAGATTGCGCCATGTTGTGCTGTGTTGTGCTGTGCTGTTCTCTGCTGTCTTGTCATGTCTCGTGCCGTGCTGTGTTTTACTGTCTTGCCCAGTACGTGCTGTGTGTTTTTACTGTGATAACGATGTAGTGTGCTGTGCGTTCATGTGCTGTGCTGTGCCTTGCTGTGAAGTGCGGCCCTGTGTTGTTCTGCGCTGTTCTCTGCTGTCTTGTCGTTGTCTTGTGTGCTGTGCTGTCTTTTACTGTCTTGCCCAGTACTGTGCTGTGTGTTTTTACTGTGATTATGCTGTAGCGCTCATGTGACGTGCTGTGCTATTCTGCGCGGTTTCCTCTGCCGTGCTGTCATTGCATTGATCTCTGCCGTACGTGTTTTCACTGCGCGCGGTGTGCTGCTGAGCTGTTCGGAACTGCAGCCTTGCCTTGCTGTGCCAGCTGTGTCCTGATGTACGGTGCCACTCTTGTGTGTTGTTTGGTCTGACAGCTTGGCAGGTACCGTTCGGTGCTAGCTGTCCTGCATAGCATTTGTCTCGTTATGTGGCTCGCCGTGGGTTTGCATGGGTCGCTTTTAGTTTTTGTATCCTGGTGTGGACTGTAGTACTGTTGCATGATGTAGTGTGCGGTAGTGCTGTATCGTTAAACGTGTCATGCCGTGTTGTTGAGCTGTGGAGGTATTCGGCGCTTTTCTCTTTTCTGTGTCGCGCTGCGCTGTGTGCGCTTGTGTGTGTGTGTGTGTGTGTGTGTATGTATATATATCTGGTGAACCGCATTGTGGCGGTATGAAGGCAGACAACGCGGGGGTTGTAAGGAGGGTACCCATAAATCGCCACAAACGCAGTCACCCGTGGGGGTGGGAGTGGGAGGGTGGGGGAGGGCATACAGGGTGAAAGGATTGCTTCCCCCACCCCCCCCCCCCACCCCCCTCCACCCCCCCTGGTGGCACCTGACTCCTCGTCTCCACAGAATGGAGCCGTCTGAGGTCCAGCAGACGGTTCAGTGTCAGGCGGACATTCTTTCAGCAGGGCACGGTTCCCTAGAGATCCGGGCTGGGTGCGGCTTGCTGTATTGTTGTCTCCGTGTGTCTGTGGGTAGTCTGCATTG
>CM031607.1:59993129-59995629 GCA_018398815.1 Conus ventricosus | reverse complement strand
TTCTTTAGGACATCCACCCAGACAATCGTTTGAATACCTTGTTTATTGTTGATAAATGAGTGAACAAGTGTAAACAAAAATGTACAAAGACGTTTACAGATTTCCAGAATATGTCCAGTCTTTCCAAGACGCCATAACGTCACACCCTGCTGATGTCACACGTGCTCTGCTGGTGTCACACCTGCCCTGCTAATGTCACGCGTGCAATAAAGGTGTGATGGACGCCATGAATAGAAAACAACAACAACATCAATTAAGCAAAAATGAAACTAGCAAAAACAGTCAAACAACAAAAACAAACAAACAAACAAACAAACAAACAAACAAACCCCCGTCCCGTCACAACAGTCTTTCTTGAATCACCCTCCACCCTCCCACCCCACCCCCCACCCCCTTCTCCCTGTCCTGTGAAGGGATGGTTAGATGTTTAGGACTGACTATGTCACGGGGGGGGGGGGGGGGGGGGGGGGGGGGGGGGGGGGGGAAGACCTTGTCAGCGACCTTTCCGGCGCGGGCGGACGGGATCCAAGGTGAGCTGTGTGGCCCGGGTGTCCTTGCTGAGGGTCTGCAAGACAAGCTTCCCCTGACCGTCATTGACCACAGCCAGGTCCGCGTACCGCCAGGACCTGAACTGCCACGTTCCCCGGGGACAGACTCCCGAACCCAGCGGCTCTCCGTCCCCGGGCTGCGCTGGAAGACGACGCGGTAGCCGCTGGGCTGGGTGTTGGGAATCTGCTGGGCGGAGAGGTAGTAGGCTTACCACAGCGGTCAGCTTGAACGTGGATGTAGACGATGTCGTCGACGTCGTCGTAATGCTCCACTTCCGCCTTGAAGCTCACGATGAACTTGTACTCCTGTCCACGGTTGCTGGTGGGGACGTTTCGCTGCAGGCGGTAGTGTCCCTGGCAGTTGACGGACAGGGAATCTCTGTCCACTTTGATGTAGACTTCCGAACCTGTGGACATTAGTTGTTTTTCTTTCGGTTAAAAAAAACACCAATGCATTCCTTCACCCGGAACGTCTTGAAGGGGGGCATCAGTCTCAGGAATGATTCTACCATCTAGGTAGTACCAGTCCAATGTGTGTCGGTTCCCTTTCGGTGAACGCTCAATTCAGCTTCGTGATAGCAACATAAGGCAGTTGTGAAAACATCTACTGAAATATTATACCAAGAGGTTCCCCTCTCCTCCATCCGTTGACATCAATTTATCCCTTTACCCATGTACATGTGTGCACTCGCGCGCGCACTTATACACCCCCCCCCCCCCCACAAACACACACAAAACACACATATACACACGCGCGCGCGCGCTCGCACGCACGCACACACACACAACACACACACACACACACACACACACACACACACACACACACACACACACACACACACACACACACACACACACACACACACACACACACACACATACACACATGTGCGCGTGTGGTCAAGACCCATACAATCGAGGTTGAAACCGAGAGAAATAGTAGAGGTCTTTTTCCAATCGTCCCCGGGATCAGCCTCAAAGTGCTCCCCGTCAAGAAGAAACCAGACAAATTCACGTGTACGTTCGCGGTCCCTTGGATTACCTGGTCGTGGTGTGAGTGTGAATGTGAGAGGTGAGAATGCACCTAATAAACGATAAAGATTTGCGTGTAGACAGGGGGAGGAAATCTAAACAGAAATTATCATGAGAGCTGGGGATGAAGGGCCACAGAATTTAGCAATTTTTTATGCTGATCGATGGGGATGTGGATGATGAACTGATGCTATGCAGTTTCGTTCTAGTCTGAGACAACATGACGGGGGCCATACTTTCGCTCATGTTCACGAGGCTCGAGAGATAGAGGTCTGAGACAACACGGCGGGGCCATACTTTCGCTCATGTTCACCAGGCCCGTGAGATACAGGCATCTGCTGCCTTGGTCAGAAAATTTGAGAAAGAGGAGAGACAAAAAAGAACACAGCGGCACAGAGAGAGAGAGAGAGAGAGAGAGAGAGAGAGAGGAGAGAGAGAGAGAGGAGAGAGAGAGAGAGAGAAGGTGGGAGAGAGAGAGACAGAGAGAGAGAAAGAGAGAGAGAAGGTGGGAGAGAGAGAGACAGAGAGAGAAAGAGAGAGAGAGAGAAGGTGGGAGAGACAGAGAGAGAGAGAGAGAGAGAGAGAGAGAGAGAGGGCGGGAGAATGAGAGAGAGAGAAGAACAGAGAGAGAGTGAGAGAGATAGAGAACACACCCAGGCAGACACAGACAGACAGACAGACAGACAGAGACAGAGACAGAGACAGAAACACAGAGACACAAAGAAACAGATTGAGACATAGACAGAGACAGTCAGAGAGACAGAGAAAGAGACAGAGAGAGACAGAACAGACAGAGACAGACAGACAGAACAGACAGAACTTTACTCAAATAACCATCTGCCGGGCAGAACGAAGCCAGCAGCATGACAGTGCAGACCAGCACTGGAAGCCAGGCCATGGTGCCGCCAGTCAGATGT
>CM031607.1:59978129-59985629 GCA_018398815.1 Conus ventricosus | reverse complement strand
AAACTACAAAAACCAAAACACGACGCGTTTTTGACCTCTTTGGTCTTCTTCAGGCAGGAGAAACAATGTTCAAGACAATGAGAACGAACCATCACTTGCCTCATTACATTGGGTGAACAATGGATGTGAAATGAACATGAAAACGAGGCTGCTGGGAAGGGCACAATGCCAATTGAAATATATATTATATATATATATATATATATATATATAATATATATATATATATATATATATATATATATATATATATATATCACGAACAGTATAAAAGTGTCCTTTAAAAAATCCAAAAAAGCTCAACCGTCTAGGGAGCATCGCCTGTACCCATCGTCAACACAGCGCAGGCCTCCAAGGGTGGTACAGGACTGCTCTAAAGGCAGGCGAAGACAGTGCTTCTCTGGGTCCTCCCCAGCACCTTCGGGTGTTTCTTTTTCTTCTTTGCCTTAACTAGGCTGACCCTGGAGAAAGGTCCAGTGACGTTGAGGAAAGACCCACTGACCACAGGGAAAGTCCTGTTGACAGTGGGAAAGACTACAACTTTGGATTCTCTCTTGAGGGCACATAAGACCGTATGGCGAAAGCTTGGCTGTGTCTGGAGTGGCACTGTCTTCATCTGTCCGTTGGCAGGGGTGGTTGGGTCTGTGGGGTGTGCTCGGCAGCTGGAGGGTGGTGTTTTTCGCCGGTGGGCTCTGCAGTCATGAAATACGGGCTGGTACACCCATGGGGATGCTACTTTAAGGCTGTTATGAGCTGCATCCTGTAGTCTAATTTACCTCTGTTCAGGAGCAGTTATGTCCCTTGATATCTTAATGGAGTGTCCTGTGCGTGCCTGTACCCATCGTCAACACAGCGCAGGCCTCCAAGGGTGGTACAGGACTGCTCTAAAGGCAGGCGAAGACAGTGCTTCTCTGGGTCCTCCCCAGCACCTTCGGGTGTTTCTTTTTCTTCATATATATATATATATATATATATATATATATATTATATATTATATATATATATACGAACAGTATAAAAGTGTCCTTTAAAAATCCAAAAAAAGCTCAACCGTCTAGGGAGCAACATCTGTTAAAAATATTTCTAAAATGAAGTGCTAAAATCAACAAGCTTGTTTCGAGCCTCTTGCCTCTTGCTCTCTTCAGGATATCCTTTTGGGGCACGCTGTCGTTCTTTTATAGCGTGCGGGACCTGATTCCGTTTCTGCATGTGTGATTTAATCTCATTCGCTGCACGTGTGGTCTGTGGTTCTTGTTGGGGTCTGTTCAGGTGGAGTGTGCTAACAAAGATTTCCATTTGTGCCTGCAATTGTTTACTATTTCTACTTTAGTATTCAGAGTTGCTAGGTGTGGTTTACATAATATTAACCATTTTTCTGTGGAGCATAAACTGCATTTTTTTAGAAATATTGTTGTATGGTGTTGCTCTTTTTATGATTTTCCATGATATGCTGTAGTCTATTTTTTTTTAATCTTTGAGTCTCCAAATGTATTTACTCAACTCTGTTTGGTTTTTGCATTTTTCTGTTTTGAATGACTGTTTATGATTTGCGTACCTGGTTTTGAAGGGGTTTTCAGTGATCCCTATATATGTTTCTTTTTCATTTTCTGATGTTACCGTAGCTTGGTATACAATATTGCTGTGAAGACATTTGTTGCTTTGGGGGCACTGTTCTTTTTTAGTGCAGTTGCAAGATGTCCTTTCGGCACCCTTCTCTGTTGTGTTGCTTTTCATTTTGTTAGATGAGTCAATGATGTTTTTAAGGTTGGGCATGCATGAGTATGATAGTTTGATGGTGTTTTGTTGAATATTTTGAACAGTTTGTGTTCTTTTGGAAATGATGTTGTCACGATTTTGAAGAATTCTTTTCCTACGTTTGTTTGTACATGTCCATCGTATGGGGGGTTGTACCATATGATCTTCCTTTTCCTGTTTTTCTTATTCCTGTTTGTGTTATTGTCTGGGCTGTATTGCAGTTTGTAATTATAACCACTTTTTTGTAGTGCCTCTTGGTATTCTGTTGCTGCATTATCGAATACTTTTTCATTGCATGACAGGTTGGATAGTCTCTTGTTTATATCATTGGGTATTGTTTTTAGTATAGATGGTGGGTGGTTGCTTTTGATATTTACGTAGATTGGTATGTCGTTGGGTTTTTTGTATGGTTTGTACACATGGTCATTGAGGTCTAATGTTATGTCTAGGTAATTCACTACTTTTTTGTTTGCTTCTATTGTGATTTTTAAGATGTGGTTTTTGAAGATTTTACATAATTCTTTTTTCTTGTTTTCAATAGTCCTTGGATTATTGTTTAATGCAGCAAGGCCGTCATCTCTGTACAAACCGACCTGTTTTCCGAGTTGTTTTTGGATGTTGGATAGCATGAATAGTCCGACTAGTTCACATGTTTCGGCGCCATCACACGATCCCATGGTCACATCAAATGTGGAGTTTTTGCTCGTTTTTTTTAGTCCAAGTTTCATTTCTGCTGTGGAGTAGGGTTTTCTTGGTGTGGAAAATAATCTCCATTTCTGTCTCTGTTATTTTCGTGTGTTTGTTGGCAAATTTTGTGTGTTTGTTGGCAAATTTCAAAGCTGAACACCCCTTCAAAACCAGATACGCAAACCATAAACAGTCATTCAAAAAAAGAAAAATGCAAAAACCAAACAGAGTTGAGTAAATACATGTGGAGACTCAAAGATAAAAAAATAGACTACAGCATATCATGGAAAATCATAAAAAGAGCAACACCATACAACAATATTTCTACAAAAATGCAGTTTATGCTCCACAGAAAAATGGTTAATATTATGTAAACCACACCTAGCAACTCTGAATACTAAAGTAGAAATAGTAAACAATTGCAGGCACAAATGGAAATCTTTGTTAGCACACTCCACCTGAACAGACCCCAACAAGAACCACAGACCACACGTGCAGAATGAGATTAAATCACACATGCAGAAACGGAATCAGGTCCCGCACGCTATAAAAGAACGACAGCGTGCCCCAAAAGGATATCCTGAAGAGAGCAAGAGGCAAGAGCTCGAACAAGCTTGTTGATTTTAGCACTTCATTTTAGAAATATTTTTAACAATATAATATATATAATATTATTGTACACACCAAAAGTAACCATCCACATCTGTTTGAAGACCATACCCCATGGCATAAACAAAGACTATCAAACCTGTCATGCAGTGAGAGAGTGTTCAACAATGCAGCAGTAGAATACCAGGAGGCAACTACAAACAAGTGGATACAATTACAAATTGCAATACAACCCAGACAACAACACAAATAAAAGCAAGAAAAATAGGAAAAGAAAAATCATATGGTATAAACCCCCATACGACGGGAAGTCAAAACGACATAGGGAAAGAATTCTTTAGAATCTAACAACTTCATTTCCAAAAGAACACAAATTGTCCAAAATATTTAACAAAAACACTGTTAAACTATCGTACTCATGTATGCCCAACCTCAAAAACCTGATTGACGCATCCAACAAAATGAAAATCAACACAGCAAAGAAGGGTGAAGAAAGGAAATCTTGCAATTGCACCAGAAAGGAGCAGTGCCCACTAAACAACAAATGTCTTCACAGCAACATTGTATACCAGGCTACTGTGGACATCAGAAAATGAAAAAGAAACATACATAGGGATCATGAAAACCACTTCAAAACCAGATATGCAAACCACAAACAAGTCATTTAATAAAGAAAAATATAAAAACCAAACAGAACTGAGCAAATATATCTGGAAACTTAAAGACGCAAAAACAAGCTACAATATATCCTGGAAAATCATAAAAAGAGCATCACCATACAGCAATGTTTCAAAAGGTGCAACCTATGTTTAACTGAAAAATGGTTAATACTATGCAACCACACTTAGCAACTCTAAACACCAAAACAGAAATAGTAAACAACTGCAGGCATAAATGGAATCGTTGTTAGTGAACACATCCAAAACAAAAACCTGAAAGCCCCCCCAAAAAAACACGTGCAACCAACCCGCACGTGCAAACAAACCGCAAACGGGAGCCCACACGCTATATAACATCGGCGGTGGGCAAACTGAGGGCCATCCTGATGACAGCGCAACACGCTCGAAACAAATTTGTAGAGTGAGTTTTAGCATTCCTTTTTTAATATTATTAACAAATGTTGCTCCCCAAGGGGTCGAGCACTTTTAAAGTCATTTTAGGCTTTCTAATTATATTCATCTTAATTGCTCCTCACGTTGAGCACTGTGGCCTGAAGGATTTTAAAATGGAGGAAATCAATTTTAGGCAGTCAACAAAAAAACATACCGTTTTCTAACCACAATCCTACTTAAAAAGATTAATAGAACAAACCGAAAAGTTCGTACGCAACATGAGATGGAAAGCATTCTTTTTCCTGAACCGAATGCAAAAAGAGAGGACAAAAAAACACCTACGATTTCAAATCATGGCGATCACCACCAGTCATAGACGATATGAAACCCTTTGAAGATCAAATGAAAAGAATGATAACCAATATTGAATTCAAAAAATCTAACAGCAATTTCCAAACGACATTTAAAAAACCAAATAAAACAAGTACAAAATGACAAAAAAATATTTGTGAAGGCTGATAAAACTAGCAATTACTACAAAATGGAACCAAAGGAATATTCTCAACTCCTTGACAAAAACATCCAGAAAAACTACAAAAAAGCCGACAAAAAATACACATGACAGTATCCGCACTAAAGAAAAAGAACTTGCAGAGCGCATAGACCTAAGTGACAGGATAGAAGCGACAGCAACAAAAGAAGCTTTCATAACACTCAAAGACCACAAGCCCAACTTTCACAACAATCCAACATGTAGACTAATAAACCCATCCAAATCTGAATTAGGCAAAATAAGCAAGAAAATTCTGGAAAAAATAATAAAGGACATAAAATCAAACTCTGATTACAAACTCTGGAAGAACACATACGAAGTTATCCAATGGTTCAAAACACTCAATAAACAAAGTAATACAGTATTCATCACATTTGACATAGTAGACTTTTACCCATCCATAGACGAGGAACTACTCACCAAAGCCCTGAAGTTTGCCAGTAACCACACAGACATAACAGGGTCAGAAATGGAAATCATTCTCCACACCAAGAAAACATTACTACACAGCAGAAATGAAACCTGGATCAGGAAAACCAACAGAAACTCAACATTCGACGTAACCATGGGTTCATATGATGGTGCAGAAACATGTGAACTGGTCGGACTATTCATGCTGTCCAACATCAAGAAAAAACTCGGAAAACAAGTCGGACTATACAGAGACGATGGCCTTGCTGCACTAACCAACAATCCAAGAACCATCGAAAACAAGAAGAAAGAACTATGCAAAATCTTCCAAAACCACAATTAAAGATTACCATTGAAGCAAACAAAAAGGTAGTGAACTACTTAGACATAACACTGGATCTCAACAATCATATATATATAAACCATACAAGAAACCCAACGATACACCTCTTTATGTACACACCAAAAGTAACCATCCACCATCTGTATTGAAGACCATAACCCCATGGCATAAACAAGAGACTATCAAACTGTCATGCAGTGAGAGAGTGTTCAACAATGCAGCAGTAGAATACCAGGAGGCACTACAAACAAGTGGATACAATTACAAATTACAATACAACCCAGACAACAAAACAAATAAAAGCAAGAAAAATAGGAAAAGAAAAATCATATGGTATAACCCCCCATACGACGGGAAAGTCAAAACGAACATAGGGAAAGAATTCTTTAGAATCCTAACAACTTCATTTCCAAAAGAACACAAATTGTCCAAAATATTTAACAAAAACACTGTTAAACTATCGTACTCATGTATGCCCAACCTCAAAAACCTGATTGACGCATCCAACAAAATGAAAATCAACACAGCAAAGAAGGGTGAAGAAAGGAAATCTTGCAATTGCACCAGAAAGGAGCAGTACCCACTAAACAACAAATGTCTTCACAGCAACATTGTATACCAGGCTACTGTGACATCAGAAAATGAAAAAGAAACATACATAGGGATCACTGAAAACCACTTCAAAACCAGATATGCAAACCACAAACAGTCATTTAATAAAGAAAAATATAAAAACCAAACAGAACTGAGCAAATATATCTGGAAACTTAAAGACGCAAAAACAAGCTACAATATATCCTGGAAAATCATAAAAAGAGCATCACCATACAGCAATGTTTCAAAAAGGTGCAACCTATGTTTAACTGAAAAATGGTTAATACTATGCAAACCACACTTAGCAACTCTAAACACCAAAACAGAAATAGTAAACAACTGCAGGCATAAATGGAAATCGTTGTTAGTGAACACATCCAAAACAAAAACCTGAAAGCCCCCCAAAAACACGTGCAACCAACCCGCACGTGCAAACAACCGCAAACGGGAGCCCACACGCTATATAACATCGGCGGTGGGCAAACGAGGGCCATCCTGATAACAGCGCAACACGCTCGAAACAAATTTGTAGAGTGAGTTTTAGCATTCCTTTTTTAATATTATTAACAATATATATATATATATATTATAATATATATATATATATTATATTATATATTATATATATATGATGACAGCGCAACACGCTCGAAACAAATTTGTAGATAGTTTTAAGATTCCTCTTCTAACTTGTTTTAACTATATATATTTATATATATATATATATATATATATTATATATAATATATATAAAATAAAACAAGTTAAAAGAGGAATCTTAAAACTATCTACAAATTTGTTTCAAGCGTGTTGCGCTGTCATCAGGATGTTCTCTGCCCGCCCACCGCCGGTGTTATATAGCGTGTGGGCTCCCGTTTGCGGTTGTTTGCACGTGCGGGTTGGCTGCACGTGTTTTTTGGGGGGCTTTCAGGTTTTTGTTTTGAGTGTGTTCACTAACAACGATTTCCATTTATGCCTGCAGTTGTTTACTATTTCTGTTTTGGTGTTTAAAGTTGCTAAGTGTGGTTTGCATAGTATTAACCATTTTTCAGTTAAACATAGGTTGCACCTTTTGAAACATTGCTGTATGGTGATGCTCTTTTTATGATTTTCCAGGATATATATATATATATATATATATTATATATATATATATATATATATATCGTTATGTACAGTAATAATGATAATAAGAATGATAATAGTTACAATAACAATAAAAATATAGTAATAGTAAGAATGATAATGATAACAAAAATGATTATGCCAATAATAATAATAATAATAAAAAGGATAATAATAATAATAATAATAATAATAATAATAATAATGATGATGATGATGATGATGATGATAATGATGATGATGAAAATTATTAAAGATTACTACCAACACAAATCGTCATGAAATTGAGACGAATCACACTCCTCTGCAAGGTCCATGTCTACACTGTTCAAACGGGGAGAAATACGAATTCCCCAAAGCGGAATGAAACT
>CM031607.1:59970389-59972129 GCA_018398815.1 Conus ventricosus | reverse complement strand
TAAAAACAAAGGAAAGTAGCGGGGGCAAGCAAAGCGAGATGCCGATCTTCTCACCTCTGTGTCCTTGACCTGATCAAAGAGCTCTCCTCTTGAGGAGAGAGTATCGTGTCGCTTCAGTGATACTTGACACTCGAATGGTTATCTCCCTTGATCATTGGTGCATTATAGTCCTTAGTTGGGGGGAGGGGTGGGTGGGGCGGTAGGAGGGGGGGGGGGGGTTAATGAACAACTTAATCAGACTCAGGACTATTTGGGCATTGCTCAGAAAGTGGGCGTCAGTGCTGCTTATTTTCCTTTTATTCTTCTCTCTCTCTCTCTCTCTCTCTCTCTCTCTCTCTTTGCTGCCCCACTTAGTAACACCTCTTCCACGCCGCTCATTCGGCAGATCTCTCCCTCCCCCCCTCCCCCCCCGCCCCACTGACCCCTACGCTTCTTCCACCTTTTGCTTCCTCAGGCTTACCACATCTTCCCTATTCTCCCACGCAACCACACCCGGTCCTTTGTGTTTTCTTCTACTTTAGATGCCCCCCCCCCCCCCGCACCCCTCCCCTCGAGGTAGGCTGTATTAACACAAAATAGACACCTGGCATTTTTGAAATTTCGTTGCTGCTGCGAAACCTTCTCTTTTCTGTTACTCTCGTTGGCTGACCATTAAATTGTTGTTGTTTTTTATGCGTGTCTGTCTTTATTATCGTCTATTGTTGGTGTTCTTGCTGTTGTCCCCCCCCATCCTTTGTAGACCATTTCTCCAGTCTTTGATCGTTTTTTTTTTATGGTCACTTTATGACATTCTAACTTGTCTGTTGTAATCTACCGAATGGGTGGTGAGAATCATATTCAGTGTCCAGAGTGGAACCAGTTCCCCATTCTGCAATGTCTGCTTAATCATACTTTTTTGTTTTGTTTAGAATTTGTGTTTGTTGCATGTACATTTTTTTTCTCAATTTCTTACATTTTGGTTTCGTCTGCTTATCCATAAAGTTTGGTTTTTGTGTGTGTGTAGAATTGGTGTTTGTTACATGTACCTTTTTTCAGTTTCTTACATTTTGTTTTCAACCTGGGAATGGAAAAGTCAAGGGAAATGCCTGGAGCTGTCAGCAAGCCCTTGTGTTATCCGCTCTTAGATATATCAATGGTTTAACTTCACGTCACAGGGCAGCTCTGAAGTGTCATTAATTTTGGGAAGAAATACACCTTGGACAGAGCTGCGTCTCTAACATAACTGGTGTTATGTTTGAAGTTTTGTTAGTGCATCAATGTAGACAATACCATCCGTCAGGTCTGGGATTCTCCTCAGTCACTCTACGCCATATAACTCAATACTACTTGTCGCATAGCCAAGCAGATTCTGCGGAGGAAGTGAGGCTGGATTGGACACACTCTCAGGAAGCCAGCATCCAGCACCACACGCCAAGCCCTGACATGGAACCCGCAGGGGAAAAGCAAGAGAGGCCGACCTCGCAGCAGCTGGAGGCGAGACACTGGGGCAGAGATAAAGAGGCAGGGGACCAACTGGACAGGCATTCAGCGAGTAGCCCAGAACCGAGTGCGATGGCGGAGTGTTGTCGATGGCCTACGCTCACCCTTGAGCAATGGGCCTAAGTAAGTAAGTACTTGTCGCATAATTATGTGGAGTCAACCCATTAAGAAACTGCCCTGAGGAGGGAGGGGGGGGGGGGGGGGGGGGTGCGGTTGAGCTCCAGCCTGTTCACCTTGTCAAAGGTCCGCCACAGGATTACT
>CM031607.1:59935389-59952889 GCA_018398815.1 Conus ventricosus | reverse complement strand
AATCGGAGAACTCCCCGAAGGAATACTGCTGCTGGTGCTCACTCAGCATCGACAACCTCTTCGGCTTGGAGTTTTTCTCTCGGCTGTGTGAGGGCGGGAAAGAGGCCGAGGCGGCAGCAGAGCAGATAGCCAGAGGCGCGGCGACCGCTGCTGCCCTGTGATTGGCCAGCACGCCGTGATTGATGTAGCTGGAGATGGAAGAGGAGGACACCCGGGAGGCCGGGATGCTGGTGCGTTTCATGACGAAGCGGAGTCGCTTCTCGTCCAGGGACTTTTGTTTCCAGGTCTGAGGCGTCTTGCTGTCCATCTTAGTCACGGAGTCGTAACGCCCTTCCCTGTAACAGAGAGAGAGAGATAGAGAGAGAGAGAGAGAGAGAGAGAGAGAGAGAGAGAGAGAGAGAGAGAGAGAGAGAGAGAGAGAGAGAGAGAGAGAGGGTTACCATTAGTGTTCAGGTGAGAGATTGCCATGCAACAATATCAGTCTACATGGGTCAAAATTTCATCTGTACAGCTATTCAACAATCAGTCTACAAAAAAAAAAAAAAAGATCAGCTGCTAACGAGGGAAGGCACACATGCTTACCCAGGGAAAGTACACAGTCATGGCGGCACAATCAACCGGTCAAGGAGATCGCACGTGTGGTTAGCACTGCCGGAGGAGGCTCTATGCCACCAGACGGTCCAGTAATAAAGTTCTACACAGTAGGAGGCCACAAATCATGGCCTGGAACAGCTTTCATATCAGAGCATGGAAGCAGAGTTCACTGGATGGAGTAGACGACTACTTCTAGAATGGGAGAACCAACAGGCGATCATCAGGAAGAGTGGCATGAGACCGGATATTGGTCTCCACTCAGGTTCATCGAAACTAATGATTCTGATCGAACTCACTGCGCCATACGAAAGCAGAATGGAGCAAGTGCACCTCTACAAGGCTGAGAAGTATGCCATTCTAGCGAAGAGCTTAAGGGAATCTGTCTTCCAGACCGGGTCTTCGCCGAAGAAGTTGGATCGAGGGGATTTGTAGGCTCATCAGCTTACGTATGACCTCATGAAACAGCTCGGGATTTCAGGTAAGAAGACCAGAACCCTGAAGGCAATGGCAGAGGCAGCCGAAAGAGTCCCAGCTGGATCTGGTCGAGGAGGAACAAAAGTGAACTTCATAAAGCTTAAATTTCCAAAGTCAGAACAGGTGTCCCGTTAGCAGTGGGGTAAGATATCCGTCTAAAATGGCAGCGCCAGAAAAAAAAAGTTGGCAGTAGAAGGGCGTCTGGGAGTCATGACCTGGATGCTGCCCGGCCCCCTTAGAATGTAAGGAGTTCAGGGCTGAAACACTTATCTGAGGGAGGTTTCTTCTCTGAAGACCTGCTGTCAAGCTCTCCCTAGAGTTCCTTCCTACGGCACAGCCATGCAACTAACAGTCTACATGGGTCTAAAATTCATCTGCACAACCACTTCAGTCCAGTTTGTCTTTTGGTCTGTCTCTGTATGTCTAGGTCTCTTTGCGCAAACTCCATCTGTCTCTCTCTGTTGCTCCCCCCTTCCCTCTCATTATCTATCTTTTTGTGCATAGGTGTGTGTGTGTGTGTGTGTGTGTGTGTGTGTGTGTGTGTGTGTGTGTGTGTGTGAGAGAGAGAGAGAGAGAGAGAGGAGAGAGAGAGAGAGAGAGAGAGAGAGGAGAGAGAGAGAGAGAGAATTCCTATTGACAGTGCTTGGAAACTGGAGGGCAGCCGATCACAAAAACTCTGGTCAAGCGAAACTGTTTCCAATAACGATTGTTCAAACACAGGACATAGCAGCCGAGAGATCTGTTAATAGCCCACCGTATTCAATGACGTTTTACCGGCACGTGCACATCGACAGAGAGACGATAACAAAGTGTGCGGTCCCGGAAAACCAACGACAGCGCGTGTTTTCTCTGGCTTAAAGGCAAGTGTGGGGGTCAATAGAAAAGCTGCGCTGTCCACCTCCTCGTTATCATGTGATACGGTCTGAACACACACAAAAAAAGCTAAAAATAGAAGAACATGACGTGTAAACTGACCGTGGAACCGCGGGGAATAATATTATTGGACAGATCTGACTGTTTAGAATGGCAACTCAGCTGAGACGGTCCCTCATCAAGTCCCTCGCGTGGCCATTTTTTGGATAGGACAAAGTGACACGCCTGTGAAGGAAACGAGTGAGGATTTGGTTTGTTTTGTTTGCGTGTTGGCATTTTCCCCCCTCGTTATCAAGTGAAAAACGTTCTACGTGTTACTCATCCCGTCTGCCCGTTTCCTGGTGTTCACACAACATTTCCTCATACAGAAGGGCTCTGGTGTGTGTCAGCAAATGACTGGACAGGTGATGGCGAGAAGATGTGCACGGAATGTTCATGACTGTAAATATGAAAATCCCATTGAATATAAACAGGGGTTTAGATAGTGTCTTGTAAATACGACAACGAATAAGTAGGTTACGTTTTCACTCGTCTTTGATTGGTTGTCTTTGTGTTCATCGATAGGATTATGCCAAAAAACTACTGAACCTATTTTACCCAAAGATCTTCAAAAGATAGAGTAGGCAAACGCAATAGACTTTTATGTGAATCCCAGGTGCAGATCCGGAGTGAACAGCAGATCCAGGATCCTTTAGCGAGATGATTTCCAATGTTAATGTCATAAAATACCACTGAAAAGCGAAAGTAAGGGCTAGCGTCAGGGGAAAGGGCAGAGCAGGCGAGAGAGAGAGAGAGAGAGAGAGAGAGAGAGAGAGAGAGAGAGAGAGAGAGAGAGAGAGAGAGAGAGAGAGGAGGGGATAGACAGAGGAAGAGGAATCTCTGTCTCTCTCTGTCTGTCTTTCTTTCTTTCTGTGCGTATGTGTGGTGCATGTCCAGAGAGAGAGAGAGAGAGAGAGAGAGAGAGAGAGAGAGAGAGAGAGAGAGAGAGGAGAGAGAGAGAGAACAAAACGAGTTCACAGCAAATCCACAAAATCTGAACCAGCATGCACTTGCAGCAATACAGAGGCGCTAAGAGACGCACACAGGACGAACCTATTTTGGAAAGCAATTTCGTGCTCTGTCATTAAGCGAATACATCAAGCAAATCAGTTACATTGCTTTCTTTTCGGTGGAAAGACACGGGCAGTAGCTGGCCGCCATTGTGGCTCCCATCGTGGCAGGCGCATCACACGCTCCCTGTTGTCGTCACCAAGTTTGTCAGTCTGTGCAGTTGGAGCTCTGTTTCCCAGTCACAAACTTTTGATGACTTTCTTTCTTACTCTGTGTATTTTTTTTTTAATCTAATGTCCGTTGAATATTTGTCGAGTTTGTTCGGTTTTTTTTTTCTGCTTCTCTCTCTTTGTTTCTTTTTGTGTGTGTGTAAATGTCTTCAAATGTTTCTTATGCTTGTGCTCTGTTACATATAACATGTGAGTTTTTTCCACCGAGGCTTTGTATATGTATTTTCTTTATTCTTTCTTTGCAAATCTTGTCGGGTGAGCTCGGTATTGTTTTTACATAATGAACCTCATGACCTGTCTTAGTTTAGCCATTAAAATTCTTTTCAAACTGATATTGTATTTTGAATTTTGTATGGACGTTTCTTACTTATATTGAGTGTTGTGGGTCTTCTTAGATTTTTCTGGGATTCTTTAACTCTTGCTGGTTTCCTGAGGGTTTGCTTGCGTTTTGTTTGACAATGGGGTAGTTGTTTTTTTTAAGGAGAGAGAGAGAGAGAGAGAGAGAGAGAGAGAGAGAGAGAGAGAGAGAGAGAGAGGGGGGGGGGAGAGAGAGAGAGAGGGGAGAGAGAGAGAGAGAGAGAGAGAGAGAGAGACAGACAGACAGACAGACAGACAGACAGACAGAGACAGAAGGACATACAGACAGACAGAGACATACACGGAGACAAAGGCAGAGAGACAGAGAATAGAACGAGTATCCACAAACTTGCACTAGTAAATCACAAGGAGCGACAAACGGCCGGTTTGAAGACGCACACAGGACAAACCGACTACGGAAATCAGTTTGCCGCTACGTCATCAAGCGAATACTTCAAGCCAAACAGTTCCTTTTTCTTGGGTAACAAGACATGGGGAGTGGCCAGCAGACTTTCGGGTTCCTGTCGTGGAGGGATTGTCACGTGCTGTCGCTGTTGTCTCTGGTTTGCTGTTCAGTGGAGTTGGAGTTGATTCCTCGTCACCCGAGCCCTTGAAGGCTTTTCTGTGTTACCCTCTCTGAATTTGTCTGGTTTTTGTACTCCCAGTTCTTATAGAACAGGGAGTACTTTAGAATCGGAACGAAGAAATGCTGTGTGTGTGTGTGTGTGTGTGTGTGTGTGTGTGTGTGTGTGTGTGTGTGTGTGTGTCTGTGTGTGTGTCCGTGTGTGTCCGTGGTCAAAATGTGTTCCACTTGCTCCAGACAACACTACTGGGCCGATCTTTCTGAAAATTTGTAGGTATATTTATTATGAGTCAAGGATAATGCCCGATGTTTTAGTTTACCGTTACAGCCGTTACTAACGGCTGTAACGGCTGTAACGCTTTTTCTTCTCCATGGAATATCTCAGAAAGTACTTGGCCGATCTTTGTGACAATTACCAGGTATGTTCATTATGGATCACGGATGATGCCTGATTTTTTTTTACCGTTACAGCCGTTACTAACGGCCGTTACTAACGGCTGTAACGCTTTTTCTTCTCCATGGAATATCTCAGAAAGTACTAGGCCGATCTTTGTGAAAATTAGCAGGTATGTTCAATATGGGTCTCGGATGATGCCCGATGTTTTAGTTTACCCCGTTATAGCCGTTATTAACGGCTGTAACAGCCTGTAACGGTTTTTCTTCTTTATAGAATATCTCAAAAAGTACTTGGCCGATCTTTATGAAAATTTGTAGGTATGTTCATTATGGGTCACAAATAATGCCTGATGTTTTAGTTTACCGTTATAGCCGTTACTAACGGCTGTAACGGCCTGTAACGTTTTTTCTTCTTTATAGAATATCTCAGAAAGCACTTGGCCGATCTTTCTGAAATATTTGTAGGTATGTTGATTATGGGTCACAGATGATGCCCGATGTTTTAGTTTACCGTTACAGCCGTTGCTAACGGCTGTAACGGCCTGTAATGCTTTTTCTTCTCCATGGAATATCTCAGAAAGTACTTGACCCATCTTTGTGAAAATTAGCAGGTATGTTCATTATGGGTCACGGATGATGCCGATGTTTTAGTTTACCCCGTTATATCCGTTACTAACAGCTGTAACGGCCTGTAACGGTTTTTCTTCTTTATAGAATATCTCAGAAAGCACTTGGCCGATCTTTCTGAAAATTTGTAGATATGTTCATTATGGGTCACGGATGATGCCCGATGTTTTAGGTTACCGTTATAGCCATTACTAACGGCTGTAACGACCTGTAATGTTGTTTTTCTTTATGGAATATCTCAGAAAGTACTTGGCTGATCTTTGTGAACATTAGCAGGTATGTTCACTCTGGGTTACGGATGATGTCCGATGCTTTAGTGTACCGTTATACCGTTCCTAACGGCTGTAACGGCCTGTAACGCCTTTTCTTCTCCATGGAATATCTCAGAAAGTACTTGGCCGATCTTTGTGAAAATTACCAGGTATGTTCATTATGGGTTACGGATGATGCCCCATGTTTTAGTTAACCGTTATATCCGTTACTAACGGCTGTAACAGCCTTTAACGGTTTTTCTTCTTTATGGAATATCTGAGAAAGTACGTGGCCGATATTTCTGACAATTTGTAGGTGTGTTCATTATGGGTCAAGGATGATGCCCGATGTTTAGGTTTACGTTATAGCCGTTACTAACGGCCCATAATGGTTTTCTTCTTTATGGAAAATCTCAGAAAGCACTTGGCCGATCTTTCTGAACATTTGTAAGTATGTTCATTTTAGGTCACAGACGATGGCCGATGTTTACCAGAATAGCCATTATTAACGGTTACACCGGCCCAAGACAGTTTTTCTCTTTATGGAATATCTCACGCGTATTCAGGATACACTGGGAATACGTTTATATGCTTTGCATCTTGTTGTTTTTGTTGTGATCTCTTTTGCTTATTTATTGGGTGTGTACATTCTTCTCGCTGCTGCTGCTGCTGCTGCTGCTGTTGTTGATGATGATGATGTTATTGTTTGCTCTTCTTCTTCTTGTTCTTCCTCCTCCTCTTCTTCTTCTTCTTTTTCCAATTGTCCATAAATCTTATAAGTCATCAATTCTTCATTATCTACATCATCGGATTTCTTTTCTTAGAAAAAAATCCCAGCGTTTTCAAGCCCTCTTGAAAGTTTGTTTAGATGAGTTGGGTTAAACCTTATGACCTCTCTTAGATTTGGTTTTTGATCATTTAAAAAAGAAAGAAAAACTAATGTCGAATATGAAGGGCCTTTTCTTCTAGAGTTTTCTAACTTGCTTTGAATCTTGTGGTTTTTCTCAGATTCTTTATGGATTCTTTGAGTCCTGCTGGTTTTCTGAGGGTTTTTCTTATTTTCTTGGACATTGCTGCCGTTACGTTTTTAATATGCCGATATATTTTTTCATAATTCTCTGAACATTATGGAATTTGTCAGTTGTTTCAGACTTTCTGTGAATATTGCTGGATCTGTTGCTTAGTGATATGCTGGTTTTCTTACTTAAAAAAAAATTACCGTTCTCTCACTTACAGAGTTCAGTTCAAGCAGTCATTGATGGAGCCACAACATATCTAAGATTTTGTGTGTTTGTTTATTTAAGAAATTCAAGTCACACATATTTCATACTGCGGTTCACTACATTATACCTATGTGAATGGCTTTAAGGGAATGTCAAAAAGAAAAATAACAGATGAAATTCAATACCGACAGATGTCTAATTTTTGACGTTCATGTTTTGGTGGGTCTCATATATACAGAGCATTGAGGCAGACCTCTAGAGCATGTCTTCAGCCTTGGACTAATCAATGGTGTCCTTCAGAAGGGGGCTGTTAAAAATCTATAAGTGCGTTCTCTCTCCTGGACAGCTACATGGATTTGAAGAAGCATCCAGGAAATTTTATGTTTCCTGTTGGCGGTTTGTCACGATTTTATATCTGGGTCTTCCTTCAACCCCCGCCCTCTTACTCCGCCCCCCCCCCCCCCCCCAATCTCTGTCTGTCTGTCTGTC
Organism: Conus ventricosus; assembly: GCA_018398815.1. Lineage (NCBI taxonomy): Eukaryota > Metazoa > Mollusca > Gastropoda > Neogastropoda > Conidae > Conus > Conus ventricosus. Next base: position 59,945,742 of record CM031607.1, on the reverse strand, counting down.
TGTCGTCTGTCTGTCTGTCGGTCTGTCTGTCTGTCTGTCTCTCTCTCTCCTCTCCTGAATGCACTGTAGATGACTTGTGTGTAATGTGTACATATCGTGTGAGAGAAAATAAAGATCATTTTATATTCCATCGTACAGCGTATAATGATATCAGAGAAAAATCTAAACTTTTCAACATCATTGCTACAAAAAATCATAATCTTATAGTTTGCTATCCTCTGACGATAATTTGAATATATCTCTTTTGGCTAAGTATGTTGCAGAGGCATCTTACTTCAAGAGAAAGAAATGTTCTGTAACGACTACTAATGTTTGAGGTTTTTTTTCAAGTACCTTACGCAGCTGATGACCTTGTTCAAAAACGTTTTTGTTCTCTTCACTACCATGAATAATAGTGAAATGGACGTTCATGCTTCAAGTGGTCGAATGGAAATGATCCACAACGGTGAATATGTGTGCCTGTGTTGGGCACTTGTGTGAATGGTTATGTTGTTAAAAATTGCATAGTCATTTTGAATGATGAAAGAGTACGTAATTTTCTGTTTCTACTACATAGTTTCGAGTCCTAGCATTAATATTTACGTAATTAGTTGCAATTTTTTGTTTCTTTGCACTATATTTTTTCGGCGCTGCAAATACTGATGTACACCCCCTTGACATAGAGGCTATATGTAGGCCATTGTCAATAAAATCGTATCTGAAGCGTCTGAATCGTCTCTCTCTCTCTCTCTCTCTCTCTCTCTCTCTCTCTCTCTCTCTCTCTCTCTCTCTTACATATATTTACAATCTTTCCATTGATATAGGTGGTTATCCACAATCATTCAAAGATGCTAAAGTTTTACCTTTTTTAAAATCTGGTGATCCCATTGATCCTTCTAACTACAGACCTATATCTATCCTATCTATTCTATCTAAACCCCTTGAAAAACACATTAAATATGTATCCATAAACATTTTATGAAATACAATTTATTACATTCTAATCAAAGCGGATTTCGAGAAAATCATTCTTGTCACACCTTGCTCACTATATAATTGAAACAATGGCATTTAAATATAAACAATGATCTCTTCACAGGAACAATTTTTGTCGACTTCGCTAAAGCATTTGACACTATAGATCACAATCTACTGTTAAGAAAACTAGCATTGTATGGTTTGTCCCTGAAGCTCTCAAACTCATATCTCATTTCTCAACTGTAGGCGACAACTAGTCTTTAAAAATTCTGTTATTTCATCTCTTATGCCAGTAAATTATGGCGTTCCCGGGGGTCAGTCCTGGGGCCTATCTTATTCTCAGTTTATATAAATGATCTTCCTTTACATATATCTTCTCCATGTGAGCTTTTTGCTGATGACACTAATCTCCACATTAAAGACAAAGATGCTGACTCAGTATGTATCAAATTACAGAATGATCTTAATAAACTTGCAAAGTGGACTAATTTGAACCATATGGCCCTCCATCCTCAAAAGTCTAAATTTATGATGACTACAACCAGACAAAAACCTCAGAATATGAAAACCGATTTATTTAAATACGTATACAAGATAAAGTCTTAGAAGACGTTAAATCACACAGATTATTAGGCCTTACAGTTGATAATAATCTTTCGTGGTCTGATCATATTTCTAATTTGTCCAAAAGATTATCTAAAAAATTATTCTTGTTGAACCGAATCAAGAATTTCCTTGATTAACATACCAGAAAGTTATATTTCTATGCATATGTACAACCAGACATTAACTACGCTTCTACATGCTGGGATTTAGCCAGCAAAATTGCTTAAAACCATTAGAAAGCATGTACAGACGCGCTATTAAGCTCATACTCTTGAAATCTTCTCTACAAGCTAGTGATTATAAAGATCTTAACATTCTTCCATTCGATCTAAAATGCTGCTTTAATAAAGCTGTCTTTATGTATAGAATTATTAATAATCTTGCGCCACCTTATCTTTATGACAAATTTCCATTAATCAAAATTCGAGGCAAAAATATCCTATATACCCCTCGACCACGAACTGATCTTTTCAAGTCATCCCTTACTTACTCTGGGAGTAAATTATGGAACGAAATCCCTACACATTTAAAACAGAAAAATAGTTTAACAGCGTTTAAAAAAGCATATTTCAAATACCTCATAGACCATTTGTAAATTATGTTTCACCTAACTGTATATTCTCCCAAGTTTGATATTCCTTTTGACACAAATGGCCTTCGTGGTCGGCTGGGCTATAGCCATATGACATGATTGACTTATGAAATGTTTATGTATGCCTGTGCGATGTTTACATATGTTTAGTTTTGCATGTGTGTGTGTGTGTGTGTGTGTGTGTGTGTGTGTGTGTGTGTGTGTGTGTGTGTGTGTGTGTGTGTGCAATATGTTATAATGAGATTGCTTACTATTTTCTTATATTAAAAAATGTTCTGTTTTTGTTTTGGTTTTCTTATTGCTGTGTTTAATTTTGTCAAATTGATTTAATTGTTCCTTTTCATTTATTGTTATTTTTGAGGGCATAATGTAAAAAAGCTTCCAGCTTATCTATTCACCTCATTAAAGATTTCGAGTTTCGAGTTTCTCTCTCTCTCTCTCTCTCTCTCTCTCTCTCTCGTGAAGTCCTTATAGACTGAAAATTCGACTACTTGAAGCTGTTCTTCATCGATTTGATACTGAATTTTCTAGTTACTATAGTGGTTGTTTGTGCCTATTTGAAACCATGATGGGTTTGTCAGGACTGTTTAACTGTTTAAAAAAAAATGTATCGCCTAATGATGGTATGGATAGATTTTTCTTTTTTTTTATTTGTGCTTTTTCCTGTTGTTACATAGTACAATGGCGGGCATTGTCAATTCTTTATTTTCTTTTCCTTTGACATTTGTTGGCTGGAGGAGAGGGGGGCGGGGGGGGGGGGGGGGGGGGGGGGGGGGGGGGGGGGGGGGGGATGAGGGAGGAACAATCGGAAGCTACAGTGTTATGGACGAGTAGACAATACTCATGCATGAATGGCTCCGGGACGTGGCCAGGATTTCTGACGTTCTTGGCGCCTGTGTATCCAGTCTACCCCCTAAGCATCCTCTTTTGCCTTTCTCCCTGCCCATCTCCATTCCCCGGGCAACGGCAAATTCCCTGTCACAGTATCGTTGGTAGCAATCACCACCTATAACTTCCAGCCTAACCGACCGTAAACGTCTTCCCAGGGTGTTTGGTGAGGAAGGAACTAGGTTTCCACTGTCCTAACCTAATTCCCGCCGCTGTCTCCCATCGTGCCAGGCACACCCACACACTCTCTGTTGTCGCCGTCACTCGTTCGTCAGTCTGTGGCTTTGGAGCTCTTTTTTTGTCTCCCATCACAAACTTCTGACGACTTTCTGTCTTACTCTGTCCATTTCTTTTGTCCTTTGAATATCTGTTGGATATGTCCATTTTCTTCTTTTTTCCTTTCTTTCTTAACTTCTGTTATATACATCATCAGATTTTTTTTTCGTTGAAGCTTTTCTCATGTTTTCATTTTTATATTTTTTATTTTTTTTATTTTTTACAAATCGTACATGGCATATACCTTCAGATTTTTTTCCCTTTAAAATTTTTGGCGTTTTTAAACCTTTTAAAAGGTGTTAGATGAGTTGGTTTAACCATACGACCTTTCATAGAAGTATCTTTTCCTTTTGATTCTTTTAAACTAATATCGAATTTGAGGGGTCTTTCTCTAAAGTTTTCCTACTTACTTTGAATCTTGTGGGTCTGCTCAGGTACTTCATAGATTCTTTGAATCCTGCTTGTTTTCTGAAGGTCCACTTACATACTTTAGACACTGGTGGCGTTACTTTTTGTTTTCTTTTACATCTGTTGATCTCTTTTGCATTCTTTGACGGTTGAATATTTTGTTTTCATCTTTTAGATATATTCTCTGAGTATTATGAACTTTATTCAATGTTTCTGATTTTCTTTGAGTCTTGCTGGGCATGTTGTTTGGCGTGATGCTGTTTTCTTGTTATTTTCTTTGATACTTACTGTTCATTCTGTTACAGACTTCTCGTCAAGCAGTCATTGATGCATCTACAACAGTGATCTAGGATTCTGTTTGTTTTCTCGCTGTTTTCCCCCTAAAAATTTCAAGTGACATATAGTTTAGTCTCTGCGCATGGTTTTGAGGGTACGTCAAAAAGGAAAATAAAAGTTCAAATTCAATACTGGGACGACGTCTAATTTTTGACATTCGTGTTTAGGTAGAATTCAATGGTCTTACGCCAGCTGGACCATCTGAAGATTGAGGCAGAGTTCCAGAGCACGTCTTCAGCATTGGCTTAACCAATCGTTTCTTTCAGAATGGGATTGTTGAGCGCATTCTTTCTCTTGAAGAGTTCCATGGATCTGAAAAAAGCATCCAACTTTGGAAGAAATATTGTGTTCGTTTTTGGTGGTTCATAATGATTTTATATCTGAGTCTTCCTCTCCCATCCCCTGAACCCCCCCCCCTCCCCCTTCCCCCGTCTCTCTCTCTGTCTCTCCTTCTCTCTCTCTTTTGTGAAGTCTTCAAAGAGTGAAGAATCGGTCACTCGCTGTTCTTCATCTGTTTATATTGTTTTTGTTCAGCTACTACAGCAGTTGTTCATACTTGTTTTAAATCATGATGATTTTGGCGACACTTTTCTTCAGCTGTCTCCAATAATGTTGGTGTGGGCAGATTTTTCTGGCATGTTTGTGTTTTGCCCCAGCCCTGTTTCTGACGTTCAAAGAAATGGTGGAAATCGTCCATTCTTTATTCTCTTTTTCTTTGAGTCTTGTCAGCAAGAAGGTGGGAGAGGATGTGAGGGAGAATTGGAGGTTTAAATGTTACGGAAGAATGGGTGATACTCATGCATGACTGACTCCGGGACGTGGCCGGGATTTCTGACGTTTTTGGCGCCTGTGTATCCAGTCTACTTGCAAATATCGTTTTTTCACTTTCTCCTCCCACTTCCCGAGAACCTGACGAACTGTATTGTCAGTGGCAATCACCACCTATCGCTTCCAGCCCACCTGCCGTGAATGTCTTCCCAGAACGTTTGGTGAGGAAGGAACTAGCTTTCCACAGTCTTAACCTAATTTCCTCTCTCTTTATCATGTGATACGGTGTGAACACACAAAAAAGCTAAAAATTGCAGAAGCTAAAAAGATAAAAATAGCAGAAGCTAAAAAGCTAAAAAAAAAAAGAGAGCAGAAAATGACGTGTAAACTGACCGTGGAACCGCGGGGAATAACTTCACTGGACAGATCTGACCGTTTACAATGGCAATTCAGCTGAGAGGGTCCCACTTTAACTCCCTTGTATACTGTTTTTTTTTTACGGGACAATCTGACACGCCTGAAGACGAAAGGAGTGGGGGTTTTGTTTTGTTTTGTTTTGTTTCATGTGTGTGTTGGCATTTTCCTCTTCAGCATCATCAAGTAAGAAACGTTGTATGTAGTACGTATCTAATCTGTCCGTCTTCTGGCCTTTTGTGTTTTGGTAAAATCTCCTCGTTCAGAAGGGTTTTGATTTGTTCCCGCTGATAAATGGGCAGGTAAAATGGCTAGAAGATACGCACGGAATCTTTATGATTGTAAATGTAAAGATCCCACCGCCTATGAAAAAAAAGTGTTGAGACAATGTCTTATAAATACTACAAACAGCCAAGCAGATTTATGCTTTTAACTAATCTTTCTTCGTTCAGCTGTTTTCTTTTATCCGTCAGTAGGATTATGCAAAAACTACTGAACCTATTTTACCAGTAAACTTTCATGTTTTTATCCGTCAGTAGGATTATGCAAAAACTACAGAACCTCTTTTACCAGTAAAATTTAATGTGAATCCGAGGTCTGTAGGATTATGCAGAAACTACTGGACCTAGTTTACCAGTACACTTTCATGTGAATCCGAGGTGCGGATGCAACTGAAATAGCGGATCCAGGATCGTTCAGTTCAGTTCAGTGGTTTATTTAATGTCTTTTCATCGCCAGATGATATTAGACACTTTAAAAAAAAAAAAAAAAAAAAAAAAAAAAAGACAAATAAAAAACACCCTCCACACTTATCATATCATCCACATTAGTACTTTCAAACCCACATCTGATATATGCATATTGACATGAGTGTAATAAATACCCTAGCGGTACACAAAGTTGTTGATCTTTATAAAAAATTTGCAACCTGTGACTGCGAAATAACCATGGCAATTTCAGCAACATATGAACCATATAAGACAGTATTGACATTTTCAATGTTATTCATCTGAATACCTTTCTCCTCATAGAGTGGGGTCAACACTGAGCATTCAAACAAAAGATGATGTACAGAAATGTTTTCTCTGCATACACAAGAAATACCATGAGAATATTTAGTGTTCCAAGCATTCAACCTTAATTTATGAATTAATCTAACAATGTGCCTTGGGCACAACGGTAAAGTAGCCATTTTTTGACTAGAATTCTGCTTATGCACACATTTTTCCATAATTTGGATTAATTCACAAGAGGATAGATCTAAGGGATTGTTTAGTAAATTTTCCGTCTTTCTGTTTGCTCCTTCTTTTGCAAGACTGTCTGCTATTTCATTCCACTTTATACCACAGTGAGATGGGACCCAACAAAAATCAATTCTTATGCCTTGTGTAATGAAACAATGCAGGAGATGTTTTATTTCAAAAAGCAAATCTTTTCTAGCTTTGCAGTCCCAACGCTCTAATGACTGTAAAACTGATTTGGAATCAACACAAAGTAAAATTTGATAGAAAGCAATTGATGTATCATATATGTAAGTCAAAGCCTTCAGTATTGCATATAATTCTGAGGTATAGATTGAAAACCCCTTTCCTACATAATATGATTTCCTGACATTTAAGGTTGGTATTATAAAGCCTGAACCACTGTCAGAGGATTCCATTACCGACCCATCTGTAAACACTTTTAGATGATTTGGATAGCTGTTTTCTAGATGTTCACGAACTTCAGTTGTTAAAATATTTACATTATCACTTTTCTTTACCAAAGTGTATTTGTAATCAAAAGAAGCATTTAGGTGCTCCCAAGGAGGCATTGGAGGTACTGCAGGAAATTCTGGTATAGCAGTAATATCAATATTACAATGTGACATAAAGTCAGATGTGTAGTTTCTAATTGGTTGAATGTAAGATATGTTTTTAGACCTCCTAGGAAAATCTTTACTGGAATCAATCAGTATTTCTTCAGTAACTGAATTTTCAACAGAAAGACTTCTGACAATATATTTGGATACATCTAATATTCGCTTCTCATTTAGAGGTAATATATTTGTTTCTTTACAACATCTATTAGTGTTTGTGTGTACTGGGACTCCCAGGGCTAATTTCATGGCCTTACTATCCAAGCTTTGCAATCTCTTTAAAAGATAATTAGGTGCAGAGAAATACACTTCCTGCCCATAAGTCAATTTCGATCGGACTAAAGAGATGTATAGATGTAAAAGGGTATGACAGTCCTGACCCCATGGTTGACAACATATAATTTTAAGAATGTTTAATCTTTTTCTTGTTTTATCAATTAAGTTTTCAATATGTGTTTTCCAGTTCAGCTTAGGAGTTAAAAATACCCCCAGGAACTTAAGTTTTTGTTTATATTCCAGAATCTGACCATCCAGCAAAAGCGAGGGTAGAGTCTTTGGGTTCTCACCATTGTTAAACAACATAAGACATGTTTTTTCTCCAGATAGTTCTAATCCATTGTTCTTCATATATGAAGATAAGTTATCCAATTCCTTTAGGTACATCTTCTGTACAAAATTTATTGTTCTTTTATTGGAATGCTTCCTTAATGTACAATTAATCCACATAGCAATATCATCTGCATATTGTACTACATGCATTGCTTTTGACATAGATTTGGGAAGATCATGGATTAGGATTGTGAACAACATGGGAGCAATAACTGATCCCTGAGGAATACCCATGTCTACATTCCTAAAGGATGAATACGTTACTCCAATCCGCGTACATATGCTTCTTTCTGTTAGGAAGCTTTTAATGTAATCAAACATTCTCCCATAAACGCCAACATTTTTTAATTTGTACAATAGCCTTGCGTGCCATACGCAGTCATAGGCTTTTTTAACGTCAAAAAATGTAGCCAAAGTACTTTTTCTACGGGAGAATTGCTTTTTAATGTGACTGGTCAGTTTTACTAAATGGTCTGTGGTACAACGAATCGTTCAGAAAGATTAAAACCAATTCTAATGCAACACAAAACAACTGAATAGCGCAAGTGAGGAATAGGGTCACGGTACAGGCAAAGCAGAGAGAGAGAGAGAGAGAGAGAGAGAGAGAGATAGAGAGAGAGAGAGAGAGAGAGAGAGAGAGAGAGAGAGAGAGAGAGAGAGAGAGAGAGACAGAGAGAGAGAGAGAGACAGAGAGAGAGAAAAGAACGAATATTCAGTAAATCCACAAATTTGAACCAGTAAACACAAGGGGCGTTAATGGCCATTTAAAGACGCACACGGGACAAACCTACTTTGGAAAGCAATTTCCTGCTCTGTCATCAAATGAATACATCAAGCAAAACAGTCCATTGCTTTCTATTTCGGTAAAAAGGCACGGGAAGTGGCCGGCAGGCATCGTGTCTCCCGTCGTGGCGGGATTATGGCGTCCTCTCGCTGTTGTCATTGCTAGTTTGTCAGTCTGTGGAGTTGGAGCCGCTTTCCCATCACAAGCCCCTTGAGACTCTCTGTGTAGCTCTGGTTGATTTCTTTTGTTTTATTTTTGTTTTGATATCTTCTGATCATTTGTTAGGTTTGTACATTCTTCATCTTCTTCTCTTCTCCTTCTTCTTCTTCTCCTCCTCCTCCTCCTCCTCCTCCTCCTCCTTCTTCTTCTTCTTCTTCTTCTTCTTCTTCTTCTTCTTCTTGTAAATGTCCATAATTTTCATGTGCTTGTAAATCCTGTGTTACACACGTTTTCAAATCGTTTTCTTTTACAATCCTGGCGTTTTCAAGCCTTCTTTACAAATGTTCTTGGATTACTTCTATGACTTTTCATTTAGATTTGGTTTTTAATCCTTTAAAAACTGATATCGAATATGAGAAGTCTTTTCCTAAAGTTTTCCTACTTATTTCGAATACTGTGGGCTTCCTTATATTCTTCTTAAATTCTATGAATCTTGCTTAATTTATGAGATTTCCCTCACTTTCTTCGAACAATGCTGTTGTTGCTTTTCCAGTTCCGTTGATCTATTGTGTAGTTTCTAAAGAAGAAAAAGAAACACCCGAAGGTGCTGGGGAGGACCCAGAGAAGCACTGTCTTCACCTGCCCTTAGAGCAGTCCTGTACCACCCCTGGAGGCCTGCGCTGTGTTGACGATGGGTACAGGCACGCGCAGGACACTCCATTAAGATATCAAGGGACATAACTGCTCCTGAACAGAGGTAAATTAGACTACAGGATGCAGCTCATAACAGCCTCAAAGTAGCATCCCCCATGGGTGTACCAGCCCGTATTTCATGACTGCAGAGCCCACCGGCGAAAAACACCACCCCCCAGCTGCCGAGCACACCCCACAGACCCAACCACCCCTGCCCACGGACAGATGAAGACAGTGCCACTCCAGACACAGCCAAGCTTTCGCCATACGGTCTTATGTGCCCTCAAGAGAGAATCCAAAGTTGTAGTCTTTCCCACTGTCAACAGGACTTTCCCTGTGGTCAGTGGGTCTTTCCTCACCGCCACTGGACCTTTCTCCAGGGTCAGCCTAGTTAAGGCAAAGAAGAAAAAGAAACACCCGAAGGTGCTGGGGAGGACCCAGAGAAGCACTGTCTTCACCTGCCCTTAGAGCAGTCCTGTACCACCCCTGGAGGCCTGCGCTGTGTTGACGATGGGTACAGGCACGCGCAGGACACTCCATTAAGATATCAAGGGACATAACTGCTCCTGAACAGAGGTAAATTAGACTACAGGATGCAGCTCATAACAGCCTCAAAGTAGCATCCCCCATGGGTGTACCAGCCCGTATTTCATGACTGCAGAGCCCACCGGCGAAAAACACCACCCCCCAGCTGCCGAGCACACCCCACAGACCCAACCACCCCTGCCCACGGACAGATGAAGACAGTGCCACTCCAGACACAGCCAAGCTTTCGCCATACGGTCTTATGTGCCCTCAAGAGAGAATCCAAAGTTGTAGTCTTTCCCACTGTCAACAGGACTTTCCCTGTGGTCAGTGGGTCTTTCCTCACCGCCACTGGACCTTTCTCCAGGGTCAGCCTAGTTAAGGCAAAGAAGAAAAAGAAACACCCGAAGGTGCTGGGGAGGACCCAGAGAAGCACTGTCTTCACCTGCCCTTAGAGCAGTCCTGTACCACCCCTGGAGG
>CM031607.1:59927889-59930389 GCA_018398815.1 Conus ventricosus | reverse complement strand
TTTTTTCATCACGGTTTTAGAACATTTGCCAATTAAAAGTGAATCATGTGTTTTTGTGGGTTTTTTTTCGGTACTTTTATCACTAATTTTGAGTCTTCTGCGCTCTCCTAGAGTTTCTTGGATGCTTTGAATCCATGGTTTTCTGGGTCTTCCATACTGCCTTTGGACATTATTGCTGTGCCAGTCTCGATTTATCTTATATTTCTTGCTTGTTTTGAATGCTAAATATTAAAAAAAAATCATTTCTGGTACCTTGTCCGAGTGGTTTGGGGTTTCTCGGTTGTTTGTTGTTTTCTTTTCATCTTGTTGAGCATGTTGTTAAGCGTAATGCTGGTTCCATCTTGTTGAGCATGTTGTTAAGCGTAATGCTGGTTCCATCTTGTTGAGCATGTTGTTAAGCGTAATGCTGGTTCTGTTATTTTCTTGGGTCTTGCTGTTCTCGAAGAAGCTGGCCGTGTCTTTGATTTACTTCATACCAGGGGCCTCACCTTCCAAACGTTATTGTTGGGAAACAAACATGATCAAATACATTGCTTGTGTTCTTGTAATTTTTTTTTTCTTTCAAAATTTCAAGTGAAGTATAATATCTTGTGCTGTTGTACATAGCATTTTCTTCTGGGACAAAGTATTTTTCATTATTGAATACTCCATGTGCAAGAAGATCAATTGTTACCTTGTCGTGCAGACTTTTGTTAAATGCTGTAACGACAAAGTACTGTACGGACATTAAGTGTGTCTGCTCTGCAGAACTGATAATTGAGCATATACTGGTAAAATGTGCTTCAATGAAAACTTTCCTACTTCGGAAGTCGTAGAATGTATTTTGCCTGTTTCTAATGTTAAATTATTTTGGGATCAGTTAATCTTTTCAACCTTTCAATATCTAGATAACTTAGTTATTTGTTATGTAGTCCTATTGCTCGTTTCTTGTAACTCTGTCTGTCTGTCTGTCTGTCTGTCTGTCTGTCTGTCTGTCTGTCTCTCTCTCTCTCTCTCTCTCTCTCTCTCTCTCTCTCTTCTTTCTTTTTCTGTTTTTCCCCGTTAAAAAGTTTTTTTTGATGGTGTTAAAAAAAACAAACAGTTGTGCTGTTTTTGATGCTAGAGTCTAAGATCATCTACACGATGAAAAGACTTTAGACAAACTAACTAACTAACTACAATAGCATTGACTCTCTGTGACGCTCTGAGAATGTCCAAATCATTTTGAAAACTGGCACTGCCAGGCCTATTCATTTATCTGTCGTTACAGAGGTGACTCAGTGGCTTCACCATTGTTTGCTGGGCCCTTTGAGGACTGAAGCAGAGCTTCCAAACACGACTTTGGCCTAAGCTTAATCAATAGCTTCCCTGAGAATGAAATTGTTCAAAAGTCCAGAAGCGTGTTCTCTCTACTGCTTCGTGGATTTGAAAGAAGCACCCAACACAGGAGGACATTTTATGCTCGCTGTTGGACATCCGTAACGATTTTAGACCTGTGTCTTCAACATCCTCCCACAAATCTCGGCTTCTCTCTCTCTCTCTCTCTCTCTCTCTCTCTCTCTCTCTCTCTCTCTCTCTCTCCCTCTCTCTCTCTCTCTCTCTCTGTGTCTGTCCGTCTGTGTCGCCCCGTCCCCCCCCCCCTCTCTTTCTCTCGCACACACGCATGCACTCCTTCCTCTCTTCCCACTATTTCCCTCCCTCTCTGTCTTTCCTTCTGTCCCTCCCTCTCAGTCTGTCTGTCTGTCTGTCTGTCTCTCTGTCCCCCCTCTCTCTCTCTCTCTGTCTGTGTCTCTCTCTCTTAGTCCTTTCATGAGGCCTCCATAATCCGACAAAGCGTATGCGTGCACTTCTATTTTTTTCCCAACCGTTTGGTATTTAATTGTTCAGTTATAACCTATTTTCTATATACTCCTGTTAAAAATTATGTTGGTTTGCAGCGATTGTTCTTTGTATTGTTTTCATTAGCTTGGTATTACCACGTTTATACTGCTTTCTTTCAAAATTTCCACAGCTCTCACGCACTTAAAAACGCTTTTCCCCCTTTCTTGCGTTGAGTCTTAGGTCTGAGGGTTAGGTTTCGGGGTATGGTGGCAGAGGTTGGGAGTGGTAAAATGCTCGTGCATGACTGAATCTAGAACGTGGCCGGAAATTCTGGCGGTTTTAGGCACCTGAGTATCTATTCTTCTAAACACCAGCCCCTCCCACCCCCCTCCCCTCCCCTCGTCTTCCCCATTACCCTGGTCCCATTCTCAGGACCCGGCAAATCCCCCGTCGCTGTCTTTTTAGTAGCAATCACCTCAAGCCTGTCCAACCATGAATGTTTTCGCAGAATGGTTGGTGAGGAAGGATCTACTTTATTTTTGTTATATAGACTTAACCTAAATCCCACCAGTCTTCAATCTTCTCGCTCTCCCTCTCTCCCTGACCGAGAACGTCAAACGTTAAGCGAGGAGTTTGGGGTGAACCTGGCTTTTTAAGGGATAAAGAAGCTTTTTTTTTCTTTTTCTTCTTTGCCCTCTCC
>CM031607.1:59922889-59925389 GCA_018398815.1 Conus ventricosus | reverse complement strand
CTTTCCGAGGACTTTTCCAAATGTCCTTATATTTTACATTAATGTGTGCTTTTTTTTCCTTTAGGAGTTTTATCAATTGTTTTGAATTATGTGTGCCTTCTTATATATATTTTTCTCGGAATCTTTGGATTCGGTTAGTTTTCTGAAGGTTTTCTATTTCCCGTGGACAGTACTGTTGTTGCTTTTTAAAATTTTGTTTCTAACAACTTTGTCCATCATTTTTCCTTTCTTTTAATGTTGAATATTTTGAACTTTCAAAATTTCTTTATATGTGAATCGCATGGGAGTGGTCAGTTTGTTTATTGATTTTTTTTTTTTTTGCATTCATGTCCTAATTTTTAAAAAAAATTACATTTAGTCTCTTTTAATGGCTACAGGAGAATGTCAGACAAAAAGATGTGACCTAAGGTCAGTGACGGATAGGTCTGGAAAATTTTACAAATATAAACTGACTCAGAATCAATGAAAATCGATAATTCATCCAAATTTGCTGAAATCAATTGTTCAATAAGTGGAGATAGGAATGGAGCCATAGGCGCTGAGGAATAAGTCAGAGGGACCCCCGACAACGGCGTTTTATGGATTAAAAAAAACAAACAAACAAACAACCCCCCAAAAAAAAACCAAACAGTCTTTAATGAAAAGCATGACAGTAAACAAGACTTTGAACACAGACACATTCTCCAGGAATGATTTCGTTTGGACGATTCACATCACATGCACACTGTATGTTGAGACTTACTATGGCCAGTTGTCTTATTCCTGACATTTGTGTTTTGGTGGGGCTCAATGGTTTCATTGTTGCTATGTTATTTCACTGGCCCACTGAATACTGACGCGGAGCTCTGAAACACTAATAAAGCCTGGCCTAATGGCTGGTTTCCTACAGAATGCATTGTTCAAAGGTCTATGAGTGTTTTTCTCTCTAGGGGAGCTGCACAGATTTCAAAGAAGCGTCCGATTTGGAAAGAAATTTTATGTTCTCTGTTGCCTATCCCTGACTACTTCAGGTCTCTCTCTCTCTCTCTCTCTCTCTCTCTCTCTTCAGGTTTTGAAGTCTTCAAAGACCGGAGAAACGATCACCCACATGTACACCTGCTTTTCATTCCTGTGACATTCAGTTGTTAGCTGATAACTTAAAAAAAAATCATATCGTATTTTTTTGTCTGCATTTCCCCCTAGTTTTCTTGATCTTGCTCGTATTTCCAGATTTTCCTGCTGTATTTGAACGTTTTCCTTTGTATGTACTTACAAAAGATGGAAACATTGCGAAGTCTTTCTCCTTTCATTTTCCCCCGTCTTGTTATGGGGTAGAAGGATGGAGGTTACAAGACTAGGCCACAACGAACATTGGTCATGCATGTCTAACTCATGGGCCTGGCTGGGCTGTCTGACATTTTTTTTTGGCACGAGTGTATCCACCTCTTAACACCCTCCCCCGTCTCCCACACCCTCCCCTCCTTCCTTCCCTGTCTTCCAGGACCTGATAAATCCCCTGTCCCTGCATCGTCAGTAGCGATCTCACCTCTGTCCCTTCCAGCCCGTCCAACCGCGAACGTATTCCCAGGCTCGTGGTGAGGAAGGAACAGCGTTTCCTCAGTTCTAACCTAATTCCCACCAATCTTCAATCTGCGCGCTCTCCCACTCTCCTGGACCGGAAACATCCGGCAATAAGTGATTTTGGGGTGGACCCGGGCGTTTACCAGAGAAAATGGCTGAACCACTATTTTTTTCTTCTTTTTTTTTCTTTAACGCGCCTCCCGAGTGTAATATGTAGAGCAGAGGGAGAGAAGAATAGGGTTGTGGCAATAGGTGTTAGAAAAATGGGTTGTGGTGGTACAGAGGTGAAGATAGAGGGTAGCAGAAGTGGTAGGGAAGATTGGGTGGTGTTCATAGATTCCCTAAAATCTCCTGTTGGAAAGAAGTTGAATCTGGAACAATTTCACTGGTGCAGGTTTATGTTGATCACTGTTGTTTGTTAAATTTTGGGTGACGTGATAATACGTCTTCTCCGCGGCCAGTAGAGTTATGTGTGTTTTGATCTTTTCTTCCTGGAGTGGTTTTGTTTATTGCCAGCCAGTGTCTTTTTGGTTATCTCTTTGGTTTTTTCTTTGCTGTCACCTTTCTCTGATTCTATGGATTGCCATAAAACTTTTATTTTCGTAGAAAGGGCATATTACAGGGTTAACCAGTACGTAATCAAAAACAAGAGCTATGGCTTTTGACATGTTCAAGGCGATTTTAAATCAGAAACATTTTTTTAAGTAGTAAAGCAAAAGGAAAGTAAAACAAACGGCTGAAAGAGAAGACAGATGTAAACAGGAAATATGTCAGAAAACAAGAAGAAAATGGATTGCAGCTTGGCCAACCTGATTTGCTAAGAAATCTAAAGAATCACCTCAACAAAGACCAAAGCTACTATACCTTAGATCATTATGACTTACAGAAAGAGCAAGAAACTTTACCAACCAAACATATATTGGAATAATCTCACGGTTAG
>CM031607.1:59910389-59920389 GCA_018398815.1 Conus ventricosus | reverse complement strand
CAATTTGTGTAACATAGGTTTCTGAGCCGATTCTGGAGTTGATCTGACAAACTGTTTCCAAAGAGACACTTAAGAACAAAAAATGTTTCAATTCATCACGTAAAACTGATGTAACAAAAATATCCCCCAAGATCAATCTGGCTGTATTAAAATCGTTTAAGTGATCATGTGACACTGATTTAGGTCACACAAAATTGCTACACTGTACCTGCTTTCATCAAGAATGTTTTGATCCATTGTGTAATGTTGATGTATGTAAAAGAAAAAAAAATCCAAAATGGCTCTGCTTTCCTTCAGATCTTTAAAAATGTCAAGGTTAAAAATGAATGTTTTAAGTACTAAGTAATGTCAAAATTGGCAAAATTTGATTTTCGTGTCTGGGCATAACACAACAACAACAAAGAAAACAAGAACATCTAAACTTAAAGAGGCGCATGATGTTTCCTAAACACAAAACAACTGCAATCTACTGCAACAGCTTGGTACCCACTTTACCCTTCTAGTCCTTCCCACCCCATAATATTCCTCCACCCGCCCCCCCCCCCCCCCCCCCCACCGTCTCGATCCCCCTCCCACCCCATCCCCTTGCCCCAGATAAGGACAGAAAACTTCTTTCAGATTCTTGACTAAGGGTAGGGTTTCAAGTTTTCAAAGACTTTGAGTGAGTTTGGAAACAGTAAGCCTTCTCTATGGTTGTCTCACGAGTAAATGTGTTTTAGCTTTCGCCGACGCAGGCGAGTCTGGGAGATGGCACACATATGTCTTTGCACGCGAACCGCAAAAGTCGCCTCGGTGGCCAGTCTTGGAGCTTTGTTTTGTTACCTCCCGCTATCCTCCCGCTATCCTCCCGCCCAGATTCCGCTGAATTGGAAGAACGTTTCCTGCAGATGAGAATGAGAAAGAGAGAGAGAGACAAGACAAAAAGACAAAAATGTTTATTCGTAAAGGCCTTGGCCCCTTAGAAGGGGGATACACGTAAGACAACGTTGCATAATCCATTACCAAAGATAGTCTTGCACAATACATTACCATCTTGCACAATACATTACCAATCGGGAAGGTTAACAAACTAAGATATTACAGAACTTCTTCGTTTAAATCCTCTGTACAAATACGCAGCCAGCTGTTTCACTGTTTTATCATTTGTCGACGTCATTAACAAAATCAATTTGAAGAATGAAGGATGTCTAAAGTATTTAGCTGAAATACACTGTTGTCTAAGATCACTTAATTCAGGACAGTACAGGACAAAATGAACTTCATTTTCTTGTGATTCCTTACACAATGGACAAGTACTTACACGATCGTTTGAATTGCTATAACGCTGAGAATGTGCATAGACATCTGAAACACAAATCTGAACTTGGTCATGATATATTTTAAATGTCTATCAATGTCCATGGTCAAATACTTTGGTACACAATGCATAGGATTTAACATTCTGTAAATATCAAATCTGCTGCTATCTTCAACATGTGAGTTCCATCTTTGCCAACTGCAATCGATCAGTGTTTGCCGAAAAACACGAATGAAAGCATTTGTATCACCGACACCCTGATTCTCCCATACAAAACCAAAGCCGTATTCATACAGCTTCAGCCTTACAGTCGTAATCCAGTTTTTCTTACCTCTGGCATCCAACTCTACGAGCATAGCATAGGCTTTATAAGGCAATCTGTGCGGTTCCATTTGTGTTATCCTTAACCAGTAACGAATACATTTAACCATTGAAATTAAACAAATAGGATATCTATTAGTCTCTCCATATACCACATCATTCGGTGTTTTCATTGAAACGCCAAGAAATTTTTTTAAAGCATACAAATGAATTTTCTCAATATGCACAGCAGCAGATTCAAAACCCCACAGTTCAGCACCATATTGTAACATTGGTTGGATTTGGACATCAAATAATTTTAAAAACAAACCCAGAGATCCATTATTTAGTAGTCTTAATTTCCTCAAAATACACAATAGCGCATATTTAGCTCTACTTGCAAGATCTTTACAAGCAAAAGTAAAGCTTAAGCGTGTAGAAAAGTAAATACCAAGATACTTATAAGCATTCACCACAGGCATACTGACTCCATTATATGTCCACCTCTCTCTGGCGGCAAGATAACCACCCTTTCTAAACACAATAATATTACTTTTATTCGTGTTTATCTTCAACTGCAATGCAGAAGAAGCTCTTTCTAAACTGTTCAGCTGGGTTTGTAAACCAGTGATAGTTTCAGACATTAATGCAACATCGTCAGCAAAGAGAAGAATGAAAATCTCACAGAAATCATTTATGAACATTGCGCCATGTCGTCCAGAATTATTAACCTCTGATGTCAATTCATTGATAAATAAAGAAAACAATATAGGACTACATACATCACCTTGCTTAACTCCAGTCGTACAGTTTATGTAATCAGTCAAAGACCCACCACTTCTCACTCTAGCTTTTACAGAATCATACATGCTCATGACACATTTATATAATTTTCCTCTTATTCCATTTTTGAACAAAATATGCCATAAAATACTCCTATTAACAGAATCAAAAGCTTTTTCAAAATCAATGAAAGCAACATATAATTTACGATTCAAACAAAACTGTTTTTGCACAAATGCCATTAGAGTAAACATGTGATCTATTGTAGAATAGTTACGCTTAAATCCAGCTTGGCATTCACCAGTGAGATTCTTTTCTTCTACCCAGTCCTGCAGCCTTCTGTTGATAACAGCACTGTATAGCTTACTACAAATATTACACAAGGAAATACCTCTGTAATTATTTGGATTATCAACATCACCTTTCTTATATAATGGGAGAACAATAGATTCAGTCCACAGTTCCGGAAACACACCTCTGTCAAACAGAGCATTAAAGAACTTTGTGACAAAACCCAACAACAAGTCAGACTTACACGCATTTTTTAACATTTCACCGATGATACCATCAGGGCCACTAGCTTTACGATTCTTTAATTTCTTTAGAGCCAGCAGGATCTCGTCTCTTGAAATTGGACGATTCAATGCATCGTCACTTGTACTACTGCTATCATTAGTATTATTGTAGTCGTTGTTATAACTACCACCTTCTTCATCCATAATACTACGGATATCTACTTCTTTTTCAAATAGTTTCTGAAAATGCTGAAACCAGTTTTCTAAACTAATGCTATTAGAAGGTTGTTTACTTTTATTGTGAATCCTGCGCATGTTATCCCAAAATTCCTTCTGATCATTTACAGAGGATACCAATTTATCCAACATTTCACGATTAAACTGTTTACGTTTTGTTTTCAAAAGCTCTTTATAGTCACGTCTGGCATCAGAGTAAGAGACATGATCTGGTGGGGATAATGTGGGACGATATCTACTTAACAAATTACGAGCCTCCCTTTTACCAGTTCGACACTCCACATCATACCAGTCATCATCATGATCATGTTTTTTGTTAATATTAATCTGTTTTTTCATACATACAGCAGCATCTTTCAAGCAATTGTTAAATATATGCAAAGCTTCATTTATATTCACATCAATTACACTGATCGCCATTTCAACTCTCTGCTGAATTTCATGGGAACAAATTATATCACTAAATACATTGGTACGTGTCTGATTCCAAACATACTTTTCAATAAGACAGTTAGAAACATACCTTCTTGCGTTGTTCATGCATTCATTTGGAATACTGAAGTTCATCACCAGAGGCATATGGTCGGATTCGATCCTTTCTAATACTTGCAATTTACAGTAATTCGAAAACCTTAAAAACATATCTCGTGACATTATAAAGTAATCATTTACACTATTGCCTCTCTCAGAGATATATGTGTAGCGACCATTCAGATCGCCCTGACACATACCATTCAAAACACACAAATTCAAAACAGTGCACATATTGATCAATAGTTTCCCATAATTATTCAACACATTATCTTCAGAATTCCTGTCTGTGCATAAAGGACTACTTGCATATTGATTATCAAAAGGCAAACCATCATCTTGTAAATCATGCGACAAGTTTGCAATCCGACTGTTTAAATCACCACTTATCAAAATATAAACATCATCAAGAGCAAGTGCACAGTCACTCACAAATTCTTCGAGCATACTTATTCCATTTTCGAGGTCAAAATGTGTATAGTAAGGTGAATCTACCGGTGGTACATAAGCACATATATACAGGATGTTTTTATTTGCACAAAACAAAGATTTATCAATCATGAAGGCAAGACAGTTATCAGATTTAATATCTAATAACTCAATGAATGAACAGAGCTCGTGTTTAACGAGACATAACAGACCACCAGAACGTCTTCCACGGGCTGTAAGTTTCATGGCAGGTTTGCAAAACTTCTTGTAACCAACAAATACAGATGACTGAAAATCTTCCACGAACGTTTCATCAAAACATATAAAATCAAAAGAACAAACAAAAGAGACAAAATCTTTATCGTATAATTTAGACAGTAAACCATTCACATTCCAGTGAAGAAAAGAAAAGGATTTAGAATGTTTATTTTCAATGGAACAGTTTGGGTTATCACTGTCAACAAACATGGGGAAAGCATTGCACGTGCCGTCATGACACGCGTCATACACACCAACTGACACAGATTCAACCTGCTCACGCTCAGTGTTTACATACACATGTTTAGTTCGGTCAGTGGCTGAATCGCTAGCGCAGCAAACCTGGTCTGCCGCTTTCCGATTAGCACGTGCAAGATTTGTGTCATACCCGTTACACCGTGACAGCAAAACCGGTGCACTCGTTAGGTTTGTTCCCTCTGTCAAGAGGTCACAAAGAGGGTCATTGGGCCGGCCAACGCCCTATCTCATTTCCACAAGCTTGTCCCTGGAATCGACAAAAAACTTCTTGCCATCTATCAGGAGATGATCGAATACCATTGTTGCTCGTTTACCTTCACTACGAGCTGTTTTTAGGTGTGGAGTCAACCTCCTCCTGATTTCTCTGACACGATTAGAAAAGTCTTCACTGATGAAAATCCGACTCCCCCGGAGCTTGCCCTTTGCCTTTAACACTTCTATCTTCTGTTTATAAAAGACACATCTGGCAATGACGGGGGAATCAGGTTTAGAACTTAACCGGTGAACCCTGTCAAATTCCACATCACGGGACAGGTCCAGTTTGTCAGTGAGAAGGTCCTTTACTATACCCTCACACTCGGTCGCTGTCTCGTTGTCCCTCCTCGTCAAGCCGTAGAAAATGAGATTATTCCGCTTGGACCGTCCCTCGAGGTCGTCCGTCTTCGTCTCCAGGTCAGCAACCCTCCGGCTGAGATCGTCGTTCCTCCTCTGCAGGTCCACGTTCTCTTCACGGAGCGTGACGACCTCCTCCCTCAGCCCCCTCAGCTCGTCCTTCATGGCCACGTAGTCCTCGTGCAGGATGCGGATTTCTCCTTTGACTTCTCCAATCTTGGTGTCTAGCTTCGTGCCCAAGGAGTTGAGCATGCCAACGATGTCAGAGAGAGTAGGCTGACTTGCTGCTTCACTGGATGTGCCACCTGAAGGGTTGTCCATTCTGTCCAAGCTGGCTCTGCTACTGGCTGACCGTGTGCTGGCCAGTCGAGACTGCCTCATGCTGTCCTTAGTCTGAGAGGAGTTGGGCCCAGGATTACTTTCAACGTCCCCGCAGCGAAGAAGTAAGCTCCCCCAGTACAAGTACGTGAGGAGCAAACCCAGCATAACACCGTCTGCTCTTCGTGTCACCGTCAACATGGCGAAGTAGAGAGCTCTCTTCTGCCTCGCTCGCTTTAACATAAAGGCTTGAAAAATTGGACAAAAACAGCCGCAGACTGCTCTAAAAACTTGAGCTGCTGATGGCATGGCGCTTCTTAAAACTTGCTCAAGAGAGAGAGAGAGAGAGAGAGAGAGAGAGAGAGAGAGAAAGAGAGAGAGAGAGAGAGAGAGAGAGGCAGACAGACAGACAGATAGAGACAGACAAGATAGAGAGACAGGCACACACACACACACACTGACTGACTGACTGAAACCAATTAATTGTCAGATTAACTCAAGGTTGTACTGACGGACAGACAGACAGACAGACAGACAGACGCGCGCGCGCGCGCGCACACACACACACACACACACAGAGAGAGAGAGAGAGAGAGAGAGAGAGAGAGAGAGAGAGAGAGAGAGAGAGAGTGGTTGGGGGGGGGGGGGAGGCGTGTGCAGAACGTGTGACAGCTTCCTTTGGGTTTGTTTTTCACCTTTATATGGAACAGTGCAAACACAATGGATGCTGTCATTAACAAGTTAAGGGAGGTTACTATGGAAGAGGACCTTAAATAGGTATTGCCCACACACTTTTGTTTAGTCCGCCATAGTCTGAAAAACAAATGGAGGAAAACGAATACGGTATTGCTCACATACTTTTGTTTAGTCCGCCACAAATTGATACAAAAAGGAAGAAAACGAATTGCGGCTGCCTAATGTTCGCCTTGATCAGTGCAGCTATAGAAAGGGAGCAACATGTGTGCACCAGCTCAGTTAGCTATAAAAAGGGAGTAAAATGTGTGTACCAGCTCTGTTAGCTATAAGAAAGGGAGTAGAATGTGTGTACTAGCTCAGTTAGCTATAAAAAAGGGAGTAGAATGTGTGTACCAGCTCAGTTAGCTATAACAAAGGAGTAGAATGTGTGTACCAGCTCAGTTAGCTATAACAAAGGGAGTAGAATGTGTGTACCAGCTCAGTTAGCTATAACAAAGGGAGTAACATGTGTGTACCAGCTCAGTTAGCTATAAAAAAGGGAGTAAAATGTGTGTACCAGTCCAGATTGTTGTCCTCAGATCTATGACTGCTCACTTCAGTTCTCAGTGAGAAAGCTACAGTAACTGTGAAAACAATAACAGAAATACACTACAGTAGGTATACAGTACAGTCGCCTCATGTAGTCCCTGTTCATAATGGAAGGCATCGTCATCATCATCATCATCTTTATCATCATCATCATCAATCAACATAAAAAAAGTCTCACATGCTGTGGCCCATCATGCCCCGATCAGATGGTGACCTCAGTTTTGATTCGTTTTCCATGTATGTGCCTTTAGCGGGTCTGTGTCAAAGTCGGTACGGCAGGTTCAGGGAGACTGTCGTTGCACAGAGGTGTTGGGCTCCGACACCTCTGTGCAACGACAGTCTCCCTGAACCTGCCGTACCGACTTTGACACAGATCCTTCGAGGGGAACGCTCCTCCTGCTACCTCCACATCAAAGGAATTATTGTCGTCAATTGGGGGTGGGGGGTGGGGTGGCTTAGAAGATGGTGTTCCGCACACCAGGGTAGTGTTTGAAGCAGGGTCAGGTGGCCTATTTAAAGATCGGCCGGCTGAAGATAGGACCACGACGGCCTGACCCCAGGACACACGCCAAAGTCGCTAGGGATGCCAAACCGACATCTTCGCCAACACCTGTCCACCCATCGTCACCACAGCCTGCGGTTGCGGGTCAAAGGTCAGGAGTTAGCGACAGCGATTCCCTTAAACTTATCGGCTCTCCCAGCAAGCTGTAATCTCCACATACAGTTCGTGGTGATGAAGCAGTGGCTTCCGGTCACAAACAGCCGGCTCTGTACGATTTTTGGCGACAAGAACAACCCGCGACCTCAACTCCAGTCAGCAAAGGTCCGGGCGGCAAGCAGACAATTCCAACCACAGACATCGCGTTTGGGCATGCTACACGAAATATTCGGAAATAGGACTGGCCAGACAGCTCAAATGAATTAAATGTGCTGGCGTACACTGCGGAATTACACGACAAATTACGAGACTGCTTTTACACATTTTCTCAGTGAAGTTTCATATTGCTTGTCTAACAGAAACGTTTCTGGACCAGTAATTTGACTATCAATTATTTTTGCTGAAGCAAGGAGGCGGAGTATGATTTTTGACTGGTAAACCAATCGCTAAATATGTCAAAGAGATAAAGATGAATTATTTTGCAATGACGCTGTAGTGGTAAGGGCAGACAAGTCCGTGTTTAATTCGGACAAGGACGTAGTCTTGTTAGCTTGTTGTGTTGTGCCGGAGCGTGGTTCTCTCTTTGATAGCCTTGTTGTAAAGGACGGCATTGTTATTCTGAAAGACAGCATACTCCGAGTGACCCACAATGAAGATCTCTACTGCTGAGTATGTGGTGACCTTAGTACGAGAACTGGCAGTGAGTAGCGAGGTTCGGAAGACATGCCATGCCCTCCACATATTTTCAAAAATGGTAATATAGAAGATGGTGGTGTGGTGATGCAGACTGTTCATCTGAACATCAAAAGAGTCCTGTAAATAATGTTGGAAAGTTCCTTTTGATTCTTTGTTTTATGTTACATTGCGTTGTTCTTTATAGATATTGTAATGGTGAATAGAATGGCTGATGCACTTACATATCACGCAAAGTTAACGGGAAGAAAGTTTTCATTTGGTGCACACCAGGGGCGGATCAAGTTCTGTTGGAGGGGGAGGTTCCAAATTGGGGTTGGGGTGCACAGACCTAGCAGCAGATTTTGTAAAAGCGGAAGGAGAGGGTGGAGGTGGTGAGGCGCACATTTTGAAAAAAAAGAGGAGGGAATAAGAGCAGAGGGAATATGGGGACAAGGCTCAGATTTTGTAACAGCGGGGAGGTGAAAGTAGAAGATGTTGTAAAAACGGAGGTGAGCGCGGCGGAAGGGGAGAGGGGGGTGCGGGGGGGGGGGGGGGGGGGTTCCCCGTAGTCAGTAGTGTGCATTAGAGGTCTCCCCTGGCAGAAAAGGTATCCATTACCCGCTTGGTTTTTTCGGGGGTGGAGGGGTGGGGGTGGGGGTGGGGCTCCCGGAACATCGAGATCCCCCTCCCTTTCCTTAAATGCACCCCGGCGCACTATTACTTCCTCTAGCTGTAAAGTATTTTGTTTTTCACTTGTGAAACAGCTTGCTCACAGAAGAGTTTTGAAAAGAAAAATGAAATAAAAGTCTACGTACCAGCCCTATTAGTTCTTGCACATGACCCTTCCTTTTTACTTTTCATGTTGGTGCAGATTCCTATCAAAGGGCAGATCAGAGCCTGTTCGAACTTGGCTGAAGTCTGCGTACTCATCTGGTGATTCAATGTTATGGAGGTCGGTTCGTGAAAATTAAACAAAAGCTCAATACATGAGACTGATGATTGTGATGGAACGGTCTTAGACCGGCTATCTTTAAGTTTCACACATTTTAGAGGTACATTCAACGATAGATTTTAATTTCTTCGTTTAATTCATTTAAAAAAAAATAGCCCAGCCAGCACTCTGTATGTTAACTACATTCAGATTTAACATACACACCCACACACGGTGACCTGACAGATGGGGAAAGCCTTCCAAGGACAGCTGGAAGGAGGGGGTGGTGGGTGGTGGGGAGGGTGGGGGGTGGGGGGGTGAGGGTAGGCGGGATGGGGATGGGGGTGGGGAGAGGAGACCTATCTTACACTACACATCACCACCAGAACAACAACACATGAAGATTAACAGCTTAAATGGTCTTTTTATTTTTACGCCTGGCATCAGCGCGATTCGATCTCTCAGCATGTGATCACGAGCTCTGTATTCCAATCACCTAAACCCACCAGGCACCTGTTTTCTTTCTTTCTACGCCCCCACCCCTTCCTTCCTTCCCCCGATCCGCAAAACACTTCCAGAGGACCATTCTGTAAAGGGTGTTCATGGCGTCAGCCGGAATCGGTTATGTGGAACGCTATGCCACTCCTCCACACACTCTTATATACACATGCTTCATACTGAACGGTTCATCTCATGCTATAAACCTTGAAGCCTCTGGGCCAGAAGAAGAATAAAACACCACCACCACCACCACCACCACCAAGTTTGTCTTTTAAGAGTTTAAACACAAATACGAAGTAAATGAGGAAGGAAAAATAAAGAGTAAAGATCGGGACGAACAAGGTAAAGTAGGGAGAATAAAAATGCAAAGAACGAAAGAAAGAGAAAAAGAAGAGAAAAAAAAGACAAGAAAA
>CM031607.1:59885389-59905389 GCA_018398815.1 Conus ventricosus | reverse complement strand
AGCACACATTCACAAACAGCAAGCTGACGAGCGCAGAACCTCTAACACTCAAACTGGAGAACACGGTGCAGAAAAACAAATACTGCCGTGAGAGGGCACAGGTAAAGCCTTGATTGATGGGATGAATTAGAAAGCATCACAGTCCCTTTGTCACATTTAGTTAGCAAAATCAGCGATGAAAAAAAAAACTCAGAGAAGAAACGTCTATACACAGAAATGTACTGGACAACAAAGGTCTTGCCATCATGCTGAAATAATATGAAAATACAGAGCTGGACGTAATTGCCAATGTAAACATCATAACCAAAACCCATATCATCATTGACAAAAGCGTGACCGTACGTGTAACTTCACATCATGACCGCAAACAACCAAACGACAGTGACTTCACAACAGGGTCAGCTGCAACATGATAGTGACTTTCACATCACTGATGACAACAATGTCACTGTGATTTCACACCATGGTCAACAACGCAATGGGATCATTTCACATCAATGTTCAGAACGACAAGACTGGGCATTCACACCATCATCAACAATACGACTCTCACTTGACACTGTCGTCATCAACGACAGGACAGTGACTTCACAGCAATTGTCAACAAGGTGACAAAGACATTGCATCATCGATGGCAACAAGATGATGGTAACGTCACATCATCAACAACATGACAGTGATTCCACACCATCATCCACAACATGACAGTGATTCCACACCATCATCCACAACATGACAGTGATTCCACACCAGCATCTACAACATGACAGTGACTTCACACCAGCATCCACAACATGACAGTGACTTTACACCATCATCGACAACATGGCAGTGGCTTCACACCATCATCTACAACATGACAATGACTTCACACCATTATCTACAATATGACAGTGACTTTACACCATCATCTGCAACATGACAGTGACTTCACACCATCATCCACAACATGACAGTGACTTCACACCGTCCTCTACAACATGACAGTGACTTTACACCATCATCTACAACATGACAGTGACTTCACACCATCATCTACAACATGAAAATGACTTCACACAATTATCTAGAACCACATGATAGTGGCTTAACACCACCGTCTACAACAACAACACGACACTGGCTTAGCACCATGAAGAACAATGTGACGGTGTCTTCACACAACCGTCAACGTGAGGACAGTGACTTCACAACACCATCAACATAATGACAGTGACTTTCCACCACTATCACCGACAATACGACGGTGATTTCTCACCATCGTCAACACCATAACTGTGACTTTACCCCCCCCCCCCTCCCAACAAAACGACAGTGGCGTTACAACGCTTTCAACAGCATGACAGTGCCGTCACATCTTTGTCAACAACGGAACGACGGTGAGTTCACACCACTTTCAACAAGAAGACAGAGACTTCACATATCCATCGACAAAACGACAACAATGATTTCACGCAGTTTTCAGAAATGACACGATAGTGACAGTAGTTTCAGCAAAACAGCATCTTCGCCGGGTACAGAAAAGTCATGAACATCAAAACAGAGGCCGTCCTCCTATTACAAAAGGTCAGAGTGTCAATAAGCGAACACGGGAAAGAAAAGAGCTAGTGACACAAGAAAGGGCACTGAATCAGACACCACGGGACAAAATGAGTTAAAAGACACCCGGGGTTTTGTGAAACAGGTGCAACAAAAAGAATTTAGAATTTTGCCGGGTTAACAAATCAATTCAAGAAAGAAATGTGACACGAACACTAAAGGCTGCTGACGAAAATGCTGATCAGCTGGCAATCACAAAGCTGTTGTGTGCTGATCAGCTGGCAATCACAAAGCTGTTGTGTGCTGATCAGCTGGCAATCACAAAGCTGTTGTGTGCTGATCAGCTGGCAATCACAAAGCTGTTGTGTGGGAGTGCACCTTAGTCTTCATCTTCGCAAGAGGAGAACAGTATTGAATTCATGTCATTCTTTAAATTGCAATATTTCACATATAAACTGAAGTATTATTAGACTTAAATTTTGCATTGAACACACAATGGACTTACACTATTGGATTTTACTGTATTCATAATCACACACCACTTACTAATACCCTAGAATTCTCAGCATATCCAAACATATCAACTTTTTGCTTCCTCTCACTGATATTTCCATGATATTTTGACATTTTCGTTCAGAATATGGTGTAGTAGTAGGCAGACGGACTTTATCCGTTCAAAGTAAAGAAAATATGCTTAAGGTCTGCATAAAGTACACAACTTGTCCGTCTCTGTTTCCGTGCTTTTGAAAATAATATTGAAACCCAGAACTCTATAAACCAATGTAGTCTGTAACCATCATAGATAAGTGTCCAGACTCTTCGTACTTTCTCAAACAGAACAACCTATCTTCCATTAATGTAATCGTTTGCATGCAGTAGTCCACACTTTACAAAACTCTGGAATGTCGCTGTGAAATAATAAATGGTACGTTTTTTTCTGAAACTTTTCATTGTAAGTTCGTTCCTCTAAAAAGTTCCCATCTCCTGAAAAACAAATTCGAAATACTCCAAACTTTGGGGAATTGCATTTGTTTTGAAGTAGCGCAGGGAAAAGCCAGCTGATTCCCATTTCGTTTCTAACCAAAGATCTGCTGTATTCTCGCAGTTCAATGGATACCCTGATGTTTTCTCAAACTCAACAAACTAGGTGAAAAAAATAACCCCAAAGCCTTAATTCCTTAAAAAAAAACCCACGATTGGATCCTTTCGAATGTACGCGTATTTCTCTGACTTGCTTGATACGTACATGTAGAAAGTCTGCACTCCGATGCACAAATGTCAGTAATCTTACGCTTACGTGTACAAACGCATGACTGCATATACGTGGCTCGCGAGCAGGCAAAACCACAGAAACACACAAAAGAACCACTAGAACAATAACCACCACGAGAGAGAGAGAGAGAGAGAGAGAGAGAGAGAGAGAGAGAGAGCACTTGTATGAGCCTGAGCGGGACAACGGAAGCATCATTATTGCAGAAGTTACTCGCCACCCACACGTACACCCACACACGCGCGCATCACACACACACACACACACACACACACACACACACACACACACACACACACACACACACACACAGGTCGGGAAAGGGGGGGGGGGGGGGGAGTGTTGGGTGATGGCTGAGTCAGGTCTCTGAACCGAACTCAATACCCCCAAGCTAAAATAAAATATTGACCGGTCGATAGCCTATCAAAGCTGCTGCTGCTTCGGGCTTTTATGACCTCTGCTGCTCTTTTTGTTCTCTCTCTTCGTTCGTTGAGCGCTTAGGGAGGTAAAAAGGATGGATTATGGATTACAGGCGAGGCACCGGAACACCAACAACATATGGACAAACTGTTCCAAGCAGGTTGGTGTCGTAGTGGAAGCTGGGCAGAATCCTGAGGGTGATCCCATTACCAAGCAAGACCAAGAGTTGTAAATAATCTGAAAGGATCAAGCTGGTGTGGATGACAGACAACACAGTCAGAAGTAGAGTTTTCTATTTTCTCTCTTTTTCTGTTTGTTTTTTCTCTTACTGAATGCATTGAAATTAAAGTGAGAACTAAATGAAACGAACTATGAAAGACACATATTGGAATCTGTATGATGGTGTTTTTCTTTTTGACAGTTTATTTTCAAGGACATCAAAAGACAGACAAAAATACACACAAAACGCAAAAAAAAAGTATGAAGACGCTTCACTAATAAAGAATTTGAGACTAGTGAATTTTCGCCATATATGCCTTTTTTCATTACATGTCACAAACAACAGATGGAAAAGGCACAAAACAATACTTCCCACACTGAAGCCATTATGAGATATAAATAGAAGTCTAAAAACGTGGCAATAACATATACTGGCTATTCAGAAACAAAGAAACAAGCAGGGAGACTGAAATGTTTCAAGAAATCAAGGACAGAGTATCCCTTATATTGTAGAACACCTTTGTTCATTAAATATTCATTTTGGTGCGTATCGGAGGGGGGGGGGGGGGGGGGGGTAGGATCCGGATCAAATGGCAATTCAAGGATCTGTTCAGCAGAATTGAGAAAAACTTCCGCTGAACTTAAAAAGTGAAATTTTATATATAAGCATCTGTGTGTGTGTGTGTGTGTGTGTGTGTGTGTGTGTGTGTGTGTGTGTGTGTGTGTGCGTGCGTGCGTGCGTGCGTGCGTGTGTGTGTGTGTGTGTGAGTGTGTGTGTGTGTGTGTGTGTGTGTGTGTGTGTGTGTGTGCGCGTGTGTGCGTGTGTATATATATATATATATATATATATATATATATATATATAGAGAGAGAGAGAGAGAGAGAGAGCGAGAGAGAGAGAGAGAGAGAGAGAGAGAGAGAGAGAGAGAGAGAGAGAGAAGAGAGAGAGAGAGAGATTTTTTTTTTTACGAATCTATAACCGTATGTGAAAAAAAAAAAACTTGGAACATGCAAAATCTTTCCAATCATACGAAGTCTCTCAATTTTGTATCTTCCCTATCTTATTCAAAAGCACACAGTAAATATCTCTTTAAGAGCCACTAATGCTTCAAATAATGGCTATCCAGTATGTATTTTATCTTGATGATGGTCTGTGTTCACCTGAATGGTCTACTAGGTGTGTGTGTGTGTGTGTGTGTGTGTGTGTGTGTGTGTGTGTGTGTGTGTGTGTGTGTGAGTGTGTGTGTGTGTGTGTGTGTGTGTGTGTGTGTGAGTGTGTGTGTGTGTGTGTGTGTGTGTGTGTGTGTGTGTGTGTGTGTGTGAGTGTGTGTGTGTGTGTGTGTGTGTGTGTGTGTGTGTGTGTGTGTGTGTGTGTGTGTTTGTTCTTTAGTTTAACGTCTATTCACTATAAGTGTTATTAGACGGGGATAAAAACAACAACAACAAAAAACAAACAAACAACAACAACATATGATTATGTGTGTGCGTGTACGTGTACGTGTGTGTGTGTGTGTGTGTGTGTGTGTGTGTGTGTGTGTGTGTGTGTGTGTGTGTGTGTGTGTGTATGTGTGTGTGTGTGTGTGTGTGTGTGTGTGTGTGTGTGTGTGTGTGTGTAAGGGGGGGGGGGGAGGAGGGTGCAAGAGAGAGAGAGGACTGTGTTAGGGACAAGAGGGGAAGGTTGGGATGGGTGGTAAGATAGGTAGATATTTACTTATCTAGCCTTTATTGTATGTTGATCGGGGGAATTAAAGTATATCAAATGAAACAAGTTTAGTAGAATTGGAGCATAATGCAGGGGGATGGGTGGGGGAGGAGAAAATTTGCTGGTGGGGATGGGGGTCATCAGGGTGGAAAGGAAGACGGAATAGAGGGAGTGGGAGGGTGGGGGTGGGGGATGGGGGGGATGACCATATATATCATATAATCGTAACTCTTTTGTATCAATGTCGTACAACACAACAGTTTTAGTTTAAAGTACATCAGAGATAGATACCAAGTGGACCGGAATTAAAGATTTCAGAGAACACGCAAAGTAATGAATGATTATTTAAAATATTTTCAGTGGATACTGGTGCACTGGCTGACAACTGGTCTGTTAACTTTATCTTAGGAACAAAGTGCCTAACTCCTGGGCAGTGAAGAAGTAGGTGGTTTACACTTATTTGTTTGCCACATACGCAATGTATATTTTTTGAGTACTTTGTTCTAAAAGCATTTAATCGGAACCTATACATCAAACTAATAACATGTCTGGAATGCATTACAGATAAATTGTTTAAAAAGGATTTCGGATTCGCTGCATTCTTTACTTGTACA
Organism: Conus ventricosus; assembly: GCA_018398815.1. NCBI lineage: Eukaryota > Metazoa > Mollusca > Gastropoda > Neogastropoda > Conidae > Conus > Conus ventricosus. Next base: position 59,899,625 of record CM031607.1, on the reverse strand, counting down.
CAGTGCTGGTAATACTGACTATTTGTTTTCTTGTGCAGTTCAGCAACCTGATTTTGAGACACTTTTCTATGCGCTGATTAAATTCATGCAGATCTAGTCGAATGTCGAGATGCTGTGACCCTTCTTTATTTTTTGCTGCCCTTTTAGCCGCATGATCTGCCCAAGAAGAGGAACAGGGGGAGAGGAGAGAGAAGGAGGAGGAGGAGTGTGTGTGTGTGTGTGTGTGTGTGTGTGTGTGTGTGTGTGTGTGTGTGTGTGTGTGTGTGTGTGTGTGTGTGTGTGTTGTGTGTGTGCGTGCGTGCGTGCGTGCGTGAGTGCGCGCGCGCGCGCACGCGTATGTGTGTGTGTGTGTGTGTGTGTGTGTGTGTGTGTGTGTGTGTGTGTGTGTGTGTGTGCGTGTGTGCCTCTCTCTGTGTCTGTCTGTCTCTCTCCTCTCTCTCTGTGTTTGTTTCTATGTCTGTCTGTCTCTCTCTCTCTGTCTCATCCCCTTCTCTCTCTCTCTCTGTGTGTGTGTGTGTGTGTGTGTGTGTGTGTGTGTGTGTGTGTGTGTGTAGTAGTAGTACTTTAATTTTACGTCTTTTCACAAACTATGTGATATTAGACAAGAAAGGCGAGATAGACATGCAAATAGAGGGAGATAGATAGAGTTTGTTCGTGTTGCAAATACCTGACTGGACTACAAATCAAGCTGAAAGTGTGTGTGTGTGTGTGTGTGTGTGTGTGTGTGTGTGTGTGTGTGTGTGTGTGTGTGTGTGTGTGTGTGTGTGCGTGCTTGCGCTTCCTGTTCATGCTTCCAAAAAATTATATTGGTCAGAATAATCTAGGGCCACATGTCCCTCAGCAACTGTAAGTGAAGGCAAAAGCGTGGCACCATGGGACACACTAAAACAGAGAGCAGACATTAAAACAAAAAGAGGAAAGCGGAGAAATAAACAGAGGAAATGACGAAAGAGAAGGAAAAGGACATGAGCAGGGAAACGAAAATCATGACGATGGTAAGGACGATGAAGAAACTGGATCAAAAGAAGAGGAACAGGAGGAGAGGAGGAGAGAAGGAGGAGGAGGAGGGGGAGGAGCGGGAGGAGGAGGAGGAGGAGCAGAAGGATGGGGGAAGAGGAGGAGGCGGGAAAAAAAGAAAAAAGAAAGAATGAAAGAAAGCAAGAAAACAACCGAGAAAGAAAGAAAGAAAGAAAGAAAGAAAGAAAGAGAAAGAAAGAAAGAAAGAAAGAAGAAATGATGAAAATGACTCAGGTAGGGGCTAAAAAGCATGCAGTGATGGTGACAGAGAGAAAGAAGAAGAAGAAGAAGAAGAAGAAGAAGAAAGAAGAAGAAGAAGAAGAAGAAGAAGAAGAAGAAGAAATGTCAAGAAGATGAAAGAGGTACACTATTCTGAATGAAGATGTCTCATCCTCCTGTTTCTGAGCCCCCGTCTCTCTTTCGCTGTTCTGTTATTACATTCTTAACATAAAGAATGCTGCCTGTCTGCCTATTTTTTCCTCTGCCTTACCTCTCCATCTCCTCTCTCTCTCTCTCTCTCTCTCTCTCTCTCTCTCTCTCTCTCTCGCTCTCTCTCTCTCCACTACCATCCCCTCCATACGCATATGCATGCACACATACCTTTTATGCACTTTGTCTGCTCGAACTGTTATAATATAGGTGTCACACCAGCATGGTTTCTCTGTTTCTCTTTCCCCTTTAGCGTGGCACAACCAACCCCACGTCTGATTTCTCTGTCTTACAGCCGCTCAAAGGAAGCCAGATACATCTGATCACACAGCCGGATTTTAACGATGTATTGACCAAGGTTTCCTCACATGCCCCGCACTCTTTTGGATCCAGGTTAGATGGAAAGCGGATGAAGACATGAATCCCTCTGAGAGTCAGGCAACAGCTTGGCTGAGCAACGGCAGCAGCTGAGCTGTCTGAAATAGACGCTCTTTCATGCAGACTGAACAACTGCAACCATTCATGGCCTGCCTGTATACTGGCATTATTGTTTTGTATTACACGGTACTGTGTACTGTCATCATCAGATAGATGTCACTGTGGTGACACCCGGGCTGCTTGTTTCCGCTGAGGAGAGCACATTACCTCAGTATTGCGCAACCTATATTTTGTTTTTCAACTTTTGCCCTAACATTTCAAGTAACCATTTATAACAGGGCAATGACGCCACACTGTCATCGACAACACAACATGCCAGTGACTCAACACTGTCACTGTCAAAGCATGACAGAGATTTCACACCATAATCAACATGATACCACCCTCAACAACATGAGAGCAACTTCACATGATCATCAACAATAAAAGTGACTTTACACAACATGAAAGTGATTTCATACGACCTCGACAAGAGCGTGACAGTAATTTCAAACTATTGTCAACAACAGACTGACCGTGACTTGACAGTGACTTTATACCATCTTCAACGACAGCATGTCAGTGACTCCACATCACTAGCAATGACATGAGTGACTTCAGACCACCATCAACAAGAGTATGATAATGATCTCACATCATTGCCAACGATTTGACAGTGACTTCATACCATTGTCAACAATGATACGGCAGTTACTTCACACCACGAACAACATGATTATGATTTTACACCACCATCAACAACAAGATGACAGTGACTTCACACCACGATCAACAACAAGATGACAGTGACGTCACACCATGATGAATAACAAGATGACAGTGACTTCACATCACGATCAACAACAAGATGACAGTGACTTCACACCACGATCAACAACAAGATGACAGTGACGTCACACCACGATCAACAACAAGATGACAGTGACTTCACACCACGATCAACAACAAGATGACAGTGACTTCACACCACAATCAACAACAAGATGACAGTGACGTCACACCATGATGAACAACTAGATGACAGTGACTTCACGCCACGATCAACAACAAGATGACAGTGACTTCACACCACGATCAACAACAAGATGACAGTGACTTCACGCCACGATCAACAACAAGATGACAGTGACTTCATACCACTGTCAACAACGATACGACAGTGACTTCACACCACGATCAAGAACAAGATGACAGTGACTTCATACCATTGCCAACAATGATACGACAGTGACTCACACCACGATCAACAATAAGATAACAGTGACTTCATACCATTGTCAACAATGATACGACAGTGACTTCACACCACGATCAGCATCATGATGATGACTTTACACCACCATCAACAACATGATCATGATTTTATACCACCATCAACAACATGATAATGACTTCACACCACCATCAATAACATGATAATGATTTTACACCACCATCAACAACATGATAATGATTTTACACCACCATCAACAACACGATGACAATGACTTCACACCACGATCCACAACATGATAATGACTTTACACCACCATCAACAACATGATAATGACTTCACACCACATCAACAACATGAAATTGACTTCACACCACCATCAACAACATGATAATGACTTCAAACCACATCATCAACATGACAATCATTTTACACCACCATAAGCAATAAGATGACAGTGACTTCACACCACCATAAACAACATGATAATGACTTCACACCACCATAAACAACATGATAATGACTTCACACCACCATAAACAACATGATAATGACTTCACACCACCATCAGCAACAGAATAATGACTTCACACCACCATCAACAACAACATGATAATGACTTCACACCACCATAAACAACTACAGGATAATGACTTCACACCACCATCAACAACAACTTGATGATGACTTCACACTACCATCAACAACAACATGATAATGACTTCACACCACCATAAACAACAACATGATAATGACTTCACACCACATCAACAACATGATAATGATTTTACACCACCATAAGCAACAACATAACAGTGACTTCACACCACCATAAACAACATGGCCTGCCTGTATACTGGCATTATTGTTTTGTATTACACGGTACTGTGTACTGTCATCATCAGATAGATTTCACTGTGGTGACACCCGGGCTGCTTGTTTCCGCTGAGGAGAGCACATTACCTCAGTATTGCGCAACCTATATTTTGTTTTTCAACTTTTGCCCCTAACATTTCAAGTAACCATTTATAACAGGGCAATGACGCCACACTGTCATCGACAACACAACATGACAGTGACTCAACACTGTCACTGTCAAAGCATGACAGAGATTTCACACCATAATCAACATGATACCACCCTCAACAACATGAGAGCAACTTCACATGATAATCAACAATAAAAGTGACTTTACACAACATGAAAGTGATTTCATACGACCTCAACAAGAGCGTGACAGTAATTTCAAACTATTGTCAACAACAGACTGACCGTGACTTGACAGTGACTTTATACCATCTTCAACGACAGCATGTCAGTGACTCCACATCACTAGCAATGACATGAGTGACTTCAGACCACCATCAACAAGAGTATGAAAATGATCTCACATCATTGCCAACGATTTGACAGTGACTTCATACCATTGTCAACAATGATACGGCAGTTACTTCACACCACGAACAACAACATGATTATGCTTTTACACCACCATCAACAATAAGATGACAGTGACGTCACACCATGATGAATAACAAGATGACAGTGACTTCACATCACGATCAACAACAAGATGACAGTGACGTCACACCATGATGAACAACTAGATGACAGTGACTTCACACCACGATCAACAACAAGATGACAGTGACTTCACACCACGATCAACAACAAGATGACAGTGACTTCACGCCACGATCAACAACAAGATGACAGTGACTTCATACCACTGTCAACAATGATACGACAGTGACTTCACACCACGATCAAGAACAAGATGACAGTGACTTCATACCATTGCCAACAATGATACGACAGTGACTCACACCACGATCAACAACATGATAACAGTGACTTCATACCATTGTCAACAATGATACGACAGTGACTTCACACCACGATCAGCATCATGATGATGACTTTACACCACCATCAACAACATGATAATGATTTCACACCACGATTAACAATATGATAATGACTTCACACCACCACCAACAACATGATGACTTCACACCACCATCACAACATGATAATGACTTCACACCACCATCAACAAAATGATAATGCCTTCACACCACCATCAACAACATGATAATGACTTCAAAGCAAATCAACAACAAGATAACAGTGACTTCACACCACCATCAACAACATGGTAATGACTTTACACCACCATCAACAACATGATAATGACTTTACACCACCATCAACAACATAATAATGACTTTACACCGCCATCAACAACATGATAATGACTTTACACCACCATCAACAACATAATAATGACTTTACACAGCCATCAACAACATGATAATGACTTTACAGCACCATCAACAATATGATAACGACTTTACACCGCCATCAACAATATGATAATGATTTAACGCCACTTCAGCAACATGATAATGACTTTACACCACCATCAACAACATGATAATGAGTTCACACCACCATCAACAACATGATAACGACTTTACACTGCCGTCAACAATATGATAATGACTTTACACCACCACCATCAACATGATAATGATTTTTCACCACCACGATAATAACTTTACACCACCATCAACAACATGACAGTGACTTCGCAGCTTTGTCAACAGCGATATGACAGTAACCTCACATCACTCTTGACAACACTGCATTGACTTCACACACCACAGTCAACAACATTGCATTGACTTCACACACCACAATCAACAACATTGCATTGACTTCAACAACATTGCACTGACGTCACACACCACAGTCAACAACATTGCATTGTCTCCACACACCACAGTCAACAACATGGCATTGACTTCACACACCACAGTCAACAACATGGCATTGACTTCACACACCACAGTGAACAACATTGCATTGACTTCACACACCACAGTCAACAACATGGCATTGACTTTACACACCACAGTCAACAACAATATAAAAGAAGAGAAGAGAGAGACAGAGAGAGGCAGACAGACAGAGAGAGATATGAGAGAAGAGAAGATGACAGAGAGAGAGAGAGAGAGAGAGAGAGAGAGAGAGAGGGAGGGAAGGACAGATGTAGTTTGTATGAGCATGAGCCTGAAAGCAGAAGCTTTATCAGTAATAGAACTGTCACTCTCCTCCCACTTTCACACATCTGCCCCCCCCCCCCCCCCCCACACACACACACACATAGAAAGGTCAGAAAACGGGTGAGTGAGTGACGTCTGGGTCAAATATCTTTACAGAACCCAGTACCCCCAGGCTAAAATAACACTCTGAGCGGCCAATGGCCTATCAAAGCTGCTGCTTTGGGCTTTTACTATCTCTGCTGCTCTTTTTTTCCCCTTCTCTCTTCTCTTTTGCTGAGCGCTGACGGAGCTTTAGGGATGGATTACAGACCCTGGGACACAAACAACATACAGAGAAACAGTTCTACTTTGATCTGTTTAGAAGTGGAAGAGGGGGGGGGGGGGGGGGGGGGGGGAGAATCCTGAGGAAGATAACAAGAGCAAGTAAAACCAACAGTCTTCAAGTAATGAGGATAGATGAAGCTGATGTTGATGACAGGCTTATGCAGAGTGCAGAATTATTTTTTTTAACCTACTGATCGCAATAAGATTAAGCTGGAAAGACAGTGACATGAACCGCTTAAGACACAAATTACAATCTGTTTGACGGTTCTTTTTCTCGTTCTTCTGTTAACTCTCATAGACTGCAAAGCGTAAAACACAACAGAAAGAACCATTCAAACTGCAAAATAACGCTTAATCAATACACACAATACAAAACAGATGCTTTCGACAAACATCACTTTTTCCAACTTCAGACATCACAAACAACAAATAAGGAAAAAAAAAATTGCACAAACATTAATCCCAAGATGGAAGTCCACATAAGATGAAACAAAAAGTCCACATAAAAGCACGGAAATAAGGTACCTCTGTTAATACAGCAAATAAACAAACAAACAAAATAAGGTACCTCTGTTAATACAGCAAATAAACAAACAAACAAAATAAGGTACCTCTGTTAATACAGCAAATAAACAAACAAACAAGTAAACAAAACTGGTAGCTCTGAAATGATTGTCAAGAACAAAAGGAGAAGCTAGTCATTTTAGCACACAACTTGCATAATAGTTCTGTTCATAAACATTTTTAAACTGTAGCAAAAGTCCGTATGGTCGATTCCTGTGTTTGGGTGCCCTGGCTGCTAACTCCTTCCCACCCCATGTTTCCTCTACGTATCCTTCAGGACACCTTGTGAGACTGTTTGGGTGTTAGTCTTTCAAGATGAATGATACACTGGGGGTGCTAGAACATGGAGCGTTCTTTCCAAACAGTTTGACATGGATATCACGAATGGTTGTCAAACGGACAAAAACGTGGCTGGTTCTTTCATAAAAGAACTGGATGTCACACACACACACACACACACACACACACACACACACACACACACACACACATGCACGCACGCACGCACGCACGCACATACACACACACACGCGCACATACACACACACACACATGCATGCAAACGTGTTTGTGCGTACGCGCACACACACACACACTTGCATGCATGCATGCAAGCGTATTTGTGCGCGCGCGCACACACACACACACACACACACACACACACACACACACACACACACACACACACACATACACACACACGCACACACACACACGCGCACACACACACACACACACACACACACACACACACACACACACACACACACACACTATAGATGCACACATATGCACAACTAATAGATAAATACATGAGAGAGAGAGGAGAGAGAGAGAGAGAGAGAGAGAGAGAGAGAGAGAGAGAGAGAGAGAGAGAGAGCGAGAGAGACTCAAGACTCAAGACTCAAAAACTTTATTACTCAAGGATAGAGATTTTAGGCAGTGCCTATTCTTCCAATCTGTCCTTGCTATTCTACAGCATTCAACTAAACAGATTGCACATATTAATAATGACAGAAACAATGAAAATATAGCAACATTATAATATTAACAATAACAATAGTAATAAGAATAATACTTATTTAAAAAAAAAAAAAATCCATTACAAAATTACACAAACACAATCAGACACATACGCGCGCGCGCTCACATGCATGCATACGCCCACACATACACGAACGCATGCGCATACCCACATCTACACCCATACCACACACACACACACACACACACACACACACACACACACACACACACACACACACACACACACACATTTTCATTAGCTAATATAGAGGCCAGCATAAAAGTAGGGCATTGAGACCATGATCAAAAGGTTAGATTTATTGTTCAAGTAAATGTTTAAGTACTGCTGATTTGAAGGACGGCAGTGATTGACATGTTTTGGCAGAGAGAGAGAGAGAAGAGAGAGAGAGAGAGAGAGAGAGAGAGAGAGAGAGAGAGAGAGAGAGAGAGCTCAGACAAGCATGAGCATGAAAACAGAAGCATCGTGATTTAAAACTTTTTACTCTTCACCCACGTACTCACCCACGCATCCACGCCCTCTCCTCCCACACAGACAAAGCAGGTCGGGGAGGGGGGGGGGGGGGGGGTTGGGTAATGGCTGGGTCAGGTATCTGTGCAGAACTCGGTACCCCAGGGTAAAATAAACCTCTGAGCGGTCGATGGCTGATCAAAGCTGCTGCCGCTTTAGGCTTTGACCACCTCAGCTGCTCTTTCTTCTCTCCCCCTTTTGTGGATCGCCTCTGGAGCTCTAAGGGTGGATTACAGACACCGGAACACAAACAACACATGAACAAACAGATCCCTTGTGGCCTGTTTAGGAATGAAAAGGGCAGAGAATCCTAAGGGAGATCAGATTACCCAGCTAGCACTACTGAGGGTTTAAGATAATGAGAGCAGATGAAGTCAGTGCTGGTGACAGACCAGTGCAGCTTGGAGTTACGTTTTCTGCTTTTTAAAAACTAAACATAACGAAAACATATATACGAATAAACAAATATACTGGTGTGGTTATAAAACATAGAGAGACTATTCCTTTTAGTGCAGAATTTGAATACCAGTTTTGTTCATTAAACATTTCACGAAGTGTAGTTCTTCTTGGCTGCTTTCCCAGAAACCATGCTGCTAGTTTGTACTCGATTCTCATGGCATCAGTGTCATGAAAAGAATCGTGTTAGGAAGCAAGAGGCTCCAAACTCAATTCCTGTATTTTGCAGCTCCCACCCCTCACCTTGTCACCCATCTGCTGGGTCGACAGTACACCTTGAGTGGTTGTGTTGATGTTACGTTTTGGAGGTATGAGATAACGGAAGTTCTGGAACACTCCCCAGTAATGTCGCCAAAGAGTTTGACAATCCTGTGCCGTGAAATTATAAAAGAAACTGTCAAAGAGACAAGGAGGACACAATTCTTTCGGAACATTTTTGCTCTATTCATCTGCATTCTGAACATCTGCATGCTTGTTTCTAAGTAAATATTCCCAAGATAGGATGCAAAACGTTTGTTGAGATTATGAAGGTGGCATGTTACATGTAATTTCTTCACCGTTGATGTGCATATGCAACGGGCACAGAATTCTTTTTTTGTCAATTACAATAGTTTTCAGTACTTGACTAGTAGGTAGCTTTATACACACACACACACACACACACACACACACACACACACACACACACACACACACACACACACACACATATCTGCATATCTATATCTATCTATCTCTATTTATCTATCCACACACACACACACACACACACACACACACACACACACACACACACACACACACATATATATATAAATAATTCACAAGAAAGTTTCCAGTACTTGCCAAATTCTGTAGCTTCATTTGTCCCCCTCTCTTTCTCTGTATATATATTATATATATATATATATATATATATATATATATATATATATATATATAGAGAGAGAGAGAGAGAGAGAGAGAGAGAGAGACAGAGACAGAGACACAGAGAGAGAGAGACAGAGGCCAGTCAGCGTTTAACACCTTTTTTTTTTAAACTGATTTTCTTAACGCAAACCAGACACATGTCCTTGAGACATACAAGTCACAACGGAAATCCTTGCCAATTAAACACAGTTTTTATGTATATAATGAGAAGGAAACCTAACTGCAGCTGGATTTGCCTTGATACACGGAAGTCATCTCTTAACTGGGACTGGCAGACACTATCCAATACATTTATACTTCCCGTTTCCTTGCCGACAGGTATGCTAGTGCAACAAATCAAAATTGACCAAATCAACGATCTCATTTTCTACAACATTGTTAAATGGCCCGATGTCCCCAACGAAAGCAGATAATGAAATTAATGTCGTACGGGGTGAATCGACGGATTTAACACATGTTATAACGCATAAATGAAGATTGAACTTGCCCTATGAATTTTGACCCAAGGTGATGATAACCCTATTGTTTGACATGGTTTATGACATACAATTTTAAAGTGGGGGTTCTACGAACGGAATCTAAACAAAACAGTAAAAGAAGAATACCTAAACCCTTTAAGTTTTTCATTCAAGACCAGATTTCATATTGAAATGGAAGAGATATGTGACTTTGTCTTCATTCTTTTAGATATGTGACTTTGTCTTCATTCTTTTGAATGTTCTTTGTATTGCCTGAAGAACGACTACTATATCCAAATGCGTTGTGGCTGTTTTGTGATTTGTTTGTACGATTCGTTTGGCGGTCTAGCATTTCTACTTTTGCTTTTATTTAACGAAAGAAAAAGTACGCGTTCGTATTTCCTGGAAAGTGGTATTTTCAATGACCCGTTAAAAAGTAATGATTTTACTTAGTGGAGTTGTCTACACTGTTACTGCTAGAACTGCTTTAAATTCAAACTGAAGTATATATCATATCACAAATGGCTTGCTGTGTAAGGGTTTACCCTCTCATTTTGGACTAAAAACATATCAGATGCTTCAGGGGCTCTCTGCATACATTATTCAATGATAAATTAGAAAAGGCACAATATTCAGTTTTTTAAATGTGATTTTATTCTCCTTAATGTGAAAAACTCGTCTTACAACACATACCATTTTATGTTATCAGAATGTTTGCCACATTGTATCTACAACAGATGTAAAACAAAACCTTTTCCGATGTCTTTTTGATTGTAAGAGGCAGCTGAGTGCAAGATACAAAACTTAAACAACGCCATGTAAATGTCAATGACAGACTGTCCAAGTTTTTGACAGACTGGAACTGTTTCAAAACAATTTTTCTGTAGTCGCAAAATATATATCAGAAATCAATGCTTTGGTTTTGTTTTCTAAATACAATATGTATTATCTCAAATTAAGTGCTGTACCATTCTTTTAGTTTAACATGCATGTCCTATATCCACTTACACACACAATGTCTTTGGATGCTTTTAAATAAAAATTGTACGCTATGCCTTTGTCATTGCCAGGATTATACATGTATCATTTCTTCAGTTCAGCGTATGTTTGATTACATGGACAATGTACTCATATATATATATATATATATATATATATATATATATATATAATATGAAGAATGATACATTATAAATTGTTGTATCCCTCCACAAGCCATGACTCTGTCACAGTAGACCGGCGACCCATGAAATACAAAAGAATGTCGTCGAGGCTGCCTCAAAGAAAGGTGCATTATTTCTCGTGCTATTCTGCTACTGACTGCCATCCGGAGAGTATTGTTGTATGTCACATATATGACACTTTTTCAAAACAACATATTTGTCGAAAATGCATTTGTCTCTTCTGTTACGTCTTAAATAAGTGTTACTCTGCACCTTGTTTAGTATGTTTATTTGTATTTTGTCGATGTTACGAGCATGTAAATAATTCAACAAAGACCCTCCATTGAACAGCTAAGCGTCCGCTCGTGACAATCAACAACGGAATTACAATCTAATGACAATGATAGCGATGCTGATGATGATGACAATAATCATGTTAAAATACTGGTGGTAATGATATTGATGATACAGGTCACTCTAGCTATTAATTTTGAATTAAAGAAAAACAAAGATCAGTAACATTGCTGGCCGTCTAATCTTTAGGCCGTCAGATTACAGGCAGCTAGGTATGAATACAATAAATGTAGTTAAAAATCCTGTTTGACTTGCTCCACAACTGAACAGTTTTGAGTTACTCATTTCTGACACTGGTTGTGCCTCTGTGGAAAACGTTTTAAGTTACAAACAGTGTCACGTGAGACCATTATCAAATGAAATGGGTTGTCTACTGGGAAGAAGCTTTATTTCAAATAGACCTACCAAACGAAACAAAATCGCAACTTGACAATTTTCAATTCTATTTATCGTAGTCAAGAGAGACTACTTGTTTAATACAGAGAATGAGACTCAGCGCGTGGGAATCAAAACATTCTAACCATGTCAAATTAATTGAAACGGAAAGGACTTTCATTCAACAGACTATCCTAGAAAAAAACAACAGTAAACAAGTGGGGTAACTTTTGCTCCCATAAGAAAACCTAACACAGAGTAACTTTTATTCAAGACTGGCACAGCCTTTTAAACTTGAATAATTCAGACAAATACATACATAGACGAACAATCTAATAGTGGGGGAAAAACAAGCGCAGGCCAACTAGAAAAATCAGAACTAACTACATTCGCAAAAAACAGTGATAGCCGTTCATGTCTTTAACAATCTGGCTGATCATCTGTTGTACAAGAAGAATTTAAATGTGTATGGTAATAGTGACGTTGTCCAGTCGATTATCTCATGTGTTTGAATTGTAATTTAAGATTCTATTTTTGTTAATTTGCTGATTATCACAAGGAGGTCATGTTTTCACTCGCATCCGTTGTTTTATTTGTCTGTTTGTTTGTTTGCTTGTTATGAACCTTCTCTCCTTTTAAGAAACCACGATGAAAACGAATGGAATATACACATCAATACAGACGCCGACAATAAAACAAAACTGACAATGAAGCTAGTAACCATGGATGTAATGTGGGTTGCAAACTTACTGCAATGCATAACAGGTAAGTGCAACTTCGGTTAAACCTGAATTTGGAGAACACATTCAATAATATTGATGGACAAAGACATGATGATACATACACACTTGCAGTTGACATGTCTGTTACCAACACTGTGCAAAAACTAATTTCAACGAAACTTGGTAGAAAGACTGAACTTTTGTCTGTGGATAAACGTACCGATGTTTCCTGTGGATCTGTCGCACGGATTTGGACCTAACACCCGTCAGGCAAGATAGTTCCAAAATTTCTACTACGACTGGACACGGACTTCACCGATTACAAATTGAGAAATATCAATGAAGATATAAATTTCATGGAATATGGACAGTCCCACGTGATATAAGCGTTGACACATGTTATCTTCCGTAACTTACGACGAAAACGCACGGAAGGGAACTCTTTTAGCCCTGCTGTTATTTTCCTCTTCATGGGATATTTTTTGGTAATTCGAATCTGGTGGAGCCCATCCCTCTTCAGGTTTGATGTACTTGTTGGATTTACTCTCCACTGGGACCTAGTTCTGGATATACATGGTCACCAAGAGCAGAGGACAACCCCTGACCTGATTCATTCCGGGAATCATTCAATAAGAGTGAGAGAGGAGAAGGCAACAGAGAGTTCTGGATTGACATGGTCACCGAGAACAGGGGAGAACGCCTGACCTGACTCATCCCGGGAATTACTGAAAAAGGGTGATAGAGGAGATGGCAACCCTCATCCTCCCCCCTCCAAAACAAGAACACTGATAAACTGACAACGTTAGCGAGTGGATTGGAGAAGCATTCATACTCAATCAACAACGCTGGATGAAACTGCTGGAGTGATCTTCGCCGTGGTGTCCTACTGCCTTCCCAGGCAGTGAAAGGAGAAGAAGAAGAAAAGAAAGACAGTTACTTCCTCTGATGTTTAACCACGGACAATTCTGGATCCGTTGAACTTAGCGCAGTCTAGCGATCTCCTGAGTGTTTTTATGACTCAGTCTCTCTCTCCCTCTCTTCTCTCTCTCTCTCTCGCTCGCTCGCTCTGCGTGTGTGTGTGTGTGTGTGTGTGTGTGTGTGTGTGTGTGTGTGTGTTCATTATGAGTGAAGCTATTATTAACTTCCCAGTCTTGTGTTCTATACAGAAGC
>CM031607.1:59840389-59882889 GCA_018398815.1 Conus ventricosus | reverse complement strand
TGTGTGTAGTTTATGAGAGAGAGAGAGAGAGAGAGAGAGAGAGAGAGAAGAGAGAGAGAGAGAGAGAGAAGGATGGATGTAGTTTGTATAAGCATGAGCCTGCAAGCAGAGGTTTTATCAGTAATGGAACTGTTACTCTCCTCCTACTTTCACAACTGCCACATCCCCCCTCCCCCCCCTACACACACACGGAAATGTCAGGAAACGTGTGGGTGAGTGATGTCTGGGTTTAATTGCTTTACAGAACCCAGTACCCCCAGGCTAAAATAAAACTCGGAGCGGCCAATGGCCTATCAGAGAGAGAGAGAGAGAGAGAGAGAGAGAGAGAGAGATAAAAGAGGGGAAGGGGAAGGGACAAAAGAAAACAACACGGAAGAACCAATCCAAAGATGTAACCCCCACGCAACCGGCATACCTCCATTGCCTTCCAGAAGCCACCATGCCAACCCCCCCCCCCCCCTTCCCCTGAAAGTGACTACCGTCATCCCTTCCCTTGCCACCATCCTCCTCCCCCCCCCCCCCCACCGCCCACCCCCTCCCAGTATGTTGACCCCGGCAGTTGGCCGAGCTATAAAATCACATGAATTGCACAGAGGAAAAAAAAAGAAGAAAAAAAAGAGGCCTACCTGAACTCCACGCTGTCGCTGGACTGTATAGACTTGGAGCCGATATGACAGCGCACGTCCTTGGAGGTGGTAAACGCCCCGCGGGTGTTCTTCTGGGGGCCCAGATGATGATGTACACCTGGTCAAAAGGCGAGAAAGGAAAGGCCTCAGTGAGACAGTGAGAACCGATATCATTCGACACACACACCAGACTCTTGCAATTTAGGGCAAGCATGGTGACGAACGGTTTTAGCTATAGGGTATGAGACAAGCTGTTCTTTCTGACCAGCCCTTAATTCAAAACATTTATCTCCTTTCTGCCTGGATGGTCCATTACAGAAAATAACCATGACATTGTCATTTATGTACGCCTTAATATGCACGTCGGTCTACACGACTTCATCTGGTTATGTGGAAGATTTATTAGGTTTTCAGCCGTGCAAATGCTGGGCCAAAGACTACATTGTGAAAACTTTGGTTTTCCATCTCTGAATGTGTGACGTCTGATGGCTGTGAACAACGAAGTTATAGTACCGATTACATGCAAGCCACTGCGTTTACATACACTCGTGTCTCTTAAAAGGAGGGAAGGCTATGGAATATGAATTGAAATGGCTCTTCTACGTAAATATTGTAATATCTGTGAGGTGACACGACTTCTGTATCCTTCAACACAATTGCATTTTTGACTATAGTGATTTCACATTGAAGTACAGCTGAAACGAAATCCTATTAACAGCGCGCGCCTCTGTGTGTACGTGTGTGTGTGTGTGTGTGTGTGTGTGTGTGTGTGTGCGCGTGCGCACGCGCGCGTGTGTGTGTGTGTGTGTGCATGCGACTGTGTGAAAATGTGTGTATGCGTGCGCACGCACCTGTGTGTGTGTGCACGCGCGCGTGCGTGTGTGCGTGCGCGTGTGCGTAGGCGCGTGCACATGTGCATATATGTTGTGAGAACCCGTGTTTATACGTTCGTTTGATCGCACATAATCTTAACGCGCGTTCCTGTGGCAATTGTGCTTGTTATTTGCTACTATGCCCTATCGTATAGCATGATGGTCCTATCAGCCCAGAGATATGTATCTGCTCATAAATATTGATGGAGAGGAGAACTGCTTCTGCTGGTGAACACGGCCAGGACGACGATGTCACCGATGATTACACATTTTGCCGATGATGACAAAGAGACATCCACCCACCTTGGGGAAGAACAGCAGCACGAGGGCGATGGCGGCGCTGAGGGAGATGGAGATGGACAGCGTGACCTCCTGGTAGTTCTGCCCGCCGAAGTAAATAGGGAAGAAACCCAGCCAGATGACGCAGGTCGTGTACATGGTGAACCCGATGAACTTGGCCTCGTTGAAGTTCTCCGGAAGGTTGCGCGTCTTGATAGCGTACAGCGTGCACATGAAGATGAGGAAGAGGTCGAACCCTAGCGGCACGATGATGCCCAGCGTGGAGGTGTTGCACACCAGGCGCACCCTCTTGGGCTTGGAGTAGTCCATCTGGGCGTCGGCCGGCTCCAGGATCAGCATGGCGATGATGATGACCACCTCCAGCCCGATGATGATGGTGGTGATGACCACCTGCGCCGTGGCGCTCATGAAGCGGGGCTTCTTGGTCATGATCCGCTTGCTGCCCTCCAGGATGCGGGCGATGCGGTTGGTGCGGGTCACCAGCGCCCCGTACATCACCGAGAAGGCCAGCCCGGGCACGATGCGCGAGAGGTAGCAGAAGACGGGCGCCGGCTTGGACACCAGCAGGAAGTTGCAGGAGAAGGCCAGGGCGATGCCCAGGAGGAGGATGTAGGAGAGCTCGCGGGTGGAGGCCTTGACCACGGGGGTGTTGTGGGAGCGCATGAAGATGATGGTGACCCAGGCGGTGAAGGTCAGGCCCACGCAGGCCATCACCACCACCACCAGGGACCAGGTGTCCAGCCACGTCACGAACTCCACCAGGATCTTTTCGCAGTCTGTCAGACACACACACACGGACGCGCGCGTGAACACACAAATACACGTAAGCACACACACACGCACGCACGCTCACACATACACAGTACGCACGCACGCACGCACGCACGCGCGCGCGCACACACACACACACACACACACACACACACACACACACACACACACACACACACACACGCGCGCGCGCGCGCGCGCGCCACACACACACACACACATACGCAGCACAAACATACACACAGACAGCATGTGCTCACGCACGCACGCACGCACGCGCACATACATACACACAAATTATCATTACATACTTTCTAAGTTTAACAGACAGTATCAAATGTCTCTTTCAGTACTACTGTTACAACTGAAACCGCTACTATTACTACTACTACTGCTAATCATTTACTGCAAGGCGGACAGAGTAACCGTCACTGAACTGAGGCACATAATCATTTACTGCAGGGCGGACAGAGTGGCTTTTCACGCCCTCACGAGCGGTTCGAACACATAACCTTCAGCTCCGCGGACAAACGCCCTAACCGCTTGTCTAGGGGACCCAAAAGAGTTCAGGTAAAGTGGTGTGCTACCACAGATGATCACCCAGAGTCATCTTTAACCATCAGCATAGGACTGCTTCTTAGGCGTGCTTGTAGAAACTATACAGTTACATCTTCTATACCTCTTCTCTCCTCAAACCGAACCAAACCAATGAACAAACAAACAAGTACTTAAGAACAGTAGCATAATCTATGATAAGAGCACGAATATTTCAGCCAATAAAGTACAAATGTCACCAGTAAAGTTACAAGTGGTTCAACAGAGAGAGAGAGAGAGAGAGAGAGAGAGAGAGAGAGACTTCACACGCATTCTCAACGCCACGTCCGGCGGCCACGAAGCGCGCACAGGGACTCAGCGTGATACCGGCTGCGTGCGAGATGGTAATCCAATTCGTATCCAATTCGTGTCCATAACCCACTTGTCGGGAAATTCTCACACACACGCACACGCTTCCACACGCTTTCTTTCTTGCCTTCTTTCTTTCCTTTTTTCTTTCCATTTTTCTTTCTGTCTTTTTTTTTTCTTTCTTAGTCACTTCTTCGTTTCATTCCTTTCGATCATCCATCAGTTATGAATACGTTTGGACATGAAAATAAACGTTGGAAGACCCTGCTGCCAAATGATCGAAAACAAAAACCCAACCCAAACCTCGATATTTTGTTTCTCTTTATTAAGCAGCACACGAAAAACAACAAACCAAACCAAACCAAACCAACCAACCAACCAACCAACCAACCAACCAACCAACCAAAACAAACGATGAAGATAAACAAGTACTGCAAGTGAAGGAGGAGAACCTGGACAGCGGTGAGAGAGATGGGATGAAACACAAGACATGAACGTCAAAACCTTCACCGCCAGCTTACGGGAACACCGTTCAATAATCCATGGTTCAGCGAAAAGAAAGAACAAAACTCTTTTGCCCCGAAGACATCGTTCGTACGCTCTATCGGTCTGTTTACGAAAAAGGGACGGCTTTTACCAGAGCTTGTGTTGTTTTCTCCTGGTTTACGCTATCGTTTTGAGGTATGGGGATAAGAACGAGTAAACCAACTATCAAAAGTGGACAAAACCAACACCATCACTACCTCCAAGGCCAGAACTGGGAGAAGTATCGATCTCGTCACTGGGTCAAAAACCATAACCATCTCTCTTGACCTGCCATTACCAACACCATCACCATGAGTACAGGTATTGGAAGAGAGACTGATCTTGTCGTTGGCACACCATCAGCAGCATCTGCCCATCCATCCCCGCTCTTAACCATCATCACCACTATCACCTCCAAAATCCACAAAGAAAGAGAAGCTGGGAGAGGTACCGGTTTTGTTGTCGTTGGGCCACCAGCCCAGGTCGCAGCGAGAGCAGTGTGCCTCGTCCACCACGATCTCGTTGTCCTGGCAGGGCGTGCACACCCAGCAACACGTCAGGCCGTCCGACCCTACCCCTTGCTGAAAACAAAAGGTTCACACCACTATCATCATAGCCATCATCATCGTCACCTTCGTAGTCATCGTCGTCGTCGTCGTCGTCGTCGTCGCCGTCATCGTCATAGTCATCATCGTCGTCATCATCATTGCCATCATCATCAATATTACCACTACAATCACCATCACCATCAATGTCGTCGTCGTCATCATCATCATCATCATCATCATCATCATCATCATCATCATCATCATCATCGATCTCATTGACCTGGTATGGTATGCACACCTAGCAACACGTCAGACCGTCTCACTCTATCCCTCACACCGTTCATATCGTCGTCGTCATCATCATCATCATCATCATCATCATCATCATCATCATCATCACCATCAAGCGTCACGTCATTGTCATTGCAGCGCGTGTAAACACCCAGCAACACGTCAAACCGTCTGCCTCAGCCCCTTGCTGATAACGCACCGTTTGTATCATCATCATCGTCGTCATCCTCTTCATCGTCATTATCGTCTTCTTCGTCATGACCATCTTCTTCATCATTGTGATCTGACGAGCAGGAGCCTTCGTTCGCCATCAGCTCATTTATAGAATAGGGCACGCACTTCCAGCTCATCATGTCGTCAGCGCCAAATTCTTCACGAAAACACATCGTTCTCACCATCATTGTCATCGTCATAACTGTCCTGTCCAGAGAAGGTGAGCAGTCTGACAAATTTAAACAGCAGCCACTGCCTAAAACACGTAATTCTCATCGTATTTGTCGTCATCGTCGTCTTTGTCATCATCATCGTGTTTGTCATCAACGTCGTCGTTGTCATACCATCGCAGTCGTCGTCGTCATCATCATCATCTGAATCATCCTCATTATTGTTTTGTCATCATGTTTTCCCCCCACATTTAGCTGAAAACAAACCAACATCATCATCGTCGTCGTCGTCGACGTCGTCACCATCATCTATTTGTTTTGATATGCGATTGACCATTCAGCACTTTATCTGTCTTTTCCGCTAGATTTTTGGCTAAAAAATATACTTCCTCCTTTCTCGTCATCATCCTTGTCGTCATCATCTCATCATCTCCCACAATGCCTTCCAAGCTGTCACCGCACATTCAGTGCACGCATCGGCTTGATCAGCCACCTGCGTATGCACAAAATCATTTCTCCCCTCCCTCCCCTCAACCCCTAGATGACTGAAGTGGTGCTCGTCGATTCGACGGACAAACAACATCTCGCAATCAGGACCATGGTGATATCATCGTCCCATGAAGTTGGGTATGCCTTGCAATACATCAGGCCGTATTGGACTCCCCGTTGATGACATCAAATCACCATTACCACTGCCACCACCATCAGCGTCACCACCACCATCACTGTCATTATCACTATTATCATTATCATTGTAATTATTATTATTATCCTTACTCTCTTGACATTCTTGTTTGGACACAGAAAACAAGAAAAAAGCAATCCTGCCGCAAAAAAATGTAATAACGATCATCATCATCATCATCATCATCATCATCATCATCATCATCATCATCATCATCAATATCATCGTCATCATCATCACGCTTTTAGTCTCCTAATACACCCTGACGACAACATTTACCCAGTTTCTACCTCTTCCACATCTTCCGCTGTAGCATACATCGATGCCATCACTATGGACACCCTGGCAAAAAAACTGAATCGCTCTCATCACAGTAGTCGCCTTTATTACTTACAGCATCGTCACGAGTATCACAAGGTTCTTGGAACAACGCACTGTCTTCTGTACTTTTTTTTGCCAGTTCCACTATGTCGTAATAGCAATAATACAGACCCTTTTTGTGTTGCTCTGTACAGGCCATCATCATCGCTACTGTCAAAGACAGCTCCCTGAATAATGCATTATTTTACGTTTTGAATACCAAAAAAAAAGTCGAAAAGAAAATAACAGAACAAAGCATAATTGATGACGTAATTGATTGTAAAATGGAACATTGATGACGTAATTGTATTGTAAAATGGAACATAACAAAACAAAACAAACAAATAAGCAAGCAAACAAAAAGAGGAACTGAAAAAAAGGAGAATTCATTGACTTGTGTCTTTCGTAATGAACAAGGAAAGCGACACAGTGTCTCAGGTTTTGTTTTGTTCCCATTTGTTTGCATTAATAAGTCGCAATTTGCAATGCGTTGCCAAATCACGGTCTTCTTATTTTTTGATAAAGTATATTGAAATTCTCTCCCCTCTTTCCTGTCATTTCATTTCCTACCCCCCCTTCCTTCCCCTCATAAAATACCCTCCTACACATTCTCTTCATCTCTCCCATCTTCTCTTATCACCTCTCTCACGTTCGGTAGCTTCCCTTGTCTGGCTTGCAACAAGACGCGCTTTCTATCAGCAAGTAAAAATACTTACGTTGTTTCGAACACAGATCGGTTAGTGTGCCTGTGACGGATCTACCGTCAACTTTTGAAAGTGTGCTTAACTCGGCATTCGGGACATGACACTGCCTTCCTTCAAAACTGAAGACAAATGAAATTACATCGTTATCGTCCTTAGGGTGACTACGACTGGCAACTATCATACGATGATGATGATGACGACGACGACGACGGTGATGATGATGATGATGATATGATAATGATGATATGGGATGAACATTTCATACGACACGAAAGAAGAATCCTCATCTTTAACTAACCTTCACAAAGCCCGGTCCACAAGGCTGACTGCACACGGAGTTGAAAGGTTTATCAGGATTGCGTCCCTTGCCCGGCCAGTAGATGGCGCTGTCGTTTAACTCCAGATTTCCCGTCATCCACTGCCCGATGGCGACGTATTCATAGGTCACGTTACCGTCTGCTTGTGTTACAGGCTGGAAGTTGAGGATTTCGTACCTGTAGAAAACCAAAGAACGAGAAAGTTGTCCAAGCAGTTTGAATCTCAACGGTAGCCAAACGTACAAAACTGACTTCTCGCTGTCCCTGGAAACGCTTTTGTCCTTTTGTTGGTATTAACTTAAAAGTTAGATGAGCTTTCAACTCCCCGTGTCACATTCTCCTCGGACAGTTTACCCGATCTACCATATCACCTTTGGTGGGTCAGCGAGCGAACACTTTGAAAAAAAGGAGAAGTGCGGAGGAGGTGGAGGGAGAGAGGACGTTAAAGAATATTTCACGCAGCTTCCCTGGCCGGATGTTTGTGAGGCACACGTCTAGATCAGAAACAGAGATCTTGGGTCAGAGACAAACAGCTCTGACGTGCGTGCCACGTGAAATCGTGAGGACATGAGCCTCCGTAAGGCATGCTAGGTTACGCTCTCTTTATATTGATTTCTAATTATGTAGTAACTCAGCTTAGCCATTAATCATAGATGATGTATGTCATTGTTGTCCTCTGCGGGAACTCGTGAGGGCTCAACCACCGTAGTACATTGGCTATGCATGCGCATTTTTTTGCCATACAGGCTTGTTATATTTATATAATGTGTGTGTGTGTGTGTGTGTGTGTGTGTGTGTGTGTGTGTGTGTGTGTGTGTGTTGGGGGGCGGGGATGCACGAACATAAATCCAAACATAAACAACGAGTCTTCCAATTTCTGCTCATCTCCAGGGCAAGAACTGTTAACATATACACAAAATCTCTGAAAAGACATATCTATCTATCTATCGAGCTGCCTGTCTATTTATCTATCTGACTATCTATCTATCTATCTACCTATCTACCAACCTACTTACCCACCTACCTATCTGTCTGTATTTCTTTCTCTGTGTGTGTGTGTGTGTGTGTGTGTGTGTGTGTGTGTGTGTGTGTGTGTGTGTGTGTGAGAGAGAGAGAGAGAGAGAGAGAGAGAGAGAGAGAGAGAGAGAGAGAGAGAGAGAGAGAGAGAGAGAGAGAGAGAGAGAGAATGTAGAGGTGTGACAGTGGTGGGGTGGAGGGAGTGGAAGAACATGCATCAAGATCGTAATGTGGAAGTGGCGGTGTGGTTGAAGGACGTGCATCCATTACATAACTCTCACATACCCTTCTCACCTACAGGGCCAGAACTGATCATCTATAAACACTATTTCTGAGAGGACGTATCTATCTATCTATCTATCTATCTATCTATCTATCTATCTATCTATCTATCTATCTATCTATCTATCTATCTATCTATCTGTTGTCTGTCTGTCTATCTATCTATCTATCCATATATGTATGTACGTACTTACGTACGTATCTATGTATGTATGTATATGTGTATGTATGTATGTTTGTATGCATGTACGCATATATCTCTGTGTGCATGTATGTGTGTGTATGTGTGTGTGTATGTGTGCGCGCGCGTGTGTGTGTGTGTGTGTGTGTGTGTGTGTGTGTGTGTGTGTGTGTGTGTGTGTGTGTGTGTGTGTTTGAAGAGAGAGAGAGAGAGAGAGAGAGAGAGAGAGAGAGAGAGAGAGAGAGAGAGAGAGAGAGAGAGAGAGAGAGAGAATTCGGGGTGTGATAGGGATGGGGGTGAAGGGACTTGAGGAATATGTGTCCATTACAAATAACTCTTCTATTGCATGAGCTGCCCACCTATATACAAGCTTTTTGGATAGGCTACATGTCAATGCACATACTGACACACAGAGACACAAGCATACGTGCTCGCGCGTGCGCACACACACACACACACACACACACACACACACACACACACACACACACACACACACACACACACACACTCACACACACACACACACATACATATATAAAAAAGCAATTCGTATGATCCACCTGTTCCTCCAACCAGGACTTTATTGCACGAGCTTTCGCCTTCTGGCTTGATCACTGACAGAGAGGATATCATAAGCATACACAAAGTAAAAAGCACTAAATGTATGGAACACATGCACACAAACACACACACACACACATACACACACAAACACACACATAAACACACAAACACACACATACACAGACTCACACACACACACACACACACACACACACACACACACACACACACACACACACACACACACACACACACACACAAACACAAGTATGTGTGATTAAAAGAAATTACAGGTAAAAGAAGTGCTGAGTAATGTCTTAAGCAGTTGCATACAGTTACATAAAGTTGAAACCACTATTTGAAATATGGCTTGCTGACTTCGAAGTTAACAATTCCCAGAATGTTAGATTTGACTACACTATCCCCTCTGCTTATGAACTAATTCCAGTTGTTGTTAGAGCCTTTATCACATGCTGTTTACGTCAACAGCAATGATGGAAAGGAAAATGATAAAAGTCTTATCTTCATCCCCCCCCCCCCCCCCCCACCCACCATTCATGCCTGATCATTGCTATGCCAAGAACATCAAGACCAGTTTCACAAAACCCGCTACAGCTATTGGAAACTACAAGCTGTGAACATGAAATAAAAAGAACGAGAAGCTATCACACAGAAGGGAAAGAAAAAGTAAAAAGTCAAATACAAAAATGAAAGAGATGACCAAAAAAAGGCGAAAGAAAGATAACGAAAACAAGAAAGATGACCAAAAAAAAAAAGGGGGAAGGTTGGAAGAAAGCACACGATGCGAAGCGAAAGAGATAGGAAGCCAAAGAAGCTGAAAGCCACAACCCGCAGCACAACCACCCAGCCTAAAGCTCTTTTCTATTGTCACTTAGCGAAAGGTGGGAAGCCACCGACTTCCATTCAGACGCTCAATAGCCGCAGGCGCAAGACGAACGACATCCTCGTGCGTACGGAACGACACTGACATCCAGCTGAATTTGCGCCCCCCCCCCCCTCCTCTCCCCCCATTCCAGCCCCTGAAACACATTTACTCGAAAGCGGCCATGGCAGCCACTGGAGCAGAAACTAAGTTGTGAATTCCTGCAGACAGCCACGCAAAGGACGGCTGCTGAGGTGACCCTCTCCATGAGACGAGGGTCGCCAATCGCCTGAAGTGTGCACAGCGAATGTAGTTACAGATAAAAAAAAAGGAAAAGGGAGTGACTTCAGAGTCTCTTCCTTGCCATTAACTCTTTGATTTGTAGCCCTCTCCTTCACGTTGCTTCAGCAGCGCCATGAGGAAAGGAACTGCTGACAAAGATAGTCGACAAAATACCTTCACTTCCACGCTGAAAGCTAACAATGTTTCGGTCTCTGCTTTGGCGACGTTCTCACCAACTTCTGATGGCTTGTTATCCCTCAGTTTTCAAGACTACAAAAAACCACAGCACTGGGTTAAACGAAACATGGTGAAAAGACAAGAAGGTGGCCTGAGGTGAAATGCGATGAGATTTCGGTACAGATCAATGGTGAGGATCCAGATCAAAGGGCGGATCCAGGATCCGTTTCGAAAGTTAATGCAAAAACAATTGAACCAGTCTTAACGAATTCTGATGGAAAAATATGGAATGTGGCCCAGTAACATCTGCTGAACTTTGATGCAGATCCCGATGAAAGGACTGATCCAGGATCTGTACAGCAGAGAAATGTATTCTGCCAAGTGTCATTTCAGTTTCAGACCTACATTTACGAGTAGATCTGGTGTCAATAGTGACTATGGTGACTTCAGAGTCGTTTGGTCTCTAAAATCAGGTCATAGTTAAAGTCCTATACAGCCTAATGACCCAAGGGGCCGTGAACCATTAGAAGTTTGCTGTGTCTGGGGCAGGACTTCATGGACATCATAATTCATTCCTCTCTTTGCACTGCCTTTTAACCTCCCTGACCTGAATAAGGTATCCATATACTGCTGGGTATGGAGAGGGTTTTAAAAAAATGTGATACCACAACGGGCTCGAACTCACGACCGTCAGCGCTGCAGGCAAGTGCCCTAACCATGTCACTGTGTTACACTATGTGACAAATACAAACAAAACAATTTTGTTTTGTCACATTTACCGTTCATTTTCACGAGCATTTCTCCTTTGTCTATCTGTTCTATACACCAACGCTGGTCCTCTCACAGTTGTGCGTCCAGCAGTCAATACACAGGCAGTTTTAAAAGGTCTGGTTTCCATCAGGACACCCACCAGAAATGACTGTGTGATGGTACCGAGTCATTTTTGTTTTGTTCTGTCATACCAGTTCTTATGCAGGACACAATCTATTTATCCCTCACCCTCATGTCCCCATTTCCTCCTTCCTGCCTGTAAATGATAATGGCATAGGTGCAAAGTCAGATCAGCAGTGCGACCCCCCCCCCCCCCTCGCCCTTCCCCGCTCCGCTTTCTTATGTCCCCACATTTACTTCTCCTTCATTCCTCCTGCTCTAGAGGTGGAAGCCAAACCAATTCCACGTTCTTCCCCAGGCAGTCTCCATAAATCTGCCACACCAAACCACTTTGGTTCCAACTCACGACAGGTGAAATAGAGGGACAACAAAACTGAAGCCAACATGAAAGCAGGGTAAACAGGGCTAGAGAACGTGAGACAACTCAACTTGCAATTTCGGTTCAGAGCTTACAAAACGGATTACAGTCTATGTGCCTCCTTTCATGACATAATGGGAACCAAGCCAAAGTGATACAAATGCTTATAATCACTGGTGAGATTTTTTTTATTTTAAAATTTTTTTTTAGCGGCTTTTTCCTCTTATGTGCAGTCTCAGTGGCATTAATCCTCGACGCTCATTCTAGCCCATCCATGCTCAGGACTGTTCTATTGCAGCCTCATTAATGGAGATCGATCAGTATCAGGATGTTGTAAGGTACACTACTGGAGCAAACACTGCAATACGTTTCAGTTACTAAGGGCTGTCCAGTGTTGTCTGCGCTGATCCATTATATGCAGGACACCATCTACGAAGCTCTCCACTGCGGCATTACTTTTACAGTCGCAAAACCAGTGTAGATAGGCGCGTCCATTCAGATCCATGAATTCGCCAACATAACTACCTTGTCACAATGCACAAGGGCACAGACGTGGAGGGGAAGTTAACACTGAGGCTGTTACTACGACAGCATGGCATAGACAGCCACACAATTTGAAACATATTTATGATTATCAATAAGGATGATGATGATAATGATGCTGATGCTTAGTTTCATTTTTCTTTGAACTCATATGATATTGTTATACTCAATGCCTCCTTTCATGGTATATCCTGGCGTCAACCAGACCCACACTATGGAGACACCTTCATTATTAGTCTGGAAAATGGAGCAACACACCCAAAAGCACATCCGTCATCCGTTTTGTTGTTTTAAAGTCGACTGTGTGATTGCAGTCTTCCCAGATTAGTTCACAGGACACTGAGTACTGGCTAGGCACCAGTCTGGGATGAATATTCCGCAAAATAAATGCTGATGATAGTACTCGTAATCATGGGGCCAGCAAATCTGAGTAACACTCTCGCAAATCCATTCAAGACATACGTGTGGAGCAGATTAGATCCAACTGTTTTGTCCCACCCTTCCGAACGCTCATGGCAACGTTTGCTCTTCTTACAAAGCAGTCTTAAAACTGATTGTCACAAATGATGCCTGTAAACCAGTTATGTCATCTATGAACCTACGAGTTGAAAATGCTCACCAAAGGTATTATCAGAATGGGTGGTTTGGGGAATATTTTGTTCATCACTTCAAAAGTCAAGACTCTTTTCTTTGATTTGCCTTGCATTGTATAACATTTTCCTCACGTCAGATATCTGTGTACTGCATTTCAACATTTGTTGTTAGGTGGATCGTGATTAAACGGTTCTAATTTTTTCTTTAAACACTGGACCATGACCTGATTTGGACTTAATTAGAAGAGATTTATGACTTTTGAACCTTTTCAGCCTCGACACGGCTTCTTCGGTCGGTTGGGCGATCAAAGTAATGACTCAATTTGATTGGCACCGTGAATCTGGTCATGCCAAATTCAGACCACCTCCAACAGGGAAACATAGTTGAGACTTTGAACTACACCAACACTTATTTGTTTTCCTGTTTCCATGGACGTGTGCTAAACATTTGCTTAATTTTTCTTCAGTATCATTTTTTGCATGGGCCTACAGCAAGCCAACCATCCTTCTCTTTTAAATCATTTTCTTTTTTGCTTGTGCGTGTCACAGGTTTGCATGTCCAGTAAGAGTTTCATCTGTCATTGTTTAGATTCTTTTCTACCGGTATATTATGCATTTGTTTACCTTGTCCAGTCAGAGCGTCGTATGTTGTTGTCTCGTTTGTTTTATGCAAGTATGCTATTAATTTTCATCAACGTGACATTTGTTCTTTTTCCATATCATTTAAAACTTCCTTTCGCTGAAGCTTTGTTTTCCTTTGCTTGAGCTAAATACATGTTAAATGGGAGGACGTAATCTATCATATTATCTAAAAGACTGACTCTTTTTATGAACAGACGGAATGAAAAGGTAGACACTCTGACTGACGGACTGAAACCAATTTATTGTCAGATTAACTCATGTAGACACTCACACGAAACAAAAGATCTTTTCAGAAATGATTAACTGTTGACTCGACTCTCCATTTATTAGAGGATGTCACACGAGTGTGTCGATGTATGGATTAGGATCAGCAGTTAGAGGGCTGTTCAGGAAGAGGGGAGGAATTTACAGCCCTAGCCATCACTCCTCACTGGACACAGATATTGCTTCATCTGACGCTGACAGACACTGCCATTGAGTTCAGAATTGCTCACGTATTGTCCCATCGAGCGGCTGGCTATAGGGAGATCGTCAGTCCTCTTCTTCTTGGTAACGTGTGATTGGACCGCTTTGTCTCATAACGTGTGATTGGACCCGCTTTGTCTCATAACGTGTGATTTGGACCCGCTTTGTCTCATAACGTGTGATTGGACCGCTTTGTCTCATAACGTGTGATTGGACCGCTTTGTCTCATAACGTGTGATTGGACCGCTTTGTCTCATAACGTGTGATTGGACCGCTTTGTCTCATAACGTGTGAATGGACCGCTTTGTCTCATAACGTGTGATTGGACCGCTTTGTCTCATAACGTGTGATTGGACCGCTTTGTCTCATAACGTGTGATTGGACCGCTTTGTCTCAAAAACGTGTGATTGGACAGCTTTGTCTCATAACGTGAGATTGGACCGCTTTGTCTCATAACGTGTGATTGGACCACTTTGTCTCATAACGTGTGATTGGACCGCTTTGTCTCATAACGTGTGATTGGACCCGCTTTGTCTCATAACGTGTGATTGGACCGCTTTGTCTCATAACGTGTGATTGGACCGTTTTTGCTCATGACGTGTGATTGGACCGCTTTGTCTCATAACGTGTGATGGACCGCTTTGTCTCATAACGTGTGATTGGACCCCCTTTGTCTCATGGTTAAACCAGTACACTGTGATGATTGGTGATGAAATCTTCAACGTGAGTGGGTTAAAAATGTCACGCTAAACACAATCAAACTGTCATAATCAACGATGAAATCTTCAACGTGAGTGGGTTGAAATGTCACGCTAAACACAATCAAACTGTCATAATCAACGATGAAATCTTCAACGTGAGGGTTGAAATGTCATGCTAAACACAATCAAACTGTCATAACGATGAAATCTTAAACGTGAGTGGGTTGAAATGTCATGCTAAACACAATCAAACTGTCATAATCAACGATGAAATCTTCAACGTGAGTGGGTTGAAATGTCATGCTAAACACAATCAAACTGTCATAATCAACGATGAAATCTTCAACGTGAGTGGGTTGAAATGTCACGCTAAACACAATCAAACTGTCATAATCAACGATGAAATCTTCAACGTGAGTGGGTTGAAATGTCACGCTAAACACAATCAAACTGTCATAATCAACGATGAAATCTTCAACGTGAGTGGGTTGAAATGTCACGCTAAACACAATCAAACTGTCATAATCAACGATGAAATCTTCAACGTGAGTGGTTGAAATGTCACGCTAAACACAATCAAACTGTCATAATCACGATGAAATCTTCAACGTGAGTGGGTTGAAATGTCATGCTAAACACAATCAAACTGTCATAACCCAACGATGAAATCTTCAACGTGAGTGGTTGAAATATCACGCTAAAAAACAATCAAACTGTCATAATCAACGATGAAATCTTCAACGTGAGTGGGTTGAAATGTCACGCTAACACAATCAAACTGTCATAAAACAACGATGAAATCTTCAACGTGAGTGGGTTGAAATGTCACGCTAAACACAATCAAACTGTCATAATCAACGATGAAATCTTCAACGTGAGTGGGTTGAAATGTCACGCTAAACACAATCAAACTGTCATAATCAACGATGAAATCTTCAACGTGAGTGGGTTGAAATGTCAGGGCTAAACACAATCAAACTGTCATAATCAACGATGAAATCTTCAACGTGAGTGGGTTGAAATGTCACGCTAAACACAATCAAACTGTCATAATAAAAACGATGAAATCTTCAACGTGAGTGGGTTGAAATGTCACGCTAAACACAATCAAACTGTCATAATCAACGATGAAATCTTCAACGTGAGTGGTTGAAATGTCACGCTAAACACAATCAAACTGTCATAATCAACGATGGAATCTTCAACGTGAGTGGGTTGAAATGTCACGCTAAACACAATCAAACTGTCATAATCAACGACGAAATCTTCAACGTGAGTGGGTTGAAATGTCACGCTAACACAATCAAAACTGTCATAATCAACGATGAAATCTCAACGTGAGTGGTTTGAAATGTCACGCTAAACCAATCAAACTGTCAAAAATCAACGATGAAATCTTCAACGTGAGTGGGTTGAAATGTCATGCTAAACACAATCAAACTGTCAAATCAACGATGAAATCTTCAAACGTGAGTGGGTTGAAATGTCACGCTAAACACAATCAAACTGTCATAATCAACGATGAAATCTTCAACGTGAGTGGGTTGAAATGTCACGCAAAACCCACAATCAAACTGTCATAATCAACGATGAAATCTTCAACGTGAGTGGGTTGAAATGTCACGCTAAACACAATCAAACTGTCATAATCAACGATGAAATCTTCAACGTGAGTGGGTTGAAATGTCACGCTAAACACAATCAAACTGTCATAATCAATCGATGAAATCTTCAACGTGAGTGGGTTGAAATGTCACGCTAAACACAATCAAACTGTCAAAATCAACGATGAAATCTTCAACGTGAGTGGGTTGAAATGTCACTCTAAACACAATCAAACTGTCAAAAATCAACGATGAAATCTTCAACGTGAGTGGGTTGAAATGTCACGCTAAACACAATCAAACTGTCACAATCAACGATGGAATCTTCAACGTGAGTGGTTGAAATGTCACGCTAAACACAATCAAACTGTCATAATCAACGATGAAATCTTCAACGTGAGTGGGTTGAAATGTCCACGCTAAACCACAATCAAACTGTCATAATCAACGATGAAATCTTCAACGTGAGTGGGTTGAAATGTCACGCTAAACACAATCAAACTGTCATAAATCAACGATGAAATCTTCAACGTGAGTGGGTTGAAATGTCACGCTAAACACAATCAAACTGTCATAATCAACGATGAAAATCTTCAACGTGAGTGGGTTGAAATGTCACGCTAAACACAATCAAACTGTCATAATCAACGATGAAATCTTCAACTGAGTGGGTTGAAATGTCACGCTAAACACAATCAAACTGTCATAATCAACGATGAAATCTTCAACGTGAGTGGGTTGAAATGTCATGCTAAACACAATCAAACTGTCATAATCAACGATGAAATCTTCAACGTGAGGGGGGTTGAAATGTCATGCTAAACATAATCAAAACTGCATAATCAACGATGAAATCTTCAACGTGAGTGGGTTGAAATGTCACGCTAAACACAATCAAACTGTCATAATCAACGATGAAATCTTCAATGGGAGCGGAGGCTCTTGTCTCATGAAAAAGCCATCAAAGACAAGGAGAACAAAAGGATGTAGAGAACAGTAAAAAGCCGACTCTAAGCCACTTTCACCCTCCATCGAGTTTTTGGGCGAAAGTGGCCTAAAAGCCGCCTTTTCCTGTGGCGGAAGAGAGAGAGAGAATCACCGGCAGACAGACAGAGAAGAGAGAGACAGAGAGAGAGACAGACAGACAGACAGAGAGGCGGGCAGACACACACACAGCATTTTATGGCACGGCTCGCGCAGACAAGCGACCCTCGCACACAGTGCACGGCATCGCCACAAACCTGCGACCAAAAAATCAATAAAGCACACCCTGACGGCCCCGTTGGAACTGCTGCGAGACCACGCAGCGTCTCTTATCAAATCAAGTGCCGAGCTTAAATCACGTGACACTTTGTGTTGTGCCCACCATACACAGCCGCCGCCATTTTAAATTCGACCGGTGGGCTGTAAAGACGTTTCAGAGAGAACTTGTGTGTGTTAAAAAAACATGGCGAGTCAAGGAAGTGGTGTTTCAATGCTTTCTGTCAGTGCTGGAAGTGGGCACTAATATTACTCAAGAAATGGATGAAGTGTTGTTATCTTCGCAAGGAAAACTTTCCCATCAACAGACCAATCTTGTGGAAAAATACATTGTTTAATCATGAGGCCATGGCAAAGTTTTTGACAAAGAAATTGAGCGGCGAGCCTTGTTCTCCTCCCCCCAAAGCCAAAAGGAAGCATTTCGTTTTTGTTTCCTCAGCAAAAAACGGAACTCTCAGTTGAAGATCTTGACAAATATTTGAAAAACACAAACTTTGTGAGCTGCCTTCCGATCCATTTGATGAAAACCAAAATCTTTGAAACTGTTTTAAGAAATGACCCCCATCTTACACCGGGCTTGTTACTTAGTGAAAGATAGTGAAAAGAAATCTCTTTCTCAGGCTCTTTTTTTAGGGAATTGGCTTCAGAAAGCAAAGACAATTTTGAAACAGTCAAAAACAAAAAACTGGGAGTCCTATCTGAAAGAAGATTTGGGTGGTTGAGCCAACTCGCGTAAGAAGACTAATTGAAGTGTCATTTTTGTTTCTATTCTTATCCAAAATTTCACAAACTTGCGATTTCTTTCAACGAGTTATACAGCAAACGAAAACTCATTCTGAAATACATACAATCCAACCCAACTTTAAAGCATTCTGGCATGATACACATGACGTGTTAGAACCCGCATGGCAGGAGTAATTGAGCCACTTCCACAGCGGTAGTTTTACTAGCGCCCAACAAAACTAGGCCAATCGGCAGACTTTGCCGATTGACCTAAAAGCCCACCTCTACCCCGCCTACTGGGGCGTCGGGTTTGTTTAGAGGCAGGGTTGTGTGCGCGCGGCTGTAAGGCCACTGCAGGCCTACCACTGACGTGGCTCTAAATATAGTACTGCAGGCCTACCACTGACGTGACTCTAAATATAGTACGGTCACTGTAACCTGATACGCCCTGCCCTGCACAGTGTCTTGCTTCGGCTGTTTGAGTGTTTAAAAAACGCAGTGTGCCTTATGCAACTGGATAACGATTTTTGAATGTTCTGGCAAACAAACTAGATAGGGTTAGGCAGGCCTTAGTACATCTACCAGTATGGAGAGGAGTAGTGTGTGGCCAGCACTATCTTCATATAAATGCTCCAATATACAATGACGGATGTACTAACTACTGGCGATTAGAGCCGCCATAAAAGCTTGGCTACAGCAATTACTGCTGTAACTCTGCTAAAGCCAATTGCAAGCCTGGTTGAGAAAAGAGGAGCACAGCAAACTAGGCCAAGTCTTACAAGCACTGTGTCTATTGTTGTTGTTTGTTGTGTTTGTTTTTTGTGTGTGTTTTGTCCTACCCCACGCACGCACGTCCCCCCACCCCCCCCCCCCACGCACGCACGTTCTCCCACCCCACCCCCCTGTGTACAAACCACACACACTCCTACCCACCCCCCAAGTCACCCCAAGTTCTTAATAAGTTTTTAATTAAGTTACTTCAAGTTCTTAATAAGTTCTTGATTAAGTTTTTAATAAGTTCTTTGATCAAGTTCTCAATATTTTTTTTTCTGAATTAAAAAGGGCCGTCGTTTTTTTTTGGTTTTTTGTTTTTTTTTTCCCCGTCTTTTTGGGTTTTTGTTTTTTATGCAAGTATGCTTTTAATTTTTTCATCAAGTGACTTTGTTTTTTTTTTCCAAATTTCTTTTAAAAATTTCCCTTTCGCTAAAGCTTTGTTTTCCTTTGTTGAGCTAAAACTTTTTAAAAAGGGAGGACGAAATCTATAAATTTTATCAAAAAGACTGCTCTTTTTATGAACGACGGAAAAAAAAAAGGTAGACACCTGATGCGACTGAAACCAATTTTTTGTCAGTTTAAACTCAGTAGACATACACAAAAAAAAATCTTTTCAGAAATGAAAACTGTTGACTGGGACTTCCTTTTTTAGGGTGTCACACGGGTGTCGATGTATGGATTAGGATCAGCAGTTAGAGGGCGTTCGGAAGAGGGGAGGAATTTACACCCCTGCCACACTCCTCCTGGACACAATATTGCTTCATCTGAGCTGACAGACACCCCATTAGTCAGAATTGCCACGTATTGTCCCTTCGGCGGGGGCTTAGGGGATCGTCATTCTTCTCTTGGTAAGTGTGATTGGACCGCTTTGTCTTTTTAACGTGTGAGGGGACCGCTTTGTTTTTCAAACTTTGTGTTTGGCCCGTTTGTCTCAAACGTGGTTTGGACCGCTTTGTCTCATCGGTGATTGGCCGCTTTGTTTTAAAAAGTGTGTTGGCCGCTTTGTCTCAAAACGTGGATTGGCCCGCTTTGTCTCATAACGTGTATTGGCGCTTTGTTCATAACGTGTGATTGGCCCGCTTTGTCCTAACGTGTGTTTGGGCCCGCTTTTTTAAAACGGGTGATTGGACCGCTTTGTCTCAAAACGGTGAGGGGACAGTTTGCTCATAACGTGTGATTGGACGCTTTGTCTATAACGTGTGTTTGGCCCTTTGTCTCATAACGTGTGATTGGCCGCTTTGTCTAAAAGTGTGATTGGACCGCTTTGTCTCAAACGTTGATTGGCCCGCTTTGTCTCATAAGTGTGTTGGCGTTTGTCTCTTGAGGTGTTTTGGACCCTTTGTCTCAAAAACGTGTGATTGGCCCGCTTTGTCTCATAAGGGTTTGATTGGACCGCTTTGTCTCATTTTTTAACCAGTACACTGTGATGTTGGTGATAAAAATTTTTCAAGGGAGGGTTTTGAAAGTCCGCAAAAACCAATCAAATGTCATAATCAACGATAAATCTTCAACTTTTAGGGGGTTGAAAGTCCGCAAAAACACAATCAAACTTCTAATCAACGTAAAATTTTCAACGTGGTGGGTTAAAAATGTCATGCTAAACAAATCAAACTGTCTAAGATGAAATCTTAACGGGGGGGTTGAAATTATGCTAACACATCAAACTGTCAAATCACGATGAAATCTTCACGTGGGGGGTTGAATGTCATTGCAAAACACAATCAAACTGTCATATAAACGAGAATCTTCAACGTGAGGGGTTGAAATGTCCGCAAAACACAATCAAACTGTCATAAAAAACGATGAACTTAAACGGGGGGGGTTAAAAATTCACGCTAAACACAATCAATGTATAAAAACGATAAAACTTCAACGTGAGTGGGTTAAAACACGCAAAAACAAACAAACTGCCCCATAATCAACGAGAAATCTTCAACGTGAGGGGTTTTAAAATTTGTACGCTAACAAAATCAAACTGTATAAAAACGAGGGAAATTTTAAACGTGGGGGGGTTAAATGTCACCTAAACACAATCAACTGTCTAATCAACGATGAAATCTTAAACGTGGGGGGTTTGAAATATCCCTAAAACAATCAAACTGTCATAATAAACGTAAAACTTCAACGGAGTGGGTTAAATGTCACGCTAAAACCAACAAACTGTCATAAACAACGATGAAATCTTAAACGGAGGGGGTTGAAATGTCACCTAAAAACAATCAAACTGTCATAATAACGATGAAATCTTAAAGTGGTGGGTTAAAATGTCCGCTAAACAAAATCAAACTGTATAATCACGATGAAATCTTCAACTGGGGGGTTTGAAATTTTTCATGCTAAACCAATAAATGTCATAATCAACGGAAATCTTCAACGTGGGGGTTTTAAAAATGCCCCTAAACAAAATCAAACTTCATAATCAACGAAAAAATCTTAAACGGGGTTGGTTGAAATGTCACGCTAACAAAATCAAATGTCAAAAATAAACGGGGAAATCTTCAACTGGGGGGTTGAAAGTCAGTAAAAAATCAAACTGTCAAAATAAAAGATGGATCTTCAACGTGGGGGGGGTTAAAAAATGTCACGCTAAACACAATCAAACTGTCAAAACAACGACGAAATCTTCAACGTGAGGGGGTTTGAAATGTCCGTAAAACAATCAAACTGTCAAAAAATCAACGATAAAAATCTTCACGGAGGGGGTTGAAATGTCAGAAAACCCAAAAACAAATGTCATAATCAACGAAAAAATTTTCAACGTGGGGGTTTTGAAATGTCTGCTAAACACAATAAAACTGTCATATCAACGATAAATTTTAAAAAAAGTGAGGGGGGGAAATGTCACGCTAAACCAATAAAAACGTCAAATCAACGATGAAATCTCAACGTGAGGGGGTTGAAATGTCACGCAAACAAAATCAAACTGTCAAAATCAAACGATAAAATCTTCAACGGAGTGGGTTGAAAATGTCCGCTAAACACAATCAAAACTGATAATCCGAGAATTTTAAGTGAGGGGGTTTTTGGGAAATGTCACGCAAAAACAACAAACTGTCTAATAAAACGATAAAAATCTTCAACGTGAGGGGGTTGAAATGTCCGCTAAAACAAATCAACTGTCAAAAAAAAACGTTTAAATCTTAACGTGGGGGGTTAAAAGTCACGCAAATCACTCAAACTGTCAAAATCAACGATGAAAATTCTTCAACGGAGGGGGTTAAAGTCACGCAAAAACCAATCAAACTGTCACAAAAAACGAGGGAATCTTCAACGGAGGGGGTTAAAAATGTCACGCTAAACACAATCAAACTGTCAAATAAACGATAAAACTTAAACGTGAGGGGGTTTTAAATGTCACCTAAACCAATCAAATGTCAAAATTAAACGAGAAATCTTCAACGTGAGGGGGTTGAAATGTCACGCTAAACACAATCAAACTTATATTCAACGATAAAAATCTTCAACGTTGGTGGGTTGAAATGTCCGCTAAAAAACAATCAAACTGTCAAAATCAACGATGAAATCCAACGTGGTGGGTTGAAATTCACGCAAAAACCAATAAAAACGTCAAAACAACATAAAATTTTCAACTGAGGGGGTTGAAATGTCACGCTAAAACAAAATCAAACTGTAAAAAAGATGAAATTTTAAACTGGGGGGTTGAAATGTATGCTAACACAATCAAATGTCTTAATCAACGATGAAATCTTCAAGGGAGGGGGTTTAAAGTATGCAAACTAATCAATTGTCATAATCAAGATGAAATCTTCAATGGGGGGTTGAAATGACCTAAACAAAAATAAACTGCTAATCAACGTGAAATTTTCAATGGGAGGGAGGCTCTTGTCTCAGAAAAACCATCAAAGACAAGGAGAACTAAGGATTTTAAAAACAGTAAAAAGCCGCTCTAAGCCACTTTCACCCCCCATCGTTTTTTTGGGGCAAAGGGGCCAAAAACCCCCTTTTCCTTGGCGGAAGAGAGAGAGAGAATCACCGGCAGACAGACGGGAAAAGAGGAGACAGAGAGAGAAGACAGACAAACGAGGGGCGGGCAGACACACACACAGCTTTTTTTGGGCAGGCTCGCGCAGACAACGACCCCGCACCCCCAGTCCCGGGGCTGCCAAAACCCTGGCCCAAAAATAAATAAAGCACACTGACGGCCCGTTGGAACTGCGCAAACCCACGCACGTCTCTTATAAAAATAAAGTGCCGAGCTTAAATCCGTGAACTTTGTGTTGGCCCCCTAACAGCCGCCCCATTTTAAATTCGCCCGGGGGGCTGTAAAGATTTTCAGAAGAACTTGTGTGTGTTAAAACAGGGCGAGCAAGGAGGGGGGTTTTTCAAGCTTTCTGTCGTGCTGGAAGTGACAAATTTACTCAAGAAATGGATGAAGTTGTTATCTTCGAAAGGGAAACTTTCCGTCAACAGACCAATTTTTGGGGAAAATTTTACTTGTTTTCTGGGCCGGGCAAAGTTTTTAAAAAGAATTTGGCGGCAGCCTTGTTCTCCTCCCTAAAGCCAAAAGGAAAGCTTTCGTTTTTTTTTCCCCTCAGCAAAAAACGGAACTTCAGTTGAAGATCTTGACAAATTTTTGAAAACACCTTTGTGGCTCCCTTTTCCGATCCTTTGAGAAACCCAAAATCTTTGAAACTGTTCAAAAAATGCCCCCCTCTTACACGGGTTGTTATTGTGAAAGATAGTAAAAAGAAATCTTTTTTTCTCGGGCCCTTTTTTTTGGGGAATTGGTTCAAAAAAGCAAAGACAATTTTGAAACAGTCAAAAAAAAAAAAACTGGGGTTCCCTACCCTGAAAGAAGATTTGTGGTTGACAAGCAAAGAAGAAATTAAAGGTCATTTTTGTTCTATTCTTATCCAAAATTTCACAAATTGCGATTTCTTTAAGAGTTATACAGCAAACAAAAACTCATTCTGAAATACATACAACCCAAACCCCCAATTTTTAAAGATTGGCATATACCAGGAGTGTTAAAACCCGCATGGCAGGAGTAATTGACCACTTCCCAGGGGTTTAGTTTTCTACCCCAAACAAAATGCCAAATCGCAGACTTTGCCGATTGACCTACAAAGCCCCCCTCTCCCCCCCGCCACTGGAGCGTGGGTTTTGTTTAGAGGGGGGTTGTGTGGCGCGGCTGAAGGAAAACTGCAGGCCTACCCGCGTGGCTCTAAATTGTACTGGGCCTCCCACTCTGACTCAAAAATTATCGGGTCACTGTAACCTGATACGCCCTGCCATGCACAGTGTCTTGCTTGGGCTGTTTGGGTTTTTAAAAAAACGCAGTGTGCCCTTATGAAAATGGTACGATTTTTGAATGTTTGGCAAACAAAATGGGTTAGGAGGCCCTTAGTACATCTACAGTAGGAGAGGGATGTGGGGGCCAGCACTATTTTCAATAAATGCTCCAAAAAATTTACAATGGGATGTCAAATACTGGCGATTAACCCGCCAAAACGGCTACGCAATTATGTTTAAACTCTGCAAACCCAGTTGCAACCCGGGTTGGAAAAGAGGAGCACAGCAAACTAGGAAAAGTCTTACAAGCCGGTCTTTGTTGTTGTTTTTGTTTTTTTTGGGGTGTGTTTTGTCCTACCCACGCACGCACTCCCCCCCACCCCCCCCCCCACGCACGCATTCCCCACCCCACCCCCGGAAACACCACCACACTCCTACCCCAAGCCCCACCCCAAGTTTTAATTAATTTTTTTTTTAATTACTTCAAGTTTTTAAATAAGTTTTTGTTTAAAGTTTTTAATTAATTTCTTGATCAAGTTCTTAATGTTCTTGTTTAAGTCACCCTTTTAAGTAAAACCCAAATTCTTATTAATTTTCTTATAATTTAAAAAAAAAATACAAGCTATGTTTTTTTTTAAATAGTGATGTCAAATTATAGTCACACAGCCCAAAAAACGGTCATCGTTGGGAGCTTGCTCAGGTTCTCTGCTGGGTTTTTAAGGGAAAGGGTTTACACCCGAAGAAACCCGCTTGTTAAAATTCGGGTTTATGGAAATGTCTTTTATGATCCGGTTTTTATTTATTGACTTCATCTTTTTTTAAATACGCCATGTCTTTTTTTAAAAAATTAAAATTAAGTTTTTAAAATTTATTCCTTATAAATGGATCAAAATGCGCTTTATTTTTGGGGTTTTTTGGGCGTCAGTTGTTTTGGGCTTCTGATTTAGCGGTGGAAAATTGTTTGGCTCTTGTTTTTGCCAGCGTTGTTTTTTTATTTTATAACCTAATAACCGCCCCCGCCCAAGGCCCCAAAAAATGACAACTTTTTTAAGTTCAATTTCATGAAGATTTGGGGCCTTGTTCCTGGAGTTTTTTGCTGGCATTGAATCAACTTGTTCTGGCTTTGGGGTGCATGTGATTCATATTTGTAATTAATTTTTTTTGTCTGTTCCACTCTGCTAATTTTTTTCTGCTTCAACCCCCCGGATTTTTTAATGGTCTCGCCTGTTCAGCGTTTTCTGTGTTTTTCGGCTTGGTTACTTTCCCCACCCGGGTTTCAGTGTTTTTGTTTTCTGCTGTTTTTCGGGGCCCGGTCATTTTGAAGGAAAAAAAATCTTTATGATTAAAAGAAATTAATCCCATGTTGATGGCGATACAATTTCCAATTATAGTTAAATCACACCCCAGGCTCTAATGACTTTTTTTAAAACGGGGATCTTTGCTTAAATCATACGAAAGATCTTTTTTCAGAAATCAAGGGGAGCAAATCTACTGTTTTTTAGTGTACAAACTAAACCGTTTGCCCACCTTTTCCCATTCAACCCCCAGCTGCGTTTCATACCTGTTATGTACTTTATATTCGGGGGGAGACTCTGTTTGAATCTGTTCTATGCTGAATTCATTTCCCAAAGGAAAACTGTTTTGTTTTCCCCACATGCTGCCAAGAATAAAAACCTCCCCTTTTTGGGCATATTTTGGTTTTTTTAATTTGGGTCATTCATAATTCAGGAAGGTTTAGGCGCTTTGAGCTGGGGGAATCCCCCTGTTCTTTTTTTTAATAATTATAATTTTTTTATTTTCAAAAAAGACCCCCAAAAAAAAAAGTTGCTAACCTTGTATACCATTCTGCTGTTTGGGGGCAAAAGGTAGGATACTCAATGTTGGTAAAAGCTTGTTAAAAAAAAAGCCAGAGATCTTGGCAAAAAGATTTTTGAGGATTCAGCAAAGCTGTTGCTTCATTGCAGCTTCGGTTGCTACGAAATTTTCTATTTAAAAAAGGGAAAATTCCAGAAAATAAAATATGTAAGAAAAAAATCTTTAAAAAAAAGGGGTTCACTCGCAAATAATGATAGGCGGCGCTGTGGTGAATGCCTCTTTTGCGGCGTAATTTTGATTTAGTAAACTGGGGAATGCGGAGAAAAAAAGACATAAAAAAGCTATGGAGAACTAGCGTGCCAAGACGCCTATAAAAGGCAAGACTTGACAGTTAGATTTTTTTAATGACACACTGAAAAGAGGGGGGCATGCAGCTTACACTTTTTAAAAATGTTAAAAAGAAATAAAAAATTTATCTAGAAACAGGCAACCAAAATCGAGACATTCCCCCCCCCAAAATTCGTGACTTTTTTCAACCATCAGAAAAACAAAGATGCAAGAAAGGGGGTTTATTGTCGTTGGTTGCCTTTGTGTTTTTTGTTGCACATAATTTGGCTGAATAAAAAAAAAAAAAAAATCTATATTCGCCCAAAGGATAGGGAAAGGGAAATTCGGCAATTAAAAAGCTAAGCCAAAAAGGTGGAGTCAGTGAACAAAAGCGAAGGAATGGTTATTAAAAGCAATTTGGCAAAATTTATTTACCACGCCTAACGAAACAGAGACCACACTTTGTAAAATAAAAATCCAAACGACACCCATAAATGGATCTTCTATATTTCCCTTAAGGATTAGACGAAAAAGTTTTAAGTACGCACTTACAGTCATTGCATGCTTCAAGATTTTAAGATGCTAAACCCTTAAACAAAAAAGGTGCTTTGCGTTGCTGTTGCTTCAACGAAACCAACGAGGCCCTTTAACTTACCCTCGCTTGATTAAGTTGTGTGGAAAAAAATTTAAAGGGCAAGTGAAAAATTATTGTTAAAAATAGAGTTCCTTTAAAGAGGCATTCCGGGGAGTTCACGTCCGGCTTTTTTGAAAATTTTTAAACAAACAGTTACCCAAAGTTTTTTTTCCTCCCAGATCACAGAGGGGGCTTTGACAATTCTCGCAACAAAAAGGGGGTTTAGAAGAGCCCATTTTTGCGCGCAATGAAAAATGAAGAATTTAAAGGCTAAAACGTACAAGCAATCAAAAAAAAAACAAAAAAAATGTTGTGAAACTCCAGTACCCCCACAAACTTTTACCTTTGGTTTTGAAAGTAAAGGTCCTTTATTTCCCGGGGGGAAGAAGGGGGACACTGCATCAGGGCAACCGATCCATTTGGAGTATTGACCTATAAAATAAAAAGAATTTTTTAAAAAAATCCGCCCGGGTTTATTTTTGAGAAAACTGCAAAAAAAAAACGCCGCCCCCAAAGACTTTTGTAAAGGGAAGAACTGCGAAAATCCCACCGGGACATTTCCGCTTTAAAAAAATTTGTAAACATTTTTTTTTTAAAATGGAAGGCCAGGGGAAGCGCAGAACGAAACAAGAATGGTAAAGGAAGAGACCTTGAAATGATAGGGGAATCATTTCAGGCGTGAAATGTTTTAAAGGGAAAAACATTTTCGGGGTTAATCAATGCACTAAATCTCCAGATCCCTACAACCAACCCCAAATTTGGGGAAAAAAGAATTTTCTTGAAAAAATAAAAAAATTCGAACCCCAAAGCAACAGAAAAAAGTTTTAAAATGAATTGGTGAAGCATGATTGATTTATATAAAAGTTGATGAAAAAAAAACCCCCCCCTGTTTATGCGGTTTCCAGTGCCCGATTGCATATGAAAACCCCGGGATTAACAAAAAAACCCGTTTTGTGTTTGTTCTATCTAATGTTTCTTTGTTACAACTGTTGGGTTGTTCATGTGTTAATCGCATTTTTACGTTGTCAGATGAAAAGTCTTTTTGCCAAACAAGCTTCTTTTGATTTGTTTGGGGGATTGTTTGAGCACAACACTGCGAGTTTCCCCTTTGCTTTTTTTATGATTTTCTCCGGGTTCGAAATACTGTCTTTTCGATTTAAACCCCCCACTTTCCCCTTGATCCCTTTCCAGATAATTCATCCTTCATTTTTTCAAAACCCTTCTTGTTAGTAATTGAATGCAAAGGGTTTATCTTTGGATAATCAGATGTATCATCCTCCCCCATGTTTTACCCTTCCTTTTCCCATGTCTTTTTATAGATGTCTTCAGTGGGATATCTAAAACAAAAATTCGGTATCTGTGTAAAGTACTTGGACTTGGTACGGGGCTTTAAAGTAGTCAAAAAGAAATTCTAACAAAAAAGTTTTGATAATTCAAAACAGAAAACCCCCCAAAAATACGGTTTTTGTCAAATTTGACTTTCTTTTTTTCATCATTACCCAAAAAAGCTGATCATGAAATCTTCTAAAGTCCTGTAATTGGGTTTTAAAGTTAGTTTAAATTTGTTTCTTCTCTCTGGTGACAATCTGCTCTTTGCCTTGTGCGGTTTTTCCCCCCAAGTCTTTAAAAAACAGCTGTTGTTCTAAACTTGAAAAAGTCTTTTCTGGCTTGGGATTTGTTCTGAGATCGTGTTCTTCTGATGTAGGGTTTCATAACTTTTCTTGTAAAAAGCAATTAGGCGATGAACTGCTGTCAATTTTAAAACCGTGTTTTAATAAAATTGTAAAAGTCTGTAATGGCAGAAATATTTTTTTTTCCCCGAAGATTTGCAAAGTTTAGGTGGTTCTCTTTGGGTCCCTCTTTAACTTTTTTTGCTTTCAATGGATAGTCATTTGCAGGTCATGGGGTTCCCGGGATTTTCTAAGCAAATTCTAGAATGAAACCGCTGTTGTTCAGGCGTTAAACTCCCAAAACCCTTAATGCCTTTTGAATTTATTTGGATCGCGCCTGTGTACATTTTAAAGTTCGTAAAGGAAGCGTTTCGCTGCCCATCCATACAGATTGTTTTCATCTAAAAAACAGGGGATAGTTAACCTTTTTTCTCGGATCATATTGATCCAAAAATTTGTTGTTTGTTTACAGTAATGAGGGATGCCATACTTTCCTCCACGCAATCCGTTTTCAAACATCTGAAACATTGGTAGGTCAGAAACAAATCATTTGTATCCATAACTTTTAAAAAAGCATTTCCCCCCTCATCCGGGCGCAGAAAAAATAAGCCAGGGTCCAGCGTAATGTTTCAGCGGTCTTTCTG
The DNA here is from genome assembly GCA_018398815.1 of Conus ventricosus. Classification (NCBI taxonomy): domain Eukaryota; kingdom Metazoa; phylum Mollusca; class Gastropoda; order Neogastropoda; family Conidae; genus Conus; species Conus ventricosus. The sequence continues at coordinate 59,853,318 of CM031607.1, read as the reverse complement.
TAATTTTCAAAGACGTCCCAACAAACATACATCTGACATTAAATGGAGTAGGAAATTTTCCCCTCGTTTTTTCAATCAACTTTTGCCCAACCTTTTAGCATGTGGTAAACGGAGTCGCTGATGTCCTTTCCTCTAAATAGAAAAGAACGCGCCTTTAGGAGGGGAAAAAGTCTCTTCGTCAAAAATTTCCCCAAATGTTCGTACTCAAAGGTTTAAAACCCCCTTTTTAACGGAGTCGGGTCAAAATATTTTCCGTTATTGGGCAGGGCTTTAAGGAAAAAGCCGTTTCCTCTTGAGCCCTCAGTGTTGCATAGGTCGTAGAAAGACATATTATTTAGTTAAGCAATGTACTTTCTGATGACTGTGCAAGCAGCTACCCCGAAGGGGCTGGGTTTCTGCTTGATTATAAGGTGAGAGTATAACCCGAAATTGTGAAAGAAACAGGCGCTTCCTTTTCTTTTGGGTTTAAACTTTAGTTGAAGATTGCATTTTTTATGCGCGCACCCCTAAAAAATTCCCCCCAATGTGATATGGGCTCTTATGTGGGGTTTACACTCTTTGGGGGTTAGCTCTAAACCGGCAAAACCAAAAATGTGTGGGGTGGTTACTGTTGTTGGTCTTGGTGTCATTTTGTTTTTGTAGTTTAGATTTTTTGACAGTATTGCGACTTGTGCTGGTTCAAAAAGTTTCGGGGCATTGGCCCTATTATTTTTGGCTCTGTTTAAAAAAGCCACCGCCTTTCAATAAAAAAGCAAAAGAAAAAAATCGAGATTACCTTTAAATGTTTTTTTTTTTGCGGGCGGCCCTTTGGCAAAAAGCGACTCGGTCGCGTAAACTACGTATGGGGAAAATTTTTCACCGTTTCCCCGTTCTTAAAATAACTTTAGATCCCGGCGGGGGGTAGTTAGTTTTTGTCTTACTTTAAGAACTTTTACAATGTTTTTATGTTTAAGGCGGCTTGAGCGGTTTGGAATTCTTGTTAAAAAATTTTCTAAGAATTCTTGTTTATGTTTAGTTTTGAAGTATGCCTAAAATTGCTCATTGTTCGTATCAAGTTAATGGGGGAGCCCCGCTGGCGAAAACATTAGGAGTAAGTCCACAGACTTTTGGCTGGTTTCGCCTATTGTTGGGCTGTTCTTGGACATTTTTTTTGGCGCCCAAAATTTTTTTCCCCATCCCCCGTTTACTTAACGTTATTGGTTTTTTTGTTCTTCAAACGAAAATTTGGGCTACACTAACAGGAAAGGATATTCCATTGAAGTTAAGATCTTTGGCGTATTGCCCATAGTTTGTCACTCTCTCTGCGTGGTCCGGAATGTCACCTTTCAAGAACACCCACATGAAAAATTTGTTGTTGAATTTTTTGTTTTAAACTGCTTCTTTAAAAACCAAAATCCCCAGGTACGAAGTAAACCTTGCCTCAAATTGGGGGCTTACTTAGCTGTTTTTAAAATAATCCTAGACTTCGCCCCCTGACCAACCGGCCTTCATTTTTGCTTCTTACGGCACGTCAAACTGTGAAGCAGTTCGTCTGCCCAACCGGGGGTGTTAAATCATTATTAAAGAAAGTCTGCTGTTTTTTTGGACCCGACTTCTAGATTTTCTTCATTTATTGTTACATAGTCGATTTTTTTAAAAAGCACATACTTTAAATGGCGGGTCTTTGTTATTTGCCTGGAACTTGGAAATAGCTGAACAACAATTTCTGTACGTTTGTTTGGGGCAAAAACTTCTAAATCAATTTCTTCAGTGCTCTTGTAAACGCTCTCTCTCGAGCATTCCTTTAAACAATTCGTTTGTCCCTTATATATCTTAGCCAGCGTTTTCTTTTCTAAGCCAAAATATTTTTTAAAATTAAAAAAAAAATACTTAACAGAACCAATTCAACGGGGCTTTTTGCGCTTGGACTTAAAATAAAGTTAAACGCCCTTTGGGTTGTTTTTTGTGAGCTGTTTTTGAACAGAGTTTAATGTTTCGTTACTTTTTTTAAGATTCCCTTTTTTTTCTGCTCGGGGGCTGGCTGTTTAGAAAAAATTGCCCCCGCCCCTTTTTTGAAGATCAAACTTTTTTTCTTTTGTGTCATCAAAAACGGCCCGGGAAAAGATTAAATTCTTCATCCCTGAGTTTGAGTCAACAGGCCTTTTTTTTTTGTCAGTTTAAACGAACTAAATTTTTGCCGTTTTAGTTAACCTAGTGTGTGCTTTTGGGTTTAGTTTTTAATTTTTTGCTAGCTGCACTTCGCTAATGAACAAGGGCCCGGGGGCTAAGACAAAAACCCCCCTAGAGGTAAGCTGCGGGGGCGCCTTGCCTGTTTCTAAGGACCAACACTCGTTCCTGCTGATGAGCACTTATGTCGTTTTCCCCCGTATTAAACATATGTAACGCATTAAAGGCAGCAGAATACCTTGTTTTGGTTTTTGCTGTATTTTGAAAAGGGCCTCTCTTTTTTTGTTGCATTTTTGTAATGTTGGTTAATCTGAAGGTTTTTTTCTTCAGGGGGTTTATAAAAAGCAGAATTGCTGCTATCTTTCTCTGGCATCTCCCGGGGCGTGGCCTTTGGAAAACCTTTAAAAGACATCTTTTTTTAAAAAAAAAAATAATTTTGTTTAAAACCCCTTTTAAACTGTTTTTTCTATTTGCTGCGCATTTATAATAAAAACAAAAATTTAAATTAAGGGGGTTTTTCGGTTTTCTTCTTTTTCAATTGATTTTTTTTATCCTCATCCCTCCCGCTTCCTACAACTCATTATCCCCCGTTGCCTTTGGGCAAACCATAAACCGTTTTTGTTGTTAAATAATACAAGCCAAAATTTTGAAAAGTAATTTTTTAGACACTAGGTCTGGTTGGATTTCTACCCCCCCCACCCCCAAACAATTTTCTTATTTCGTCAAATGATGAAAGGGTTTAAGCCGCTGCGTAGATTTGGTTAGGGTACCGTCAATTGAAAATGGGGGACTTTCTTTTTTTAGGATTAAAAAAATTTTCGCTTTCTCTTTTGAACGGTTCTTCATTTCACACAGCAATAAAATACCTTTAAGCGATATTGATAAGCGCTAAAAAAAAAAATTCCTATAGTGTTGCCCGTTTGGGAATTTGTATGATAATCACTTTTCTAATTATTTTCTAATCTTGCTTATATTGGCCTTAACAGTTTGCTAAATTTTGGGGGTTTCAACAACGTCAAACTCTAACGAGATGGGCAGAAATCTGTACTTTGCTTCGGTGTTGTATTTAAACAGTTTTTATTCGTTAAAAGTTCGTTATATGACAAACTGCTTTTTTTAAAAAGCTCCTGAAAAAGGTGCAGCGCTTTTTCAAACCCAAAACTAAAGGGAAAGGAAAAAACGTTTTCCCTACGCAAAATTTACAGTGCATACTTTTTACCGTCTTTTAAAACTTGGCGCCCATTCTATGTTTTGTGCTTCTTCTTTCGATTCCCTTTAAACGCAAAATCGGCCCTTTCTTCCCGTACCATAGATCAGAATAGGTTAAAAATATGTCTGCATTGGTAAGAAAAAAATTTCTTCCCTCAATTTTTAAAATTTTCAAGATTGCCCCCCCGATTCGTACAACTGTCCTGTTGGGGTCTGTTGTTGAAGTGAGTTTATTTTGAAAGAAAAACCGCAGAGCCTGGCACAATCACTTCATTTTTCCCCTCCCTGGTTGGAAAACTGACAGTAAAATTTGATCCGCATCAAAGTAGATGGATTATTTTGGGAAAATAATATTCCTTATTTCCCCTTTACGCCCCGGGGGGCTTTCAGTCTTCTATAAAGGGGGTTAAGAATCGAGCCATGTGCTAGTGCCATTTTTTTTAAACAAAATAAAATTTTAATTTTTTAAAAAATGGGAGGAATTGAAGCTGAAGAAATTTGTGTTTTTGATCCCCGGAGACGATATGAGTGAAATGATCCTTTGACACAGCATCGCTCAATGCTCTCAATGCGGCGAATTAAAAAAAGTAAGGTTAAAACATTTTTACGAAGTTTTGGTAAAACCTCCCCAATTTTGACCCCAAAAGATTTTGAAAGAAATGGTCATTTGTTTTTAAGGGGGGATCAAGGGAAAACTGTTCGGTTCAACTAAAACCCGACCCATCAAAGTTTTTTAGCCAAGGTCAATTATACAAAGACTTATGTGAAAATCAAAATCGCCTTGGTCTTGTTAGACCGAAATTAAGGGCGGAGGATTTTAAACTTCAAAAAAACATTGCAGGAACCCCAACGCTAACCCAAAAACAAAAACATGGAACTTGAAGAATTAAATCAACGGCAGATGGAATAATAAATGCAATAGAACAGAAACCTTTTTTTTAAAGAAACAGCATTTAAAAACTATACACGACTCCCGCGCCCCTGCGAAAATAGCGGCCCTTGACATGCTTTGAGAGGGTCAAAGGGGAATTAACAAACAATTTTGAAAATAGGTGAACTTGATGAGCTATAAAAAGAGAAAAAAAAAAAACTCGTTGAGGTGTGACGCCAACTTTTGGCCGATATAAAGAAAGAAATTGACAAAGACTAAAAGATCTTGAAAAGAAAGTACAAACTAAAGGCTAACTAAAACCCAGCCAATTACAAAATCAATGATAGAATAAAAAGAAACTTTCGAAAAAATTTTTTTATGAGACAAACAAAGCAACGAATCCCAACACTGTTTAGAGAGCAAGGAGTCCATTAGTAAGCGTTATAACAGCCTTAGGATTTGCAAAAAAGTAATGGGTTGGGTTTTACACGGGGGTGGCAAAGGTTTATGCCCCACCCCCATCCCCTCCGTGATAAAACATGGGTAAAAAAAAAGCTTGATCATCTTGCGAAATTTTTTAAAAAATTAGTAGTAAAGCCGTGGACGCTTTCCAAAGGGAAAATTGGGGGGGTATTGTCAGCTGGCTTTTGTCTACTGCAAGAAAGTAGTTGGTTTTGGCCGGCACTTTGGGGCATTTTTCTCTTAATAGTTGGGTTTAATTTTTGTAAAAAAGACCAAAAAAATCCTTTTTCCCGTTAAACCAAAAAAGCGTGTCCCTTTTTATTCTTTGGGCATCGCGAAAAGAGTCCCCGGCTTTGTGGTCTTCAATGATTTTGGGGGTTTTGGGCTCGGGGATTTGGGTGACTTTAAACTTGGGTTTTTCTTTTATTGTTTGTAATTTACTGGGTCAGAATTTATGGCGTTTTTCCCCCCCTCTGTTCTTGCCCGCTTAAGAATTTCATTATTTAGTTTTTTATTATTCCCCACCTGGGGCTGAGGTCGAAAGGGGGCATGTATAAACCGTGCCAACGGCAAAGTCTACTTTCATCTTGCGTATTGAAAAATTTTGGTATCTTTTAATATTGAAGGTAAATCAACTGTAGAATTTTAAAAGGCGGCCCCCTAAATTTGCTAAGTATGTTTTTGGTGCGTCAAGCCAGTAGAAAAAATCGTTATGCTCGATCTTGCCTTGCTTGCGAACCCGAAAAAACCAAACGTAAGTAAATAGAGTCGTTTTTCGTTCCTATTCCCCCCCCTAGTTTGCCCCTTTAAAAATTTTAAGAAAATGTTGTCCATGCGTTTTTGCTCTTGCTCTATGGCCAGGGTGAACAATTTTGAAAGGGGCCGGGCCCGGGCAAAATTATACTTTCTGTGGTGCCCCGAAAATAAATAGGCCCAGGCCATGATTATGATCCAACTTTTGTTAAAGCCTGTCTTGATGTTAATATTGAAATTTGTTAAAGATCCTTTTTAAAAGCCTTCATGCTATTATGTTTCTGGTGGATTTTAAAAGGTTGTCTTTGGAAAGGTGCTTGCAATTCAGTCAAAATACGTCTGAAGGTGTAATGAAAAAGAAATCTGTAACTGACCTCACCAAAGGATCGCGGTGTTTAATATCGGGATAGACACTCCACACCCAGTTGATGCGAAAACACAGCAAAGTTTAACTGATTTGATAAAACGCATCGGGTGACTAACCCCGTTTCTGGTGTGTCGTTTTTCAATAGGGGGGGTTAAGAACTGTTAATGGAGTTCCCTTTTTAAAAAAAGGCAGTCTGGGGCACAGCAATGTAAAGGGATCAGTTGCTATATTTTTAAATTTTTAGTGCGGCCCCCAAAGAATTTTTGCACCTATATTTGAAAGCCCTCATTTTTATTTGTTTTTAAAAAAAAGTTTTTAACAATAACAACCCAAGACCGTCCCTTCGTTTTTTGAAAATGCATTGTTAAAAATGCGGGGCAAAACGGTTTCGCGCTCCCTGAAATATTTTACAAATCGTATGGGTTTTAAAATTTGCGAAACCCAAGGAGAATAAAGTTCTAAAAGTTAATAAAGCAGGAGACAAAGTTGCCATTAACCAACTGATGGTTATTTTTGGGTTTTGCTCATTAAAAAGGCAATGAGTAACTTCGACATTTTCTCAAACTTAACATGCAAAAATTTGACAACTGTTAAATTCAAACTGAAAGAAGAAAAAAGGGAATTACCTTTTTGATGTTGGCTACTAAATTTTTGGCTTGCAGTGAAAACCCGATTTAGGTTGGCCAGACAAAACTCTTATGGGGGGGGAAATCCGCCGTCTTGCATTACTTCATTACTCTATGTTCTTTTTGATGAAGAGCATGAGAAAACTTATTGAGGGGCCCCCCAACTGTTTTAGAGCTCTTTGTCAGGGAAAGCTGCATATTGCGATTTAAATTATTTCAATTCCCCAATTTACAGTTTAAAAAGGGTTAGTTTTTGGGGGGGTCGGGTCTTTAAATAAAAACAAAGACAAACGGGAAATTTAAAATGCGATAACCTGCACAGTTTTGGAAATAAAAAATGCGTTTCTAAAAATGTGCGGGGGCCGAAAACCAGGGTTACAAATTTGGGGCCTGTAGGTTTAACTTTAGAATTTTAAAAAACCCTTGCAGACGTTTGGGGCTTTGAACAGAATGGCGAAAAAAGGCACTTTTTAGGTTTTGAGTACACTAAAGATGGTGTTATAAACGTAAAATTGGCGACAACAAAAAGTTTCCCAAACTGAACAACTGCCAATCTAAAGGGAAATATGGGGCCTATGAATATAAAATAGTTCGAAACCTGACCTCAAAAAGCACTTGAAACCCAATTTTGAATGGGAAAAAAAATTTTAATAAAATAAAACCATTTACATTTTTAGCCGCAAAAAAGTTCGAAAAAAATTTAACTCTGGCCCTTTCATGTAAGTCTTTCCGGACGCAAAAGCGGAAGAAATTAAAAAAACCCGTTGGGAAAAAGCATACATCTCCACAAGAAAAACGGTTTTAAAAAAATGCTTCTACAAAAATTTTTAGTTTTTTCCGCAAAAAAATTAGGAGACCGTTCCAATAATATTTGAAATTTTTTTGTCTTAAAAGAAGGGAAAGGGGTGGGGGTTGTGGGCGTTAGTGGTCCTTTTTAAAGGATTCTTAAATTGCTGGCAAAACTTAGACGTTGACCCCTCTTAAAGTTTCTGCGTCATTCTTCACAATGGTGAGGTATTAGGTTATAACAACAAGCAACAAAACAATATTTGTCTAAATAGAAACAAACTTCAGCCTAAAATTTGGGTTTTAAACTTACACTTTAGACCTTTTAAAGGATTTTATTATACTGAAAAGTTTTTCAGGGGAAAATAAAAAAAACAAAACGGTTTTATTAAATTCTAGTATTTAAAAATGGAGCAGTTAAACTTTTTACAAAAACCCCCTTGTTCTTGATTTGTGGGCAGACGGTTGTGGAAAAAAAAAATTTGTCCCGACCTATTTCAAAAGTTTATCGTTATAATTTTTTATATTGTGGGTTTTTTTTGTCCAACACTTAATGGAACAAAGCATATCATGTTTTAAGGTTTATTTGGACAATGATGACATAATTTAGTTGTCCCAATAAAATGATGAGTGTTTTTTTAACGTTTTATGACTGTTTGAAGGAACGCAACACTATTTATTATAGATGATGTTCGCAGAAAGAGACATATTAAAAAGAGAAACACTTTTGCGAAATAGCTTTCAGGTGGCATGTAGGATAAGTGTGTGGATTTTTGCCAAAAATAAACCATTTTTTAAAAAACTTTAGAGAACAGTTAAAGACGTAGTGTTATTTACAGAAAAACAGAGATCATTTGAAGAATGTTTTCGTGAAAATGGTTATTGAAAAAAGCCGGGGAAAAAACAAGGTTAAAAAAAAACTGAAAACTGAAAAAATTTAGTAAATTATTTAAAAACGGATAACCCACCTTGTTTGTTTGTAGATAATCTTATTTTTTGGTTATTACGTTTACGTCAGAGAAAAAGTAATATGCTGATTCTAGGGCCTTTCGCCCCAAAACTCGGTGGGGGAGCAAGTGAGTTAGAATTGGTAAAATGCTGTGTGTGTGTGTCTGCCCGCCTCTCTGTCTGTCTGTCTGTCTCTCTCTCTGTCTCTCTCTTCTCTGTCTGTCTGCCGGTGATTCTCTCTCTCTCTTCCGCCACAGGAAAAGGCGGCTTTTAGGCCACTTTCGCCCAAAAACTCGATGGAGGGTGAAAGTGGCTTAGAGTCGGCTTTTTACTGTTCTCTGATGTGATTGTCACTGCGAGTGGCCTCCCTCGTCACACGGAAAATCATAAGGACTCAGATCATTATAGATGAAATCTCCAAAGTGAGTAGACTACCTTGTCTCAAGAAAAGCCACCAAGGATTCTGACAATCATTGATGAAATCGTCTGTATGACTGAACTATTTTGTCACCTAGAGCTGACAGTTACACGAACATGGTCAGTAGCCAAATATCAACGACTGAGAATATCTGGTGAAATCTCAAGCGTGAGTGGACTCTTTTGCCACATGAAAAGCATCAAAGACTAGCATTACTAACTGTGAAATCGTAAATATCAGTGATTCGCCATGCCAATCAAAAAACGGCCAAAGACCGTGATAATTGGCGGTGAAATATGCAAAGCGACTGGCCTGCCTTGTCACATGGAAAACCACCAAGCCCCTGCCTGACATGAAGCGGTAGAGACCCTAATGTAAACAGACAGCTTTGTCAGATGAAGAAAAAGGCACCCAGATTCTGCTTGTTACTGGTGAAACCTCTCCTGTGATTGCTCTGTCAGGTCACATGGAAAACCATCAATGACGTTAACAACTAGTGGAAAGACCTTTAGCGTAGACAGAGATTGTCTTGTCACACGTAAAATCAGGTAGTGTTGAAGTCTCTGGTGTGATTGGACTATTTTGCCACATGTGAAACAACCGAAGACTTGAATAACAAGCGGTGAGACTCTAGTTGAAGAGGCCTGCCTTGCCACACAGAAACCAACGAGGACTCTTATTAACCAGTGGTGGACTTTCTGATAATTTAGGACTGACTTAACACATGGAAAACCAATAACAACTCTGGTGAATATTATTGAAATTTTAAGTATGACTGGGCTTCGTATCACATGGAAAATCGCCAAGGACTAGAATAACCAATCGTGAAATCGTCACTGTTAGCAGACCACAAAGAGAACACAAAGAAGTCTTATAACTAGTATTGAAACAGCTAATGTGACTGGCTTGCCTTGTCGCATCGAAAGTCCACCAGAGACTCTAACAACAATCGTTGAAATATCTTGTGTAAGTGGACAGCTTTGTCATATGAAAGACCATCCAGGATTTGATAATTAGCACTAAAATGTCTCGTCTGATTGCATTGTCTTTTCGCACTACATACTCTGACCAGTAACGATGAAATCTCTTGTGTAAATGAGCTGTCATGTTACATGAAAAATCTAGAAGAACGATAACCAGTGTTGAAATCTGTGGTGTGAATGGGCCGTTTGTTACATGTACAAAGCTCAAAAGACAGTCATGATTAGCGGTGAAATCTCCTGCATGAGGCCCGCCATTTCGCATGGAGATCACCAGGGATTCTTTAGAATTGGTCGTGGGATCTCAAGAGTGACTGGAGTGTCTTGTCCCACAGAAAATCAGCAAGAACTCGTGCCAATGAAACCTGCAATGTGACGGGACTGTCTCGTCACATATAAAACCCACCAAAGATTCTCACAACAGGTAGTGAAATCTCCAATATACATAGTGTGCGTTGTTACACACAAACTTACAAGAACTATGCTGCTGAGTCAACTGGCTCGCCAAAAGGAAAGCAACCTAAGATTAACATAACAAACAGTGTAACTGTCCTACGTGCACAGCCTAGTCACACACACACACACACACACACACACACACACACACACACACACACACACACACACACACACGCACGCACGCACGCACGCACGCACGCACGCACGCACGCGCGCACACACACACACACACACACACACACACACACACACACACACACACACACACACACACACAAGCGCGCGCTCACGCACGCATGCACACACCCCCTTTCCCCACACACATCGCTTAGGTGGTGAAATCTTTGTTGTGGTCGGACTTTTTTGTCACAGGGAAACCACATAGGAATAAGATATCTATCGTCACTGTGATTGACAAGCCTTGTCATTTAAAAAAAAAACCCACCAGGGACCAGGATAACTAGTGATGAAATCATCAGTGTGAATAGCAAGCCTTTTCGCACGGAGAACTATCAAAGACTAGGCTAATTAGCAGTGAAATAACTCCTTTGAGAAGCCAGCCTTCTCGCACTGAAAAGCACTAAGAAATCTGATAACCAATGGTTACATCTCCAGGGTGAGTTACCTGACTTATCACACATACTCGCATACACACACGCACACACACACACACACACACACACACACACACACACACACACACACACACACACACACACACACACACACTTCAGCACTCTATTGACTGGTGTTCAAATCTCTAGGATGATTACTTCTTTGTCACAAGGAAAATCAAAGTCTCTGATATTATTGGTGAAGTGCTGAATATGAATGTACCTTTCTGTTACATGGAAAACCACCAAACTCTCGAGAAGCCAACGGGAAAAAAACACCTGCAGGATGAGTGGCCTCTCTTGTCACATGGACAATCACCAAAGCCTCTGATACTTGTCAGCGAAATCTTCTGGGTGATGTGGAAGACGTGGAAGATGCCTCAGCGTTAGTGACCGTTGATACAATCAGTGCGGGGCTTCCAGCATTTGTGAACGCTGCAGTTGTCGGGGAAGGAGGGGGCTCTGTGGGAATCGTGCTTAATCCTAGCTGATGCGTGATTGGTGAAATGGATTCAGTTTTTCTTGTAACGGATGCGCGCAGGCGCACGTGCGTATGTGTGTGTGTGTGTGTGTGTGTGTGTGTGTGTGTGTGTGTGTGTGTGTGTGTGTGTGTGTTTGTGTGTGTGCGCGCGAGCGCGCGCGCGCGCGCGTGCGTGCGTGCGTGCGTGCGTGCGTGCGTGCGTGTGTGCGTGTGTGTGTGTGTGTGTGTGTGTGTGTGTGTGTGTGTGTGTGTGTGTGCGCGCGTCTGTGTATTTGTGCATATGTGTGCGTGCGTGCGTGCGTGTGTGTGTGTGTGTGTGTGTGTGTGTGTGTGTGTGTGTGTGTGTGTGTGTGTGTGTGGTGTGTGTGTGTGTGTGTGTGTGTGTGTTCGTGCGTGTGTGCGTATATACACGATATTTAAAACAAAGAGTACATTTCCACCATACGTTATTGCTTGTGCTTAAACGAAAATGTCATAGGAAGTGCTATTCACGGTGAAGACTGATGCAACACAGAAAGACATGGTATTTATTTAGATGCCCCAGGCTGCAGCAGGTATCTTATTTGCATTTGACATGTACAGTCTTATTATTCAAATGCTCAGATGGGGCAGCGAGAGAGAGAGAGAGAGAGAGAGAGAGAGAGAGAGAGAGAGAGAGAGAGAGAGAGAGAGAGAGAGAGAGAGAGAGAGAGAGAGAGAGAGTACAAATACGGATACGAGCGTTCACTCACGTTAGGCCTAGACGGACAGACAGAGACGGAAAAAGACACATACACAGAAAAAGACATACAAAGAAAAAACAAAGAAAGAAAGAGAGGCAGAGAGAGAGAGAGAGAGAGAGAGAGAGAGAGAGAGAGAGAGAGAGAGAGAGAGAGAGAGAGAGAGGGAGTGAGAGACAGAGAAACAGAGAGAGAGAGAGACAGAGAGAGACAGTGAGAGAGAGAGAGAGAGAGAGAGAGAGAGAGAGAGAGAGAGAGAGAGAGAGAGCGAGAGAGAGAGAGAGACAGACAGACAGACAGACAGACAGACAGACAGACAGACATACAGACAGACAGAGAGACAGAGAGACACAGACAGACAGAGACACATAGAGAGAAAGAGAAAGTGGAGGTGGTGGTGGTAGGGGGGGGGGCATTAAGTCAGAATAGCCATAGCCTTTACCTAAAGAGGATAATGGTATGTAATCACAAGACGACATAACAAAATTAACTTATTTCGTAGTTATAACATCAAAAGAGTTGGGAGATGGGAGCAGGGTTGAGGAGAGACAGTAGACTGGGTAAGCGTAGGGTGGTTGGGTTCGAAACGGATACAGGCACTGGGTGTATCATGTTGTTAGGGATATGGTCGCGAATTGAAAACAAAGGGCAGACAATATAAAACTGACCAGCGAACAAAAATGGACAAGCCGAACTATTCATTTTCACCTGGTGTGGGTACCTGAAATATTATGACATGGTACAGAGCATGGGATTCACAGCAAATCAAGAAGGGACACAGGAGAGCCCAGACCACAGCAAACTCAAACGATTCCTGGATCCACTTCTTGATCCAGATTCTCGTCACGGATCCACGCCAAAACTGACTCGGTTATTCCTTGCGCCACATTTTGTGTTTCCACACCAGGTTTCGTTCAAGTCGGCAGGCTTCTTTTGAATTAATGTAACTAACAGACAAATAAAAAACAACAGACGGGGGTGATAAACATTAATTCTTTCTTGGGAAAGTCTGCAATGGCCATAGGCATGAGACAAACGTCACTGCTGCTGAAATCTGATTTTGACGCTCT
>CM031607.1:59822889-59832889 GCA_018398815.1 Conus ventricosus | reverse complement strand
CCTGGGGTAAACAAAGCCAAAAATTACCAACACCTGTAACGTTGGTCAGATTTTGTCCTCCTTTTATTGGCTGTTTTCTCTCCAGAGAAATCCCAGTGGCATTAGACCCACACCGCTCATTCTACCTTCCCTACATACCGCCACATGTTCACGACCGTTCTCAGTAACGGAGATGGATCAATATTAGGATGTCGTGAGGCTCACCACCCGATGATATACTGCACTGGTTTTTAGTGAATTCGGTGGTGTTCGGTGGTGTCCGCTCTGATCCACCCTATGCGGGACACTGCCTACGTAGCTCCCTATTGACGACAACACTTGTTCAGTCGTGCAACCAGCGGCCACCCACAGCCATGAACCTGTCGACGAGGACGACTTTGTCATGACGGATGTGGAAGAGAAGTAAAAACTGAGGTCATTTGGAGAGCAGAGTGCGAGGTCCACAGAAGTTTTGACATTTGTACGATGAGGTGATCCATGGAGAGTGAGAGTGGTGAGGTGATCCATGGGCAGTGAGAATGGTAACGGTGATCCATGGGCAGTGAGAATGGTAACGGTGATCCATGGGCAGTGAGAATGGTAACGGTGATCCATGGGCAGTGAGAATGGTAACGGTGATCCATGGGCAGTGAGAATGGTAAGGTGATCCATGGAGAGTGAGAATGGTGAGGTGATCCATGGGCAGTGAGAATGGTAAGGTGATCCATGGAGAGTGAGAATGGTGAGGTGATCCATGGGCAGTGAGAATGGTGAGGTGATCCATGGAGAGTGAGAGTGGTGAGGTGATCCATGGGCAGTGAGAATGGTAACGGTGATCCATGGGCAGTGAGAATGGTAAGGTGATCCATGGGCAGTGAGAATGGTAAGGTGATCCATGGAGAGTGAGAGTGGTAAGGTGATCCATGGAGAGTGAGAGTGGTAAGGTGATCCATGGAGAGTGAGAGTGGCAAGGTGATCCATGGAGAGTGAGAGTGGTGAGGTGATCCATGGGCAGTGAGAATCATAAAGATGATGCTATAGAGTTCCATCATGCTTTTTGACATTTGTACGATGAGGTGATCCATGGAGAGTGAGAGTGGTAACGATGATGCTATAGAGTTCCATCATGCTTTTTGACATTTGTACGGTGATCCATGGAGAGTGAGAATGGTAACGATGATGCTATGGAGTTCCATCATGCTTTTTGACATTTGTACGGTGATCCATGGAGAGTGAGAATGATAACGATGATGCTATAGAGTTCCATTATGCTTTTTGACATTTGTACGGTGATCCATGGAGAGTGAGAATCATAAAGATGATGCTATGGAGTTCCATCATGCTCTTAGACATTTGTACGGTGATCCATGGGCAGTGAGAATGATAAAGATGACGCTATAGAGTTCCATCATGCTTTTTGACATTTGTACGGTGATCCATGGAGAGTGAGAATCATAAAGATGATGCTATAGAGTTCCATCATGCTTTGGAGCCACATGACAGGGCTGTGCTGTACGCACCGTCAGACACAATTAGCATCAAGAGATAGATACGCATTCAGTGCTGGTCACAAACAGAGGACAACATTCCCAGAGGCTCATACATTATTTTAGTAGATGTAACTCGACTGCGTGATTAAAGCAGTCACAAATCAGCCCAAATGATTTTCAGCTCTGGATAGAAGCCAGCAAGGGCTGATAAATGCTACAAACAAATGCTTTGATTGAACTCAGACCACGACCTCTCGTCCCACAACCTGTCACGCTATCCATTGCAGCGCAGCAGCTAGCTAGCTGGCTGGGTAACCTGAGCGACCCTCTTTCGAATCCATTCAATACACATTTAACAAATGGATAAATCAGCTGCGTTGTTCCATCCTTCCCACTGGAGCCCATGGCTTGCTTAGATCTGGCTGTGATCCAGTGTAAATATGTTTTGGATTTGTCAGAAATGATACTTTTAAACCATTCAAATCCTTTATGAACTGATGTCTTGTACTTTGCTCATCGAAAGTATTTTCAGAATGGATGATTCGGGAGATATGTTGTTCACCTGTCTGACGAGTGACTCTTTTTTAATTTGTCTTGTGCTGTATGATGTTGTCTTCAGGACAGATTTGTTCATATTGAATTCTGACCTGCTTTGTGACGCAGATCACAAATATCAGCTTCTTTTGATTTTTTCTATGTAGATTTGATTTGATTTGGGATTCACATTCTGGATTTTAATTAGTACACAATTCTGGTTTTTATACACTTTGAGAAATTTGACGTTGACCTACATGTTCGGCTGGGCGACCAACACAATGACTCAGCTTGACCCGCATAGTGAGTTTGCTAATGGAGTAGTTCAGGGTACCTCCCAAGGGGTAGGAAAGGGAGGACCGCACAGTACACCGACACCTATTATCTTCCTGCTCGCATGGACCTGTCTGTACCTTTCACTTCCCATTTCCTTTCTTAGTTGCTGTGAGTTTTTCCTCTGTTTATACATGCATGTCATGTATTTATCTGTCGGGTCGCACTTTTGTCTTTTGTTCCTCAGGTTCTTCTGCACCGGTACATTAAGTAATTGTTTACCTGTTCAGTCGGAATGTCGTCTTCTTCCAAAGTGGCATCTGTATTTTTTTACCCCTAAATCAGACTTTCTTCAGCTACACCTCCCCTGTATTTTACTTGAACTATTTACATGTGATATAGGATAGCACACTCTATCGTCTCATCTGAAAGGCTGACTTTTTTTTCCCAAAACAGGCGAAATAAAAAAAAAGACGCAAACACGAAACACAGACTTTTCACTTGACAATCATTTTGTTCAAGGATGTCACATGAGTGTGCCGTTGTATAGCATTGGATCACCAGTTAAAGGACTTGTAAGGAAGAGGGGAGGAATTTACAGCCCTAGCCATCACTCCTCACTGGAGACAGATATTGCTTCATCTGACGCTGACTGGCACTGCCATTGTGTTCGGATTTGTTCAGGTTTTTTCCAGTCAAGTGGCCAGGGACAGTTCTCAGTTTTCTCCTCCCTGTTCACCTGCCAACGGACTGCTTCGTCTCACAATCAAACCACCGGACTGTAATAATCGGTGATGAAATCTTCAGTGTCACGCAGAAAACCATCAAATTCTGATAATCAGTGACGAAATCTTTAATGTGAATGAACGTTCTCATCGCATAGAAAATCAAGGACTAGGATAACCAAGGATGGTAATTGGCATTGTGATTGGCCTCTCTTGAAACTCACAAGGATTCAAACAACTGCAATCTCCGGAATGAGTTGACTGCGTTGCCTCACGGAAGATCACTAAGGAGTTTGATATTTATTTATGAAATTTCCTGGTATAACTGGACTATCTTATTACTAAGAAAACCATCAAGAGCTGGGACAATAATCGGTGACCGTCGTCACTGTCAGTTGCCTGCCAGTGTGTTTAATAAATCAAGGATTCTGATAACTAATGGTGAAATCCCTAGTGGACTGTCTTCATGGAAAATGACCAAGGACTAGAGGATCATACAGTGTAATCATCGATGTCAGTAGTTGCCTTGTCACTCAAAAAACTGCCGAGGATTATGATGACTAACGTGACAGGTCTGCATTGACACGTGGAAAAGCACCAAGCGCCCTAACAGCAGGCATTGAAATCTCTTGTCTAAGTGGACAGCTTTGACTTATTAAAAACAATCCGGGGATTCTGATAACTAACTGTAAAAAATTCTTATGTGACTGTACTGTCTTTTTATACGGAAAACCACCAAAGACTCTTAACCATTAGAGACGTATTTAGTATAGGTGGATTGTCTTGTCACAAGAAAGGTCAACAAGAACTCTGATAACTAGTACTGGATTCTCCTGTATGCTTGGAATGTTGTGTGACGTGTAGAATAACCAAAGACTATCATTCCTAGTAGTGAAATCTGCACTATGAGAGGCCTGCCGTGTCATATGAAAACCATTATTCGGACGCACGTGTGTGTGTGTGTGTGTGTGTGTGTGTGTGTGTGTGTGCGTGCGTGCGTGCGTGCGTGCGTGGCGTGCGTGCGTGCGTGCGTGCGTGCGTGCGTGTGTGTGTGTGTGTGTGTGTGTGTGTGTGTGTGTGTGTGTGTGTGTGTGTGTGTGTGTGTGTGTCGGTATGTGTGTGTGTGTGTGGTTCTTATTCACCATCAATACGGTTGATTGCAGGCATAAGACAAACACTCTGATTTTCATTTCTTTACGATAACTATGCAGCCAGAAACTGAAGACATTCAATCATTTATACCTGATGCTGAACCTTGATTATGAACACTAATTCAACAAAATATGTAATTGTGATTGAAAATTACAAGTTGTGAAATTTAAAATAAAAACAAAACAGAAATGTCATGAAAAGTGAAAAACTCGAATATAACGAGGAACGAAAGAACGAAAGAGACACAGAAAGAAAAACAGGACACATGAGACAAGACGGTGAAGGATGTCATGCAAAAGAGATAGGAAGCAAAAGTCGTCAAAAGCGGAAAACGCTGAAAGCTTCAACCAGCAGCAAGAAACCCCAGCCTAACTCTTTTCTATTGTCACTTGTCGAAAGATGGGAAGCCACCAACTTTCATTCAACCTCACAATATCCAAAGGAACAAGACGAACGACATCCTCGTGCATACGGACCGACACTGACATCCAGCTGAATTTGCCCCCCCCCCTCCTCCCCCATACCGCACCATTCCCCTCCATTCCAGCCCCTGAAACACATTCACGTCAACGCGGCCACGGCATCCAGTGGAGCAGAAACTAAGTTGTGAATTCCTGTAGACAGCCTCATGAAGGACCACCAAGGTGACCCTCTCCATGAGGCGAGGGTCGCTAATCGCCAGAAAAAAATGTAAAGAAAAAAAAAAGATTTCAGAATCTTTTCCTTTCCAACACCTTTTTGATTTGTACCCCTCCACCGTCACTTTACTCCAGCAATGCTACGGGGAAAGATACAGATTGCAAAGATGATAAGCAAAACACCTCCACTTCCATGCTGAAAGGTAACGATGATTTGCTTTCCACCAGAGTTATGTCTTCACCTATTTCTAGTGTGAGTTTTGGCCTGTCTGTTATCAGGATTGCACAACAACTATAGACCCGAATTTATACAAAACAGGTGGAAAGAGGCCACACGGTCTTATGTCAAACTCACCAGAATTTGGGTGCATATCCATGGTGCTGATCTAGTTCAAAGGTCAAACTCACCAGAATTTGGGTGCATATCCATGGTGCTGATCTAGTTCAAAGGGCTGGTCTCAGATCTGCTTGGCAAGTATAAGCAAGAACCTATGGATTCAGTTTGAACAACACTTGGTGAAAAAAAAGAAATCTGATTCAAGAACCCAGTAAAATTGGGGCAGATATGGATCAAAGAGCAGACCTAGGATCTGTACGTCCTTGGCAGAGGTCTACACTGTTCTGAGTGTCGTTCTAGTTTAAACCCTATAGCTATGAACAGACCTGGTGTCCAACAACGACCATGGTTGCTTCAGAATTATGAAATTAGATTAAGGCTAAAGTATAATCCAGAGTGCAGTAAGCCATCCATTTTCAACGTGTCTGAAGTATGGTAGAATGGAAATTAGCCCTCACTTTATCTGGCATAAAGTAAGGCAGAACCAATTCGTCTCCTTCTGCCGCCTTCAATCCTCTCTGAACTGAAGCAGGTACCCATTTTTGGTGGGAGGACAAGAAGGATTTTCAAGCTGAAAAAAAAAAATCCAAACTGACGAGTGGTTTGAACTCACAACCATCAAATCCACCGCTATCATTTATCTATGACATACTGTGTGGCAAATACAAATTGAAAAAAAATATGTTTTTGTCACATCTACAACTCACTCTCACTGGCATTACTCC
Source organism: Conus ventricosus (assembly GCA_018398815.1). NCBI lineage: Eukaryota > Metazoa > Mollusca > Gastropoda > Neogastropoda > Conidae > Conus > Conus ventricosus. The sequence continues at coordinate 59,827,036 of CM031607.1, read as the reverse complement.
TTTATAACTCGCATTCGACTCATTTATACACCAACGCTAGGTCCTATTACAGTCCTATCACCAGCACTGCAATATACAGAGAGCTTTCAGAGGTCACGTTACATCGGGACATCTGATAGACACCACACTGCAATGGTAAGAAGTCATGTTGGTGTTGCTGGTTCTGTTTGAACTTACGCAGGATAGTCTCTACTTCTTAACTCCCGCTTCATCCTTTCCTATCTTCCTCTTCCTGCCTTTAAACAGTAATTGCTCAAGTACAGAATCAGATCAAGTCAGCCCCCTTCCTCCCCGGGTTTTGCTTGTATGGCCCCTTCTCCATCCCCCCTGCATCAAAGATGGGGTCCAAGCCAATACCACTTTCCTCCCCTTGCAGTCTCCATAAATCTGCCACACCAAAAGACTTTGATTCCAACTCACAATAGGCACAATGGGGAAAGGACGGACAACACAACTTAAGCCACCATCAGAGTAGGGTTTGCAGGACTACAGAATGCCAGACAACGTAATCGCATATTTGGCCCCAAACTAAGAAAACGAGTTGTATGTATGTATGTATGTATGTATGCATGTATGTATGCATGTATGTATGTATGTATGTATGTATGTATGTATGTATGTATGTATGTATGTATGTATGTATGTATGTATGTATGAATGTATGCATGCATGCATGCATGCATGTATGTATGTATGTATGTATGTATGTATGTATGTATGTATGTATGTATGTATGTATGTATACATGCAAGCATGCATGCATGCATGTATGTATGTATGTATGTATGTATGTATGTATGTATGTATGTATGTATGTAATGTATGTATGTATGTATGTATGTATGTATGTATGTATGCATGCATGCATGCACGCATGTATGCATGTATGTATGTATGTATGTATGCATATATGTATGTATGTATGTAAGATGCATGTATGTATGCACGTACGTACGTATGTATATATGTATGTATGTATGTGCGTATGCATGTATGTATGTATGTGTGTATGTATGTATCTATCTGTCATGTGCTTAATTTATTCTGGTATGAACCAAACCAACATAATGGCAGTGCCTGTAATGGTGTTCTGATTTTGTTCTCCTTTTATTGGTCACCCACACCGCCCATCCCAACTTGTCTATACAGAGCCGTACTCAGTAATGGAGATCAATCAACATTAGAACGTTGTGAGACGCACAATCTGAGCAGACACTGCACTACTTCTTGGTCGCTTCAGTGATGTTCAGTGGTGTCTGCTCATCATATGCAGGACACTACCTACAAAGCTCCCTATTGACGACAAAATACTTGTCCAGTCGTGGAACCAGCGTCCGTCCAAAGCTGCCGACAAGGACGACCTCGTCACGAATGCACCATAAGCGTGGGTGTGGAAAGCCAATAAAACTGAGGTCTTCTCGACAGCAGGGCGAGGAGGGCCACAGAATTTCAAACTTTTTTTTTCGGTGATCAATGGCAAATGAAAATGATGAAGATCATGCCATGGAGTTCCATTTTGCTTTGAAACCACATTTCGGAGCTATACTGTGTGCGTCTTTGAGCGTCAGCTAGGATCAAGGGATAGATACACATTCAGTGTTGGACAGAAAAATCGAACAAAGCCCTCAGCGGCGCAACTCTTTTGCTGGATGAAACTTGACCGTATAACCACAATTTTCTCGATTTAGCTCATCGTTATGCTCAAGTCTGGACAGAAGCCTGCAAGGCTGTTAGATTTTACAAACAAATGCTTTGATGAGATTCAAAGCCGTTATCTCCCATTTCCCAGCTCGTGATCCTACACACTGCAGCACTGCAGCTAGCAGGCTGGGAAATCTGAGCAACACTCTCACAAATCCATTTGAGACACGTCTGCGAAATGGGTAAGTCAACTTCAAGTACGTTGTCTCAGCCTTGCCCTTGGATCCCATCACTTACTTAAACCATGATTATGGTTCGACCTGAAGTTGGCTTGTATTTGACTTACTTAAACCATGATTATGGTTCGACCTGAAGTTGGCTTGTATTTGACTTACTTAAACCATGATTATGGTTCGACCTGAAGTTGGCTTGTATTTGACTTACTTAAACCATGATTATGGTTCGACCTGAAGTTGGCTTGTATTTGTCAGAAATGAGACTTTTCAACCCTTTAAATACTTTTGATGTCTTGTAAATTGGTCATCCAAGATGTGTTCTGAATGGGTGCTTTTGGAGATATCTTGTTCATCTGACTGAAAAGTGAGACTCTTTTCTTTGATTTTGCCTTGTACCGTATACTTTCTTCAGAACAGATTCCTTTATGTAGAAATCTGACAGATCGCATAAATGTGGTTTTAACTGAGTTTTTTGTTTTTTGTTTTTACTTGATCTCGGATTCATGGCTCGGATTTTAAATAGTGAATGATTCTGGATTTTACACATTTTCAGAGTTTCAACATTGACGTGGTCTCCAGGGTCGACTGGGCGATCCACATGACTGAGCTTGATTAGCACAGTGCATTTGCTGATGGAGCAGTTCAGACGACTGGGCGATCCACATGACTGAGCTTGATTAGCACAGTGCATTTGCTGATGGAGCAGTTCAGACGACTGGGCGATCCACATGACTGAGCTTGATTAGCACAGTGCATTTGCTGATGGAGCAGTTCAGACGACTGGGCGATCCACATGACTGAGCTTGATTAGCACAGTGCATTTGCTGATGGAGCAGTTCAGACGACTGGGCGATCCACATGACTGAGCTTGATTAGCACAGTGCATTTGCTGATGGAGCAGTTCAGTCCACCTCCCGAGAGGGTTGAGGATGTGGACCTCACAGTACACAGACGTCTACTGTTTGCCTGGTCTTGCATGGACCTGTGCTTGCCTGTCATTTCTGATTTTCTTTTATTGGATTGTTGTTGTTTTTTTAATGTATACAGCATGCGGTCCGGTCTTTTTCTGTTTATAAAAATAACGTATCCAGTGGCCCAGTCACTCTTTTGTCTTCGTTTTTTTTTTAACAGTTTTTTTTTATCAGTATGTTATGTGTTTGTTTAACTTCCCAGTCAGGGTTTCATCTGTTACTGTTTGGGTTTTGCTATGCAAGTAATTTAGCAATTTGTTATAAAACTGACATGTGTGTTTCTTGACTGTTAACTCCGATTTCCTTCAGTGGCAGCTCCCCTGTGTTTTATTTTAAGCTATTTGCGTGTTAGATAGGAGAGCAAATCCGATCCCTTCAGATGAAAGACTGACGTCTTTAACAGACCGAATAAAAGGACAGACCATCACATGAAACAAAGGCATTTGGTCCACTGTTGACGTAGCACTCAGCTTGTTGAAGAATGTCACACGAGTGTGTGAATGTATAACTTACGATCACCAGTTAAAGGGCTGGTGAGGAAGAGGGGTGAAATGCACAGCCCAAGCCATCCCTCCTCCCTGGAGTCAGATATTGCTTCATCTCACGCTGACTGGCACCAATGCCATTGGGTTCAGAACTGCTCACGTTTTGTCCTATCGAGTGGCAGGGTACGGGGAGGTCGTCAGTCCTCTTCTCCCTGTTGACCTGCGGCTGGACCTCTTTGTCTCTCCATTGAACCACCAGACTGTAATAATCGTTCATGAAATCTTTGTCTCTCCATTGAACCACCAGACTGTAATAATCGTTCATGAAATCTTCAGTGCCAGAAAGTTGCCTTGCCACTCGGAAAACCGTTGGACTGTAATGATCAGTGATGAAATCTTCAGTGTGAGTGAATGTTCTTGTTGCATTACAAAGTCAAATACTGGGACAACAAAGGATGTGCTTGTCACTGTGATTAGTCTCTCTTTGTCACACGGAAGATCGTCAGGACTCAGATAACTGAAATCTCCAGAATGAGTGACTGCCTTTTATTGTAGAAATGCTCCAAGGGGTATGAAATAGTGATGGAATCTACTAAATAAGTGGACCATATTATAACCATGAAAACTTTCAAAGATTAGGATAACTACCTGTGGCGTTGTCACTGACAATGACCTGCTTGTGTCACTTCAAACAATGACTGGGGGACTCTGATAATAAGTGGTGAAATCCCAAGTGGGAGCGAAAACGTCAATATCTGTAGCCTGCCTTTTTCTCTCAAAAACCCACATAGGTCCCAAAGACTAGTGGCGAATC
>CM031607.1:59797889-59805389 GCA_018398815.1 Conus ventricosus | reverse complement strand
GTCTAAGTCACATCGTTATCAGACATATCACATCACCTGATGGGTGTCTAAGTCACATCGCTATCAGACATCTCACATCACCTGATGGGTGTCTCAGCCACATCACTCAGACATCTCACATCACCTTCTGATGGGTGTCTCAGCCACATCACTCTGACATCTCACATCACCTTCTGATGGGTGTCTCAGCCACATCACTCTGACATCTCACATCACCTTCTGATAGGTGTCTCAGCCACATCACTCTGACATCTCACATCACCTTCTGATGGGTGTCTCAGCCACATCGCTCTGACATCTCACATCACCTGATGGGTGTCTCAGCACATCACTCTGACATCTCACATCACCTGATGGGTGTCTCAGCCACATCACTCTGACATCTCACATCACCTTCTGATGGGTGTCTCAGCCACATCACTCTGACATCTCACATCACCTTCTGATGGGTGTCTCAGCCACATCACTCTGACATCTCACATCACCTTCTGATGGGTGTCTCAGCCACATCGCTCTGACATCTCACATCACCCTCTGATGGGTGTCTCAGCCACATCGCTCTGACATCTCACATCACCTGATGGGTGTCTCAGCCACATCACTCTGACATCTCACATCACCTTCTGATGGGTGTCTCAGCCACATCACTCTGACATCTCACATCACCTGATGGGTGTCTCAGCCACATCACTCTGACATCTCACATCACCTTCTGATGGGTGTCTCAGCCACATCACTCTGACATCTCACATCACCTGATGGGTGTCTCAGCCACATCACTCTGACATCTCACATCACCTTCTGATGGGTGTCTCAGCCACATCACTCTGACATCTCACATCACCTGATGGGTGTCTCAGCCACATCACTCTAACATCTCACATCACCTTCTGATGGGTGTCTCAGCCACATCACTCTGACATCTCACATCACCTGATGGGTGTCTCAGCCACATCACTCTGACATCTCACATCACCTTCTGATGGTGTCTCAGCCACATCACTCTGACATCTCACATCACCTTCTGATGGGTGTCTCAGCCACATCACTCTGACATCTCACATCACCTTCTGATGGGTGTCTCAGCCACATCACTCTGACATCTCACATCACCCTCTGATGGCTGCCTCAGCCACGTCGCTATTAGACACTAATTCTACGCTGGGAAATTTAGGTCTCATGCAGTTCACTGTTGTTCCTCCTATACCAGATCCAGCATGAATCATTGTCGTTTGTCGCTGCCATTGCCGTTAGTGTACAGGTCTTTTTCTTACAGGTAACCGAGAGCTGCTTTATGAGATCAGAAGCTGATGAGCACGCAATCCCTCTTACCGTAGCCTGTATGGCAAGATTCCAACAAGCACGATGCCCTCAAGGTGTTGGCTAGACTGGCATACTTCTCGATCTTCTAGTTGTGAATTTCCTCCGTTCTGCTTCCACCCGGCACAGCCAGTTCTCACAGAATTATTTGTTTTGAAGAATCTGTGTGGAGTTCAAAATCTGGCCTCAAGCCACTTCTGATAATCTCTTGAGGTTTCCATTCTGAACTGTATCAGGCTTGTATTGTACTATTTCACTCTACCATCGATTTCTCCGTCTCAAATTTGATCCGTTGTCCTCATGGATAGTGACGGAGTCACCTGGATGCTGCGCCGAACCATTTATGATACCATATGTAATAAAAGACCGACCCAGTGTCACGCATAATCATGCATAGTGTCTTTTACTTGCATAAGCTTTTTTTTTTTTAGGTTTATCATTTCTTTCATTATTTTCACCATACACCAGGGCCTTGGAGATAAGGTGTAGGGAGTACAGATGATTTGTGTTTGTACACAGAGTAGGAGTGTAGTGTACATGGAGTAGTGGTGCAATGTACAAAGGAAAAGGCGCGTAGCATACTCGGAGTAGTGGTGTAAGATGCATGGACAAACAACTGCATCGTGGATGAAATAGTATTGTGGTGTATATGGAATGGTGGTATATCATGCATGGTCTTGTAGTGTAGCATTTATTAAAAAAAATAATGTGATACGTAGGGATGAAGCAGACGCAGTGTAACAGTGTAAAACATATTGAATAATGGTGTGTGTACGTGGACTACTTGTTCAGCATACACGCAGAGGCGCCTTGTACGTCCCTATCAGACTGACTGAAAGTGCAGAATGCCTATGGACCGGCACAGACAGACACTGAGTCCAACACATGACAGCGGCCTAACATTTTCCACACCTCATTCTCGTTTTGGGATCGATTACCCTGGAATAAAGGCTTCCTATGGTTACTCCAAGAACAATGAGAGATCCGAATCCTGGTGATTCCGGCACATTCAGGCGGACCAATCCAGGCTAAGACGGACACAATGGCTGACAACAGGCCCTCCTTCCCATTACTGGATTCACGGTCAGACCAAATCTGACCACAGAGAATACCCAATTGCCGTGGCAGTCTGCGTGAGATGCGGTAATAACTGTCCTCAGCAACGAGTGAGAAGAAAGGCCTGGAGTTTTCTCGCCTCTCCTCACTAAACCTCCATCCAGTCCTAATCCTGGCATCAGTATATACTGGTCACTTCACCTGGGAAAATGAGTTCAAAGTTGTCCATTTAGCTAGAATCAAGTCGAGGTGGAAAAAATGAGAGAAACACAAGGTGGGCAATGATCTATGCTGACTGTTTAATTAGGCAAAATTGTGTTACGCTATAATAGTTGAAGTAAGACCGTAGAGAAAGAAACGCCTTCACTAGTCCTGTCTCAGACACTCAAAATGAGAATTTCCGGGTTCAGTAGTGTAAAAGATGACATGCACTGAGTATGCTTTCTTTTCATGCAAAAAAAAAAAAAAAAAAAAAAATCGACCAGTATTTCTGCATTCACATCAATTCTCATTCGTAAGACATTTTGCGAACACTATCGATCAAAATCCTTGCTATTTGCCAGATGTGGACTCGTTGTAACACATAATCCTTTCAGAGCAGATCCAAGGCAGACAACATGCAACTCAAGTCATGGGCAGGGTCACATTCACAGCCCTTCAATGCTCGGCTAGCGGCAGGAAGTGTCTACTTAACTGCTGTTCCATCGGCTGTTGTGACGTCTTTGGTCGATAGCGGATTGTACAGCTCAGAATGAGGCTGACCTCAGCTGGCCGTTAGTGTAGTATTCCTTTTCCGTCTCTTATTTCACATTTCCTTTTTATGACTTCGAGGAAGAATGTGAATCATGATATTAGAGCTTACTGGCAAATAAAAATGATTTAGATCACTGTCTTTAAAACATGTAGTCAGTCTTTAAAACATGTAGTCAGTCTTTAAAACATGTAGTCAGTCTTTAAAACTTGTAGTTTTGGCAGGTTTAACACCAGCTGAGGGCCGTGAAGAAACAACAAACAAGTATCCGATTAAATGGAAACAACGTGCAAGAGCCTGGTGGTATTCTTCAGAAGGTTTTGAAATCGTTTTTTAACCATTCGTCAGAGACTGGCACGTTCTCAGAAGATAGGAATACAGCTGATGCCACAACTTTCTTTTAAAAAAAAAAAGGAAACAAAATCAGACACCGGGAATGACAGACTAGTATGCTTAACGTCTTAAGGCAGCAGGCTTTCTGAGTCGCTTTTTAGAGATATTATTATTATCAACACGCACAAAATGTCAGTGTGGTTTCTGGAGAAAAGCGATCTGGCATAAGTCCACTGTAGGAAGTTATGGAGGATTTAAATGGATGATGGAACTGTACTTGATGTCATATACTTGGATTAAAAAAAAATGACACTGCCACATAAAACATAACTTATGAATTTGCCTGCAAAATTTGCGACGACATTCTGAACTGGACAATATAACTACGGACTTTGTGACAACATTCTAAAATAGACAAAAGCATTTTAAAGGGTCTACAACAAAAGGTTTGAGCAGGCTTACCACATGTATCAAAAACTGATGTACTGAGAGGAATCCCTCACCAAACCATCCTTGGATCAGTTTTCTATACAATTAAAAAAAAAAAATGATCTACTGAATTGTGTAAAAAGCATATGCAAAGTATTTACTGATGACACAAAGATATATAACACAGTGTTAGAGCAAAGCGTCATCCACAATGACTCGAATAGTCCACAATAGTAGTCAAGTGACTGGAATCTACAGTGTAACATATCTAAATGGAAAATAATGCATATTGCTGAAAACAATCGCCAAGGTAATTATAAAAAGTTCAAAACGTCCCATCAGGTAATGTCAGATTTTGATGTCACATTTCATAGTCTGCTGACGTTGACATACGTATTCTATAGGCAGTTAACAAAGCAAAATGGGACGTTGGAAATAATTTAATGGATATGAATTTATTTAGACGAGGGAATGTTTTTAATCAATAACATAGCCAATGATTTTCCCACATCCAGAATAATTGAATACACTAATGGCATTTATATCATAAACGCCAATCACGATCTTTTGAACGTTTACAGAGAAGAGTAACCAAAATGGTCAAAAATGTAAAGGTGTGAAATTTTAAGTTCGATTCAAACTGCTGAATTTACTTTAGCTTTGGGTAATCCTTTTCATTTTCATTATATAATAAAACAATAAATCAAGAGGGCCAGCACTGTTTTAGCAAGAGAGTTGCTAACCTATGGAACTCACCGTCAGCTGAAATTAAACAGCACCAGCTACTAGTTCATCAGAAATCTTGACACACCCATCAATTTCAGCAATAAACTTTTAATTTTTGTGAGTGATTAACATTTAACGAGAATGCGCCGTGCAACTTGCAAATCTTTTAAAGAGCTTTGAATGATGGGACGTATAAAAGCCGAGAACTTAGGCTTGGAAGAAATTGGATATCCGTATATATGGTTGCCAAGGTTTCTCTACTCTTTTTAAGATACAATTTTGGTTTCACCGTCAGATGGTCGTAAAATGGCTAATTGTGCTATATGTGCGTTGGGAAAAAGGGATGTATGCATGTGTGTGTTTTAAAAAAATGTTTGATTTGGCTTTGTACCAGTATAAGTTGTTCAGTGAACTGGAATTTCCAACTAGACGAAAGAGGCCAAATAAAAGGCCAAAAGGCCAACAATCCAAGGACACAGGGCCAAACTGATTAACCTTCTACACAACTAAGGACAAAGCCAACAATGGATGAGCTAAACAACACTGAAACAAATCCAAATCCGCTCGCCGTACCACTTTGAACAAGACGAACCAATGTCTCTCAGGAATGATGAATGATGCGCAAAGCAGCACCGTTCCTTCTTCTCCGAACTGTCGTCGTTGTGTGTGTGTGTGTGTGTGTGTGTGTGTGTGTGTGTGTGTGTGTGTGTGTGTGTGTGTGTAGATATGGATAGATAGTCAGACAGATATACAGATAGACAGATAAAGAGACAGACAGACAGACAGACAGATAGACAGACAGACCGACAGAGAGTCGAAAATGAGGACAAAGCCAACCATTGGCCCGCGCATGCAAACAGACATTACTTGCAGGCACCAGCCTCATCACACATATACACATCTCAAACACACAAAGAATACTAGTTGTACGCGTCTGTACCACATCAGTGACATAGTCAGTCACGCTGCGCTGCCAAGAAACCCTTCGTGGTAGTCCCTACGATGCTCAAGACAGCAGTAGTCACTTGCCACCGACAATGCCACGTGGAACAAAGCGCCAATGCTCAATCAACTCAAGGCCAGACATCCTCCAGATACAAACGTCACACTGAATATTTCACACCTCATGACGGCCTTGTGGACCTTTAAGGAGCGGGGGCTAATCGACGCTGTATGGCTTCTGGCACATGAAGAAATCCCAGCCACAGACTGAAAAGCAGAAAGCCTTTCCATCACCGGCCGTCCTCGCTCTTCAGACATAATCGGAAAAACTCTACATTCAGTCGCAGTGGAAGACCGTCTAGACTGAAACATACAATTACGGAAGACTTCAATTTACTCCCATAATTGCCAATGTCGACGTGTTTTAGGGGTTTTGCTTGGTGATTCGCCACGATCGGTTGCTTTTATTATCTGAGCTGAAGATATTGAGGGAAAATCTTGCCACAAAGACACGGGGGAAAGAGAGAGAGAGAGAGAGGAGAGAGAGAGAGAGAGAGAGAGAGAGAGAGAGAGAGAGAGAGAGAGAGAGGAGAGAGAGAGGAGAGAGAGAGAGAGAGAGAGAGAGAAAAGAAGAGAGAGAGAAAGAAAGAGATAGAGAGAGTAGACATATTGAAGCCCCAATACAAGCTGTAGGCATTAAGTGTCTGTGTGTGTGTGTGTGTGTGTGTGTGTGTGTGTGTGTGTGTGTGTGTGTGTGTGTGTGTGTGTGTGTGTGTGTGTGTGTGTGTGTGTGTGTGTGTGTGTGTATGTGTGTGTGTGTGTGTGTGGTGTGTGTGTGTGGTGTGTGTGTGTGTGTGTGTGTGTGTGTGTTTCAACTGAAAATATAGAAGAAGAAGAAGAAGAAGAAGAAGAAGAAGAAGAAGAAGAAGAAGAAGAAGAAGTCTAGAAAGAAGAAGAAAACACCATCTTTGAAACCCCAAGAGCAAAGACTTGTTGGGAACTCTTTGTCGTTTTCAAGGCAGTAACGTGGCCCAGTTACACATCGAAAAGGAGAAACAGCCAAACAAGCTGACCATTCCGTCACTGGCCCCCTGGCTGAACAACGCTGAAGCAAATCGAAATCCAGTCACTGTAACGTTTCGAACAAGATGAGGGCAATATCTGCCCACAATGAAGTATGATGGGCACGACTGCGACGTTCTCTCTTTCCCCCTCCAGTCACGGAACTGGCCTTGTTCTCTTCTACATCAGCACACACTGTTGACACTCTACATGAACGTAAGTTAGAAGTCCAGATTGCTTGCTTTTTCCCTCATAATGTGTATCGTTCTCACCCACGTGGATGTATTTATTTCTCGGCCAGTATGTTTCATGCGGAACTGGTAACCATTTGGAACTTGTGGTGTTAGTGTCTGTTCCGTATCTGCATCTGTTCTTTGAACACAAGAAATTTCATGTGCATCTTGTATTAGATAAATGGAAATTAAAAGCGGGAGGCAGCTTTTTACTATCTTTGTTTTTAATTGAGTTTTATGATTGGTACCATTTATTCTCCACATTTTTTTTTTCTAAGTTCATCTCTCCTTCCCTCTTTTCTACACCACCACTACCACTACAACAACTACCCCCACTACTACTACTACTACTACTACTGGTGATGGTGCCTCTGTTTTTGCTGACATGGCTGCAAGAAATATCGTTGTGACTATGGCTAATCCAAATGTATCTTTTCCTGATTCGTTGTTCTTCCTTAAGTTCATCAAACCCTGGCATGACAAGTGTGCGTGGTTTACAATCAACAAAACCATTCCAGTTTGTGTCTATTCTTTTCATCACATTTTTCTCCTCATCCTTTGATTTTTTTTTTCATCACCAATACAGTGGATGGCCACCCTGAAACGTTTCTCTTATTTTCTCCTGGAACCATGACAGGGACACCACGC
>CM031607.1:59785389-59792889 GCA_018398815.1 Conus ventricosus | reverse complement strand
ATAAGCTATTGAGTCTGGAATCACTTACAAGTCAATTTGACCTCAGCAAATCTCTTTCTCGACGATGATGTGAGCTTATTTATTTATTTATTTATTTTTTACTATTGAGGACTTTCTTACATTACAGTCGACTGATAATCTACAATGCTCTTCTTTCTTAAAATGTATTCATCCAGTCGTGAACGAATGCATGAATAGAACACACACACACCGCGCCGCGCGCCACACACACACACACGCGCGCGCACACACACACACACACACACACACACACACACACACACACACACACACACACACACACACACACACACACACGCACACACACACATTCATCTGCACACACAGACACGCACACACACACACATGCACATACACACACGTACGAGAGAGAGAGAGAGAAGAGAGAGAGAGAGAGAGAGAGAGAGAGAGAGAGAGAGAGAGAGAGAGAGAGAGAGGAGAGAGAGAGAAGAGAGAGAGAGAGAGAGAGAGAGAGAGAGAGGAGAAGAGAGACAGAGACAGAGAGAGAGAGAGAGAGAGAGAGAGAGAGAGAGAGAGGAGAGAGAGAGGAGAGAGAGAGAGAGAGAGCTAGAGAGTGGCAGAGGCACCAGCCTCAACTTAAAGATACACATCTCAAACTCACAGACAAGGAGCACTAGTTCCACGCCTCCCTAACGCATCAGTGCGATGGTAAATCGCGCCAGTTTCCATACAGCCAGCACACCCTTTGTAGTAGTCCCTTAGACACACTGACAGAAGTAGTCACTAAGTCACCGACAATGCTCAGTGGCACCAAGCGCTCATGCTCAATATACTCGAGACCAGACCGAATGTCACTCTCAGTGTTTTCACACCTCACGACGGCCTGGGTGGACCTCTCAGAACAAGGGAGCTAATCGACCCTTTATGGCTTCTAGCACCGGAAGAAATCTCCGCCAGCTATAGACTGGAAAGGAGAAAGCTTTTCCATCATTGTCCTCGCAGTCCAGACATCATCGGAAAACGTCTACACTCAGTCGCAATAGAAGACAGTCTAGACTGAAATGTACTCACTGAAGGCTTCAGGGTGCCTCCCCCCTTAACTACTGACGTTGGCTGTTTTAAGGGTTTGTCCAGGTGATTCGCCACGATTGGTGACTTTTGTAATAACCTTAAGATATTGAGGGGGAAATTCTTGACCTGAAGACTAAGAGAGAGAGGGGGGAGAGGAGAGAGAGAGGAAAGAGAGAGAGAGAGAGGAGAGAGAGAGAGAGAGAGAGAGAGAGAGAGAGAGAGAGAGAGGAGAGAGAGAGAGAGAGAGAGAGAGAGAAGAGAGAGAGAGTAGACGTATTCAAACCCAAAGACTGGCTGTAGGCGTTAAGTGTGTGTGTTTCGAAGGAAAGTGTGGCAAGGAAAATAAAAAACAAACAAACAAAAAACAACGCCATCTTTGAAGTCCCAAGGGCAAAAAGCTGTCGAGAATTGTTTGTCGTTTTCAAGGCAGTGACGTGGCCCAGTCATAAATGAAAAGAGGACGGCGCCAAACAAGCCGACCTTTCAATCATGGCCTCCTGCTGAACAACCTCGAAGCAAATCGAAATTCAATCATGTAATGCTTTGGACAAAAATGAGGCAATATCTGCCCACAATGAAGTATGATGGGCACGACTGCGACGTTCTCTCTTCCCCCTCCAGTCATCGAAGTGGCCTTGTTCTCTTCTACAACAGCACACACTGCTAGTATTCTATATGAATGTAAGTTAGATGTCGAGATTGCCTCCCCCCCCCCCCACCCCTCTGCCCCCCGAAGCATTTATCGATCTCATCCATTGAGATGTTTTTATTTCCCTTATTCTTTTTACTGGAGTGAATTATGTTTTTTTCTTGCTTTTAACATTTTTCACTATTGTTTTACTCGTATATAACACCGTTACAAAACAGAAGAAGAGAGGCAAAGTGCCATGGAGAATCATGAATAGTTGTTTTATAGGTGTTAATGTCATTTTTTTTCTTCATTTTCATATTTTACACAACTGATTCAGAACGTTGCAGATGTGATGGCAACACACATGGACAAGCTGTGTGATGTTCATGGAAGACTGGTGAAATACATGGATGAGTGGTGTAAAATACATGGACGAGGGGTGTAAAATACATGGACGAGGGGTGTAAAATACATGGACGAGGGGTGTAAAATACATGGACGAGGGGTGTAAAATACACGGATGAGTGGTGTAAAATACATGGACGAGGGATGTAAAATACATGGACGAGGGGTGTAAAATACATGGACGAGAGGTGTAGAATACACGGACGAGGGGTGTAAAATACATAGACGAGTGGTGTAACACACATGGACGAGTGGTGTAACACACATGGACGAGTGGTGTAACACACCTGGATGAGTGGTGTAACACACATGGACGAGTGGTGTAACACACAAAAATGAGTGGTGTAACATACATGGACGAGTGGTGTAACACACACGGACGAGTGGTGTAACACACAAAAATGAGTGGTATAACATATAGGCATGAATGGTGTAACCTACATGGATGAATGGTGTAACACACATGGATGAATGTGTAACATACATGGGTGAGTGGTGTAATATACATGGGCGAGTGGTGTACACATATTTAAAATATGGACGAGTGGCGAAACATTATGGACGAGTTTAACAAATAATAATATGGACGAGCGGTGTAACAAACTAGGAGTGAAAGACTGGTGTAACATACTTATAGGAGGGGGTGTAACATACATGGAGGAGTGGTGTATCATATTATGGAGGAGTGGTGTAACATATATGGATGAGGGTGTAACATACATGATCGAGTGGTTTTAACATAATATGGACGAGTGGTGTAAATAATGGAAGTGGTGTAACATGTATGGACTGAGCGTTGTACAACATGAGTGGGCGAGTGGTGTAACACACAGGGAGGAGTGGTGTAACATACATGGACGAATGGTGTAGACATATAATGGACGAGTGGTGTAACGTATATGACGAGCGGTGTAACATATATAAATGAGTGGTGTAACGCAACATGGACGAGTGGTGTAACATACATGTAAAGTGGTGTAACATATATGGACGAGTGGTGTAACATTATTTGGACGAGTGTGGTTAACATCAATGGACGAGGGGTTTGTAACATACATAAATGTAGTGGTGTGTAACATACATGCACGAGTGGTGTAAATATACATGAACACAAGGGAGTGGTGTAACATACATGGACGGTGTGTAACATACATGGCGAGTGGTGTAACATACATGGACGAGTGGTGTAACACACATGGACGAGTGGTGTAACATACATGGATGGAGTGGTGTAACATACATGGACGAGCGTGTACATACATGGACCGAGTGGTGTAACATACATGGACGAGTGGTGTAACATACATGGACGAGTGGTGTAACCACAGGATGAGTGGAGTAACACACATGGACGAGTGGTGTAACACACATGGACGAGTGGTGTAACATACATGGACGAGTGGTGAAACATACATGGACGGGGTTTTTGTAACACACATGGACGAGTGGTAACACACATGGATGAGTGGATGGTAACATACATGGACGGGTGGAGTAACAACATGGACGAGTTTTGTAACACACATGACGAGTGGTGTAACATACATGGACGAGTGGTTGTAACACACATGGATGAGTGGAGTAACACACATGGATGGTGGTGTAACATACATTAGGAGGTGGTGTAGCTACATGGAGGAGTGGTGTAACAACATGGAGGAGTGGTGTAACATACATGGACGGAGTGGTGTAACACACATGGAGGAGTGGTGTAACAACATGGAGGGTGGTGTAAATACATGGAGGAGTGGTGTAGCTACATGGAGGAGTGGTGTAACATACTGGAGGAGTGGTGTAACATACATGGAGGAGTGGTGTAGCTCATGGAGGAGTGGTGTAACATACATGGAGGAGTGGTGTAACATACATGGAGGAGTGGTGTAGCTACATGGAGAGTGGTGTAACATACATGGAGGAGTGGTGTAACATACATGGAGGAGTGGTGTAGCTACATGGAGGAGTGGTGTAACATACATGGAGGAGTGGTGTAACATGCATGGAGGAGTGGTGTACTTACATGGAGGAGTGGTGTAACATACATGGAGGAGTGGTGTAACATACATGGAGGAGTGGTGTAGCTACATGGAGGAGTGGTGTAACATACATGGAGGAGTGGTGTTACATACATGGAGGAGTGGTGTAACATACATGGAGGAGTGGTGTAACATACATGGAGGAGTGGTGTAACAGGGCATGGGAGGAGGGTGTAACATACATGGAGGAGTGGTGTAACATCCATGGGGAGTGGTGTAACATACATGGAGGAGTGGTGTAACATACATGGAGGAGTGTGTAGCTACATGGAGGAGTGTGTAACATACATGGAGGAGTGGTGTAACATACATGGAGGAGTGGTGTAACATACATGGAGGAGTGGAGTAACATACATGGAGGAGTGGAGTAACATACATGGAGGAGTGGTGTAACACACATGGACGGGTGGAGTAACTACATAGAGGAGTGGAGCAACATACATGGAGGATGGTGTAACATACATGGAGGAGTGGTGTAACATACATGGACGAGTGGTGTAACACACATGGACGGGTGGAGTAACACACATGGACGGGTGGAGTAACATACATGGGGAGTGGTGTAACATACATGGAGGAGTGGTGTAACATACATGGACGAGTGGTGTTTAAAAACACAATGGACGAGTGGTGTAACACACATGGACGGGTGGAGTAACATAAATGGAGGAGTGGAGCAACATACATGGAGGAGTGGTGTAACACACATGGAGGAGTGGTGTAACATACATGGACGAGTGGTGTAACACACATGGACGGGTGGAGTAACATACATGGACGGGTGGAGTAACATACAATGGACGAGTGGTGTACACACACATGGAGGAGTGGTGTAACATTACATGGAGGAGTGGTGTAACATACATGGAGGAGTGGTGTATCATACATGGAGGAGGGTGTAACATACATGGATGAGTGGTGTAACATACATGGAGGAGTGGAGCAACATACATGGAGGAGTGGTGTAACATACATGGAGGAGTGGTGAACATACATGGAGGAGTGGTGAAACCCATACATGGAGGAGGGGGAGTAACATACATGGGACGGGTGGAGTAACATACATGGACGAGTGGTGTAACACACATGGAGGAGTGGAGCAACATACATGGAGGAGTGGTGTAACATACATGGAGGAGTGGTGTAACACACATGGAGGATTGGTGTAACATACATGGAGGAGTGGTGTAACATATATAGAGGAGTGGTGTAACATATATAGAGTAGTGGTGTAACATACATGGAGGAGTGGTGTAACATACATGGAGGAGTGGTGTATTATATATCGATGAGTGGTGTAACATAATTATATAGATAAGTGGTGTAACATATATGGGCGAGTGGCGTGACTTACATGGACAGTTGTTGTAACATACAAGGGCGAGTGACGTAACATACATGGATGAGTAGTGTAACACACATGGGTGAGTGGTGTAACATATAGGACTAGTGGGCGTAACATATATGGATGAGTGGTGTAACATATATAGGCGAGTGTATACAAAGCGAATGGCGTAAAAATACGTGGGCGAGTGGTGTATTATACTTTGAATAGTGCAAATGGTGTAATATACATGCAACAGTGCTAAAACGTACATACATTTTGGTGTATATGTACATGGACTAATGAATGTAATGCACACGGACTAGTAGTCACGTGTATATAGTCTAGTGGCGCACAGTATACAGATAACTGATGTAATATACAACAGACGAATGGTGTAACCTACTATCACTCGGGCTATAACGCACATATATGTTCAGTGTAAAGTACATGGACTACTGGGTAGTGTACGTGAACTAATTGTGTAGTCTACATGGAGCAGTCGTGTGGTGTAAAACATTTATTTGTTCAGGGCATGCTACCAGTGGTGTAGCGTACAGGGTCATGGTGTTTATTATGATCAAATAAGTACATAAGCTAGTAGTGTAGTTTATATTCACGAGTGGCATAAACACGCGGTCTTCTATAACATACACAGATTAAGTGACATAACCCAGATAGACTCGTGATGTAGCACTACGGACTACTGGTGTAAATACACGTAACCAGTGGTGTAAGAAATGAAAAGTACACGAAGTGATGGTGTAACATACACGTAACAGTGGTGTAAGAAATGAAGAGTACACGAAGTGATGGTGTAGCCTACAAGGACAATCTCTATTCAGGGACACCTATTTCAAAGCAAAATGGTTTAAAAATCGTTTCCTAGTTGTTTTTTCTCCCTTCTTTTCCTCTCGTATGTAAGTTTTTATTTAAAAAAAAATTCTAGTTGCAAAGTGAGACGACTGCAGGCGGAAATCTAAACAAATCTTAAATAAACTAGAGGGACAAAGTCGAAAAAACGAAAAAAGAAAAACTGTCCTGAACAAAACTTACAAAAATGATCTTAAATATATGTTAGCGAACCGCCAAGAGAAACGTGGAGAAACGAGTCATAAACAAAACACGACGCGTTTCGACCTCTTAGGCTTTCTTCAGGCAAGACCCCAAACAAGTAGGACAATGAAGATGCTTTTCAACGCCTACTTGCGCTGAAGGGATCAAAGCTAAGTGACAAAACTCGTTCATTTTCCATTGTCCTATTTGTTTGTGTCTTGCCCGAAGAAGACTACAAGGTCGAAACGCGTCGTGTTTTGTCTTGTGACTCGTTTGTCCACGTTTCTCTGGCGGTTCGCTAACATTTATTTAAGATTCATTATTGTAAGTTTTGTTCAGGACAGTTTTTCTTTTTCGTTACTTTTTCGACTTTGTCATTCCTCTAGTTATTCCCAATCATTCTTTCTTTGTCTAAGCCGTGTAGGAGCAAAACTACTGAGACTGTGTGGATGGGAGGCGCTGTGTGGATGGGAGGCGCTGGGTGGGAGGCTGGGTGGATGGGAGGCGCTGGGTGGATGGGAGGGTGGTGGATGGGGGGCGCTGGGTGGATGGGTGGGTAGGAATAAAGGGGGTGGGAAAGGGAGTGGGGGCAGTGGTGGGGGAGGGGCTTGTCTTTCTGTTTGTCCACGTGTTGGTTTTGTGTTGTCTGCCCGCTCTTTGATTTCTATTTTGGCTCCCTCCATCGGGAATGGCTCCAGTGCTCTGCTCGTCACGCTAACTCGACTGCAAGCTCCCACACGTATACCTATATAAATCGTCCCTTTGTCTTCCAGAAAGCATTCTGCCCCCCCCTCCCCCCTCCCCACTTCCCTGCCAATCTCTGGCCATCATGTGTGTGTGTGTGTGTGTGGTGTGTGTGTGTGTGTGTGTGTGGGGTTTTGTGTGTAAGTGAGTGAAAGAGTGAGTGAGTGTGAGCATGTGTGTGCGTCAGTGCGTGTGTGCCCGCATGCGCGAGAGTGTGCGTACGTGCGTGCTTGAGTGAGCATGTGTGCGCGCGC
>CM031607.1:59777889-59780389 GCA_018398815.1 Conus ventricosus | reverse complement strand
TTACGTTTTTAGTATTGT
Source organism: Conus ventricosus (assembly GCA_018398815.1). Taxonomy (NCBI): domain Eukaryota; kingdom Metazoa; phylum Mollusca; class Gastropoda; order Neogastropoda; family Conidae; genus Conus; species Conus ventricosus. The sequence goes on along the minus strand of CM031607.1, from coordinate 59,780,371 downwards.
CTTAACAACTTTTCAAGATCATGTTTCTTTTTCTGGCACTCTACATGAAATAATGTGTGTATTGTGTTAATGTTGTGTGTGTGTGTGGTGTGGTGTGTGTGTGTGTGTGTGGTGTGTGTGTGTGTAAGCGTGTGTGTGGTGTGTGTGTGTGTGTGTGTGTGTGTGTGTGTGTGTGTGTGTTGCCGTGCGGCGCGTGCGAGGTGGTGCGTGCGTCGTGGTGTGTGTGTTGTGTGTGTGTGTGTGTGGTGTGTGGTGGTAGTGTGGTTATTGTGTGGGTGTGTGTTGTGTGTGTGTGTGTGTGTGTGTGGTGGTGTGGTGTGCGTGGCGTGCGTGCGTGCGTGCGTGCGTGCGTGCGTGCGTGCGCGCCGGCGTGTGGGTGTCAATTTGTGTGTGTGTGTGTGTGTGTGTGTGTGTGTGTGTTTGTGTGGTGTGCGTGCGTGCGTGCGTGTGTGCGTGTGTGTGGTGCGTGCGTGCGTGCGTGCGTGCGTGCGTGCGTGCGTGCGTGCGTGCGGCGTGTGTGTGGTGGGTGTGTATTGTGTGTGTGTGTGTGTGTGTGTGTGTGTGTGTGTGTGTGTGTTGGTGTGTGCATCACGGCGCGTGCGTATCTGAACGCCACCACTTTGCTAATCCCTCTGTGTGTACTGCGACATTTGAACAACACGTTGTTGCCTGTCAAACCCCTGCGTTTGAATCAACTCCCACGTCAGCCTAGATTCTCCGCTTGTCTCCCTTGTTTCAACTCCAACCTGACCCCTTCTTTACTGTTGATGGACAATGCATGACACATCACCTCGGACCGCCTGGGAGTGTGACATGTTCTTTACTGCAGGTGTTTGTTTTCAGGTCAATTCATCAGAAACCGTTTCGTTTGCCAGGTGAGGGATGGGTGGGAGAGGGAGTGACAAGGATGCGTCGGGTGGCGGAAGGTTGGTTGGGGTAAGAAGCGCGGCTAGGCGAGGAATGTGTTCTGTGTATTACTGTTTGTTTAGTTGAATTTAATGTAGTGTTTGTGTGCAGCTATTTATTTGGTTAGGCGTGTTAAATGTTCTGAATGATAATAATATAATGATAATGATAATGATGGTGATAATGATGACGATGATGATGATGATGATGATGATGATGGTGATGATGACATTAATGATGATGATGTGATGATGATGATGATGATGATGATGATGATGGATGATGATGATGATAATGACCGTGATAATGATGATGATGATGATAACAATAGTAATAATGATAATAACAAGAATAATGATAATAATAGCACTAACAACAACAACAATCATCATCATCATGGCAATGATAATAATAATAATAAAAAATAATAATATAATAATAATAATAATAATAATAATAATAATAATTAGTAATATTAACAATAATGATAAAATAATAATAGCAATGATGATAACAATAACAATATTGATCATGATGATGACCATGATAATACTAAGAAGAAGAAGAAGGAGAAGAAGAAGTCGACGACGACTACGACGACGACGACGACGACAGAAGGTTACGTAACGGCTGGCTCAAGTTTAGAAGTAAACCAGGAACTTAGGTCAGAAACACGGAAGAAAACCGGGCGATCTTCAAGGCCATGTGAACGCTCTAGTCTATCACACATATTTACCGACAACCGAGCGATCTTCAAGGCCATATGAACGCTGTCGTCTATCACACATATTTAACTGACAACCGGGCGATCTTCAAGGCCATATGAACGCTGTCGTCTATCACACAAATTTACCTGACAACCGGGCGATCTTCAAGGCCATGTGAACGCTCTAGTCTATCACACATATTTACCTGACAACCGGGCGATCTTCAAGGCCATATGAACGCTCTAGTCTATCACACATATTTACCTGACAACCGGGCGATCTTCAAGGCCATGTGAACGCTCTAGTCTATCACACAAATTTACCTGACAACCGGGCGATCTTCAAGGCCATGTGAACGCTCTAGTCTATCACACATATTTACCCGACAACCGGGCAATCTTCAAGGCTTATGAACGCTGTGATTTATCACACATATTTACCTGACAACCGGGCGATCTTCAAGGCCATATGAACGCTGTGATTTATCACACATATTTACCCGACAGCCGAGCGATCTTCAAGGCCATATGAACGCTGTGATTTATCACACATATTTACCCGACAACCGAGCGATCTTCAAGGCCATATGAACGCTGTCGTCTATCACACATATTCACCTGACAACCGGGCGACCTTCAAGGCCACGTGAACGCTGTGGTTTATCACACAGATTTGATTGACTCTGGATACATCCTGCCTGTGTCTTAATGTGAGGCCACTTCATTTGGTACCTTAATCTTTCCCATTTCCCCTCACCCACCGCACTCACAACCCCATCCACCCACCCACCCCACTCCGCTCAGCCTTACCCTCTCCCCTTTCTACCTCTGTCTCTCTCTGTTTCTTTCTGTCTCTGTCTCTCTCTCTGT